>CM045461.1:6559527-7159527 GCA_024666655.1 Dascyllus trimaculatus
GAAGTAAACCTCAGGATCATTTTTCAGCAAAACCAAAACAGTGAGGGGAGATGATTTCACCGAGATGAAGAAGCCAGTGGAGCAGAGGTTAGGTCAGGTGTGACATCATTTCCTGGACTGGAAAAAAATACAATAAAAAAAGCTGAATAATCGAGCAGCAAAGGTGACGGAAACAATATGTTAAAAAAAATAATGGAGTGCTGTAACAGTGGAAAGCTATAAAAGACCAGCAAAATAAAAAAAGTGAAATTTAATGCAGTAAAACTGTAATTTTATAGCCACACACTGTAAAAAAAACCCCAAAAAACTATTACTATTACCACTTGTAAAACTACAGATTACTGATGTTGGCATTATTTACGTTTTTTATTGCTTTTTTGTGGGATTTTACTGGATATTATCTGTAAAATAACATTCACAATATTATTTGCCATTTTAAAATCTTTAATTTGCATATTTTTCTTTCAAGCACTGACAAATATCCATAAAATAATTATATTATTGATTTTTTAAAATATAAATCAATATTTTTTTCTATGATTTCATTAGATAATAGCTTTAATTTACCCAAAGAAGGAAATCTTTAAAAAAAAAAAAAAGTTTAAAAAAATATATAAATTTAAAAAAATAAATTAATATTAAATAAATATAAAATAAAATCTTTTTTGCTGATTTAAATACAGTAAAATAGTTATATTTATGGTCAAACTTTGTAAAAAAAAAAAAAAAGAAATAAAGATTGTTGATGTGGACATTATTTACAATTTTGACCTTTTTTTTTTACAATCAACATTTAAATTAATACTTTTCTTGACTAAACAACCTTGCAAATTTAACAAAACACAGAAAATCTGTTAAACAGTACATTTTTTAGAACTGTTTTTAAAAAATGCAAATGTCTTCAGACATTAAAATGTCCTTAACTAGTCACCAGGCACAGATATCCTGACTGCCTGGCCACAGGCTGAGTAAACAACATATTTGCAATTTATTTCCAGGAGTGTAGCCGCACAGCTTGTGTCACAACAATCAATAATAATCAACAGCCAAGGTCTGACCGCGCAAGACGACTTATTTTCCATTTCAAAGTTATTGCTTTTGTCCTTAAATTCCCCTCTGAGAGTGAAGCAAAAACAAGACATCTGATGTTTCTATTGGTGGCTTTTATCAAACCAGCTCACTTATTACCGGCCAATTAACTGTCTCTGGTTTTTCCACAATGTTCTGACCCTGATGTATGCACATGTAGAGAAAAAACACAAGCGTAATGTGTAATATATTCATTACATGACGCGGCAGGCGTGACTGTTGCCTGAATTCCTGAGCTTCTATCCTGAGTTTATCGCAAAGGAGGAAAAAACCAGACATTTTTCAAAAAGAGAACTTGTTGCAACAATATTGCACAAGCTGATGGAGCCACGGAGGAGCCTCTTGGGAAACATTAAGTGACCTCAAATAACCCAAAGTACAGACAGGAACATTTACAGAGGGAGAAAAAAAACCGAGCTACAGTGCAGAAGAGAACAAGAAGAACACAGAGTGAAGTACAACGGCATGCAGAACAGAGCCCAGCACAACAGAGGCGAGAAGAACGGGACAGAAAATACCTTTACACAACAAAACGGGAGTACAGAGGCGAGACAGATGAGAGCGGAGCGGAGCAGCGGAGCACGCCGAGGAGACGGGAGGTGTTGGAAATGCAAATGAACGGGGAGAGCGAGGCGGGGAGAGGAGTCGGCGCTCTTTGTGTTTGGAAAATGAAGAGAAATGAGACGAAATGGATGCAGGGCCTGGAGGGAGGGAGGGCAGAACACCGTGTACCGGGGGCAATATAGGCTGAAATTACACAGGACACAATCTCTGCTGCGATTCAATTCATAGCCAGGGCTCCTATTTGTCTCTGGCTGCTGCGAACCGACTCACATCCCAGAATCTGCTCTCATTCTGCCTCTGTTTCTGTCTGTCTCGGTGCAGCGATGACAGCTCTGCTATTAAGAGTGTGAGGACTGCTGTGACTGGGCGTCTGCAGGTGGTATAGATATATATTTATCTCTATGTGTGTGTGTGTGTGTGTGTGTGTGTGTGTGTGACCTCTCCAAATCTATTATCGCCGCAGGTAACGGCCTCCTCATCCAGCAGGCCGACCAATCACGGCCGCCGATGCAGGCCGGTGCACATGTATGTGGGTGTGTCTTTGATCTCTGGCTGTCCTTGCCGTGCCCCCCATCACTGCCTCTCTCTCTGGTGTAAACACACACACATAGACACACACAACACACACACACACACACACAGTGCAGCCAGTGTTGGCAGTTGGCAGTAACGCACACACACGCATGCAGTGAGAGCCCCCAGCTGTTTCCAGTCTCTCTCCTGTCCAACTGACAGACACTAAGCAGACTGATCTCCTCAACTCGAGCCGTCAGCCTCCTCCTCCTCCATCCTCCTCCATCCTCCTCCCTCCTGCCCTTTGATTGACTCCCTCCCTCCCCCCACCCCCACCCTCCGTCTCCCTCTTTACTTCCTTTATCTCCCTTTTCTTGTCATCCGCTGCCCTCCTGCCTCCTGTTTCGTGTCACTCTCCCCTTCCCCTCCCTCCTCGTGGAGCACACTTCTCTCCTCCAGAACATCAGCCTGTCGCTCAGATGTTAAAGTTCTATTTGAGAAAAACCACCACTAACCTGTCATGTTTATAAGCGCAATCACTCAGGTGCAACAACTGTGGACGTTACGTGCAGTATTTATGTACAAAACCAATGAGCTGCTATTGTTCCCGCCCTTTTCAGGAAGAAAACTCTCTCTGCGTCCACTTTTTTTTTAACATCTTAACAACAACAAAACACAATAAAAATGGAATTCCACTTTAAGTACAAGCACGTCTCTGTAGCCAGACTGGGAAATCTGGGTTGAAATCATTTCTGAACAGTGGATGCAGACAGTTTAGCTCTGAATGGGCTGCTGCTGGTCCCGCCTCCTTCAGGAAGAAAACTCTCTCTGTTCATTCACGTCCTGCTAAGTATTTTCTACTTACTGAAAATGAAACAAACTAAAAGTCAGGGTAAATTTTTATGGTGGACAACCAGTTCTTGTCTCCCTGCATGCAAAAGTTCCACCACAACATTTCTACTGATCAGTATTTCAAGGTAACATCGAAGTTGCATCTTTCGTTTAGCTCCACCAACGACGGATGCGATTGGTTTGAAGAAATACAAACAAACCAGATTGTTTTTTCTCCTCCTATAGCAGAATGACAGTCAGGTGCAGTCAGACCATTCTGTTCTACAGGCAAAGTGAGAATCTAACACCAACTAATCACAACACATTAGACGTGACTGACAACATAGCTGATGCCTAAGGCTGACGAAAAAGCGACTAAAGATGTGAAAACAAAACTTAATTCTGATCCTATTGCTGAGTTATGCCTCTTTCCTCTCCTTCTGCTGCTTCCTACACCTTTATTCAAACTGGAAGCCTTACCTACAACATCATAGGTGAATAAATGAATTCATTTTCAAGCAAAATCTGTAATCGAGAGGCAGTTTAGCTGTAAAACAATGATACTTTGTGCATACAGGGTTGATGTCAACATGCTGAAGTGTCTTCTTAGTGTACTGTCCCTTTACGCTTTTTGTTACTAGCAAACACAGCTACAGATGAGGTACATAGAAATGTGTAGGTTTTGGAGGTATCTGCCAATATACTCAAGTATTGGGAAAATCAAAATTCCAGCCTGGTGGTGATTGTAAACGTCATCGGAGAGCCAAAGTTATTAGAATCCAGTCTTCAGAGGGGCATGACGGTGCTGCAGAGGTTGTTACCGCACAGCAAGAGGGCTGGGATGAGACCAAACCAGGTCTAGCTGATGAATGTCTGCGCCACATTTCAGAGCAACCCATCCCATTGTTGTTGAGATATTTCATGTAAACATGCAAAATGAAAAGTCAGATGGAGCCATTGGGGTTCGTCCTCTGTGAACCACGAATGTCTAAAGGCCGGTACACACTACTGAATAATCGGGCCGAATTTTGTCCTAACCTCCTCCTTACGATCAAATCCAGCAAAGGCCCGATTGTCGGATGTTTGCAAACGACATCGTATCTGATGTTCCTGTGGTGTGGGGGGTGTTAAGAGTGATTCTGTCCAGTCCGATCCGCTCAGAAGGCCTCGGAATGAACATATTTAATATTTGCGACCAGGAATCCTTTAGTATGTGGGGGTTTCCTCCGAGAGGAGCTGAGCACGCACAGTGTGTGATGTCACGTGTACTGGATTTAAGCCAATCAAAACGCGGGCTGAGTCAGCTGACCAACGGAACAGGAAGTAAAAACAAACAAGTAGAGTTACCGTCGCTAAAAAGTTTAGTCAGATTAATCATGATGATGGATTAATCTGCATTAACGCGTCGATTTTGACAGCCCTAAAGAATCTCTGCCCCTCGGCTCAGAGATCTGGATGGTCTGATGAAAAAACAGATTCAATTCTAGTAACGCGCCGCATTTTTGGCAGCAACGGTAACGGAGTTGTAATGATGGGAAGAGTAATCAATTAGATTACTGGTTACTGAAAAGAAAAGTGCCGTTAGTAACGCCGTTATTCCCATCATGTTTGTTTACACTGAAGTCACGTTTGACTACACGAGATTTGGAGTATTGAGCGTGAAGAACCTGATAAGTCTGCTGAAGAATCGGTTAGTTTGTGGTTAGCTATAACCTCACACTATAAGATCAGAAGTGAGCAATCTTGTGCGATCTGTCTTTTGCTATCGTCAAGTGTGTGGTCTCTAAATCTGTGAAGGTCTGAAGAATCTTGCAATGTGTGCCAGCCTTAATTAGAAAGTCAGTGCTGTGAAAACTTTGTCCTGCTAGAGCACCACAGGAGAAGTCAGAGAATCGATGAAGTCATTTGGATTCATTGTCTGAAGGCCATGAATGCGAAATTTCTTAGCAATCCAGTAGTTGGTGGGCAAACTAACACACAGTCATTTCCATCCATGCAGCTACACTGTTAGCAGTAAGGAAACATTTTTCTTCAGCAAATTTCAGAGCGTCTTAAGAGTAGTAGCTCAGAAAGACTCGGCTAAGGCTGCCTGAAATTCCAAGGAGACGTTTTTGTGTTAAGAGTCTCTAACCTTGAAAAATGACAGTTTTAATTAACAGTCTACTAAAGAAACTCTTGAATCATTCATGCACTGGATACTAGCTACTATTAAAGGCGAAGAAAAGGTGAATTTTTCAGCACAAACGAGCTGCTTATAGGTTTAAAAAGAAGTCAGACAGAAGAAAAACCAGCAAGTCATCCGTCTTGTGCTGCTGCTCGACTCTCCACAGCTTGCTGTATCACTGCATTTATTTTTTCACCGCCACACTCCTCCTTCACTTGCACAACACACTGTCTTTATTATCTGTCTGCTGGCCTCTTGACTCCCACAATATGTCGCCACATTCTGCTTCCAGTTTGACCGTCTTATCAGCCTCAGGGTAGACGAGCGAAACCGCTGTAGTGGGCGGTGAAGCTGCTGCCCCATTTATGTTTTCCTTGGAAATGAGCCTCCACATAGACATGCTTTATTTTGCAACTCTTACAGTAAAACGCACAGCGCGGAATCGCACTGGGAGGAATAAAAGGGCAGATTATTTTGTACTTTCACTGCTTGGGACAAAACTTTGTTCATTTTCTTAAAGAGGCCGTTCACCCCTGAGATTTCTGCCTCCACAACAAAAACAGCGATGATAGGAATTTCATTTGCGCTGCCAAATAAAAAATCGTATTAGAAGAAAATTCAATACTTTATGACTTAAAGGTCTCATATTGTGCCCCTTTTCAGAAAGTTAATGACTTCATAACATGTCCCCACTTTGTGTCCTTCAGTTTTGAGGCTCAAAAATACCGCAAATATGGTTAATTTCTACTTTCAGGACTGTTCTGAATGGGCTGTTTCACTTTGAAAACCACTAAGCTGCTGCTGTTCCCGCCCTCTTCAGGAAGAAAACTCTCTCTGCGACCACTGTTTTCATATCACAACAACCGCAAAAGACATTAAAAATGGATTTTTACCTTTAAGATAGTGCAAATTTCTGCAATCAGTTTTGCAAAAGTCATTTCCGAGCAGTGGATGCAGACAGTTTTGTTCAAAATTGGCTGTTTTGTTTCGACAGCTAATAACTTGCTGCTGTTCCTGCCTCCTTCAGGAAGAAAACTCTCTCTGCGACCACTGTTTTCATAGCTTAACAATCACAAAACACAATTAAAAGGGATTTCCACCTTAAATACAAGCACATCTCTGCCGCCAGACTGGGAAACCTCGGTTGAAATCATTTCTGAACATTGGATGCAGGCGGTTTAGTTCTAAAGCACAACCTGAATGTGTTGTAGCTTCTTTTTGCACTATTCATCTGCTTGCACTATTCATCTGCTTGCACTATTCATCTGCTTGCACTATTTTCACTGTACTGTTACCATGTGCAATATTATTTATTCAAATTTTCCTTGGTAAATATTCCTTTCATATTCACACGTCACTTATTGCTGTATCTATTGTATATTTTAAATGTTTCTTTATAGTAGATTGTTTATTTTCTTTTTTTCTGTATAGGGTATGTTGTGTGTTTTTCTGCTTTTTGTCTATGCTGCTGTAACGAGGAAATTTCCCCGTTGTGGGATTAATAAAGTATAATCTAATCTAATCTAATCTAAAGGTGCTGTTTCACTGTGAAAACCAATAACCTGCTCCTGTTCCCACCTCTTTCAGGAAGAAAACTCTCTCTGCCACCACTATTTCTATATCTGAGCAACCACAAAACACAGTAAAAATAGGCTGTTTCGCTCTGAAAAGCAATAGGCTGTTGCTGTTCCCGCCTCCTACAGGAAGAAAACTCTCTCTGCGTCCACTATTTTTATATTTTAGCAACCACAAAACACAATAAAAATGGATTTCCACCTTAAATGCAAGCACATCTCTGCAGCCAGGTTTGAAAATCATGGTTAAAAATGTTCCCAAAGAAGTGGATGCAGACAGATTTGTTCTAAATGGGGTGTTTTGCTTTGAAAACCAATAACCTGCTACTGTTCCCGCCTCCTTCAGGAAGAAAACTCTCTCTGTGTCCACTAGATTTAAAATCTTAGCAACCACAAAACACAATAAAAATTAAATGTCATCTCTAATGGGGGCAAATCTCTGCAGCTAGGCCTGAAAGTCGATCCCAGAGCAGTGGAATCATGTGGTTTTGTAATTACTCCATAATAAATAACATTAATAAACTGTATCTGATGCTTATTGGAGAGCTGAGTTTTAAGTTAAGATGCTTTCCGCCATGTTTCCAGAACTTCTGAGGTGTCAAAAGCTCATCTGAGAGATATTCACTGATCACCAAGACACAAAATATGACCCAGGATGCTTTCAAAATGGATAATAATCATACAGAAGCAACACTTTTTCCCGACATGCCTCCTTTTCACCTTCCCTAAGGCTCATCCAACTCCCCTCTTTACTTCCCTGCTGTTTCTGCCCCTCTTTTCTCCCTTTATCTCCCCTTCTTTGCCCACATTTCCTCAAGGTCAGCCTCCTCCCTCAGACGCCGCTGTCCCTCAGCTGCTCCCTTCCTCGCCCTCCTCCTCTTTCATCTCCATCATTTTGGGTGTTCCTCTTCATCTCTGGCCCTCCACGCCACTTTTCCCCGGCTTTCATCTGCCGCTCGCCTCGAGTCAGCCGTCCTCTGATCCGCTGCCTCGCTCGCGTCCCGTCGCTCTCAGGCCTCTCATTGTTTCCAGGTTTCTCAGAAGACCAATCGACCACATGCGCTCCAGTGTCACGGGGAGAAGAAACGGTGTTAGATGGCTGCTTCAAGAAGGCACTTGTCTCGGAAACCTGTGGGTTGTGATCCGTGCGACCTGTCAATTCCTCTGAAAGCTGTGAAACGCTGCTGTTGTTCCTGAAATTCTACGCTTTTTTTTTTTTTTTTATAACTGTAGCTTCACTGTCAGCGGATACATTTTGCTTAGCGGTGCGGAGCTCCTTTTCAACATGCATCCTGAAAACAAAAAGACGTCAAACTATTTCCCAACTCTTTGCAACATGACTGCAATCGAATGCTACGTCAAATTAAAGACCTCATAAACAGTTGGATAATAAACCCAACTCAAGCTACCATTCGCCAACCATTCCAATTGATTTACTTAAGCAAAAATAATCTGATTTTAGCTTCTCATGTTGGATATTTTCTGGGTTCTTTCCCCTTCTAGGACTGTAAATTGAATATTATTGGATTGTGGATAAAATGAGAGCTTTGGGATCCACCTTTTTTCACCATTTGACATTTTATACATCCAACAATTCAACAGTGAATCGAGAAAATAACGGATGGGCTGTCCAACGATGAAACCAATGGTTATTTGCAGTATTAAGTAACGAAGAGTTAAAGTGCACATCTTGTCCTGTCTTATCAAGAGCTAATCTGGCATTCACTTGAGTTTTCTTGAATAAACCGTCAAATAAATTAGTTTCTGAGGACATCTGATCTCAAATCAGTCCTTAAAAATGTGGTTTTCTACTTTTAAAACATCATATAACCACAATAATAATCAACATACATACACTGATCAGGCACAACTTTATAACCACCTGCCTAATATTGTGTTGGTCCCCCTTATGTGGTCCAAAATGCTCTGAACCATTGGTCATGGACCAGAGGACCTCTCAGGGTGTCCTATGGGGTCTGGAACCAGGATACTGGCACTGGATCCTTTGGGTACTCTGGCTTGTGCAGTGGGGCCTCTGTCAATCAAACTTGTTCCACTGCATCCTGTTGATGCTTGATCACAATGGGGTGTAGGAAGTTTGGAGGTCAAATCAACATGTTGGACCATTGTCATGTTCCTCAACATGTTCCTGATTGGTTGATGTTGTTTCCATGTGGTGGGGTGCATTTTCATCCAGTGACATTTGGGATTTCCATTTCCATGAGGGAGTGTGTTTGTTGTGGGACAATGTTTATTTGGTGTCTAAGTCTCATCAACATGGATGTTACAATCCAAGGTTTTCCATCAGACCACCTCATAGTACCAATATGATCAATGTTATTCACTTCACCTGTCAGTGGTCATGATGTTGTGGCTGATCTGTGTGTATCTGTATTTCTGCTGCATGCATGGATGAATGAATGAACGCTCAACATTTATCAATCCAAAAAAAAAACCCCAAAGAAAAGCCCCGACTCAAGGTCTCGTCATTGTCCGTCTATTCACTCAGTGACTTTACAAAATAAGCAGCAGAATTCTCCGTGTCATTATGTTAATTAATGAGAAGCTGTATTAGTGGACTCACGGTGAAGAGCCGAGGCCGAGCATCCCTTATGCTCACGGTGGCCGTTAATTAAGGCTTCAACGGGCGGAAAAAAGAAAATGTTAAAATTCAGCAGCGGTAGCAGCAGCAGCACACGGGGAAAACCAAGATCATTCATTAAGTTTTTCTCTCGTAAAAAATTATTTCATGAGGATTTTTACATCTTCATCCAACGGTCAATCCGCAGCAGAGAGACGACAGGAAACGAGGAGTGATGGAGGCAGGATGTTACCAACGGCCTCCTCCAGCAGTTCATGGTCAGCAGCTCTCTAACATCTGGGACGTTAACCTGCGGCGCCCCCGGATCATTACATTATGATTCACCAGTGTTTTTCCGTGGCACCGCTGCTCCAGCACCAGGAGTCGGATGTTGCACAAGCATGGCGGCTATTACCGTAATGACCTCGTCCTAAAAGAGACCTTGGTCTGACTGATGGGCAGCAGCCGCTTTAACCGATGGATAACGGCAGCAGCGGTTGGTAGGAATCATTCATCAGCCTGTTAGCTGCAGAAACACAGTCTGTTGGATGCACAGTAGCTCATGTGCATTCACAATCTGTGTCCACACTTCTTATTGTCAATATCTTTACATGTGCAGAGCATACAGAGAAATCGAAATGCCGACTCTTATAGTGTACATAAAGGAAAAATATAAATATATATAGAAAAGGACACGAAAGAATAGCAATGCAACATATCAATACAGTGCAGTGTAGAGGAGGTTACTTCCTATATAACTAATCTGCTTTCTCAGTTACGAGAAACACATTTTCTACCAGATTCAGTTTGTTTTTTTTACAGATCAAACATATTTGCTATTTATTTCACTGCTTTATTGTCTCTTCTTCCACACCAACCAGTTATATAGTACACAGGACTGTACTGAGGTTGTCTTTTAAGCCAAACTGTGCCATTTACCTGAACCCAGCCGAGCAATTTTGGTGCCGAAGCTTAACCAAGCTTCTACCAAGTAGTTATTTCTATTAAAGTGTTTATTTAAGGTGGAAATGAGACACAAATCTACTAATAATGGGCCCATACAATCCTGGGATGTGTCCGAAATCAGTCACTACACATGATATGGTTCAGTATTTATTATATATTTGCCGTTTTGGAATGTTTTAGCAGTAAGTTACGATTGTTACGTCCTATATAGTTCACTCAAAGTATCCCACAATGCACCATTAAAAGGAATGTACAGCCAGTGGTCACCAATTAGCAAAATGTACCATCATGCATTGCGAAAACTGAGGATTAGTGGCATTTCCACAGATTTCAGACGACTAATTTATGGTGTTAAGATTTTTTTTACACTATAAAATACATATTAAAACTGCAAAACCAGAAACAGTCATCAGATTTTCAGCTCGTAGACGATCCACGAACTGCTCGTCTGATATTTTAGCTTCAAAATCACTTGATTCAAAGCTAAAAGAGACAGAAATTTAAGGACTTTTCGGCTGAACTGCAGGCTGTGTACAGAGAGCAGTATGAAAGCATTAAAATATCTATAGTATGTAGAGTCACCATTTTTATCCCAGTACTGGAACACCAGTGGGCATGTAGAAGAATGCTGTACATGATACTGATTTGGGGAACACCTTTTAATAAGTGCCCTGATGCCACAGATGAGTAGTTCATGGATCGTTTGCAAGTTGAAAATCTGATGATTGTTTCTGTTTTTGCAGCGTTAATATGTATTTTATAGTGTCAAGATAGATTTTTTTCTCCAGACTATATGTGCAGCCGGTCAAAATGACAAAAAGCACCTGACAAATCAATTAATTCATTAAAATTAAGAATAATAACCTGTATTGACGTGTTAAATGGAAGCAGAGCGATGGATCACAACACAAACAAAGAAAAACAAAGCTATTTTTATCTATTAATTCTGGAGAATCCACTCAGTATAATATGAATTTACCACAAAAGTGCCCGTCGGTTCGCTACCATCGATCTGATATGATTTAACTGAGTGGCAGCAGTGATTTAATTAACAGCACCGAGACTGGAACAGTGTTCGAAAATGTTATTGTTGCAGAGGAGCTTCATGCATAGTTCACAATATAATAGCCCTTAAATAGGAAGGAGGGAATGAGTGGGTGATTCCTAACAAAGCCCTGGTCCCACGCCTCCATCTTCCCCTCTTCTGCCTCCTCGTGTTTCCTGTAAACTAGAGGACTTCCATGCCAGCTTTAAGGATCTTAATGAAGCCAAACCCTGAGTTTCCTAAATAAAAAAATCAAGGTTTCAATCTAAAAACTTGGAAAACGGTCAACAGCAACGTAAAGAATCTGCAGTTAACGAGCTGCAATATGCAAAACCATGAGGGTAAGTCCAGTCTTATTTCACATCCCGCTGCTATTTTTATACAGCCGGGCATTTAGACGTCTATATATATTTATAATACAGTTGTCTTTCCTCCATCATTCACGGCTCCGTCGCCACGTCACCCTGTTCTACAATCTGTCACTGTCGCCGCTCTTTATTCCATTTTAACTATTTCTATCTCCTCTCCCCCAGCCGCTCTTTTATCCAACAACTGTCGCTCTCATTTCATCTGTCTGTCCCCGGGTCTCTTTGAATCCTTCCTCTCTCACGACTGTCACTTCCCTTCCCTTCCCCTCTCAGTCGCTCCAGTTTTCGTGGTTTTTTTCTCGTTCCCCTCCCTTCAGCTTCTTCACGTCTCTCGCGCCTTTTTATTGTGTCATTCTTTTTTTTTTTTTCCCCGTGTCACTCCGAGCTGCTTCCTCCATCTCCCTCTTTCTCCCCTCCTCTCTTTTTTTTTTTTTTTTATTATTTTCTTTATCTCCACCTTTATGCCACTTCATTCCCATCATTTGTCTCCTTTGAGGCCCGGCACCGCTCTATGTGTGTGTGTGTGTGTGTGTGTGTGTGTGATTGGTTGCGTGCCTAAGCTATACAGAAGCAGCATACTGAGAAAATTAAAAAGAGATTTAACGGGTTTTTGTGTGACAGATGGAAAATGAAGTGTATGTTGGTGCGTAAAAAATAAAGTATTATTTCCATGTGCAGGCCAGTAGAAGGGCGACACAGAATAGAGGGGAGAGAGGGAGGGAGGGAGTACCATCATGTAGGGATTTGAGCATAATAAAAGCATGCGTGAGTGCAGGCATGCATGTGCAAATCAATGCGACATACATGTGTGGCTGCATGCAGGTTACAGTGCAATGCGCTTTGTGTATTTCTTATGCAGGAGGAGCCCCGTCTCTCACAGCGAGGCGACGCATCGATATCTTAAATCATTCAGATTTAAAGTAGGCGGAGCTTGAAGGTGATGGAAACGCAACCGGGTGTCCTGTCTGCTCAGTGTGAGTCGGCAAAACACGACAAACACACACAAAAGGAAGTGTAGCTGCAGATGTAAGTGTCTTCCCCCCTCCAATGCATGCTGGGAAAAACACAACATGCAAGTATGTACGTGTAATAACTTGTTTTGTGTTCCATTTTTTTAATACAACACTGCAAATTACCAGATAAAAGCAGGTATTCACGTAATAAATAGCCGGCATGAACAACAACAAAGAAAAAATCCAGCTGGTCTTTAACAAACCCACTTTCACAATGAGTGACCCCTCATTTTAACGCTCAATAAAGACGGCCCCGTTGCAGCAGAAAAATAAATGGAAGTTGCGCCGCCATCCGGGACGTTAAACATCTCCCAGCTGGATGTTTTTAGAAAAGGAGAGCTTGTTTAACTGGATTGTTTGTGTGTTGTAATCAACCTACATGACTGGAATGAATGCGGTTTCTATCGAGCAGCACTAGGCTTGTTTGTGGACACTAATAAGATCAATACAGCCTGATTTGTAAGAGAGGCGCTGACTGGACCGGCGCTTGAATTTCTGATGTGCTACTACGACGGTTGCTGGCGCAGGGCGACGTGTTGCCGTCTGACTAATGTTTGCTTGGAAGGTTTGGTAGAAATTAAAAAAAACAGTGGGAAGAGGGTTACGGTCCCTTGTAGTACGACGGCGCATGGATTAACTCGGCGTAGTTACACATCGTTGATTCCACCGGTCCGACCAAATAATCACAGCACACTCTACTCTGAGTTTCTCTTTTCAATAGATAAACTGAAATAGTGACACATTTACTATGAAACTGAACAAGGAGAGTTGAGTTGCACTGACAGTAGTGTTAAACCAATTGAAAGGATGGAAAAGAAAGTGGAGGAAAGTTGACTATTTAATCCACTGCAATATAAAGTCCTGCACCTCTGTGGAAACAAAACAACCATGACTAGAAGTAGAGAGGACTCAGAAACGTCTTAATAATAATGCACTGGTTTTATGTAGCGCTTTTCTAGACACTTAAAGACCCTTTACATTGCATTATTCATTCACTCCATACTCCATGGTGGTAAGCTATGTATGTAGCCACAGCTGCCCTGGGGTAGACTGACGGAGGCTTCCAGTCTGCTCCATCAGCCCCTCCAACCACCAACCACTCACTCTCACACTGCATCCACCCAGGCTTCCTGGTGTTCCCTCATGGTCTCCCATCCAGGTACTGACCAGGCCCAACCCCGCTTAGCTTCCGAGATCTAACGGGATCAGGCATCCACAAGGCAGTATGGTGTTCATCTGTGCAGCATGACAGTTAAAATACCATAAATCAAAAAAATAAAAGTTGAAACAATCATTTTCTAAGTGCCCACTGGTGTTACAATACTGGCTCCACATACTATAGATACTCTAATACTTTCATGTTTAATTGTGCTTTGTGTACACAGCCTGCAGTTCAGTCGAAAAGTCCTTGAATTTTTGTCTTTTCGACTGTTGGTCACAACTGAGTGACGAAAGACTTTGCAGCTGCATTGAGTCACAGAGAATTTTCAGTTTTTTGTGGAATCTGATCGGAGCTAAAGGTTTATTTTTGGCGAATTTTTGAACGAGACACGTAAATAAAAAAAAAAATAAAGGGATTTTGAAGATGCAATGTCAAATCTGATGATTGTTTCTGTTGTTGCAGTCTCTGGTTCTGATAAATGGCGACATTTTGGATTTTTAAAAAAAAAGATAACACACCTCTTTTTTTTAAAAAGATAAGAGAAAGGAAAGGAAGCTTCTGACTGCAGCCGAGATGAATTATCTTCCACTGGAGGATCTAAATGTGTTCTGTATGCTGGGTAGCTGCAGGTTTAGTGGAGAAAGTGAAACCTAGTTTGTTTTCTTATTTTTTTGGTCAACTTGTGTTGCAACACTGGGAACTTAATACTACAGATGTATACTAGCACTTTTATTTTTAATGTGCTTCCATACTTGGCTGCTTTGTGCTTTGTGTACACAGCCTGCAGTTCAGCCGAGAAGACCCTGCATTTTTGTCTGTTTTTGTCTTTTTGGCCATTGGTCACAGCTGAGTGACAAATGGCTTCACAGTTATGCTGAGTCACACAGAATTTTTTGTTTTTTACAGAATCTGATTGGAGCAAAAGGTTTGTTTTTGGCAATTTTTTATATGAGACGTGCAGAATTGAGTGATTTCGAAGATGAAATATCAATAAGTGTACTGACGCCACGGATGAGTAGTTCATGGATCGCCTGCAAGTTGAAAATCTGATGATTGCTTCTGTTTTTGCAGTTTGTGGTTCTGATGAATGGTGACTTTTTTTTCATTTTTTAAAAGATAACACGCTTTTCAAACTTGCCCGAGGAGAAATCAACACTCTAAGAAGACGGCAGTCTGACTGCAGCTCAGATGAATTACTTTCTACCAGAGAGTTTAAATGTCTGATGCATGTGGGGTAACTCCAGGGTTAGTGGTGACGACTCCCTCTGTCCACATGTCTCAGTGTCAGCTCCTCTGCTAATGCACTATCAGGAGTGCAGTCCATTAACCATTTAGCATCCCCCCCTTGATTTATAAATGCGTGCACAAGAAGCATCTAAAAGCCGCCGACTTGAAACGAGCACAAAGTTCACTGTGTTGCTGAAGAACTGAAGGATCTCGGCGTCTCCTGCGTCCATTTTCTCACAGTTGCCGCAGCTTCACTTGAGAAACCGAGTGCGCTAATAGCGTCCAATCTTTCCAGCCCCTTCCGATGATTACAGCAATATTCCGAGCTTTAAAATAACAGCGAGCACATCAAAGGACGGAGAGCAGGTTGGAGCTCTCTCGGCGATTTGTCCGCATTTAACAAGACAAGCAAATCGCTGTGTTCCTTTCAAGTTCTCCACAAAATATGGAATTAACATCTTTGATGCGTGTGATAAACCATCCAGGAGAGAGAGCAAAGGATGCCCGCCGCCTACCTCCGCGTTCGACTTGTCACGTCTCCTAGAGTGCTAAAACACAGTGCTAATTAGCTTCCACAACAAAGTCCCAGGACCTCAAAGGAGATGCTAACAAGCTAACACGTCCCCGCGCATGCTGGCACCTCATTCTTCAGCAAACGGCCAGCTCTACGCAGAATCTTAATGTGTTTGTTTAAAGTGACAGCGCGCGCGTTATGCACATTAATTCACCGCTGGCATTACATGGGCGTCATCTCAGGGGTCATTATGCAGCGACCCAAGTGTTCAATTAATAACGAAGAAGTTTACTCCGCTTCCGTCCTTATTAGCCGTCAGTAAAGGCTTCAAAGGCGAGCAGAGATCAGCTCCCTTCATCATGTTGTCTCAGGAACACACGCCCGCCTCACTTGGAAAGGTGAGGAGCTAATAAGCCTTTCTCTCTCTCTCTCTGTGAATTTCTATAGATGCGGCCAATTAAAATTCACAGGAAGACGGTCATGCAAGTTCCTTTGTTCGAGAGACGCTTCCCGTGTTGATTTGATTTGGACGGTAAAAAGCTGAACTTCAGCCAAAGCCACCGGGCAAATCATTGGTTTGGATGTGTTAAAGTCGCGGTTTGCATTCAGCCTAAATGCAACTGCAGCATTAACATGTAGCCGAACGCTCTCGCCCCCCCAATTAAACACATAAATAAATAAAAACATTACATCCCTTTTGGCAACCGTGAGCAGCATCCATCTGGCCGGCTGAGCTCTGTGAGGCTCCTCTTCTCTCTGCTCGGCTCTGCCCAGTGATGAATGCTGCACCTTTCATTGAGATGTAGCCTCTGGCCTCGAGCACAGGAACTTACACACACTCCCACGCTTCTGCTACAGTAAGCAAAGAGACAAGCGCACAACACGAACACACACACATACACTCCCTCAGAAGCCCAGCTGCATGTTCACACACACACTCTGACATTAATAACCAATGCTGCGTTCACTTCAACTCTGCAGAAACCGACACAACTGCATCAGGCTGCACCAAAACATGCACAGGTGACTTGTGGCAATACCACTCACCCTCACTTGCACACTCAAGACAAGACAAATGAAGACTGCATCTCGTTTACTAGGCAGCGCAGACAGGCCCTTATAAAACATGCATGGCATGTATTCCCCGGCTATCTACCTCCACATACACACTCCAAACAATCCAAACAAGGGCAGCTGAAAGTACCGATTTGTGCTGCCTGCCATGCTCCATCATCTTCTGACAGGCAATTATTATATCACGCTTCGCACGCAAACACAGCGGCCAAAAGACACGCACAGGCGGAAGGTAGGATGCGAGGTGAGGCGAGGTGTTCGCACCAACAGTTCACACGGACGTGCAGGTTAATAATTCAAAGGCCTGGTTAAGAGGGGAGGGCTCCCTCCTTATTAAATTATTGACAAGCAGCATCTCGACTGTGTGCTGCTGACCTGAGGGACGACGGGCAGGGAGGAGGAGGAGGAGGAGGAGGAGGACGAGAAACATATGTGGGGAGGGAAGGAAGGAGGCAGCAGAGGGAGGGGAAGTAGAAAGTGGGAGAGAGTTAAACAAGAGACAACGGCTTCATGATATCAGAGAACAAGAGAGCACAAGTGAGCCCTGAATGAATCCTGAAAGCCTTTGAATTGGAATTTAAATGGAAGCGAGGGCGAGGTAAAAGCAGCAGAAGCTCCGGCCTGGATTTCCGCTGTATTTACCAGCCTCTCTTTGTTGCTAGGGGCTGCAGAGCTGCTGCTGCTGCTGCTTCACACAGCATTCATTTCAGAGCAATTACTGCTTGTTGCTGCTCCGCTCCCTCGTCGAGATGCTCTGGACGGCAGCCGGTCGCCTCACCTGCACCGGTGTCCATCTGCCACCCGCGAGCAAGAACAGGGAGAAAGACGATACGAGCTGCAGCGCAAATAAACTGTTCTGTGAGCTACGATCCATGTTTTATGCTCTGTAGATAAAAATATACGCAGTGCTGTGTTTGTTTTACGTGCTACATTTACGATAGGGATTTATATATGCAAGAATGTAAATGTGACACGTAAATATTCAGAATACATGCGATTTTATGCGTTGTGATACTATTTACAAGGAGATGTCCACATTAGTTATGCTGACATAACCCACATGAGCAAAATATCACTAAAACACATCTAACACAAGGTGAAGTTTGACTTTTTAGGTCACAGATGTGCAAAAACACACACAAAAACTGCAGCTTTTTTGAGCTAAATAAATGAAATATACACAGTCTTCCTTTTACAATCAGAAACAAGACACACAAGTCGCTTCAGCAGGTGAGTTAAATGCAAAATAAAGACGCTTCAAATGCATTAAAGTCCCAACCATGAGCTGGAAGACGGATTACAGTCACGCAGATTTGATTTTATTCAGCTTATCAGTACATCCCCTGCTAAAATGCATTTGTTCTAGGGAGTTTTGCTCATATCCTCAGTGGGATGTTTTGCTTTAGTTCCCAGAATGCTCTTCTTAAAGGTGCAGTGACCTTTTTTTATAGGGATGCACGATAATATCGGCGTCTGATAATTATCGTTTAATTTTGGCAACTACGACATCATTCCGATAATTCCGATAATTCCAAAAATCCGCCAATGAAACGACCCGATAATAATTAAGACTTGGAATCTTGGTTTTTGCCGTTGGTCTGTGTGTTGTGGTTTGTGCTCATGCCTGGCTCCTCAACCCCTCCCCTCCCCGACGTTACTGTCGCATGTGTGTGATGTCATCAGACTGCGCGCGCAGAGAAAAACAAGCAGCATGGCGTGGCACTGACCAGTGTGGACTTTCTTTACTGTAACAGAAGAAGTCGTTTCACTAGGACTGGTCCCGAATATTGGAATATCTGAATATTTGTTCGTTGTTGTGGTATTCGGATGATAATTTTGATACTCAAAAAGTCGTGCACGCCGCCGAACGCCACGGAGCGTTGCTGAGGCTGTAGTACGCCGATGATGCTCTAGAACACCGCGGTGGTTGCAGTTGGGGACCTGACAACTCCGGTGTCATGCTCCGTTGCACAATCGGTTGACATTATCGGTTATCGGCTGCAAGAAGTATAAAATTATCGATTATCGGAATCGGTTTAAATTGGCATTATCGTGCATCCCTACTTTTTTATGCAGTATTTCTACCGACGTAGCCCACATAAGCAAAATATCTCTACAACAGATCTGACACAAGGCGAGATCTGGACTTTTTTAGATCGCCGATGTGCAAAAATACACGCAAAAAACTCAAATTTAGAGAGACTGTTTGGGTTTTGTGCAGCCACGACTGACAAACTGGAGCTTCAACTCATAGATGAGCAACTTAAAATGGAAAAAACAGCCATGTGTACACTTAAATTACCTTTTCCAATATCAGGCCATCATGCAAAGCCAACACGCACTTGCACGCAAATCCTCCGAGACGCTAAAAACCGCACTTGTTTTCATTGATCCGGCGGCCTGTGAAGGTATTAACCTGATCTGCGGCGTCATCCCTCACCAGGCGTTGGATTATTCCGATGCGTTCGTCTCGTCTCTTCCCCGTTTCCGCGCTGACCACGCCGCAGCACTTCAAGTCTCCGCATTTGCATTCTCTCCCCAGAGACCTTTCACTCACAATTAGCTGCTGTTTACATCAAAGTCTGGGGGGAAACGCTTCCAAACGGATGCGTTATGGTTTTGGGGGGTCAGGGGCTGGATTTTAATGCTTCCTTCCATACTGTGCTGGAATTATGCATTTCTAGGAAGCTTCCTGCTTTCGCTTCTGGCTTCACACAGTTAAAAAGGAAATCAGAGACCTCGCCGAAACTACTCGTGACACTTAAAAAGGGATGGAAGGCGGTTTGAGTGCGAGGGCTGTCAAAGTAACTTTTCCCAACAGGTTCTTTTTCAGACATAAAATGCAAAAATTCCACATTTTCTCATCATAATACATAAATAATGTCTTTAAATACGCGGCAGACTGATGCAACCTGATGGGTATTTACTCTTTATGGTCTCATTATCAAGTGCTGTACCTTGGCAACACGTCTGCATGGTGTATTTTCATAAGGTAGAGGATAAATCATCTGCGAGATGAGGCGTCGGCACCATGGCGGAGTATTTTGAAGCTGCAGGGAGTCGATGACAGTCTTCAAAAACACAAATTCACACTTCTGGGTTAAAGTAAATGAAGCAATCCTGTAAACACGCAGGGCTCTGCTTCATTATTCTTCAGAATTGGTTTCTTGTTTGAACACGTGCAGCTAACTTGCTAATGTGTAGCATAAAGCAGTATTACAGTGAGCTGGTGTGCTCGGGGCGCAGCGAGCGAGGAGGGATGGGGGTCGGGACGTCACAGATCTGCACACTGTAGAGGAAGCAACAGTCTAGAGCTGGATTTAAGCCATTTTTCATGTAGAAAACTCATAGAAATGTACCTCTGATACAAAGAGATGAGGATTAAGGGTTTAATCGATGACTGGAAAAGGAACTGAGTGATGATTTACCACCAAATCTGGCACCTCATCCACTGAAAACAAATCTACCGTCTGGATAAAGATTAGAAAGAAAACAAGAAATGAGTCGTCTTTAATTAAACATCATTTTACTTTGTTCCCAGAAGCTTTAAGGAAGTGATTCAGTAACGGACTCCCAACAGGAGAAGAGCAAAATTATACAGCCAACACTGTAAAATAACAGAGCACTCAAGATCTGACTGCGCCGGCTGACAAAACGCCGATTTCGCACCGTCAAGGCAACAAGTGGAAGAGGAGACGACGACGTGGAGGCGGATGAGACGGAAAGAAACGTGTGTTGTTTCAAAGCAGAGCGGTGAGAAAGCGACACCGAGACAGAACCGGTGTGAAGAGCGAGCGAAACCTTTCCCGTCTCTTTACATGTGAACTAGCAGCCGCAGCGCCGCAATTACCACCCAGCAGCCACGAAGCGTCTCAACACGAAGACGAACAACCTCGGAGAAAAACACACGGAGCCGCAGCCACGCATCAGTCAGAAACAAGACTCACTGGTTTCTCCACCAGGTGTGTTAAATGCAAAAATAAAGACGGATAACAGCCGTGGTCGCTCTTCTGAGAAAGCTCTGCAAAGTTCTACAAATGTTTCCAGCTGGAAGTTCCCTTTTAGTTCCCAGAATGTTCTTCTTAAAGGCAGAATAACCGAAACGCTTGGTGAAAACACTGTCAGACCGTGATGCCCTAATGTTCTTAAAACGTTAGAACGCTGCGCTCAGAATGTTCTTCCTTTGCTATCATGTGGGAAAGTTGTATAGGTTCTATAACAGTTCCATCAATAACATGTAAAGAACGTTCTGTCATCTGAGGCTTTGATAACGTCTTAACATTTTCCGAATGTTGCCTTGACAGCACGCTTCCTTTGTTATCACTGACGAAATGTTTTATAGAAGAACGTCTCGTAATGCGTTCCCTCAACAACGTCCCTGAAACATCCTCAAAACATTGTTGGAAACATGTTTCACCGTCGCCAACACGTCATATTACAAGCATGTTTTATTAAAAAAATCACCTGAGGCCTCGATAACATCTGGAAAACGTTTTGTGAAGGTTTGAAAACGTTCTTCATTTACATTATATTAACTTTACAAACTACTATCGGAAACGAAAATATTCTCAAAACGTTCTGTGAAGGTTTGATTGAAATGTTGTCTTTAAAAAACTACTAGAACTCGTATGTAATGTTAGCCCCAACGTTCTCAGAACATTACAGGCAGGATGCTCCACTTTTGTTAACATATGTCGTAACAGAAATGTGTTATAACGAACGTTCTGTCATCTGAGGTCGATAACGTTACCTGAACGTTGCCTTGAGAACATCCTTCCTTTGTTATCAATCACTAAATGTTTTACAGGAGAACGTTTTGTAATGTGTTTCCTCAACAATGTTCCTAAAACATCCTCAGAACATTGTTGGAAATGCTAATACGTCACATCACAAGGATGTTTTATCTTTAAAAAAAACCATCTGAGGCTTCAAAAACATCTGGAAAACGCTTTCTGAACGTTGGTTTGAGAACGTTCCTCCTATCTTTTCATAGAACATCATCTGCGGTCCTGATGAAGACCTACGAATGCTGACTTTAGACATTTCGATCAACTTTACAGGAACATTGTTGGAAGTGAAAATATTCTTAAAACGTTCTTTGAACATTTGATTGAAATGTTTCCTTTAAAACAACACAGGCAGAACGTTCTCGGGTCTCAATAATGTCTTAACGTTGATCCAGTGTTGCACTAGGAACTTCCTTTGTTGTCACCGGGAAAACGTTCTATTGAAGAACGTTCGAAAACATCCCCCAAAACATTCTCAGAATATTGTAGGAACACATCACATTACAATACGGTTTTCTACAAAAAAAATCCTCTGAGGCGTCGATCACATCTGGAAAACGTTTTAAATGTTGGTTTTATCCAATGTCCTCAGATCATCGTCTACACAGGTCATTATATGAACTTTATAGGGACACTCTTGGAAATAAAAATGTTTTAAAAGCGTTCTTTGGATGTTTGATTGAAATATTTTCTTCATTAAAGTAATAGAACTTGCAGGTAGTGTTGCGGGAACGTTCCCCGCCTGCTGGGTCTTTGGATTTTCGGTGAAATTGCGAACCACGTTTTAGAATTTGCAGAGTTTTGGCAGAGCTGTGGGCTAAAATATTAATGCGATCCAATCTGCATTAGTTCTGCGTGTACTTTTTGCACTACTTAGGTCATTATAATAAGCTCAGCAATGTGCAGCGTCAGTTAAACCACTGTTTCATGCTGTTCTTAATACACCAAATAAACTATTCTTCCAACAGTAAGCTGTGGAGCTGCTTTCATGGGCTGCTGCTATTCGTCCTGCTGCATTTTTACCTTTTATATTTGCACATTTCTTACTGCGCTTTTAAAAAACATCTGATCTGCTGATCTCTTCTGTTAAGATCCACAAGATTCCTGGAGGAGCAGGAATAACCAAAGCGGACAGAGATTCCTCACGTCGTGACCGATTCACCTGACAGAACTCCCCTCCGCCGCCCCCCTCCATCGGCGCCCCCAGATTAAGCCGTTCGTAACTTTTATTCGCCCTCGGAGACGCGCCCGGCCCCTGCACGCTGCGATGCTCAGTATACAGTATCAACTTAATTGCAAACCCGGCGATTCCCCCGCTGAGCTGCACACAACACAGCCCATAATTACACGGCCGCGGCAAGTCAGATCGCCAAATCCCCGCATGGATTTCGAAACATTTGGGATGGGCATGAAAGCCTGTGTTTCCACTAATCCTATGTTTTTACATCCACCATGGGGGGTTTAGAGCGCGTACTGTGGACCGCAGACACTTCAGAGGACAAGACGAGCGGAGAGCAGGGCATCGGGCCAGGCTGCACAGCACAATAATAATCCATCCAAAAACTCATTTTCCCACAGTCCCCTCTGGCAGTACATTACTTTTGTGAATGGCTTGTTTGTGTACCATGTAGGCCGAGTTTTATGTGTGCATTTGTGTGTGTGTGTGTGTAGTGTATTATGTGTGTTTCTGGGCTGTCATGTGACACAGGAAATGAGAATAACAAAGAGAGAGAACAGGTGAGAGAGAAGGAGAGCCTCCCGCAGAGAGAGACGTAAATCTTGTGTGCATGGGATTAATGTCGTGGTCTTAGCAAAGGCTATTTTCCCTTTTCCTGAATCAGGAGGTTAATCGTATTACCTGTGAAAGAGACGGGTAATAGCTCACCGCGGTGGCGCAGGAAAAACAGGGGGGATACAACAGGAGGAGGGCAAACAGAGTGGGAGGGGGAGGAAAGAGGGGGAGGACGTGCGGGGCCGTGGATGATTCATGCACGGGAAGCGGGAAGCGAACGCTCCGGACCGACAGCCACCGCTGGGCGCCGACGTGAACATGCGGGGCGACAAGGCGGAGGAGGGGGAAACGCTGCTTCACACCGACAAGAAGGTCTGAGGAGCCTCCATCAGCTGACCAGCATCTGTCACCTGCTCTAGGTGGATGTGTGGATGTTAGAGGTCCGGCATGGAGGTTTCAGTGAAGCTGCAGATCACCGCATCCTCCATTCATGTGTGGAGGAAGCTACAGACAGTGCAAACGGACGAAAGGCCTTTTCTAAAGCCAGCGGGCTACTGTCGAAACGAAAAACAGAACAAGTCCTACTTTCAAGTGATTATACACAAATGAAAACGTGATTTCTGCCAGTAGATCCCTCAAATCCTTCACACTAGTCCTTCAAAACCTTTAGAACCCCAGAACCGGCCAGCTGGTTTGCAAGGCATGTAGTCTTCATTTAAAAAGAAATCAAAATTGGCCAAAATTCCACCATTTATCGAAGCTAGAAACTGCTTCTAAAAAAATCAGATTTTTAACCCCCCCCAGCTGTCCTTCAGTTTAGTCATCTACTGCATGCTGTTCTGTTGGGAAATTTAACCACAAAATCGCTTTATTCTAAAGGTCTCATTCAAAAAATATGCCAAAAATAAATCATTTGCAGGAACCAGACTGTATAAAAGGCACAAAATCTGGCAAAACCGTAAAGTCATTAGTCACTCAGCTGCAACCAAAAGTCACATGACCCCTAGATCCTTCACACTAGTCCTTCAAAAACCCTCAGAACCCCAAAACCGGCCATCTGGTTTGCACGGCATGTTGCCTTTGTTTAAAAACATTAAAAAATTGCCAAAATTGCACCCTTTATCTTCGCTACAAACTGTGAAAACAGAATGAATCATCAGAATTTTAACCTCCCAACTGCCCTCCAGTTCAGTCATCTATTGCATGGTGTTCAATGGAACCATATCTAAGCTTATAATCGCTTTATTCCTAAAATCTCATTCCAAAAATGTGCCAAAAATAAATCATTTGCAGGAGGCAGATTCTACGAAAAACAAAAAATTCTGCACTCCTTGGCAAAACCGTGAAGTCATTAGTCACTCAGCTGAGACCAACAGTCACGTGGCAAAAATTCTGGGACTTTTCGGCTGAACTGCAGGCTGTGTTTACATAGAGGGACAAGCACAGAAGCAAATTAGAAATATAAGTAGTAAAATGTTGGTTGTATTTAGAGTCAGTGTTGGTAACACCTGTGGACACTTGGAAAGACATTGAACGTGTGGACTGTTGTATAGTAAGTACCCTTTTTTTCTTTTTTGATTAATTATACCTGTGTCATATTACAAACAATGCATTCTGAAGTTCTCTCTAATTGTAGTCATGGTTTTGTTTCCCCAGAGGCGCAGGGCTTTATGTTGCAGTGAAAAATGAGCCAAACAGAGAATTAGCAGCAGCAAATAAAGCACAAGTAACTTCATGATCAGACTGAAAGCATTTTGCAAGCTATTATGGTAAATGGTCTGCACACACCAGTGGCGACAGAGCTTCCATGCGAGGTGTCTAACGTAAGGTTCAGCGTCTTGCCTGAGGACACTTCGGCATGCGGAGGGGCCGGGGATCGAACTGCCAACCTTGCGATCAGTGAAAACCCTCTACCAGAACTATTAACAAGGACTTCTAAAACATTACATATACCAGTTTTGTCAGGAACCTTGGCGTCACATTTGAATGCACTGGGTACTGTTTAGCGACCTCTGTCAACTTGCAGGGTAGCGACAGACCAATAAAACACCATGAACACTAGAAACAGATGCCGCTAAGTGGTTTCGTCAATGTCGCTTCCTTTAAGGCTACAAGAAGTTTGCCTTGGAACATGTGTTTAGTGTTGTGAAAGGGTGGATCCATTCCTAAACCCAACCAAGCAGCTGTGAAAGCGAAAACTTAAGTCACAAAAAAAAAAAAGGAAGCTAGAGGGTCAAACACCGGACACAACCCTCCGCCTCTCCGCTTCTTCCCTCCAGCATCCTGATGTCACTCTTATAAACTGGACAAACTCCTACACATCTGGCGGTGTGAAATATTGATGCGCTGAGGGACATCTTGTGTCTGAGACGCCAGCAGCTTTGACAGCATTTAGCAGTGAGAAAGGTGCTGGTCAGACAGTGTCGGCTGGCAATATGACAACCTTTAACTTCTCGTTCGGCTCAGATTCAGACAGATTGTCAATTACAGAGGGATGGGTCTTACAAGTGGGTGGAGTTCTTGTCTTGGTCACTTGCTGCATTCAGAGGAGTCAAGTTACAGAACGCAACCTTTGATTTCTTCCTGACAGACAGCTGCTACATCTATCGAGACGTCGAGAACAACAACCGGCAGCAGATTTACATCGTGATTCTTTCAGCCACATGAGGAAAAGATCTGGGCCCGTATTCACAAAGCGTCTTAGAGTCCTCTGAGAGAGCTCCTAACTTAGCCTTAAAATTCCCAGCAAGGAATCTGAGCTTAAGAGTGATTCAGGAAGTTTCTGAGAGCAACTCTGAGCAAGGAGGGTCCAGAAACTTTGATCTTAGTGAGGAGGTGTGGTTGACCCCGTTGCTAGGTGACACAGTCTAAAGGCTGTGATTGGTTGGTACAAAAAGGGTGAAAGACAAAAGAAAAATGCGCTCAGTGCTTCTAGAAATGAATGGACAGTAAAATCAAACGATCATGGAATATGTAGTTCTATGAAACTTGGACTGTATTCAGAAATGTGTAATCGTGACATTAATTTTGTCATGATGATGAAACTTGGCAACATCAAATTCATTGTGACACAGCTTCAAATGTTTGAACGTACCTCATTAACATGCCGATTGTATTGATTTGCTTATTGTTATGTTTACTGCTGGTCATTTTACTACTTCATGTGTTTGGTATTAATGGTGGACTCAGACTCAGCTGTCAGCAGGTCCTGTGGTTGCTGTGAGAAGCGCTGGTACGAGCTGTAATCCCAAGCAAGAGGAGATTGAAATTAATAAATTGCGCAACGATACGAGGCTGTGAAAGACCGTACTGGTCTGACTGGTCTGACTGGTCTCTCTACTGACAGATGGTTGTGACAGAAACAAGTCATCACTGCTACATTGGTGCATTTTACCTGTGGCCAGGTATCACAATGCTGTGATTACTTTCATCTCAGGACTTATTACGTTACTGCGCTGGGTGGGACAGTAAACTCATCCCTGATGAGGTCAACCACAAACATTATCTCTGCACCATCGAGCCGATAGCGTTTTATTAAATCGCTGTCATTTAACGTCTTTTAACGTACAGATAATATCTCTCCTTCCTCTCGGTTTTTCTGCCATCTTGTCTGTTTAAGACACTCTTAGGCTTCTTAAAAGTCCTCCTCCCTACTCCTAACAGTTTCTCACCTTAGGAGCTCTCTTAAGGCCTGAGATGCTTTGTGAATAACTTTTATCTTACCAAGGGAAAATTCTAAGAAAAATCTCAGAATTCGAGAAATTCTAAGATTTTTTCTTAGAATGACTTAAGAGCTACTTTTAGCCTGAGGATGCTTTGTGAATACGGAACCTGTTTTCTGAAAAAAATAGGGCAAAGAATGACAGATATGTGAGGAGGGAGCTCATCGAGATTCATAGAAATTCCTAAATGACAGATAAAAGATAAAAACCTTGGCTACTTTCTCTCCACAGATAATTGCGCTCCGTCGTGCAAAAACTGTGATTTAAGGTGATCCTTGGACTCATCTGCTGCATCCCAACTACACGTTTTCCGTCAGCGTGTCACCAGCTGGTCGACATGTGCTGCAGTTTGATCACACAGGAGCCGCCTTGTCTCAGCTTTGATCAAACACACCTCCGTCCGCCTGCAGACGACAGAAGTTCGGTGCATCCTGTGTACATTTTACATACGCCTGATTACGATCCATCCATCCAGGACGCGTCAACGCAACATGCAGGGAGGGTCGTGGAGATAAAAGAGGAGCAGACGTCGGAGGAAGAATGAAAAAACAGTGAGATAAAGAAGCAGATAAGGGAGTTTCATTTTCCCTTTTTCCGCCAATATCCACTTTAAACACTTTCTGACAAGGTGTGGTGCGGCGCTGTGTCATTATGAGGATAGCCCGGTCCTGGTCCTCGGGGATTCACGGTGCAATTAGCCGGCAAAGCGGCTGAGACACTATCATGGAGTCTGATCTGCATTCGAGGGTTGAAAGGGCCGAGCTTCCTACTTCAATTACCTGCTCTGCCGCTGCCTGGAACACAGTCGGCTGAAAGAAATGACATTATCTGCTCCAAAGTAGTATTATTTTATGCCGTTTCATTATGTCGGTGTCATCTTTTATCTCTTTGAGGCCGGTTCCTTTTCTGTAATTATTAGGCCCAGGTGAAGGAGTGATGGATGGACGGGTAGATAGCGGGGGGTGAGCGCCCGGAGTACCAGGGCCACGGATGAGAGAGCATCGGAAATCCATCAGGTGGGTCGGACCGAAGAGGCTCGGATTCATTCCAGCGTGCGTCTCCGCTGTGGGGTCTGGCGGTTAATATCGTCGCGCTTATTGGCAAACATTCACACCTTGCACAACATCGCTTCTAGCCGCCGCCGCACAAAGGGCCGCTTTGTGTACTCGCTGCTGCAATTGAAGGAAATAGATGGCATTTCCACCAAATTATTACAGAAACAACACGCCGCGCTGCCAGGTTTTACAATTCATGCCTGGATCCGGCTGCAAAAAGGGGATTTCGCTGCTTATTGTTTATTCGGATCCCCCCCCTTTCCGCAGTTGTTACCATGGCAACGACAATAACTCGTCCAGCCTCCCATAATTTGCTCGCAGATCTTCCCTCAACTCTTTCAAGGACCACGTTAGTGCTTTTATGGCTTAATGCACTCTGTGTTAACTTTTAAAAGCCAGCTCTGGCCGTGGTGCATTCAAGGGCCGTGGAAACCGAAGGCTTCAAATGTCTTCCATGTTTGTTCTCTTTCGTGGTGGCTGTTTTCTCCGACACCGAGGCTTCAGACGTCAAGAGGAGCTGATTAGAAGAAGAGGCGCCGATCAGAGACTCCGATTCAAAGCCGCGGCTCTCCTCGGTCTCACGGTCTGACATATTTGTTTCATCCTGTGACTTGGCGTCGGCAAACTGCAAGCACACAGGGCTCGCGTTCGCTAATCCGGTCATTCCGATGCAACGGACAGGAACAAAACCCCCAAGAGAGACAAAATGTTTAATTCTGATGAGTCCATATTTCTGGATTAGCTGCATTTTTTTGAGGGTAGAAATGTTTTCCCAGAAGCAACCAAGCGTGACACCAAAAATTAATTTGGAAACATGTAAATGCATCATTTTTGCAACAGCCCCGAATGATGATGATGAATGAAAAATAGATCAATTATGCACTTCTACAGGTTTATCATTTTATTTTCGGGATCTACTAGAGTGTGTTTACGTGTTTAAAGGCTCAAAAACACATTATTTTCACCAGAGCACCAGAATTGTTTTAGGATATCAAACTACCCAATAGGAAGGCTTTATGCAAATTAGTTACACAGTGATGTCGATAAGTAACAGAAGAAAAGTCTAGCTTCTGGAGCAAAGCTGTCTGTGGAAAAGAATGACTTCCTTTGACGTGGTTTGTAGCTTCTTCCTTGCACAAAAAGATGCTATAACGAAAGGGAAAAACCAACAAAGCATCATATGGGATCTTTAAAGTCATTCCTGCTGCAGCTTTAAGGCTTTCTTCAGTCGCCGGAGTCTACTGGTGAACTCAGCATTGATGAAAACAACAGGCAGAGAGCTCGGAAGTCTCAGCTTTTCAGTGGTTTTCTTATGTGTTGTGCAGCACACACACAGTTGTTTAAATTTACAGCGTGGTCTGATGTGAAACAGCGACACAGATGTGATTGATGGTGTGAAGTTATTAACCCTGAGCCTCAAGCAGTATTTGGGCATTTTTTGCTCCTGTAGGCTCAGTTTTTACTCCAATATAAAATCCTGCACCTCCATGGAAACAGAACAACCACAGCTAGGACTCAAAAATGTCTACTGTGCAGCAAAACAAAGTTATTATGTCATGAATTATAAAAACAGAAAAAATGAAAGTTGGATTTCCTCGAATGTTTGTTTTACATAATTTTTAAAAAGTGGAATCAACATGTGCAACAACTTTCTAAGAAAAATGGCAGCTCTACCAACTATTACTATCTGTGCTTTAATTTGTTAGGGGCAGTGGTGACCTAGTGGTTTGTGAAGCGAAGTTGTAACCGGTGGGTCGCTGGTTCGAGTCCCCGGACTGGCAAGAGGTTGAGGTGGGAAAGTGAGAGCGGCCGCTTGTCCCAGTCACCACCACTGTGGGCCCTTGAGCAAGCCCCTTAACCCCTGACTGCTCCCCAAGCGCTGCACCGCGGCAGCCCACTGCTCCTAGTATGTATAGTTAAGGTTAATGTGAATAGGATGGGATAATGCAGAGAGGAATTTCCCAAGGAAAATAAATAAAAGTTCGATTATTATTACTTGTCTTTTACCTGCTCTGTGGATACACAGCCTGCAGTTCAGCCGACATTTTTGGAAGTTCTGTTCCATTGTAGTTTCTAAATTGCACCATTGAGAGCAGAATTTATTTTATTTTATTTTAGAATTTGATTAGAACAATCAGTTTATTTTGAGTTCATTTTTAAGCAGCGCATTGAATAAAGAGATTCTGATTAAAAATCACAACTTCAAGCTCAGATTTCGTTCATTTTCTCAACATAACAGCAGATCACAGATGAGTAGTTCAAAGGCTGTTGGGAAGCTCAAAACCTGGTGATTTTTTCTGTTTTCACAGCTTCCGGCTCTGATCAGTGCGGTTAAACTTGTGATATTTCATAAATGGTAACGGGCCTTTTGAACCTGTTGGTGGGTGTTGAGGCGTGCACAAAATGAGAAGTTAAGAGTGATGAATGAGCAATCAAACACACATTTAAGGCTAGATAGCAATAAAACAAGATGATGAATTGCAAATTAATGCGTTTATAAATCTTGGGCGACTCAGTCGATGCAGAGAACAACAGCAAAGGCATTTCTGAAAAGACACTGACCTCTGGATTGACCTCGAACACAGTCAACGCTCATCATCACTGCTGCTAATTCTATGATACAGTGAGGCAGCGAAAAGGCAGTGAGCCAAGTGATCTGCTGGTTATATAATCGGAGCTTTCTGTCTTTTATCACACACAAAGTTGTGAACAGTCTGTGTACAGTATGTATGTGTCATGTAGGTGGGAGCCAACTGTGTCTGTGTGTGTCTGTTTGTGTGCATATGTGGGGAATGATTCAGACGGCAGGTGAATCACTTCAGGCAGACACACAATCACAATCACACACACACATGCAGTGGGGTGTCAAGGCTGGCCTGCAGAGAAGACAGCACATAACTCCTCCACTTGATTTGGCCCAGTTAACCCTCCGCTGACACACACAAAGGCAGCCACCCATTCAAATCTGGATTCACCTTCCTCACCAGATAAAACCACAGTGGGGAGAGGAAAAACACAGCTGCAGGGGACCAGAGGTTCTGCACCCCGTGAGCAATACCGGAAGTTAAAGTGAACCGGCCGTGAGTTATATGTATGTGGATGGGCGACTGTGTGTTTTATGCAGATTACAGGACGGCCGTGTGTCAGCGTCTCTGTGCAGCCTCAGTTTGCTCAAATGCCATAAAAGGTCAGCTGTAGCCCGGACAGCAAACCATGACATGCACACGCCTCAAACACACACATAAAGATACAGACTACACACACACAAACAGTGGACCTGTGATTTGCATACATGCATGCGCCACGCAGGCGTCAATATACCGAAGGCGTTCGCTATCGGTGACGTCACGTCGTCACCTGAGCAGCAAGGACACACTGCTGCTGCTTCCTCATGACACATGACAACCAGGAGACACAAAATGAGCAAAAAAGAGAGACAAATCAACGAAAAAGAGAAGAATTACCACACAGCTACTACAACACAAACAAAAAGAGACATAAATTGAGCACAGAAAGACAAAAAAAGACTACGAAGATACACAAAATTAGCAAAAAGAGACACAAAACAACTACAGAGAGACACAATGTGACCACAAAGACACACAAAACAACTCCAAAGAGTCACAAAACAACCACAGAAACAAAAAATTACCAAAAATAGACACAAAACAACCCCAAAGAGACAAAAAATTACCAAAAATAGAAGCAAAACAAGTCTAAAGAGACACAAAACAACCACAGAGACACACAAAACAACCACAGGGATACAATGTGACCACAAAGACACACAAAACAACTACAAAAAGACACAAAACAACCCCAAAGAGACAAAAAATGACCTAAAATAGATACAAAACAAGTCTAAAGAGACACAAAACAAGGAAAAAAGGAAAAAAAATACCACACAGATATGCAAAACGACCACAAACACATGCAAAATGGCCACGACGAGACACAAAATAACTACAAAGAGACACAAAATGATACAAAACAACCACAAAGAGACAAAAAATGACCAAAAATAGACACAAAACAACTACAGAGAGACATAAAACGACATAAAACAGTTACAAAGAGACTGAATAAAAGATAAACTGGATATGGGACAAATAAAGTTTTCTGAGTCTGAATCTGACGATGAAACAAAACAACAACAAAGAGACACAAAACAACTACAGAGAAGCAAAAGAACCACAAAGAGACAAATATAAGAAGAGGAACATCAGAGGACCAAAGGCAGCTGGAATGTTGAGCTTGAAAGTGAAGAATAAACCTGCGGCAGCAACACAGACTCGGGTTCAGAAAGTCAGCGTGAATTATTTACCTGCTTTACCGAGCGGCGAAATGAAACAGTTTCCATCAAAAAATGATGCTGCTCACGCTGTCGGCCGGAGGAGACAGAAAACACACGGAGTCGCCGGAAAAACAGCGAGAGGACGGAACACAGACACAAGTTCACGTTTCCTCTCGAAGAAAGTTCCCCCCGACAGATGTGTTGTTGTTGGTGAAGCAACAACAGCAGCATCCCTCACCGGCTTCCCACCCGCTGGTAAAGAGCCCCGACAATGTAAATGCAGTTTGTTAGCTTGTTTACACGCCTATATGGTGTTTTATATGCTAGGAGACGTATCGTGAGCACAGCAAGCAACCATGCGGAGCCATTTAAAGGCTGCATGGGAGCATTTTCCTGGATAAACTTATAAAAATGTAACTTTGACACACAGAGATGAGTTTGAAAGGGACTTTAATTAGTCTTGGAGGGGCGTCTGTGCAGTGGTGGGCGAGTTCTTCATCCTTGTACTCAAAACAAATCCGTTGGTCAAATAAATCCTTATTTTTAAGCCTATCAAACTCGGATGTCAAACTTGTGTCCCTTCAGTTGCGTCTCTGTTGTGTACTATTCAATTAAAAGCAAGAGGGATGTAATATTGGACGTTTATCAAGCTGAAAACAAAGCAGTCTGCACAAAATCACCTTCCTATGCAACTAAACAGCATCCTCAGGGGACAAATACATTTTCTACTTCATAACACTTGTGTGTAACGTGTCAAAAATGCATTTCTAATTAATGTATCTTTGCCATTTCTTTCATTTCGATGCTGTGATTGGTTTTTAGCCGACAAACCACACATTAGATCGGGTGTGACTCGTGCCCCTGGTAACCCAGAAAATGGAGGAGAAGCTTGAAACCTGTTGTAAAGTCGTCGTATTTTAACTCAGACCTTTACAGTTTTCCCGTGTCCATCCTTAACCAGTCTTCTAACACGTAAAAGAGATGTTTTCCTAACTCTAACCATGTAGTTTTTGTGCCTAAACTGAACTAGGAAGCATGTAAACCCAAAGTAAACTGGTTTGGATGCATGCTCTGCTCTTCTAGGTGGAACTCTGGTCCTCGATTTGTGCCTCCATCTTCCCCACCTGCGTCAAAATGTGGACTCTGGGCGCCTTTTTCCACCACGTGACAGCTCACAACTTACATTTATTTCCAAACACGGTGAATTCCCCTTAAAACGTGTTTAAGAATGCAGTTTAGTTGCATAGGAACATCATTCATGCTAGAGCTATTAGTGTTATTAGCACAACACAACCGGACTTTGTTTGACAGTTCCCTTTGTCAGACAGCGAACTCGTTCAGATTCCAGCAACGGTTTTGGAGGGTATTATGGATGTAAACAAACCAATTACAGCCTCAAACGTACATGAACACTAAATCTTAAAATTCTCTGTCATAAGCATTCAATCCTGCGAGGCCCCGAGGGCTCCCTCAATCACTCCCAGAGTGAATAAAACGTCTTCAGCCGAATAAATCACAGCACAGCTGCCAGTGGGGCGACAGTGTTTCAGCAGCCAGGCGCCTCAGCACAATTACAGCGCAGACATTTAACTAAGGACCCTGTCGGGGAGAATAATGTAACGGCGCTGAATGAGAGGGAGATGGAGCGACAGATAGTGAAGGGTGTGGTCACAACACGGCCAGGCAGGACGGTGATGCTGGAGCTGTGCAGAGATTAAAAGCAGAGCCGGGTTGCTTTGGGTATGAAATATTCACGACGCGCCTAAATGATTGAGCGACGAGCAGAGGACTCCACATTACGCCTCATCATCTGTATTCCCCTTCAGCGTCCAAGGATGAGCACATGAGAGGGACGAGAGCAGGAAGGACAAAGAGGTGAGGGTCAAACTTAAAGTCCTACATGTGGAGGATCCTCGTCGACGAGCCCCATTTGAACCGAGTCCAGCTGTGATTGGAGCCCCTCTCCGACCGGAGGAGTGCTGATAATAAAGCTCTACATTAACATGCAGAGGACGCCCTTGAAACCGGAATTGAATTGCAGTTAGTAAGAAAACCTCAGTGTAAAAAGCTCTGCGATGGCAATCAGCACCGCCGGTTTACCAACAAGTGCCCGCGACTTTCATTTAGATAATTTCGTTGGTTCAACATCCTACCAGCTGCCCCGATCCTCGCCTTTATCAACTGCCGGAAATGCATTCCTACTTTTTAATCTTCCGTATCAGATAATTGCACAGGTCCCACGAATTTATTTTAATCTGCAACTGTTGCCTCTGGAGCGCCGCTCAGAAAACCCGGCACTCTCACTCCGCGAGGTGTGGGCTTATCCAATTCATTGTTTCCGTAACGACGCTGATTGAAAGGAATCAAATTTAATGCAATCAATCCCCTTGAGAAATCAGAAGGCACAAATTCGGAATTTTAAGCGCGACGAGAAAGCCCGGCCGAGGTGCAGGCGGGGATCATTTGCGTGACCGAAAGAAGGCGAGGAGAAGTGGGGGGAGAGAACGGGAAAAGGCTCTTTTTTTTATTCACCGAGAGCTTTGAACAGGTTTATCACAAAGTGCTCTGGAAAGCAACGGCAGACATGAATATGCAATGACGGATGAAACATCAGAGACAAAAAAAAAACATAATCACAAAAGAAAGATATGAGCAGAGAGCACCGCTGATTAATGATACTTATCGCCGATTGTCTCCGGGTCTCCACACCGCTGCGATAAAGTGCGTCAGACAAAAAGTCAGACGCACAAACAAACCTCTCGAAAACAGCAGCGGGAGCGTACAGCTGGGAGCCCGGGCAGCGATGTGTAATGCGAAACAAACTCTGGGGACGAACACAGACGTGCAAAAAATGTGCACACGCAGACACGTCCAGATGTACCCACAAACACACAAAAACACGCTCTTCATTTTGCATGAAAGTGCGAAGTGTTACATGAAAACGGCGCTTTGAAACAATCAGGCGTGATGGCACGGTTTCAGGAAGCAGCTCCGTCCAAAGCAACGGGCCTAAAAAACACACGACCATCCATGGCTGTGCTGGAATAAACAGGTCTGTAGGGGTAATGGTGCTGCTGGACACTGGAATCAGCGCAAATGACACGACATATAAACCTCCCTCTTGCACATGTGGGCAGCAGCTGCATGAAAAAATGCAGACTTTAGCTGCACAACAACAAGCGCTAGCACAAACAACAAGGTCAGTTATACAATAGAATAGAATGGAATGCTTTTATTATCATTACAGAACATACAATGAGATAGAAAGCTGCCCCTTGAAAGTGCAAACACATAAATACGACACAATAAACAGTCCACATTCATTCAATACTCAATAAACAATGTCTGTAATTCATGACATCCATGTTCAATAACCACTAATGGTCAAAGGTGATTGTGGTGCAGAGCTGTGTAGAATGGTCTGACTGCACCTCATATAGGAAAAAAACTGCTATGGCATGTTTGCATTTCTTTAAACAAACCAAATTAGTCTCAAAGAGCAGGACACTCTAGCGGTATTTGCTTATTTCGGTGTGGTTTTGGTGGAACGTTTGCATGCAGGAAGGCGAGAGGTGACATTAAAATGGATAACTCGTGGGACAAAATTAGCAGGGCTGCTTCACTGCATGATCCAAACCTTTGGCTAAAATTTACAGCATGTAGGTTGCCGCCTGGAGGTTGCTGTTTCCCGTAGTGGAAGGGATTTAAAAACGGTAATGAGCAGATAGAGGGAGGGGAGGAAAAAGCCAACGGCAGGTTTATACCCGCAGTCCACGTCCGGTGAATCAGACTAATCTGTGGGTGACTGATGAAATTTACATCATTCACATCCATTGTAGACAAGCAGCTGTGGAGAGCATAAACTAGCCTTAAAGCCTTGATTATACTCTAATGTAGGTTGCTGCCTACAGGCTGTTGTTTCCCGTAGTGGAAGGGATTTTGAAAATGGCAACACATAGAGAAAGCTACTTAAAATGTGCAGCTAATGGCAGGTTTATACCCATAGTCTACATCTGGTGAGTCAGAATAGATGAGACCCAGTCAGGAAGCTAACATGGATGATTCATCCAGACTAAAACATGGACCGAAATCTCAAAATGGGGTGAGCAGTGTTTCCAAAAGTCTCAGTTTCAAGGCTCCTGAAACTGCAGAGAGGTGAGAAGATGGGCGTAAATGGTGCAGAATGCATCCTCGGAGCTTCGGTAAAGAGCAGCTGGACTTTTCTTTTAGGACTCCTCACTTGCTTTTTGCTGAATCTCGTCAGATTACAGACCTGGTCGACTGAGAATCTGCACAGACATATCGCAGAAGTTCTGTGCTTTAAAATGAAAACGCATTAGCGTGGCCATAGTGAAATCATAGTGGAATCGCAGCCAACCTGCGCCTACGGGCTTATCCTCACCATGTGTTGATAAGTCACACACACACACACACACACACACACACACACACACACACACACACACACTCGGAGATTTGCCGGCTGGTGAAATCAAGCCCCGCTTTGTGACTATAAGTCCTGAAAATTAGATAGCTTGCCGCTATTGCGCCCTATTGAGGAGATCGCACAAACACACACACACACACACACACACACACACACGTACGCAGACACAGATTATAAAGACACCTAAATCTTCTCTTTCTCTTGTCCCCGACTCACCACTCTCCTGGCATGTGCTGCTGCAGACTTGATTACATTCATATGGCTTTCTGGGTGTGTGTCTGTGTGTGTGTGTTTGCATGTGTGTGTGTGTGTTTGTGCGGCCTGATCCTCCGGATTTCCAGAATCACCGTTGCAATCTGTTGCATGGATGGATGGATGGATGGAGTGAAGGAGGAGGAGGAGGAGGAGGAGGCAGGGATGGAAAACATACCACAGGAAAAACTAATTACAGAACAGAAGGTCCTTGGGCTAAGAAACACACACACACACACACACACACACCGTCGCTGCTTCTTTCTCTCAGACAGACACTTGTGCAGCCACTTGTTATTACACATATGCAGTGAAGGATGGGTTATCCCTGTCCTCCGCAACCTCTGCCTCCATAAAGATAACCGCCGCGTGATTGGACAATCACCCCGATGCAGTCACCTCTGCTGTCGTAAAGGTGAAATACAATTGGTCACTTCATAAAAGCCAAGGATTCTCTCTGAAAAACTCCACGACAGCGGCCGGAGATCCAGAAAATACTGCATCCCCCCCCCCAGACACACACTCACACTCGTGCATCCGAGATAAAAATTTGTCCGCGCAGACCGCAGCTATCCAATAAATCTAATTTGACCTTATCTTTTTACTGCAGAGATGCTTTGCGCCACAAACCCTTCCTGGAGGCTTTTCTCCGTGAACACCAGCCGCATCAAAGAGACAGAACGTTGGTGGCGAATAAACAATAAGCGAGACAGCCCCGACGCTCCTTTTGAATTTACATCTCAGCTGGATTCATCATCAGCCGGGCGCCGTCGCCGAACCCTCAGCATGGTTTCAGGCTGGAAGGCTACAGGAAATAAGTCGCCTGTTGTTTATGTTTGTCAAATGTGACTTTGTTGTTTCCACGCAGGGCTGTGAGCAGTCACCCTATATGTACAGGGCAATACTTTAACGCAGTGGTTCTCAACTGGTCCAGCCTCAGGACCCACTATGTCTCTATTAATAACGGTTGCAACCCAAATTTTTGAAGTTTGCTGTTTCTGTTAACAAATTAAGGTGTATTTGGATGCAGTCTCAACGCATTTTGATACAATTTAGGAAATTTTTGGCTTATTTTTTTGCTAATTTTGGTATTTTTGGATGCTATTGCCACGTTTTGGGCATATTTTTGCCCATTTTGACAGATTCTGAGCACATTTTGGTTCATTTTTGAGATATTTTAGCATGAATTTCTCCAATAAGGTGGCAGAACCAAATCTAGAGGTTAATAGTGGGCAACTACTGGTGTCATCACCACTAAATATCCTGCTATTGAAAGCAAACTGGATCATAAGAAACACGTCCTTTAAAATAAAAGACTTTGTACCACTACTTGGGGGGACATGCTTCTGCGACCCTCTAAAAATGGCCTCACGACCCACTTTTGGGTCCCGACCCACCAGTTGAGAACAACTGCTTTAACGCAACATATTAAAGTGGAGATGGGTTTCAGGCTCCATCTCCATAAATTCATCCACCCAACCCACTAATTCCAAATAATGAAAATTAGAATGGATGCTGATGAGACGCCCATGCCGGCTCGGTCGTGATCAATCAAACGGAACACATGATGCATGACGGCGTTGGGGCGCTGCTCAGAGCTCCACACGGAACAACAACAGAATTAGGTTGTGGGAAATGTTACAAATTAAAATGGTCAAAGCTCAAATATGTGGCTAAGTGTGGCAGTAAGAGTTTGTGATGAAGTGAAACCACAAACTGAGGGTCTCCACATCATTACAGGGCTGTAATTCGGACAAGCATCTTCCACCTCAATGCAGAAAATAGACAGAAACACCAGTCACAAGTTGCTTGTTTTGCCCCAAACCGTAAAATGTTGAGTTAATGGTGATGTATATCAAGAAAAAGGAAAAGGGATGTTTGATTAACTCTTTGAACCCCAAAACCCATCAACAGGTTTAAAGTTAGGTTTGAGTTAGACCCCATAAAGACAGAGAGAATCGTCAGATTTGCGACTTTCCGATGGTTCTTGAACTGCTCATCTGTGAAACTCAACCAAACCTAAGCTTAAAACTGTCATATTTTATCAAAATCACTTCATGCTACATGTCTCATTTAAAAAATCCGCCAAAAATAAACCCTTTCGTCTATCCAGATTCTGTAAAAAACAAAAAATTCTGCATTCCTCTGTGCAACTGGGGATCTAAGAGTGACTCAGCTGTGACCAAAAGCCAAGTGACAAAAATTCTGAGACCATTTGGGTGAACTGGGTTGAACTGCAGGCTGTGTTTACGAAAGCATGCGCGCCAAGAAGTAAACTATCTACAGCGTGTAGAGTCACACGTCTTCTTACTGATTTTATTATTTTATTTGTATTGATAAAACCTGCTGCCACTTGGGAAATTGTTGTATAATTTGATTACAGTTTTTTTTCCCATTTTTTAAATTATTGTAAATTAAATTCTAAAAGAAAGCTTGTTTTTTTCGTTCTTTTATAATTCATGGTACTATAATTTATATTTCATAAAAAGAAAGCTTGAATTCTTAAATTCCTAAAAAATAAATATTTTGTTCTAACTAGTAGTAAAACAGCTATAGCAGGTAACACCAGTGAGCACTTGGGAAAATGCTGTACATGCTAATTCCTGCTTTGTTTGCCTTTTTTTGTGAAATCCATCATCAAAAAAAAGCAACCTTTGTTTATTCTTTATTTTCTTATGATTAATTTATTATTTTACCTTTGATATACTGGACACAAGCTCGCAAAAACACACACTCAGAAGCAGCTCTGGGTTTGGAGGGTTAATCTAATTATTAATAATATTAATTTTCTCTCGGTTGACTCGTCAGTTAATCAGATAACTTGACTACAAACAAGCTGGCGCGGTGTGATGATGGTGTTTCCACGGACGACTTAATTTCACTGTCAGATTTATTTGCTTCTCCGTGTTTCGTCGGCCTGCGTTTCATTTTTACGCGAGGCACACGACGGGAAATAATATTCTTGCTGTGTTCACTTAAGAGGGAGTAAAGATGTTTTTCTGCCTGTGTTGAACGCATATTGTTGCTTCTCGTCCAAATATCCCTCCAGAGGCCCGCAGAGAAACTGAAGCCTCCAGACTGCATCAGGTGTATCGGAGTTGCATCTTTTGGAAAGCTGCGAGCTGTATTCTAACGTCCACAGATACAGTCAGGAAGGGATTGGAATCCAATTTCACTTAATACTCCACCTTTAGGAGTAGTCCTGGGAAATCAGCTTTTTAATCCCCCCTGGTTGTGTGTGGCTTAGAGTCCCGCAAAGTCCAGATCTAATCTGGGCTTGTCTGTCAGCTCGCTGTGGAGCTTCGCTACAGGTGTAACTGGAGCCTTCAGTAGCCAACGCTATCGCCTGCTCCCAGCTGCGATGTGGACCGGTCCACTGTCAGAGGTGTCCCGAACAATCTGACATCACGGCTGCCTCTTCATTAGTCGTCCCTCACAGCTCAAACTACTGTACAAAAGTCCTGGTGAAGCACTGACCTCACTGTGTGGAGCAGGTTGGACGCAACGCAAAAACAACTGGAGGCTAAAACGTGCCCAGAGTGTTTGATGCTCTGCTGATGTTAGGGGGCAATTACTTAATCTGTCGACCAACGTGTTATTAATTAAAAACAATCACATCAGACCTTCAGATAGAGCAACAACCACTAATTTAAAAAGACGACGCCTTCAGCTGTCAAACATGAAAATGATCCGCTTGTTTTTGTTTTGTGTTATTATAAATTAAATATCTTTGAGTTTTAGACGGACAATCAGACAAACCCTCTGAAACCAAATGGAAAATCTGCCCTGCAGGTTTAAAGACCATGTCATCATTAGTTTTTTTTTAAAAAAACACCAAAATGTCACCATTTATCAGAGCCCGAAGGTGTAAAAGCAGAAAGAATCGAAGGTCCTCACCTTTCTACGCGACTCCTGTAAAAAAAATCACCACAAATAAACCATTTGCTCTGACTGGATTCTGGAAAAAACAAAAAATTACGTGCTCCTTGGCGCAACTGTGAAGCCATTAGCGACCCAGCTGGGATTAACAGTCACATGGTTAAAATTCAGATGGTTTTTTAGCTTAGCTAGGCTGAACTGCAGGCTGTGTAGGCAGTAGTAAAATCTCTATAGGATGTACAGTGGCTGTTTTCCAGTATAAGTAACATCCGTGTCCACTTCAGTGATACTGCACATGCTAACGCTAGTTTTTTTTCTATCTGTAAATTATTAATCAAAGAAATTCTACTATAACTTTGTTGTTTTGCAGAGAAGACATTCCTGTAAGTAGTAAAATATGTATAATAAGTTGAGCCACCGTTGTTTATTCCAGCTCTGATTAAACTTCTGGATGCTGGGAAAGTCTTGTTCATGTTGATTAGAGCCGTTTTGAGTTCTGTCAAATAAATAATCAAAGGAATCGAACATGGTTGTTGTGTTTCCATAGAGGTGCAGGACAGTGTCTAAAGATGCGACATGCTCCAGAGGGTTGAAACTGTATTTTAGAACTTGCGATCGTCACTTTTTAACTTTCTGACGCTGAATGGAGCGACCAAATCAAGAGCAAACTAAACAATTCATCACCGGCAGCATACTTTCTTGCATTCATTCTCTTGTTTGGCCACATTTTCTGATTTCTCCTCTGAATGCTGGACTGTGGATCTGCAGGGCTGGAGCCTTCCCGTGTCCTGTTGAGGAAACACAATGTGCTGCGCTGTGTGTTCCTCTGCTCTCTGTTCTCTCTGCCCAGCGCCTCCATCTGCCTAATCCCGGCCTATATCACACACACACACCTTGTGGAGGAATGCATCCGCCTCCAATCACAACAATATGCGCCCAATCTGCCCGAACGCTCCCAGACGCAGAGGTGAGCGAGCGTTTCTGCTTCCCACCTGGCCTCCAGCATTGTGCGAGCGCTCGTCGTTAGCGTGCCGCGTCCCCCCGTGTGTGTGTTTCTGATGCGTGTTGGGAGACGGGACGCTGTTCAGTCACAACATCATTGTGCTGATCTGCTGGGCAGCTGCATGTCCTTCTGAGGGATTTACCAGACAATCACATCCCCTCCCCATTCATTCGCTCTCAGTGCGGCTTCGTTCTCTCCGCTCTGCCCTTCTGCTGTCTTTATTTCTCTTTTCTCTGCTTCTCAATACGTACATGGAAGACCTGCAGCAGCAAGAACAGTGAAGCCAGCCCTCTGCAATGTTTTATTCACACAGTTTTCCTGGAATATGGTCAGATTCTCGCCTAAGCTGCAGCTATGAACGAACACAATCCCCCGCATAGAGGAGCTCTAGGTGTCTCTAAGGAGGTTATATGTGCCCCTTATTTTTAAAACCATTTTTGTTAACTTGGGTGTCACTTACATAAGCAGAACAGACATTTTTGTGTCTTATATCGTCAAAAAAGGCGGAAAATCCTTCTGCCTTCGTTGATTCTCTTCCTCTGCTTCTCACTATGTACATGCCAGACCTGCAGGGGCGACAACAGAGAAGCCAACCCTCTGGAATACATGTGTTTCTTTCTACGTTTTACCAGGAATATGGTCAGATTCTCATCTAATAAAATCTCATTTAACTAATAAAACACAGGTCAGTGTCAGGGGTTTTCCTGCGCCGAGGAATTGTTGTTGTCCCCAAAGAGGTTTAAAGAGCCACTCATGTTTTAAACCCGCTTTTTTTAACTGAGGTTTCATTAACTCAAGCATAATAGACATTTTTAGGGTCTTATATGGTCAGAAATAGCAGGACAATCCTTCTTCTTTTGTTATTTCTCCATTTTTGTTACCTGGAGTTTCATTTACATGAGCAGAATAGACATTTTTAGTGTCTTACATGGTCAGAAATAGCAGGAAAATGCTCTTTCTCTGGACATGCAAGGCCAACAACAGAGAAGCAAACCCTCTGGGATATTTTATTTCTACGTTTTACCAGGAATATGGTCAGATTATCATCAAAGTTACAAATATGAATGAACAAAATCTCACTTAACTAATGAAACACAGGTCAGTGTCAGGGGTTTTCCTGCGCCGAGGAATTCTTGGTGTCCCCAAAGAGGTTTAAAGAGCCACTCATGTTTTAAACCCGTTTTTCTTAACTGAGGTTTCATTAACTCAAGCATAATAGACATTTTTAGTGTCTTATATGGTCAGAAATAGCAGGACAATCCTTCTGCTTTCGTTGTTTCTCCATTTTTGTTACCTGGAGTTTCATGTACATGAGCAGAATAGACATTTTTAGTGTCTTATATGGTCAGAAATAGCAGGAAAATTCTCTGCCCTTCTGTTTTCTCTGTTTCTTTTTCTCTGGGTTGCAGTGCCTACATGCAAGACCTGCAGTGGCAACAACAGTAATATGCATTTCTTTCTATATTTTTCCAGGAATATGGTCAGATTCCCATCTGAGTTACAGTTATGAACAAAGAAAACTTAGTTTTACTAATTAAACACTGGGCTTTCCTTGCATAAAAGAATTTTTGGTGTCCCCAAAGAGGTTTAAAGTGCCACTCATGTTTTTAAAAGCGTTTTTCTTAACTGAGGTTTCATTAACTCAAGCATAAAAGACATTTTTAGGGTCTTATATGGTCAGAAATAGCAGGACAATTCTTCTGCTTTCGTTGTTTCTCCATTTTTGTTACCTGGAGTTTCATGTACATGAGCAGAATAGACATTTTAGTGTCTTATAAGGTCAGAAATAGCAGGAAAATGCTCTTTCTCTGGACATGCAGGGCCAACAACAGAGAAGCCAACCCTCTGGGATATTTTATTTCGACATTTTACCAGGAATATGGTCAGATTCTCATCAAAGTTACAAATATGAATGAACAAAATCTCACTTAACTAATAAAACACAGGCCAGTGTCAGGGGTTTTCTTGCATCAAGGAATTTTGGAGCCTCCAAAGAGGTTTAAAGTGCTTCTCATGCTTTTTAAACCCATTTTTGTTAACTGAGGTGTCATTTACTCCAGCATAACATACATTTAAGTTTCCTATATGATCAGAAATAGCAGGACAATGCTCTTTCTCTGGACCTGCAGGGCCGACAGCAGTGAAGCCAACCCTCGGGAGTAATTTATTTCTACATTTTTCCTGGAATATGGTCAGATTCTTGTCTAAACTACAAACATAGATTCCTGTATAGAGGACTTCTTGGTGCCTCTAAAGAGGTTTTTAAGTGCCCTTCAGGTTTCATTTACTCGGGCAGAATATACATGTTTGTTTCTTATATGATCAGAAATAGCAGGAAGATGCTCTTTGTTTCTTTTTCTCTGGGTTGCAGTGCCTACATGCAAGACCTGCAGTGGCAACAACAGTAATACGCATTTCTTTCTATATTTTTCCAGGAATATGGTCGGATTCTCATCTAAGTTACAATTATGAACAAAGAAAACCTAGTTTTACTAATTAAACACTGGGTTTTTCTTGCATAAAGGAATTTTTGGTGCCTCCAGAGAGGTTTCCCCTTCATCTTTTAAAACCACTTTTGTTAACTAGGGTTTCATTTACTCAAGCATAATATACATGTTTGTTTCTTATATGGTCAGAAATATCCGAAAAATGCACAGGTTTCTCTCAAATAAGGTAAAACTGACTCACTACCTTTACTGTACACGGAAAAATCATGCTAAGTGTTGTGTTTAGCCTCCCCTGAAGACCCGTTCTGAGCAGGAACAACCCTGAATAGATTATATTCTTCCATGCATCACCCAAACGTTCACAGTGCAGGTTAGAATAAGCATGTAGACGCACGAGCTAACGACATTAAATGAAGCTAACTGACGTCAGAAGTCCAATAAATGACACATGACTAGAGGCGTGGGATGCAGAAAACACCCCAACATCTTGACTTTGCTGTTCACATGAACCATCAGCACGTCGGAACAAGAAAAGAGACAATTAAGAGGCGGTGATTAGCATAAAACTGGAAAAGGTTGCAGCGCGATCTCACAGAATTTAGATATTCATCACAATTAGACACACAGTGTATAAATAAGGATGATCCAGCACTGTGAGCGCCGAGCAAGGCTAAATGCTCAATGAGGTAAAAACCAAACAAGCTGCAGAGTAATAGCTGAAGGCTCAAAGGAATCATGGGAGCTGGTTCACATCTCCGTTCGTGAGTCTATCATATGCAAATCGTGGTGCGTGTTGACATGCAGGAATTATCTGAGAACAATACGCAGCGCTTCGTATGGAGTTAAAAAAGGAAGCGCATGAACACAACATCAAAACATTATCCCAGAGGTGGAAAACGGTGGAGGGAGCAGCGGCATTTAGAGCTGCTACGATGCCTCCAGACCTGAGCAGCTTCTCCAAACCGAGGGGAAAATATACTCCCAAGTTTTATAAGGTGTCTCACAGGATATGGAGCAGGAAGTGGTGTCCTAAGACATTAAAAGACCCTACTATTCTATCTGATAATTCCTCTGAACCCCAAAACCCTCCGGTAGGTTTAAAAGCTACGTCTCCAAAATGACACCATTCATCAGAGCTAGAAGCTGTAAAAATATAGAGAATAAACAGATTTTGAATTTTCGTTCAGTCTTTAAACCACTTATTTGTAAAACTTGAGCTAGAAATTGTCACATTTCAGCAAAAACGCTGTATACTAATTTAAAATTTGAGATGAAATGAAATTTTTAAATAAAAAATATGTAATTTAATTAAATTTTGAAATTAAATTAAATTAAAATTAAATTTAAATTTAAATTCAACAAAAGTAAACCTTTTACTCTAGCCAGACGCTGTAAAAAAGGAAAATTTCTGTAATTTTTCATGCAACCAGGAAGCCATTAGTGACTCATTTGCAACCAACATTCAAGTCACAAAAATTAAGAAACTGTCTGGCTGAACTGAAGGCTGAGCTTAGAACACAGAGGAGGAAAGTATGTGTGGTTAATCCTCTGAACCCCGAAACCCACCAGTGGGTTTAAAAGACGTATCTCCAAAATCACGCCATTTCTCAGAGCCAGAAGCTGTAAAAACATAGAGAATAATCAGATTTGGAACTTCTGGAACTACTCATCTGTGAAACTTCACCAAATCTAAGCTTAAAACTGTCATATTTCTTCAAAACGCTGCATTCTACATTTAAAAATTCAACAAAAGTCAACCGTTCACTCTAACCAGATGCTGTAAAAAACAAAAAATTCTGTAATTTTCAGTGCAACCAGGAAGCCATCAGTGACTCTGTTGCGACCACTAGTTATATCACAAAAATTCAGCGAGTGTTCGGCTGAACCAGGCTGAACTACAGACTGTGCTTACATAGAACACACAGGAGAAAAGTATGACAGCTTCACAAAAATGTAAGGAGTAAAGCATCTATAGTATGTGGAGCTAAGTGCTGATCACACCAGTGGGTTTGATTTAAACCTGATGCGATGCCTCCAGACCTGAGCAGCTTCTCCTCATCAAGGGGAAAATATATTCCTGAGTTTCTTAAGGTGTCCCACTGGATAACACGAGGGTGGCCGTCTGCCAGCAGCAGGATAATGACCCCAATCGCCAAAGTAAATCTATTACAAAATGACTTCAAATAAAGGAAATCCACCTTCTGGAGCGGCCCGGTCAGAGCCGAGAGCCAACAGAGACACTGTGGAACGACCTGAAGGGAACGACTCCCACCAGACACGCTGAGAATGGTGATGAGCTTCTGCGAGGGAGAAAAGTCGAATATCCAAAGTACACAACAAGCAGGAAACGTGATCCGAAAACTTGGGACGTCCTCAGATTCTTTGATTTCGAGGACGTGTGATTAATCCTCTGAACCCCCAAAAACCACCAGCGTGACTGAGAGATATGTCTCCAAAATTACACCATTTATCAGAGCCAGAAACTGTGAAAACAGAGAGAATCATCAGATTTGAAACTGTCTATTGGTCCTTAAACTACTCATCTGTGAAGCTTGACCAGTTCTAAGCTTAAATTGCCATATTTCATCAAACTCCCAGTATTCTACATTTACAAATTCAGCAAACCTAAACTGTTTATTTAAACTAAATGCTGGAAAAAACTAAAAAAAAAAACTACCAAGCATTAGTTCTGTAAGGACGAAACATCTAAAATTCCTCCTGAGCGTTGTGCAGATCTCCAGAGTACAAAAGCAAGCAGGGAATGTTATTCTAAAACACTGAAATGTCCCCATGTCTTAAAAAACTCTGTTCCTCCATGGTCTTATCTAAATGATGTCACAACCTCAGAGACCAGCTGGTTCATTCTGACACCAACAACCCAAAAACAACACCTCAATAAATCCTTCATCACCTGCAGTAACACACACGTCGAGTACTTCCTGAAATGTCTCGGACTTTCAAACACCTTTCAATATCTGAACATAAGACTGCGTCATGTACACGGAGCGTGCATCATACTATTGCCTGAAACTATGTTCAGGCTCTTGCAGCATCATTGATGTTCCAGAGAAATACTCCTCCTTTCACCTGAATGCGTTGCTGCTCCACAGAGAATCCTACCAAATCCACGCTTTAACCACAGAGGAGCCCTTTGGCTTTAATCAACAACCGAATTTGTCATGAACCTTTTATCCTTGTGAGTTTAAGAGAGGCTTGTTTAGTTTCTGACACGGTGAATCGATTCATTTGTCATGTTCTTACCTCTGAGACCTCTTCTATCTCTTCCTGTGTTTCTGACCTGGTGTTGAAGCTGTTGCACTGATGCTGTATTGAAAGCCCCCAACCACAGACTACTGTCAAACACAGCATGCAATACGTACTACATTCCATAGTAGTATGCAGTATGCTACGGCTGGGAAAAGTGGCAGTAAACAATCGTACAGCCAATGCATTCATGATTTTCCCAATGATGATGATTGAAACAACCTAATTCTCCAATGCTCTGTGAATGCATCGTGAGTTTAAGCTAGCTCTCCTGGTATTTCTGTTCCTTTGGTAGCGTAAAACCATCCTGGCTTCAATCAAACTGAGTTTCTTGACATAAATCTTGCTGAATTAGACTGTTTTTACTTTTATTTCAATAAACGTGTTGGTTTGACCATATTGTGAACGTTTTCCCCAATTCAGCAGCTCTATAATTTCAGTCACACAGCATGATTAGCCATGATGATAAAACCTTAAAAAGTAGAAAAGATAAATCAAGTCTCGGCCTTTAAAAATAGAATATGCAACTCAAGCTGGCCAGTAACTCTTTCTGGTGGCAAAAGTCTGTTAATGTTGGTAGAGTTGTTATGGAGCCCTAGAAAATCGATGCTGTGAACCTTCCAGCGTGTTGCATTGTGGGATATAGTAGGTAAGAAGTCTGGTCCGATCCACAGTGGAGGTTTTCCAGAATCAGTACAACATCCACGTGGTTCTGGCACATTGCAGACATGGCAAATCTACATGGATGTTGGCATATTGCAGATACCAACATTTTAGCTGAATCAGTACATGTTGCTAGTCTAGGAGGGGGTTTTGAACATGGCAACTATGGCAACTCCAACTCTTGGATGCGTCACTCAACAGATAAGAAATTCTACCAATTATCCTTTAACAACCGTGCAGCTGGTTCAGGTTGAACGCTTGTATCTGCCTCGTGTTTTTGTCCACACTGACCCTCTCGAAGACACAGCGGTGCTGAAATGTCACTCTGTTTGCACAATAACAGGCTGTGGATTGAGCCGTGTGATCCGGCTCCTTTTTGTACCCTGAGAGGAACCAGCTCTACGGCTGCATTCTGTTGGAAGGAGCACAGAAAGGCCTGCTTCCATTGCGCCGGACTGCGTTGTGTTTGTCCGCACATGTGACTGATAAAGATCAGATCTCATTCTGTGACCAATTAATGCCGAGCACCAAGTCCTTCCAAAGGATGCAATCTGGAGTCTCTTCTTGTGTTGTGCGTCTGCCAGTTCATCAGCCAGTCGTTCTCTCGGTAAGTAAGTCCGCCTGCCTGCCAGAATGTCCATTATTTCATTTCTTCCTGCTTCTCCCTCTCGACGCTGCCGCCTCTCCCTCCATCCGTCTATAATGCTTCCAATTTCACACTTTCACTGTCAGAACATGCACTTAATTACATCGCCAGCAAGTTTACACACCCCCACATGCACACACAAAAAAAAACCGCCCGACATGACCAGCATCCGCAATTCCGGCGCTCGCCAATCAAACCGGCTCCCCAAGGTACGAGGGCCGGCTTCAGGAGGCGGGACGTGAACCCAGACTCCACATGGCAGGATTTCCCAAATGCAAAACGTATGCCGCGCAGAGTTCTGGTCACCAAGGCAACAGCGAGGGGTGTCGTGGCGGCGAGATAGGCAGCTGTAGAGCCGAGTAACAGCTGTTCATTTGCAGCCACATCTGGCAGCATCTCTTCTCAGTCCATGCGCACAGACAGCACAGAGGGTCTCGGGAGAAAGGGGGGGGAGGCGTGTTGGCTTCGTCGTTCATGTGTGCGTGTGCAAATGAGGAAGCGCGGGTCACATGTGCGGCTTCTCACCTTCCAGGCCGACCCCATGTCACACTCACCGTACGAGGTGGGGGTGGGGGGGAGCACAGCGCGTCAATTTCATTTTCAGAAACATATCTGCCGTCGTATTGTTCCAGCCTCCTCCCGCCCCGGACGGAAAGTATAATTATGTAAAACATCCATTTACACACTTGGTTGGCGGCACGCTGCAGAAAGGCAGGGAACGGCGAGGCGTGTTTGCACTCGGAGAGCAGCAGCTGAGAGATAAGTGTGTCTGAGCAAACCGACTCTCGTCAAACACCGTGTGTGAGGACCTGCTGCCAGACTTAAGCACTAGAATCAATAGTCCACAGCTGCAAGGTGCACTCCAACACAACACGCACTCTGGGAGGAGTCCCTGCTCACTCCAAAGGTTTCTTCCAGACTCAACAAGGCGGATGTAAATATTTCAGGTGACCTCGTTTTTTTTCACCAAATTCTCACTCAGGATTTCTATTGACTTTCTCGTACTTTTTTCTCATTCAATATCCTCGTCTCAAGCTTTCAACTAGTTATATAGTTATTCTCATCCCTTCCATTGTTTCACATCCTTGCTCATGTCCTCACATTTTCCATCCAGTCCTCTAAAATTTCTATTTTCTCCGTCCTTTGTTTTTTGTTATTTTATTATCCCGTCCTCTTGCAAAAATTATTTCTCCTTCTTGCCGTTTTGTGTCTCCAACATTCTCATCCACTTACAGAGTTCCGATTAAAAGTATTCACCAACCTTGGAAGTTTTCCTCTTTAATTGCTTTCCAGCGTTGACTCATGGTCACTTTAATTTGATTTTTTTTTTGACTAGAATTCACAATAAAAGACTCTCTGGCTGGCTGGCTTTCTCTTTTCCACTCTCCCATAAAGCTTTGACTGGTGAAGAGCAGGCAACAGCTGCTTTAAGCACAGTCTCTCCTATCCCAGCTGCTGAAGCTTGTGACTCCTTCAGAGGGAGTCATGGGTGTCTTGGTGGCCTCCTTTACTAGTCTCTTCCTTGTTCGGTCACTGGACCTGCTCTCGGCAGATTCACGCATGTTCCTTCTATTTCTTAACGATGGATTTAACTGGACTCCAAGGGATATTCAATCACTTGGAGATTTTCTTGTATGCCGTCTCCTGGCTTATGCTTTTCTGTGACCTTTTAACAGAGTTCCTTAGAGTGTTTTTTTGTCTTCATGGTGTAGTTATACTCAGGAGGACCGATTCACCATACTGAACCTTCCAGACACAGGTGTCTCTACACGACAGTCCTTAAGACGCATTCACTGCACTCAGATATCTCTAATTATGTGGGCCGCCGTATAGCTCACTGAGTTAAGGCGATACCGCGTGGTCGCCAGCAGCCGGTCGTGGGTTCGAGTCCGGCTCACGACCCTTTGCTGCATGTCTCTCTCTTCTCTACCCCCTTTCACCCTGTCTATCAATAAAGCTTCAAAAATCTCCCCCAGAAAAATTAATTTAAAAAAAAAAGATCTCTAATTATGTGACTTCTAGCACAAATTGGCTGCACCTGTGTTGAATTAGCTGAGTCACTTTGGAGGGGGTGAATACTTACGCGAGCACCTACTTTACGACTCATTTTATAAATTAATTGGCATTACTTTGTAGAAATCTGTTTTGTTAAGTGTTTTTTTTTTTTGGTAAATTCTTGTTGAGAAAGACAAATTAATTGATCACAATTTAATGTTGGACAGCAATAAAAGGGGGAAACTTCCAAGGGGGTTGAATACTTTTTATAAGCACTATACACCGATCAGCCACAACATCATGACCACTGACAGGTGAAGTGAATAACATTGATCATGTTGGCACTATGTGGCGTTCTGATGGAAAACCTTGAATTATGACATCCGTGTTGATGTGACTTTCCGATTAAATGAGGCCTGTGCGAACTTCATACGACCCAAAGTGTGTTCAGTGTTTGCGGAAGTAAACGTGGATGGTAATGGTGGAGCGTATGTTGCGATAAGACCCCTCGAGTTTGGCTGAATAGGGCTGTCCTGCCAAATACTAATTAACTCCGAAAGCTCACTTTCCCTCCATTGACTGGACTCCACATTATCATCCACCATGGTTGTTGTTTTTGTTCCTGTTCCCGCCTACTTGAACGCAGAATAGAGACGTCTGTCGTGTATCAGTGTAGGTCGGATAAATGCGACCCGGCTGTTCAGACAGAAGTCGCATGGCAAAAGATCAGATACCTATCAGATTTAGGACCACATATCCAAGTGGCCTGGGTCACACTTGAAAAAATTGAATTTGTGTTGTTCAGATCGGATCCGATACAGGTGGCAGGGGCAAAAAATCGGATTTGGATCACTTTAGCCTGCAGTCTGAACGTAGCCTTAGACACCCAAATAAACATTGTCCAACAACAAACACACTCCCTCATGCAAATGGAAATCCCAAATGTCACTGGAGGAAAATGCACCCCACCACATGGCAACAACATCAACCAATCAGGAACATGTTGAGGAACATGACAATGGTCCAACATGTTGATTTGACCTCCAGACTTCCTACACCCCATTCTGATCAAGCATCAACAGGATGCAGTGGAACAAGTTTGATTGACAGAGGCCCCACTGGACAAGCCAGAGCACCCAAAGGATCCAGTGCCAATGTCCTGGTTCCAGACCCCATAGGACACCTTTAGAGGTCCTCTTGTCCATGTCCAATGGTTCAGAGCAGTTTGGACCACATAAGGGGGACCAATACAGTACTAGGCAGGTGGTCCTAATGTCATGCCTGATCCGTGTATGTCCCCTCTCTTAAAGACAGTTTCTCATGTGTCTTAGTTTCCTACTTTCCTATAATCTATCCTCGTCTCTTCCTTTCTTAAACTTTCCTCATCTTCTCATCATCCTTTACTTAGGTTATTGACATGTCATTTAGAAATCATGCTCCTCTGTTACATGCACGACATTTAATATTTTCCCAACTCTCTTTTTTGAGCACTTGTGCTTCTCACGGATTCTTCTAACCCGCTCCTTCCTCTCATATCTATTTAACATTTTTTTTATCCCTCTTGAGACATTTAATCTTCTCTGCTCCCTTCTCTCACTCAACATTTTATCCATCTCCTCTCGCACGTCGCCCAATCACTGTCATCTCCGCAGCCTTTCTGTCGTTCCATCAATTCCGAGACGTCTTGCTTTCTGCCACCTTCCATCTCCTTCCACATCGTCGTGCTCTTCCTCTCCGTCATCCTCTTTGTAAAACCACATCGTCCCCCGACGCTTCGGCCTCTCATCTTCCTCCGTCTTTCATCTCTCCTTCCATCTCCCCGACACGTCACTCTATTCCTCGAGCAACAAAACGACAGAGAGCATCCAAGCACATTTGCATATCTTTCCTTTTCATTTAAGTTTTTTTTTTTTTTTTCAAAAGAGATAATTGAAAAGTGAAAAGTGTTTCCAAAAATGGGATCTCTGCCAAGTTTCAACTCCCCCCCCCTCCATCAAAACAGGATTATGAATTGCAAATCACAAGACTGCTTTCAGGGTAGTGGGTCATGTACGTTCTTAAGCTGACCAATTTATGACCCCAATAACGTTCTGCAAGGAACGATGATGCCGATGAGAGTTGCTTATTGACAATATAGGTTTTAAAAAGTGTGCGTCTCTATCCGTAGGGGTGTGATTTAAAGTTTTACGTGCTGTAAAGCAACGGTGGACTCAATAACTGCGACGCCAGCCACTAACAAAGTAATTTGCAATAACTTTTTTTCGATAACATAACACGATGGCTTGTGGGGGCGGCGCATAACATCAGCTTAAAGTGTCAAACAGCATTATCTCAACCCATGCTAAGCAGCTGACAAGCAAACACACACCAAGGAAACATGGGGGCTTGCACAAATTGGAAAACTTCCAAAACCGAACTGCAAGGTCACGCAGTCGCAGCGAACAAATATCAAGGCAATCCACTCACTCACAATGAAGGGCTGTGGAGATTTAAAAGGCTCGGGGCGTATTTAAAGGCTTAAAGACATGCCATAAACACTCAGCTGATCTTGTGACATCTGCACCCTTCGTCTAAAGCGCCTCTTGTCTGTCTTAAAGAAAAGAATCCATCCTAAAGCACTTGGACAGTATAGGAGTGGGGAGAAAAAGACAGCACTTGATGATGTTTTACTGCACTTCTGGATCGATTCTGTTGCTTCATCGGCGTGGATAAATGGCGAAGAACACACAGTGTGAGCCACATCATAAAATCTAACGGCGGGATTTTTTTTTTTTTTCGCTTATCTTGAAAATTGGCAGTAAACATCACTTCTTGGTGTCAGCGCCGTCCAAAGCAAAGAGCAAGTGAGCACTCTCTTCTCGTGGCTGCCATCAGCAACCACAGAGAAAGCAAATTCCAACAGAGAAGAGGGAAAGATACCAATTTCTCCACTGACAGCAGCCTCAATAGACCAGACGGCAACACAAGTAGAGACTGCGATATGTTTTAAGTGATGGAAACGACTCCTTTTTCACCATTTGAACTCTTTTGCTGTTTGATTCACTTTTGAAAAGACTGTGTTATTAAGCTATCTGTACGTCTCAGTTCTGGCACGCTCTCAAAAGTAATTCTGGGAAGTGCAGCGACTCAATAATTAAAGTATACGCGGCAGGTTGAAGGGAAGAGGGTACAAGTAAATGCCTGTACTTGATCATTACAGTTTTATGAAACATAAGAGTATAAATGGCTCTCAGGGTGAAATCCTCTACAAACTGTGCATCATCATGGCAGAGAAGGTGGCTGGAAATAAGAGAGGAAGCGCTAACTGGCTGGAACGACATCACAACCTACACTTGGCCGGTGTGCAGTTTTCTGCTGGCAGACTGTTGTTTGTGCCAGAACAAAACCAGATGAAGATTTTAACAGCGTCCTCCTTCATTCTGCAGCTTTCTGAATCTATGGTCAGCGTTAAAGCCATGAAGAGGACAAGGAGAACGACGCTGGAATCCATGTCTGTGGTCGTCAGTCTCAACCTCAGCTGTGGTTGACATAAATTAACAGATTTTACTGTTGACGTTCTTCTAGTGTTACAGCAGGTAAGAAATGACCATGTCGCTCTGTGTAACTCGAATAAATCTGCTATTATAAATACATAGCAGTGGTTTCCCGCATGGAGTTCAGGACCTCCCCAAGGCATCGCAAAAAAATAAGAGAATTACTGGGTAAGAAAATAGAAAGACACAGGGAAAAAGTACAAATAAAGTAATAATATGGGAATAAAGAATGCATATAAGAAGATATATAAAGCATAAAAGCAAGTATTAAAAAATAAAACATCTAAAAGATAAAACACAGCAGAAGAAAATTTAGTAGATGAAATTAGACAAATGAAAAACAGCACAGACATGATGAATAAAGTGCCATTTATCTTTTTTTGAATAGTAAAAACTGGCTTAAACAGCAGAAAAGGCAATAAATCTAATAATGTAAGACATGAAGTATTTAATAAAAGGAAAAAATACATTAAAATCTAAGAGAATAAAAGTGCTGACATTTATTTGAAAGTACAGGCAGTTTAGACTGGATTTGAATTTTTTTAGTGTCATTTTATATTTAATATTTATTTCAATGCACATTTTAAGCATTGTAGGTGAGCAGTAGAACCTAATCGCACCACTAGGTGAAGCCTATTACTGTTTGATATCGTAGCAATCAGAGGAAGGAGGCAGTGTTGTGGAGGTTTTAGCTAGTAAAGGGGCACCATGACAAAGACTTTTCTGATAATTAATGACCTACAGTCGGCGCACACGTGTTAATTTAAGCTAGGCTACATCAGGATAGCGTTACTTTAGCCCAGCAAAATATTTAATGGCTTTTATCGCAGCTTGGCGAAGGACGTAAACATACAATCAAGCATACCTATGCCAATACCTATACCTGTCTGCTTAATATGGGCGCAACATATGCAAAATGTATTTACAGTTGTTTTGCATTTACTTAAAATACATTTTGCTAATGAATTACTGGCATTTTACATCTCAAGGCCCCTAAAAAGTACTGTAATAAAACAATGACAAGAAAAAAACCTCCATCAGCTATACCGACATTATCCTTTGGAGAGTCACAGTGTGTTGAGCTCATGCCAGCCAGAACATGAAAACGCCACAAAGAAATACCTCAGCTGACCTCCTGAGACCTTCTAACCGCTGCAACACCGAAGAAAAGAAATCTGTCTTGTTAAATTGGCCACCACATATGCAACCTCTGACAGGCCATCACAAATAGACATCGCTGAGGACACGGTAAAATGAGTTCCAAACCTGTGTCCTTGTGTGAATTCCTTAGCCGTCTGTTGTTATGTGACAAATCATTGTTACAAAATCAGTTTTGCATCTGAATGTCTTTCTTCTCTTTCTGTAAGAGGTGGAAATATCTTGTGCATGCAGACTAAATCCAGCCATCACATCAATCCGCATCTGACATTTCAAGGGTTGTGGTAGCAAGCCCAGCAATTTCATGGCTCAGGTGTGTGTTTGGGTATATTTTTTTTCCGGCAAATATGTTTTTCACATTTCCAAAAGAGCATATTTATGATCTTACTCATTTTTTCCATGTCCTCCGTCTGTTGCTCTAACAACACAGATCAGTGAGACGTGGCTGGAGGCCAACAGTCCTCCACCGCTCTGCATCACGCTTTATTCTCTATGCCGCTCCCATTGTTGAGCCTGCTCAGGGCTCTCCCGCTTAGACAGTAACTCCAATTTCACTGTGACTTTAAGGGGTCATAGGCCTAAAGTGCATGTACCATCTGTAGTATATTGACAAATGTGCACAAGACAGACAGAGGAAAAAAATAAAAGAAAGTGGTGTAGACAAATAAATAAACAAAGAGAGGCAGAAGCACAGTCATTGCTTCAGCCCACCAGGAGAGTTAGGCGGTGAATGTGTATGTTGATTCTAACCTGGTCTATATCACACAAATTGTCCCTGGCCTACAGCGGAGTGTGTACACACAGGTCTGACATGGGAGTATAAGTCTGGCACGGTTTAAAAGCTGCCACTCCTGAGCCAAACTCTTCTCCTCAACGTTCCCTTTAATTCCCGTCACACCAGCCAAGACCAACTGACCAGCTGTGGCGTGTGATTCTGTCCGGGAGCGTGTTTGCTTAATGCCTCACATCACCTCCTATCCGGCTGAAACAACTGAGGTCACCCATCCCGACTGCAACGGGATTTCCTCTTACACTTTTACACACACACACATACACACCCATAGTCGTACACGCGCTCACATACGTGCACATGTACACACACGTACATGTCTACTATACAAAGAGTGGCCCGTGTAGGTACACCTGCCAACAGGGGACCAGTGTTCCTAGACATTTGGAAGAAACAAATTAAATAAAAATCTCTTCTTTGATGGCCTTTTTTCATAATAAAACCGCAAATATGAATTATTTATTTATTTACAAGCCAGTGGAGGACCTTGATAACCTGCAACAGAAATGTATGTGTAAACAAAAAGTGAATTGGTCTTTCAAAAGTATAACTCTAATGTTTTAAACATGTGAACATCTCAACCTTTCTTAAAAATTCTTAAGGTCACTTGATCTACTACTTCCAAATCCTTACTTGGCTTGGTTGAATTGGTTACATGCACTAATGTCATACACTTATCAGCTCATATCCAACAGAGGCCTTAACATTTGACTGTATCACTACTGAATTGCTAGAAAATGAGAGAAGCGTGGATTTCAATCTGGGCCTTTGTCATCTTATGATCTGATGTATTTACTTCTCATTCAGTTAAATCTTCAGGGCAAACCCTTTCATGTGAGGCTCTGATTTGAAACCCACTAGAGTTTGTTGTGGTCTTTTGAGCAAACACACTCTCCCAGAACAACTGTGGCGGATGTATGAGAGAGAAAAGTTGACACATAAAACATCAAAACCCACTCAAGCAAATTTTTATATATTCATGCAAAAATGTGTAACAGATTTTCCGTGGAAGGTCAGTGTTAACGAGGTCGAGGACAACTCATTTAACCGGAGTTCCAATCTTATAGGTCAAAGACGACCCAATAAATCCCCAGAGCCCTCCGTAGGTCTGATTTAATAGTTGCTATGCCAACTTGTGAGGCAACCAAGGAGAAGGCAAAAGTTTATTACTTTCTACTTCAGTGCCACTGAGGGTGAACTCATAACAACAGAAAAATAATTCAGATCAGTGACTTTTATCATATTTTAAGCATTATAAACTCAAGCTCTTTATTAGGGAAATCATACTATTGCTTGGTAGAACCTGCTCTTGCACTCAATACAGCCTGAATTCCTAGTGTCACGGATTTCTCAAAATGCTGGAAACAATCCTGTGAGATTCTGGTCCATGCTGGATACAGATGTGGAGATTATGCAGGCCACTGAAGTCTACTGAATTCATTAATATGAAACCAGATGTTTGCTTTGTGACGCGGTGCATCATTAGGATAGAAGTAGCCATTAGAAGATGGTAAGCTGTGCCCATAAAATGATGCACAATGGTCAGCAACAACACTGCGGATGCTTCAGGCTATGGCACTTAAACAGTGAATGATTGGTATTAAGTGGACCAAATTCTGAGGCTACCATCTGTCTGCCTGAGCAAAAGCTGAGATCAGACCAGACTACGTTCTTTCCAGCCTTCAACTGTCCAGTTTTGGTGAGCCCGTGCCCACCGCAGCCTCGCATTTCTGTTCTTGGCTGACAGAAGCGGAACATGACGTGGTCTTCTGCTGTTTCTGCCCAGCTGCCTCAAGGCTGGACATGTTGTGCATTCTGGGACGCCTTTCTGCTCACCACGGTTGTAAAACGTGGTTAAGTTACCGTGGGCTTTCTGTCAGCTCCAACCAGTTCTTGTTTTTCTCACCATTCTGAGCAAAGTCTACAGCAGTTGCAGAACCACTCAACCCAGCCTGTCTGGCAAAAACAACAATCGTGCCACGGTAAAAGTCAGTGAGATCCCATTTTTTCCCCCATTCAGACATCTGATGTGAACATTAGCTGAAGCTGCTGCTCTGCACTGCTGCCACATGATTAGCTGATTGGATAATTGCATGAAAAAGCAGGTGTACGAGTGTTGCTAATAAAGTGCTCGGTGTGTGTGTAAGCACGTTTGATTTTCAAAAGGGCTCAGTGTCAATCGCACAGACTTTTAAATCGCCTGGAGAGACTTTGTTCAGATGGAGGGTAGCTGTGAGTGCAGCCTTTTCATTTGACTGGTGGAGGACTACACATGTGCACGGATCATTTTTAGAGCTGAGGCCCGACATGTTGTGGTAAAGTAGCGAGGAGCATGGATAATTTGAATCCCATCCACCGTGTTGCTACATCAATGATGAAAATCTGCTGAAAATACCAGAACAATGAGAAGAGTTTGGATATCAATACACTATTTCAGCTTTATCAGAATGCTTCAAAGGTTTTAAAAATGCATTTAACCATCTGAATTCCAAAACCCGCCTGTGAAAGGCATAAAATCTTTTTAGAAATTGTCTAAATTACACCGTTTATCAGCCAGAAACTGTAAAAAAAATAAAAATAAAAAAACAGATAGAATTGTTGGATTTTCAACTTTCTGATAGCCTTGACATACTCATCTGTGATGTGCAGTTCTTTTGGTGAACGTAACCGAAGATAAGCCTAAAATCATGACATTTAATCAAAATCACTTTATTCTGCATGTATCATTTGAATATTTGCCAAAAATAAACCAGATTCTGTAAAAATGAAAACATTCTGTGCTGCTCGGTGCAACTATGACAGCATTTGTGACCTGCAGCTAACAGTCACATGACAAAAATGCTGGGACTCTTCAGCTAAACTGGGCTGAACTGCAGACTGTGTTCATGCATAGGAGGCAAGCATAAAAATCCAAGTACTAGAACATCTATAATAGGTATATAGAGTCACCACTGTTTTCCAGTACTAATAAAACTTAAATTAAAGTAAAATGATTTTGATGATGATGTTGAAATGATGAAATGATGTTTCTATCGAGGTGCAGGACTTTATATTGCAGTGAAAAATGAGCCCACAGTGAGTGAAAATGGGCCAAGGAACAAACACTGATTGAGGTTTGAAGGGTTAAACCCAGAACCGCCCCCTAACAAACCAGTGACACCCCTGACAGCCTTACAGTTTGTTGTGATCATAGCTCCGGCTGCCTCCTTGTTTTCCTGCTTTCACTATTTCAGTCATCCACGTCACACACGTTTGATCAAAGAGATGAGCTTCGGTTTTAATCAATGCGGCTGTCAAGACAAGCCACAAAAATGCACGAGAATGCCTCTTTTAACCCAATATGAAGAGTATTACTTCAAACAAAGGTTGCCCATGTAACTACAAGTCTATGAGTTCTCAGCAGCTAGAGACATTGTCTTATAGTTGGATTTCCACTGTCTGATCTCTAAGTAAGAGACAATAAGGATGTCGATTTATCTTCCAGTACAAATAGTGACAGTCGGGTGAGCATTTCTACAGAAGCTAATGATAAACAGGCCTTGTAGTGTGTATCTCACTGGGTCATCATGGATCTGCTGAGCTCTCTTACAGCTGACACACAAACCTGACCTAACAATACGTCTAAACTGTCTTTAAAATCCCAACTTTGCACAAGGAAAAGGCAGAAATTCAGCTGCCTAATCAGCACCGAGACACCTACTGGATGACTAAGGGTTACAGACAAATTAAGACCAGAATCCACAGTTTAACAGCAGAAAGGCCGCATCTCCTCCAAATTGAGTGTGTCATGTTTTGGACAAAGCGCAGGCCCTCCGCGTTTAACATGCCGGAAATTTTACAGTGCATTACATCAATATGAAAATAGCTGCAGGCGGAGTTTCCCCAGAGTTTCCCCAACATTATCTGATGTAATGCTCCTTGCACCCTTTGAGCTCTTGCTCGCACTGTTTGGCTTTGCACTCGAGTCGGAGAGAAGCACATCCCCCGTGATCACATCTCATGAAGTGTTGTGTTCGGAGTTGTATTTTAGCTAACGCACTCCGCAGTGACCTGGGCACGAAACAGCCTGCAGGCCACATCTGGCATGAGAGCCGATCCTGTCTGGTGAACAAGGTTAAAAGCAATCCAAATCAAATTTCGCCACCGGTGCTCTTCATAGACAGCACAGCGAGAAAGTCTTTAAAAACTCGTGTCGAAATAAATTCTGCTTATTTTGAAGACGCGAAGGCTGGTGGTGGGCTCAGTTGTTAGCACGGTGGTACTGAATGTGGCAGTTCTTTTTTTTGTTGTTGTTGCTCCTTTACAAGAAATGTGCTCATCAAATAGCATGTATGGAAACAAATTAAACATTGTTGAACAAAAGTGGTTCTATTAAGGAGCAAGCAAGACAAAGCTAGCTGAAATTAGCCTCAAACAGAACAGTTTCTGCTTTGTATCATTCATATATTGTGATTTGTTAGCGCTGAAGATGAAATTACTCATGTGATTGATTAGAAAAGAATGTGCCATTAGAAACCGAGTGTTGTGGGGGCATTACTGAGGGACGACGGTGATGAACATGCAGCTGTAGAACACTGGGGAAGTGAACGACTACATTCGAATTCATGCAAAGTAAGAAGAGAAAACCCCCGAACGCAGTGATGAAGACTCTATGATCTGTTGACAGGACTGCACCCACAAGGAAACTGAACTTTACATCACAAACTGAGGGGATTATTTCAATGTACATCTCGGTTAAGGCTTCTTTGTTGACCTCCCTCCTGCCACCGCTCCAGAGATAAACATCCACGCTGCACAACCCTGTGTGGGAAGTTTTCCAAGATGAATTGGGGATTTGGAAGCCTCAGAAAGTAACATGCTTTTGGATCTTATTTCCTTTTCCTTGTGATATGGCCCGGCTCAGAGTGATGTGCAACTTGAACTTATCGATTGTCAATTTGATACAGTGCTGGCAGAGCGCATTAGATCCGTATCTCTGCCGAAATTCTATTAATATTCTCCGAGTGTAAAAGCGTCCGCAGCTGAAGAGAGAAGCTCAGGGGAAGCGCGCCGTCTTTCATTCGACATATATAAGAAAAGACAGCTTCAGCGAAAAAAACTGAGAAAGATGTTTATCATATAAACATCTGTCAGCGGTGCATATGGACTCTTAAGCAATTACGCCTGACCTGAATGTACTTGAGGCTTCATTTCTGCTGTAAATACATTTTTTAAAAAAGAACAGCGATCTGTTGACAGCTTGTTGTATCACACAAAGCCTCTGAATTAACATGTCTGCGTTAGAAGTACTCATGTGCGCTCTATTTAAAGCTCAATAACCAAAAAAACTCTCAATGCTTTTTGTACCCTGAAACCATAAAGGCTATAATTGAAGCTTTTCTATCAACAAAACTCACGCTTATTAATTAATTATACCCATTCACAAGCTGACAAAACATGTCTTTGATTAAAACAAACCACAATTACACAATATTAGACTGCAAAAATAGCGTTCTTGTACAACTAAGCTGCATTCTCGATTACTTTTCGATTGAAATGTATTTTCTTCCAGATTACCTTTGTGATGTTTAACACACACATTTGAAATGAACATATCTTACATGATTGTTTTACTGTTGCTTCTGTTGAGCCAAACAATCCAATGGTAGCGAGACATGTCACCATGGTGATCCAGAAAATAGAGGAGATGTTTCCATACAACTAACTACATGACATTTTCAATTATGTTTTATAGGAAATGCATTTTCTGCAAATTACATCTGTTTGTGTTGTCTCCCAAATAGGTTTCTCATCAACACACCTTTGCCATTTTATTATTACTTTACTGTCGCCCATTTACAGCCAACCAATTATATGTTAGATATGGTGGGACTCATCAACACGGTAACCAAGAAAATGAAGGAGAAGCTTCGAACGTGTTGTGAAAGGGTCGTATTTTAACCCAAACTGAGCTGTTGTCTTAAATCCAAGTAGTTTCAGTGCCTAAACCTAATCAAACGAATAAATAAAACATACGTCTTACAATATTTGTCCAGCAAGTCCTGTTGTTGCTTGATTCCACCATACTTTCCAGTCACAATATTAATAAGAATGCAGTTCAGCTGTGTAGGAATGTGGTTTTTAGAAGACAAGGTTTGAGTATGAAGTGTGTCCGTGGTGTTGGGAGCAGAATTCATACTAGGGACAAAAAAATCTGAATATTTTGGCTTCTGTTGCTTTAATTTTGACCGTTCTTTGCCTGCAGTGTCAGTGCGTCGACCTGCCACTTTGGTCCAGACAACTATTGAACACACTGGCTTGAAGTCCAGTATAAATATGGACTCACCATGGTTTCTGATCCTCAAGATGAACTGTTTTTCCTCATCTTTTACCAAAATGTTTAATCAGTTAAGAGATGGACTGGCTTTAAAATGGTTAAAGACGTCCATGGTGCACAGAGGATGAATCCTAATGACTTTGGCAATATGTTCATTTCCTCTTGCACCAATGTTTTCAAATTTTTTACCAATCCAATGGAGAATCTCTCCAATGAAAGGTGATAAACACAACCCTTTTAATCCCTTTGGTGATCCCTGCTGTACTGTTATCATGTCTATTTCTATATCTACACCTATCAGGCCTAACATTATGACCACCTGCCTAATATTGTGTTGGTCCCCCTTATGTGGTCCAAAATGCTCTGAACCATTGGACAAGAGGACCTCTCAGGGTGTCCTATGGGGTCTGGAACCAGGACGTTGGCACTGGATCCTTTGGGAACTCTGGCTTGTCCACCTATCAGTGGTCATAATGATGTGGCTGATTGGTATATATGCTTACTGATAATCCTTATCTAAACCAGGGAACATTTTATCCGTTCAGCTTTGTCACAGTGAGCATATTATTTCTCAAAAGCCCCAGAGATTAATGGAAGTCCACATTGCTGGACCTTTAAGTGTTGGGTGGTATTAGCTTGATGTGTGCAGTTCTTCTACGCAGCTTAAATATTTATAATCCCACCACAACTTCCATTTGGGTCTCTCTTCGGGAGCGATCGATCATATTACACCATCTTTCAGATGGACTCTGTTATGAGATTGTAGTTGTTCAAAGATCCATTTCTCAAAGCACTTTAAGGACTTTTCATGCCCTGAAAGTGAGACTGAAAGTTCGTTCTTGATCTGGAAACAGAAAACCGTGTCTCCACTTATGTAATTCTTGGTAATATGTGAACAACATCGCACCAACGGAAGGAAACTATCCGAGGCTCGTGCAGAATATGAAGCCATATTGTTATTCATACGTTCATAATTGAGGATTTGATCTCATATAATTTTCAGATTTTATTGAAAACACGCTTATTGAATCAGCTGAATTGGGAGTGAAACCAGTCCCAGGCCTGTGCAGCTCAGTCTGGCTGACTTCATCAGAGACTTCCCCAAACAATACAATCACAATATTGTATCACAATGTTTTGGACCAACAAACAATAACGGCGCATATTTTCTGTTTCAGCAACTTCTGCAGTTCGATATCCTCCACTTTACTCCATATTTCATTTGATTATATCAGGAGAGTAAAGAGCCGAAGGAAAATCTCTCAGCACAGGAATCAATTATGCATATAAACAAAACAAACCCATCTTCTGTGGCTCGTAATCCGCGGCTTCAGACATTTGAGCGCACATTAAGGGAGCATTTCAGACGAGGGATCACGTTTTGAGCTCGCCGATTGAGTCGTCATGTGAGCGGCTGCCAAGTTTTCGCCGAATCCTTGAAGAATCCATTAACTTGGAGAAAGAAGTGCGCGACTGCAGCAGCAGCAGCAGAGATGGAATGGGAAACAAAAATCAATGTCGAGAAAATCAATCAAAATCCAATCCTTGTATGTGTCTGGGCCCAATCAGTGATTTTGTAGCAGTCATAAACCAACGGCGCCTGCAACTCGGTCACTTTTGTGCTCGTACTCTCTGTACCTGAGCAGACTGTGAGGAACAAATAGCGCATTGTAGAGGAAGGTAAAAAGCAGGCAAGCTGACAGCATAATGACTACTATTACTAAATGACTGCTGACAAGAAAGTGAAACCTGTTAGGCTATATTATTGAAATTGAAGCTATTAGCCATCATCAGGCTCCTCTCTGGCTGCAGAAATAGCCACGTTTATTTTTTCCAAGGACGCACATCCAGAAATATTGAGAGATGAATATAAAAGAACGATTTCCCCGCAGAAATTGAGATCTCATAATGTTGTGGAATGCTGTGTTTCCTTACACTCTAAGACGAAGCCGAGGTGTTTTATCGTTGACTCCATTCAGCGGTTCACAGACACAAAGGCACACGAACGCCTAGAAATGCAGAAGAAACTCTTCAAACGCAACCACCTCTTTGACTTTAGAGCAGCTCCACCGTCTCAGATTTTTGGTATCTTGGAGCCAAAACTAAAATATTTTGAGAATTTCATGTTTTCCGACGTGGGATTTTTTTTGTGTTCTCATCCTAGGGGGTCGTTTTAAGGGTTTTTCCTGCAGAGAAAGAAGGGAAGAGAAGCAGCAGACACGAACGAGAAGAGTGAGATACTGAGAGGGCAAGGTCGAAACAATAGGTCTGACGTGGTGAGGGAGAGGAAATGTAAGACCACAACAGAAAAGACTCAGGAAAAAAACATGAGTGAGAGCTAAACATGGAAGAGAAAAGGGTTTAGAGAAGGGTCAGGTGGTGCCTAGCAAACAGGACTTTAAAAAACGTGTTGCTGCACAGTCTCGGATTTTGTTCAGAGCTTATTTTACTGTTATTTGGGAAGCAAAACCAAGTTCTGCGAAATGTTTATGGCTGAATTTGGAGAATATCAGTCGTATTCAGAGCTGGGAATTTGTGTACTTTCAGCCTGAGAAGCAATTTTTAGAAGTTCAATATGTCCAGAAATCCCAATTACAAGTCCCACAGCTGTGAAATTTGGTGAGGACGCAGACAAAACATTTTCTTTTTAAACTACGTGTTCTATTTATTGTAGGTTTTTAGAATATTTCATTATTTAATTCTTTATTATAGGTCTATTGTACATATTTACTGGGCACAAATTTCATTCCCTCATATTTTTAACACGTCTGAATGACAATAAAACGGAACTGATCTGAAAACTGAACGACTCCAGTTGGATTTTCATTCATTATCAAATATGGATCCATCCATATGTTCAGTATATATGTCACAGTAGAAACTGCGATTCAGGACCTAGGACAGATTGCGATTGGGATGCGTGCTAAGACAAACGGCGATTCCACTTGGACAATCTCCAATTCTACTCGGAGAGATTCTGATCAGATCAAAGTGTTCTGGAAAATATACTGAACCATTTCACAACTAACATTTCAATCAATTTTTAGCACAGGTAAGCCTAAATTCAGCATTACTATTTATTTAAGGTGAATTATTTCATATTTTATAATGGATTAATTTCATGCCAGTATGTTTTCTGATCAGGTAATTACAAGTAACCCATGTAACACTAACCTCAACCCACATACTGTTGGAGTACATTGAAGTAAACTCGAGTTTGTTCTAGGACAGAGTGCGATCGCAATCTCTACTACCAGAATCACCGATTATCCCAGAAGATGCTCCAGTCGCAATCCGTCCTATAGGACATTTGGCGATTGTCCTGAATGGCAGTTTTCTCCTGTAACATATACACTTACGGAGACTTTCAAGGGCGCTCAATGCCACCCTTGTTTGAAAATTTTGCACTTTTTTTTCTAATTACAACCGGGTAATGTATTCCAAAAAAAATCAATGCTGGTGCAATTTAACTTTTTGGACTTGCTAGGAATCATTTTATCCGTGTCCTCACCGAATTTCATGGCTGTGGGAGTTTTATTTCAGGAGATAATGAACCCTTAAAATGCTTCCGAGTTAAAAACACCAAAATTCCCTCGGTGGTAAAACACATAAAAATGCACAAAAGTCAGCCAAAGCATTACACAGAACCTGGTTTTGTTCAACTCCGGACAAAATCGGACACGGTGCAGCGACATATTCCCTGCATTCTGTCAGAACTGGCACCGTAGACCTTCTCTAAACCTTTTATTCCCATGCTCGGCTCCCCCTCTGAAGTCTTTTCGGTTTTCTGCCGTGGTCTTACATTTCCTCGCCCCCCTGCATGCCAGGCTTATTGTTCCAACCTTGCCCTCTCCATATCTCATTCATGTTCTCCCTCCCTTACACCTCTTTCTCTGGAATTTCATCACTTTGGCTCATTAGGGAAAGTTGTTGAAGCCTTTCACATAATTTTCTTCTCTCGCCACCCCCGGCCGCCGCCCCCGTCCCTCTCATTACCGACATTACCAACGCTGACCTTTTTACCTGAGTCCCCCTGTTGATCCATTCTTCTCCAGTAATAAGGCAACACCACGGCGCTTCATGCTTCCTCCACCCGTCTTTGTCTCTGCTAATCTCTCGGCCTTTTTTCTCATCGTCTTTGCTGCTCATTTACATGTTGTCGCTTCCTGGATCTTTGCTCTCCGTCGCAGCGACTTTCAGAAAGGAAGATGAAAACTTAACATACTGTGCGGTGAGTCAGAGAAGAGTTTGGCTTTGATTCTCTTTGCTAAATCTGAATCCACTTGGATCCCACCTTAAAATCTGCTTAATCTAGAAACTAAAATTCAAAATTAACTAAAACTAAAAGATTTAACTGACTAAGTGATTATTAAGGCTCACAAGCTGACTTGAAGCTGAGTTGAGCAGCAAATTTATGCACATTTAAAGAACATTTTATGATTTTTCAGTTTATTTTGTTGAACGTGGTCCATCAGATTCACAGAACTGACGAGTTTCATGGTCTTTTATACATAAAAGCTTCAACAGGAGATTCTCAAAGTGGTTATTTCTCTAAAAAACTGCATTTATTTCATTAAAAATCAATCTTTAGCTCAGTGCTTTGACTAGAAAACACCCACATGGCACTTAAATTAATTGAATTGTGGATATCTTTGGCTTAAAGATGTCTTAAAGGACTTTTAAGCTATCATCAAAATGGTTTTTGTTGACTAATTTACAGTTAACTGAAGCACAAGTTATTCCTTGAAATCAGAAGCCTGCTGCCTGAAAGAATTTTTGCATCAAAAAAGAGCAAGGAGAGCTATATTAACCTCTGAGCTCAGTAGAGTTCGGTTTTAAAAACCTGCCTGTTTTTTTAATGCTAGAAGACACATTATGAGCAAAGCTACCTTGAAACTGCAGCGATGACAGTCTGAAGAACTCAAATTCAGACCTCCAACACAGTCTGGCTCCAATTAGGTTTGAAGTAATCGTATTTTCTGCTGGATTGCTGGTTTCTGATGTATCGCAAATACATTTCAAATCAACTTATCTTTTTCATTTGCTTTATTACGCTGCTGCTGCTGCTGCTTTTCGGCCAAACAAACATATATCTGATGGGATGGGACTTGTCACCGCGGCAACCCAGAAAATGGAGGAGAAGCTTCAAACATAAAAGGGTTATATTTTAATTTAACGCATGATATTTTCATGACTCTAACCAGGTAGTTTTGGCGCCTAAATCTAAGCAAACAGGAAGTAAACAATGAGTGAAAATGAAACTCAACCCCTGCCTCCTTACTGGACTTTGTGGCTCTTTAAGATTAGACACCTTTCGTACTAGATCACAGGGGAGGAAATACGACATCAGGTTTCTTTGAAAACATGACTGAGAATGCAGTTTAGCTGTATAACAATGTAATTGGGTGTTTCAAAGACAACCCATGTAAGGAACCAATACTTGCAGTGATGGGTTTTCTGTATCATTCTTTTTCAGAATTCGTTTCTGGTTTGAGCATGTATGGATGAATTACACCAATAATGTAGTGCAGTAGTGAGCTGGTGTACTCGGGCAGGGACTTCATAGATGTGTTCTATTCCTTATATTCCAGAGCTTCTCAACTGGTGGGTCGGGACCCAAAAGAGGGTCGCAAAGTCATTTTTAGAGGGTCGCAGAAGTTTTTCCCCCCCAAAAATGTACTGTGGTAAAGTCTTTTATTTTAAAGGACGTGTTTCTTATGACAGTTTGCTTTCAATAGCAGGATATTTAGTGGTGGTGACACCAGTAGTTGCCTACTATTAACTCTAGATTTGGTTCTGCCAGCTTATTGGGGTAATGTATGCTAAAACGTCCCAAAAATGAACCAAAATGTGCTCAGAATCTGTCAAAATGGGCCAAAAAATGCCCAAAACTTGGCAAAAGTATCCAAATATACCAAAATGAGCAAAAAATAACCCAAAATTTTCCTAAGCTGCATCGAAATGTGTTGAGACTACACCCAAATAAACCTTAATTTGTTAACAGGAACAGCAAACTTCAAAAAGTTGGGTCGCGACCGTTATTAATAGAGACATAGTGGGTCCTGAGGCTGGACCAGTTGAGAACCACTGCTCTAGAGGACCCAGTGTAGAGTTACATCTAAAGCCTTTTAAGGTAGGAAGGGATTATTTAATGAAAAACAACCTTGAAAGATGTATCTGATACACAGAGATGAGTTTTTTTAAATATTCTTTTTTGGGGGGGGAGATTTTTCAAGTTTTTATTGATGGACAGAGTGAAAGGGGGTAGAGAAGAGAGAGATAAGCAGCAAAGAGTCGTCAGCCGGACTCGAACTCACGACCACTGCTGGCGACCTGCGCCCATGTGGTAACACCTTAACTCGGTGAGCTATGCGGCGGCCCCAGAGATGAGTTTTCAAGGGTTTAGATCCTGTTCTGCCACAAACAACCTCCAACCGCTGTGTGAGCTACATCATAAGTGCACCGTAGTGGGAACTAATCTGATTGAACAAGAACTACTGGAAGCAGTTGAATCAATGACTGGAGGGGGTCGTGGAACCGCTGCACACCCGGCAACCCCATCTACACAAAACCACATCCCTTTACAGCTAAACTGCATTTCCAATTACGCTTCGAAGGGAAGGTTTATTTTAAAACCAGCAAGTTTGAAGCCTGAGGTGAGATTTTCATCCAGAACACTGGATTTGTTTCACATAGTGGACGAGAAACCTTCAATCTCAGACTGAAAAGTTTGTTTTCGCTTTCGGTTGCTTTCTGATTTAAGCAGCAAAACTACGTGGTTAGATTTAGAAAAATATCAGGCTTTGTTAGAGACTTCTACATGTTAGAAGCTTGGTTAAGGTTCAGCATCAAATCTAACTGGTTAGGGTTCGGAAAAATATCATGGTTTGTGTTAAAATGCAACTTTTTCACTACACATTTGAAGCTTTTCCTCCATTTTCTGGGCTACCAGGGTCCATCTAATATACGATTGGCTGGCTGAAAAGAAGCAACGGTTGATCTGAAATGTGTCTGGGAGATAAATATAACCTGTAGGAGATACATTTCCCTAAAAACATAATGGAGAATGCAGTTCAGTTGTATAGAAACATAATTTTTGGAGATAGTGCCACAATAACGCAGTTTAATATTAAGTAATTGCAATTTATTTTAAACAGACACATGTACCAGCTCAGGTTTAAACTGCTGAGGATTGACATGATGCACTGGGCTCCTCTCCTCTACTTCCTCCATACTGCTATATATCACCATTACATATCACCAACTCTGTGTTTCCCCCCGAGGTCCCGTGTCCTGTGCTTGTTCTCTCCGCGGATGTCTCTGGATCTGCAGCCGCTGGCCTCACCACCTGCTGTCCTGCCATCCCCACCCCATTCCCTCCTGCTATCCCTCCCTCCCTCCTCATCCCCACTCCCAACCCAACCGGTCGAGGCAGATGGCCGCCCTCCCTGAGCCTGGTTCTGTCGGAGGTTTTTCCCCCCTTCCCTATCATAGAGGGTTTTTTTTTTGGTTCCTTCTCACCGTTGCTGACTGCTTGCTCACAGGAAACCCAAAAGCAACTCTGGATCATTGGGTTTTCTGTTTATTCTGCTATGTAAAGTGCTATGTGATGACATGTTGTAAGTATACGCTACACAAATAAAATTGCATTGAATTGAATTAATGGTGCCACAGGTGTAAGTCAAGTTGATAAAAAAGCATTAATCATAGTCTTTATGGTTTCAGGGTGCTAAAAGACGTTATTGAGTTTCATCATTGAGCTTTAAATAGTGCACAGGATATGCTGACTAGAAATGTACTTGCGATACATGACAAATAAAGGTAATCCAGCAGGAAATACCCTTAAAAAATAGCTGAAAGTGCAACTGAGCTGCAACCAGTGAGTCCAAATAAGCAGCATTTATTCTGTAATCACACATCCTGGTCTGCTAATGAATAACCAACAAGAATCTGTGTCTCATGATTAATAATCAAACGGCGTTTCATTACTAGAAAGAGACAGGACTGGAGGATGCAGGCTGTTAGATGGACGACTGGCTAACAAGGTGAAAAGGACAGTCATCTTTCATTTCATTGAGACTTCCACTCTGCCTCTCTTCCTCCTTCTGTCACTTCATGTTTTCTCATTCTGTCTCTGCAGGCAACACAGATTCCTCCTCATTCCTCCTCATCCTCGCGGCTTCCTCGCTGCCCTCCTCCGTCCCCGCATCCATCTCGGCGACAGCTCGTCTCTTCATTAACACCCAACTCTCCTGAATCTGTTCTAACCTTCAGAAGGCCGGATTATTCCCTCTCTCTCTCTCTAGCCTTTTTTTTTCTAAAGTCTTCATTTCCTCCTGTTCCAATCTCTCTTTTCTGCAACTCTTTCGGTTTAAGTTCACATCTTAAGTTCAACTTCGGAGGTTGTTTTGCTGGTATGATTGAGATATCCACATTGACAGAACAGGGAGTGGCAACAACCACAACAAGTGAACTGAACAGTCATTTACGGTTAAAGTGACTCACAACACAGATGCTGCTCCAACATTAAACTCACTGTTTACATCAGCTTTCAGCGCTTCGACTACCCAGTCTCACGGTGCAAAAGAGGCAATTTTTACCAAAAAGGCAGTAAAATGGTGGCATATTCGCATTTTTACCAGCTATTCTCGGAGAAGGACTCGTGCAACCCAGAAAACAACCGGACCTTGGTGGTTCATGTGGGAGTGTTTAAACCCAGGCCATGAACTTTTCCGAAACTTACTAGAGTAGGTTTGGTGCCTAAACCTAACCGAGCAGTTTTGTAGCGGGAAACGGTGACTGAAAGTGTAAAAATAATACAGGACAAGAATTCCTCTGACCTCCTCATACAGACTTTTGTTGCTTTTTTAATGTGCAAAGCGACATGAAAGCTTCTAATAACGTGACGTGGATGCAGACTAATAGGGAAAACAATGGGACAAATCAAATGTAGGCATCTGTTGTGGATAACGGCTGTAATTTTTGAACTTAAAACACTTGGATGCATCATTGGCAGATCTAAACATGTATAAAATATGGAAAACAACCAAGTTCAGTTTGTCCAGAGACGACATCTCTCTGTCTCCCAGAGAACAGTAGAAGTAGCAGCTTATTTCTATGATTTCTGTTTCATTGACTTCTTCTAAATGGCCTGTTATGGTTGAGTTTCACTGCCATGTAAGAAACTTTAAGTCCTATGGAAAGGTTATGGTCCAAGACGACTGAAAAGCGACTGAAACTCCAAATCTCAGGAGGCCTCAAGTCACTTTTTCTCAATCTTGTTGTGTAACTGTTGGGTTCAAAACCTGAAAATACACACAGCACAGGAAGGAAGACAGCACTCACAAGCTCAGGTCTTTTTACTCGCGCACAAGGAGAGAACGGACACTACAGCTCTGCAGTATGCATCGCTACAGCATCCCAGCTCTCTGGTAGTCCGTCTGTCCTTGGCTCTTTTTATTTGGTAAAACAATCATGTAACACAGGGGCGTCCCCACACGTCAGCACAAGAGTCAGCATAAGATAAGTGTCACTTACACAATCTTAATGGGTCAGTTCTGTTCTCTGTGCTCTGTACTGTGTGTACATACAGCTTGGAATGTTTATGGTGATTCTCATATCTTTACAATCATGGTTGCTGATACGTACGATTTAAAGTCCTGACAGTCACTCAATGATTACCTAATAAGTATAATTCTTAACATAATTCTTCTAACAGTAACAGACACAATTGACATAACTTTAACACTGATCAGCCAAACCTGGAACATTTTGCTTCTCTGAAAAAGAACAAAGAAACTAATTCTGCATAGCTGGTTACCACATACACTGGTCAGCCTCAACATCCTGACCACTGACAGGGGAAGTGAATAACATTGATCATATTGGTACTATGTGCTGTTCTGATGGAAAACCTTGGATTTTAACATCCGCGTTGATGATACTTAGACACCCAAATAAACATCGTCCCAGAACAAGAACACTCCCTCATACAGATGTAAATCCTAAATGTGACCGCACCTCATGGCAACAACATCCAACAATCAGGAACATGTTGAGGAACATAACAGTCGTCCAACATGTTGATTTGACCTCCAAACTTCCTAGAGCCCATTCTGATCAAGCATCAACAGACAGAGGCCCCACTGCACAAGACAGAGTACCCAAAGGATTCAGTGCCAACGTCCTGGTTCCAGACCCCATAGGACACCCTGAGAGGTCCTCTTGTCCAATGGTTCAAAGCATTTTAGAGCACATAAGGGGGACCAACACAATATTAGGCTGGTGGTCATGATGTTACACCTGATCGGTGTAAATCAATGACAACCTATTGTAACAGCGTACATGTGATTTTACTTCCACATGTCTCATGGTGCAGCCTTTATTGCAGAACTAATGCACCATACCAACACGGTTACCGCACAGCTTGGCGTGAGATTGTATTTGTTTCAACCTGGTATCGCAATTTCAACCCCGTCTGCACAAAATTACACTTCTAAACAACTGAAACTGCGTCCTCAGTTATGTGAAACGGATCGTCTGCTGCATTATAAATCAACGTTTTGCCGCTTATTTTGCTGTTTTATTTTCAGCCAGCAAATCATATATTAGATGGTGCAGGACTTGTGAACGTGGCAACCGAGAAAAAAAGCTTCAGACATATAAAAAGAAGTCGTATTTTAACTCAGACTGTGACATTTTCCTAAACCAAACCAGACGGCGAGTGAAAACTGAAAGTAAGCAGCAGGTAAACAACCAGAACCCGACTCGTGCTTCCATCTTTCAAGCTCTACTGTCATGGTTTTCTGCCTATATTAAAAGGGATATGTGTTTTATTGTCAGGTAAACATGTATTATTGTAAAAACAAACTTAAACTTTCAGTGTTTTAATATCAGTGCATCATGCTGCTTAGCAACAGTCAGAATCACCTCCAGACTAAACACAGCCTTAAAACCCATCCTGTCACATCCACGTCTCCTCCTTCAGAGTGTCTTTATTAGCCGACACACCACTGAACGCCGTATCCTGTCGAAGCCTGAGTGAAATATCTAATCGTGCGCGTCATCCGTCGACAAATAAAACCCCAACGCAGGAAATAAGAAACCGGCTGTGATGTGAAACGACAGGAATCTTCTCCTGACAAACGGCTGCTTCAAACGCCGACACTGACAAATCTCCGCTTTGAAGATCGAGTCAGAAAGTTGCGCGGTGGAAACTTTCCCGCGTCTGGCCGACGACCTTGCAGACGTGATTTATGCTTTTACATTTCTTTCGTCGGCTTGTAATTTCTCATCACATTCATCGATCTTACCTGCGCTGACCCTGAGTGACGCATCGAGACTTTAAACTGAGCGTAATAGAGACGGTCCTGGTTTCCTGATTCTCGTCGACGCTCTTGTTTGTTTGCTGCCTGTTTCTACAGCAGTGATGTTCTGATGCTGCTCCAGAGAGTCTCAGGCTGAATGGAGGACATTCAAACTGAAATCCAGGCAACTGTGACCTTTCCTGGATCCTAATGACACCTCTAAGGCTCCAATTTAGTGTCGACCTACATCTCTGTAGATCTATTAGCAGGAAGATCTCAGGTATTTCTAAAGTCTGAAGAAAGAAGGAGGCGAGAGAATCCTGCTGAGAGCATGTTGTTGAGTGCAAGACTGTAAGTTTGGCCAGACGCTGGTTGACTGGATCTTTCCTTCACCTCAAAATCCACCAGCAGGTTCCAAATGCAGGTCATGTCGATGTGAGAAAAAAGAAAATCAAATTACACCATTTGCCAGAGTCAGAAACAGAGAAAATTTCCAGATGTTCAACTTTTCAACAGTCCTCGAACTACTCACAGGCAGTGCTGTTGGCAAACCAGACCTAAGATTAAAATCAGCATATTTCATACTTCATTTAAATATTTGCCACAAATAAACCATTCGGTCTAACCAGATTCCGCAAAAACAAAAAAATTCTACGCTCTCTGGCACAACTGCAGAGCTTTTAATGACTCAGGTGTGACCAACAGCCACTTGACAAAAATTCGGACATTTTTTTTCCGGCTGAACTGCAGGCAGTGTTTATACACAGAGAGGGGGAAAAAAGCATAGAAACAAAATGAAATATGTACGTAGTGAAATATCTGTAATATTTTGAGCAGCAATTTTTCTTCTAGTGTTGTTGTGAGCACTTACAAAAACACTGTACATGTTAATTTATTTATTTAGGAAAACGAATAAGCAAAGAAATCCAACTTTTATTTCTTGTTTTTCACGGTTTCTAACATTTAAACTGTTGCTGCTCAGAAGACATTTCTGAGTTCTCTCTCCTTCTAGCCATGGCTGTGTTGTTTCCACAGAGGTGCAGGACTTTATATTGCAGCACAAAATGAGCCCACAGTGAATAAAAAATGTGACAGGAACAAAAAGACATCCAGAAACTGCTTGGAGTTTAGAGGATTAAATCTCAATGTTACTGGGAACTGTGATGTTAACATTCACCCTGCATAGTGCATCACTGTGATCTAAATTTGAAGGACCATGTTTCAGCTTTGTAGTAAATCTTTTAGTTGTATTATGCTGGGGTCAGCCCTATGTTCCCACATGTCTCACATTTCTAAGACCCCGTTTACACGAAGGGAAAACGCAGATATTTCCACGCGGTTCGTCGCTTAACAGCAACCCCATGTTGGAGTAGCGGTGTTGAGCTCGAGAGAGTTTGGAAGCTAGCTCTCTACTTCAAATCGCCAGCCGTGGGATTGAGTAGCGAACCTCTAACTACCAGGGTTAGAAATGTGGGAACTGTGGGAACATAGGGCCTTATTTTGAAAAATATCTAGTTCTGGAAAATAGGACTGTGGGAACATAGGCACGCTCCCATCATGGGCCTTGCATTTTTGATTTACCCTGGTTATTTGGGATTAGTAGGGCCTAATAAATATAAAAAAATTAGCTTTGTCTTTGAATAATAAATAGTCATGAGTAGTAGTAGTAACATGAATAGTAATAAGTAATAGCAGATCGCGGCCATGCACTGCGCTCGCCGCTGGGTTTAGCGCACAGCTCTTGGAGAGTCGTGGACTAGCTAGCACAGTAGGCGGAGTTTTTAAAGTTTTTCAGACTTCCACAGTTAGGGTTGTGGTGCAGGGGAGCCAAAATACGATGTCCATGCATGTGGACGCAGGGTCTCAGGAGGTTAAGTCATGTAAAAAAAAATCATCTAAACATGGTCGACTGTCTTTTCAAGGTCTGTAATTGAGCTCGACATAGCCTCCTGAGACCCGACCTTTTCTGGGCCTTGCATTTTTGATTTACCCTGGTTATTTGGGATTAGTAGGACCTAATAGATATAAAAAATAAGTCTTTGAATAATAAATAGTCATTAGTAGTAACATGAACAGTAATAAGTAATAGCAGATTGTGGCCGTGCACTGCGCTGGGTTCAAGGCACATCTCCTGGAGAGTCGTGGACTAGCTAGTACAATAGGCGGAGTTTTTAAAGTTTTCAGACTTCCAGAGTTAGGATGGTGCAGGGAAGCCAAAATACGATGTCCATGCATGTGGACGCAGGGTCTCAGGAGGTTAATGGCAGAATTATCGTAAAGTGAATTCAGGGGCAGGCACAATAAACTGGTACTTTGACCTGTCTATCTTAGATCATTTTGTCACACACAGAGTATAAAAATTAGTTAATATTTAATAGAAGTTAATAAAAATTAACTTCTAGGCTCCAGTCTGATGCCAGGGGACTGTATTTCCACTGAGTTTTACAGACAGAGGCGATAAAACATCCATTTGCAGCAGCCCATGAACAAAAATGTTCGGATTCTAAATCTCCTTTAACTAGTTTCATTTCATTCTGTGCACAGAGCAGCCTTGTGCCGAAACAGAAATTCAATTTTGGCAACGACAAAGTGTCTTTAAGCCTTTGAGTACAAGTAAGATGGAAATAGCAACATGCTTTAAGGCCATGTTTGTTTTCAGGCTTGACTTGTGAATGTAGTGTGAACGGCGGCCTTAACTGGAGGTGTGGGAGCCGTTCAGGTCTTGGCAGATGTTTGCATTTTCCGCATGTCTCTCCCGGCTGGAAGGTTTCACCGAATAAAAAAAGACACCTTTAATTCTGCTTTTCTTCTCCAGTTCAGCTTACACGCATTTCTTTTTTGTGCTGCATCACATTCGATCAATGGACTCCTGTTCGTTTTAAAAGCTGGAAAACAGGCGCGGCGCGTGAACCAGCAGCTGCTTGTGTGAAATCGGGGCTAAATTCGGACCCGGCTGCAGCGTCATTTATAAATGCAACATCCTATGTGTTTATTTCCACTACTCTTACGTCTGTTAATTAAGCTGGAATTGGTTTGTTGATGCGATAAAGTCACACAAGATGAAGCTCCGAGACGATCCAGCCGTCACGTTCGAATAAAAATGGAAAAAAAAAACGTGTGAACGCTCGGACTAATTGTGTGTTTAATTTTAGCTTGAAAAAGTGTCACGCTCGCCGCTCGCCGCTCGCCCTTCCACCGAAACAGGAAATAAATAAAAATTAAAAGTCACACCTCGTTAGGATGAGCACCTGGGTGTCATTATTACGGCTGAAACCAAGTGACAGGCCTCTTTAAACCGTTCCAGCATCAGCCAGCCGTGATCACAGTCATCATCACTGCCTGAACACGGCGTCGATGTGTGTGTGCGTCGGTGTGTGTGTGTGTCGGTGTGTGTGTGTGTGTTCCCTAACCTTTCGCCACAGCTCAGTGTAACACTCTAAATACAGATTCCACATCAGTGACAGCAGGTCCCCAAAGAACTCAGGAAGCGCTTTGCAACATGGGAAAACAGACAGACAGTGTGTGTGTGTGTGTGTCACAGTGAAACAAAGATCTCTTTTCCAGCTCAGGCATCTTGTCCTGATTGCTAATTAGCTACTTGTCAACAGTCATTCCTGTGTGCTCCCCCTCCCCCGCCCCCCCGTCACCGCCGCGGTCCACGAACGCCGCAGAAGACGGACGCACGCGCTTCGTTCCCCGCGCACACGCATGCTTTTTTTTTGCCAACGCGACTTCATGTGTGTGTGCGCATGTGTTATTAATCCGCTAGCCTGACTCACTGAGTGCAGAGAGCAGGTCACACGTTTCGCAGCAGCGTTTTCCTTCCTCTTCTGCCCTTTTTTCCACAGCAACCCGCACGCTGGGAAACTGCAAGTTTTCACAGAGTCTGCTCAAATTGTCAGCGAGTTATCGTGCAGGTAGCTTCCCACAGCGGCACTTTGCACGGAAGCCATCAGTGTATCCTGTTGTTGAGGTAACTTCAGGTTTACGTCAGGCTTTGCAGGGATGAGACGGAGTTTCATCGCCACGGTAACAGATGCTGATCTCCTAAAATGACAAATCAACACGTGAAGAGACGACCACCGGCTGCATCGTCATTCCTGGAGGAGGTTTTCCAGTAATTTCAAGGCCTTGCCGTGGTTCCATATGCTTTTTGTGGAGCGATCTAATCCCGAAACAGAACCTAATGAAAGCCCCACTGCCTGCTTGTTGACCTTACAGGATTTGCAGTAAATCTACTCACCGGAAGGTTTGAATGATGCTTTTATATTTGTTTTGCTTTTGTTTTTTTGTTTTTTTTTACCGAAAACTGTTTAAAACCACCAAGGCTGCAGCTGAAAGAATAAAACCCGCCTCATACAGATTGAAAGATTACGAATTCATCCTCCACATCACCATGAAAACAGCTTTAGTTTTATTACTTGATTATTTATCCTTTGAATAATTCGCCCGTCTCCTGTGGGCAGAATAAAGAGACTGCATCTGTAATGTCGTTGCACGATTTAACCGAATCTTCAATCTTGAATGAGAATCTCACGTCTGAGCAACTTATACACAGCGGGACAGTGACATTGATGAACCTATTCATCGCATAATCTGCAGTTTGTTTGCGGCTTTTCCTCCTGCGTCGGCCGCAGCAGCTGTGTAGCTTTTAGTGTGGATTAGAGTTTAAAACTTCTTATGTTTTGGTGTAGGATTATGGTTTGTTCTTTTAGTGAGAAATACAGTAATCTGGTGCCCAAACCGCCCTGTAGCAACCAATAATGTAATAGTTTTTACATTTTAAATGTAATAAAGCCAATAATGTCCATAATACTCTTCAGTGTAAATGAGTGTCCATGTTCTGTGTTGTATGTTGGAGTTAAGTGCCGTTATAGAGCCAGTCCAGTCATTTAAATACAGTTTTTAGTGAGGACTGAGTCGTCATCCTCCCTGACAAGTTCCATACAGAACACAGCTGACAGCACAGGAACCAACCATAAAGATTCAGTTTAGTAAAACACATGAGTCTGTAAAAAAAATACTCAGCAAATCAGGGAAACTGTTCCCTGTAGATTCCATTCACACTGTAAAGTTACAACAAAAAACTGTACTATTCCTGCAGCTGTGGCAAAAAAAACCCACTGGAAAGTAACACAAAATAATAATAATCTGTCATTCGTCACGATTAGACGCAGTTTCTAGCTTTAATGCTACATAATGTCTGGTTTTTTATGGCTTTTTAGTGTTTAATGAAGGATATTTACATGCATAACACCTATAATAGCTACTTATCTATTATAATTGGGGGGCAGTGGTGGTGCAACGGGTTAAGCCCTGGGCTGCCGATCAGTAGATTGGTGGATTGAACCCCCACTGCAGCCACTGTTGGGCCCTTGAGCGAGGCCCTTAACCCCTGATTGCTCCCCGGGCGGTGCACCCCGGCAGCCCTCTCCTTAATACTTCAGAAAGGTGCCATTGTGGGTTACGTTTTATTAAATAATCTGATGTAAAAAAAAAAAAATATATAAAATGTTTCACAGGAAAAAAATATGGTAAATTCATTTGACAATGTAACACCCAACAGAAACACTGACATGGAATGATGAGTTTACATATCTAAGCACATAAACAATATTCTAAACCAAGACTTTGTACAGGAAATAATTCTTAAATTGCCTGTTACAACCATAACTAAAGAGAATGAGAGCTACATGGGACGTATCCTTGATGAATGAATATGACCACTATGCCATCAACTACAGTCGCCCCTCGCCATATCGCGGTTCACTTTCCTCACTGTATCGTGGATTTCTAAATTGCATACAGTGACAACATCAACCAGAGCATTGTGTTCTGTATCCTGGGTGCTGATTGGCTCAGCGACGGTAGCACCACTCTCCTCTTCCCACCTACAGCACTGGTTCAGCACCTCTTCGTCTGATCGCTTCTTGTAGCGTTGCTCTGCGGTGTCTTCGTAAATAATTGTATTTATTTCAAGCCCTACCATGTCGATTAAACGTTCTGCGCCTTCTAAGGCTTCTGGCACTGAACCCAAGGTGCAAGGAGGATGTTTACCATTGCAGAAAAGGTGGAACTCCTCGACATGCTACAGGAAGGGAGAAACTATGCGGCTGTACCCATTTAAAATTTTATATGCTGTTAAAATTATGTAGGTTTAAGAGAGTATAAAGTGTTTAAGAGCATAGGAAGTGTTTATAAGAGCGTGGGAAAGGTTGATAACAGTGTAATGAGGGTTTATAACCCTTAACATATACATAAATAATAAAATAACTATAAGGTCTGTACTTCGTGTATTTCGCCTATCACGAGGTGGGATCTGGAACCTAACCCCCGCGATAGACAAGAGATCACTGTATACCTATTTTTGATGAGCAAACTGCACAAAAACTGCAAACAAAGTACTTTTACGTCCAAGAAATGCAATCCTATTGATGTATTATTACATTTTCGGCTGCAGTTATGACATTTTCAAAGGATTTTCTTTAATGCTAGGAGATTAGCTTAATAGCTTACTACATAATTGGTAAAATGGTATCACGTTATTGGTTGCTTCACACCTCCATCATGTGAACACAATTATGGATAGATTCACAAACCCTGGTTGACTTACTGATTGAAATTAGCTTCGTGCGACTGTCGGGTTTGTTTCAGCCAGATATCGTTAAGAAATCCTGGATTAGTTAAACCAGCTTCGTACTACCGGGCTGTGCTGAGATGACTGTGCTTGGCTTGAAGAAGAATTGCAAAACAAAAGGCGATCAATGATAATGCGGTGCAGTCAGACGGTTCTGCAGCGCTGACTCAGCACCGTGGAGATGGACGATTAATCTGCTGATTGTTTTGTTCAGTTAAGACTCACAACTTGCGAGAAAAATATCACATAAACTCATCAGGGCCCAACACGATGCCTTTAAATTGAATAGTGTTTTTTTTTCCTGAACCTCACAGCGTCGAATTTGCACAGATACAAAACAGGGAGAAGCAGCGACACACACACATATATACACACAGACTCCATCTTTTAAGCACACAAAGCCTTTCGGTTTCTCATTTTCTTTTTCCCCCTCACACAGCTGTGTTTCCATCGCTTCAGAGGACATTACATTCGTTTCTTTACTACCACTTACTCTCACCTTCATCTAAACCGAGCCTCACTCCAACCCCCAGCGCTAAGATGTAATGATTTGCATGATAATAACTCGCTTTTGTCCCGAGAAAAAGGGAAACAATCTGAGCGCGGAGAAACAGAACCGTGTCCCCACAACGCGCGAAATAAACGCTCGCAAACACTCGGGGCAACATGCCGTCATTGTGCGCTGTGTGTCTAATGAGGTGCGGTATAGTCGGCAGGCCTAATAGAACAGTCAGTGTGTTATTCCTGCACTGTCTGAGGTCTGTCTGGGCTTCGAAACACTTTGCAGGGTCTCAAGCCGCCCAGCAGACGACCAGCACGTGCCGATGCATTTCCACCGCAGCTTCCCCTTTGCTTGGCTGCCTTCAAAACAAAGAGATCCCCAGCTGGTAGGTTGGGATTAATGTACTTGTCCAGCCAGCAGAACCAACAGGGACAACACGGATGGACGAAGATGTCGGAAATCTCTGAATTTAAATGTAAATCTTGCACCCACATTTTCACTTCGTAGATATCAGGAGAAGACAGGCGGGGAAGGCTTTAATCCCTTCCTCTCTCCGTCCACTTCCTTTTGGAGGAGGGGGGGATTTAGAAATGCACAGAAAACCCAACAAGTCCTCGAACCTGCACAAGAAAATATGTTTTCTGGCTTCTCTATGCGCCCAGGAATCTTTCATAACTCGCCGCTGCTGCTGCTGCTGCTGTTAATACGGCATAATAAAGGAAAGATCACGGTTCGACTCCAGGAGGAATTATCTCCATTGTTGAGACGACACCAACGCTGGCTTGAGATGCGACGCAACAATGGTCTTGTTGATGTGACGGTGCGTTGAGCTTCCACCTTGACCCTTCCTCTAAAAAAGGTTTCCAGAGAAAGAAATCACTTCTGCTCCTCAGACAGGAGATTCACACAATGCCGTAAAGAAACAGGCCGTCTGAAGCGTTTGAAGAAAGCGTTGTTATCTGTCTGACGAGGACTGTATCTCGACTCTCTGTGCCTGAAAGCAGCGTCTGGACTTTTTGTTTTCATTTTGTCACATTTCTTTTTACTCATTAAGGGCTAATTTTTCACTGCAGCATAAAAATCCTGCACCTCTAAAGAAGCAGAGAGAGCTCAGAAATGTGTTTTGTGCAGAATGGCAAAGTTATAATGGCATAAATCTATCTTTAAAAACTGAATTGAATAAGAGCCTGGAATCCACAGAGACGATGTTTGTCAAAGTGTCCATGGATGTTGCCTATACTTGGGGGGGAAAACGGGCATGCTAGCAGTACTTTACACAGCCTGCAGTTCAACCCAAACATCTCAGAATTTCTGCCATGTGTTTGTTGGTCACAGCTGAGTCACTAATGGCTTCACGGTTGCATTGATAAGAGCAGAATTTTTAGTTTTTCACAGATTTTTATTTGCTCAAGTGGCTGATTTTTGGCGAATATTTAAATTAATAAATATAGAATAAAGCGATTTGATGAGTCCTTATGATTTTAAGCTTCTCGACAGAACGGCAACTTAAAGATGAGTAGTTTAAGAACTGTTGGAAATTCAATTATTCTGTGTGTTTTTACAGTTTTGAGATCTAAAAATGTTTGAATATTGCGGATCTTCAGATGGATAAATCCCAATAACTTGAAAACACTACCTTTTGTTTCTGTTTTGATTCACATCCGTGCACCAACTGACTGTCTGCTTCACCTGAGCACAAATGTAAAATGTGTCAAAACTGAGCTGCCTCTGTTTTGCCTTAACGGCTGACAAGTGAAGAGTGTTGGCGAATTTAATTTGACACATTCCTGCTGCGAGTTTCCCGACTTACTGTCTCCTCAGTCACTTTCTCTGCTGTCATGGTTACTGGAGGTGAGGAGGGAAGAATGTAAAGAACGTACAGAGTAAACAGCTCCGGTCAGCTGCCGCCGCACACAACAAAACTGTACAACAACCGTAGCTGATGTTATTTTTATCCGCAACCTTCAGATGGTCCACCTCTGGGGCTCGTCCCCCACTTAAATCACAGCTTTGCTTTTATTGTAACCTCCTTTTTACGGCGTCTTTGCTTTACTCGGCGCAGGATCATAAAGATCTGCACTTAAAATGTCACCAGGTTCAGGTCTCAGGTTCGGGTCTCGAGACGAGCCGCGAGCTTCACAGCAGCATGTCGAGTCCTGTGTTTGGTCTCCAGCTGAAAGCGGATCAATAGCAGCGAAGTCCAGCTTCTAAATTACAAACAGTAAAATGCTCTTTTTGCTTTTCGACTTGTCCTCTCCAGAAGAATTGGCTAAATGAAGGGAGCACAGACGTAATGCAGCCTATTTAGAAATCACTGACATGGAAGAAAGTATTTAAACTGAAATTATATTTCAATTGGACTTGACAGAATTACTATTACCGACCTGAAATATACGAGTCAGTGTTCTTCAAAAAAAAACGAAATAAGCGTGTTTCCGCTTTTTTCTTTTAAGTAGAGACGACGAAGCAGTTTGGAATTGTAGAATTAAACAAGCAGCACAGCATTCCAGCCCTCTGAACTCCAGGCAGTTTATGCTCCTGCCACATTTTTGACTCACCGTAGGCTCATTTTCCACTGCAACATAAAGACCTGCACCTCTATGGAAACAGAGCAGCCATGACTAGAAGCAGAGGCAACTCAAAAATGTCTTCTGTGCAGCGTGACACAGCTACAAAGCCATACATTATACAAAAAAAAGACAAAAACTAACCCCTTGGGACCCACAGGAACGCCCCCGATCCCATTAGCGTATTTACTTTTCGATGCTGTAGAATTGCAACTGCATAAGACAGAGCGATAATTCTTTTTGCATATGAAACCCGAGGACTAACGCTTTCATACATCCAACGTGTCCCAGAGGGCTGTTTTCCTTCCACTCATGTGTTTGCCAAAATACAGTAAGCGCACACAACAAAAACATGATAATCTAGACCGCGGGTGTTCGCATCGCTGAGTTCCTACGTCGCAATACGCTTCATCACATTGTGAGCATCAACTACCGCGTGGTTCCAGATGCTCACACACTCCCTACACTCTCCCACACCTCCACACACACACACAGTTATGGAACCACAAAAACCCACCTCGGTGTGTTACTGTGGACAGGAATCGTCATCACAGCTCCACTGGTGCTACTGAAGTGTAACGTTCGGCTTTAAACTTTGATTGCACCATTGATATGTGTGTGTATATATATATATATAGTTTACTTTGATGTACATGTTGTCTTTCTGCTAATTGGTCATTTCTGTCTATATGTCTGATTGCAAATGTATTTTGATTTAAAAATGGCATTACAGCATGTAAAAATGTAAAGATATGCTTTTGCTACTTGCTGTAGGCCACAAGGGGTTCAAGTTGAACTTCTAAACACTGCCTGCAGTTCAGCTGAAAAGTCCCTGAAGTGTCTGTCAGTTGAAAGTTGAAAATGCGCTGAGCTTTTTTTTAGGTTTTTGCTGTTTCTGACATTGATATATTGTGTCATTTTGGTGATTTCCTTTTAAAAAACAAACTTCTTTTCACACCAGCCAGCCTGTCTGTTCTGTGTTAACACTGCCTGCAGTTCAGCCGAATAGTCCCTGAATTCTGTCTTGTGGCTGTTATTAGCAAATGTGCCGCTTATTTTTTCTCAGTTGCACAGAGAAGAGCAGAATTCTGTGTTTTTGCAGCATCTGCTTTGTGCACATGATTTATTTTGGGTGTTTTTTTTAAAATGACACATGAAGAATAAAGCGATTCTGATAAAATGTCGCGATTTTAAGCTTAGATTTGGTTCATTTTCTCAGCTGAACCACACGTCACACATGAATAGTTCAAGAACTGTCTGAAAGTTGAAAACATGATGAGTGTTTTTTTATGTTTTTAAAGTTTCTGGTGCTGAAATATTGTGTCATTTTGGTGATTTCCTACCTTTCACAATAGCATGCTCGCCTGCTCTGCAAAACACAGCCTGCAGTTCAGCCGAAAAGTCCCTGAAATTTTGTATCATGTGACTGTTTTTAGCAGCTGTGTCACTTATTTCTTCTCAGTTGCACAGAGAAGAGCAGAATTTTTTGTTTTTCACAGAATCGTGAGTGGTTTATTTCGAGTGGTTTATTTTGTGCAAATTTTTAAACAGTGCATGTCGATTAAAGCGGTTTTGATTAAACTTCGTGATTTTAAGCTTAGATCTGATTTTTCCTCCTAACAGAACAACAGCTTACAGATGAGTAGTTCAAAAACTGTTGGAAATCTGATTACTCTGTCTGTTCTTACAGTTTCTGGCTCTGATCAATGGTTTAATCTTTGAAGAAGAAAAAGCTTTATTGTCACAAATACATTTTTACAGCATTGTAAAATGTTGTTTTCACATATCCCAGTTGGGGTCAGCCATGGTACGGCGACCATGGAGCAGGAAGGGTTAAAGTCCGTGCTCAAGGGCCCAACAGTGGCACCATTGGGGTTCGATCCTCTGACCATAGACACATATACGTAGACGCCGCATTGACTGTGGAGGGACGTACTTAAAGTTCCGCCATCTTGGTACAGGGCTAGCAGAGGGGGGAGTGAATGTAAGTCTATGGAGGTAAGAGGTACTCCACAATCTTAAAATAGAATTATTCACTGAATTTTCGACCGATTTCTAAACGGTTTGGTTTGTTAAAAACGTCACACATGTAGCTTTGACACAGGATGCTTTTGTTCTATTTATGTCTGCCTGTCCGTCCTCCATGTCTGACGTTTGTAACAAACAATATATGTTGACAACTGATTGATTTATGATCACTTTTATAGTGCAGACATGTCATTCCTCTATAGATGTAATGCACTGTAGGGGCAAGTGGCACTGTACCAAGATGGCCGCCGCGTAGGCACGTCGGCTCCAATCGGCAGCAGCAGTCAATGTGGCGTCTACGTATATATGTCTATGCCTCTGACCCTCTCATCAGTAGCCCAGGGACTTAACCGTTGCACCACCACTGCCCCCAACATCTTGCACAGTTTTAAAACCTGACGCCAGGAGACTTGCACAGGTTACAACGGCAAACTTCTTGTTGCCTGTCAAGGAGCGATTCTGTTCTTAAAACTAACCTGTGTGATAAAAAATAACGGTAAAAGGCACCGAGTGTGCTCAAATTAGACACCAAGCAGCAGAATGTGAAGAGTTGGGAGTGAGAGCAGGCTGCTCTTTCAGGAAAGTCAGGAACATATTTGAATGTTTAAATTGCCCTCATTGTACCCTTTGCCATATGGTGCAGCCGGGGCACATGCATTTTTCACACTGGTAGCCTCGGGGTCAGTCAGACACATTGGAACGGGTAGTTTCTTTGATTTATTCATTTGTGAGGGAGAGATATCATGGCTAGAATACAGACAAATACAGAGATGGACAACGGCAGGGAGCAGCTCTCGTGTTTATCCCAGCAGCAGGGGGAATATTACTCCTGACCCCTGTAAACTCTAAAATCATGTGAAAAGATGAGATGTTTCAATCAATAGCGATGATCTGCAACACAAACAAAGGAGCTAAACTTAAGCCAGTTGCCCAGAATGCACTGCAGCACTAACCCAGTCCGTGCACTCCGAGTGAGGATTCTTTGCATATCTGCGCTGGATTAACTTTCCCTCTCTGTTGTCTCCTCTTTATCCCTTTAAGCGTCGAACTCGCCGCCGAGCGACACGTTCAGGCTCATCCCCGCATGTCTGGGAATTGTAGGCATCTGCTCAGTGGAGTAAAAGCCTCCAGATCCTGTTATTACAGAACAACCTCTGGAATGCACCAAACTTTACAGACCAGTGATATATGACAGGACTCGGTGTGGAATTTTCATTTGCCTTTTCTTTCCACAGCCATTTGCATTTCTTGTGATTACTTTCCTAACGAAGCGACGGAATCAACATTTACGGAGGTGCACAGATAACATGTCTGCCGCAGTAAACAGCCGATGTTGGCGTCTGCGTGGCACAAAAACCGATAAAATCCACTTTTTACTGGTGCTTTTGTGCCCAGAATGAAAGAAACGGTTCAAGGTTTTCTCCATTTTTGCAAAGAAAGGACTGAAACTTGTCTGGTTTAGAGACATTTAGGTGGTTTTTTGTCCGAACTAACCGCTTCGCTTCGTCTGTATAATATTCAGGGACATTTGTCTCTTTCAATAATACAAGAAGAACATATATAAAGGGACGATCAATGACAAATACCACGTTCTCTTTCAGCTGTCAAGCTTTTCTCTCAAATGTAGTTAAAAATCATTGTGCTGTCTTAGATAAACTGCTTTATTAAATTAAAGCATCATTTATGCTGTTGTGAGCCAATATGGCGTTAAATCATAAACCCACTTCAATAACTTTAAACAGGTTTGAAGGGCATGCTGTCTTCTTTTAAAAAATGCCAGATTCACAGCATTTATCAAAGCTGGAGAATAGAAAAACAGAAAGAATCCTCAGAGTTTCAACTTCAGATGCTGTTCTGTTGGAAAACATGAACACATCTGAGCTTAAAATTCTAATATAGCATCAAAATCAATTTATTCCACGTCTCATTTTAAAAAAATCACCAAAAATAAACCGTATGCTCCAACCAGATTCTGTAAAAAAAAAGAAAAATTCTACACTACTTGACACACCTGACAAGGTATTCGCATCCCAGCTGTGACCAACAGTCATGTGACAAAAATTCAGGGAATCTCTCAGTTGAACTGCAGGCAGTGTCGACACAGAGCAAGAATTAGCAAGTATAGAAAAAAATAAAAGTGTAAGTTGTTAAACATTTAAAGTACTTTTTACAGGATTTGTAGCACCTGCGAGCACTTGGAAAAATGTTGTACATGTTGATTCTATTTTTTTTTAAATTAAAAAATAATAATAATAATCAAAGAACTTCAACTTTTTTCGTCCTTTTAATGATTTATGGCTTTATAGCTGCGTCACACTGCACAGGAGACATTTCTGAGTTCTCTCTACTTCTAGTCATGGTTGTTCTGTTTAAATAGAGGTGCAGGACTTTATACCGCAGTGAAAAATGAGCCCACAGTGAATAAAAATGTGAGGCTTCAGAGAGTTAATTCTACAAATGGGTCTATTTTAACCAAAACCATGATGCTTTCCTAAACTTAACCAAGTAGTTTCGCTGCTGACACCTTGGCCTTCACAAAATAAAACTAAATGAAAACATCTCTTGAATGAAAGTCCTGTGACCTACACCACCTCAATCCCTCCATTCTCCATGCAGCTAAACTAAAAAACTCCCCTACGTCTGTTGATGTTGAATATTAACGCTGACACTTAAGGACACCTTGCGCGTATCTATGAGACGACAGCGACTTTCATTAAATTGAAATGACGACAGTCTGGAACGACGACTTTAGCTCAGTTCAACCTCTCAGAACCCGTGAAGCCGACACAAAGACCGGATTTGACCTCCGCTCGGCTGCGATGATGCGTTTGTCACAACGCGAGTGAACCGAAGCGTTCAGCGAGTGTCGGAGTCATCGGCTGCTCCGTCAGCACAGAGCAGAGTAGGTGAGACGACGCATTAGCCCACATTTGTTCACATCGCAGCTCTTTGAGCCGAACAGACGGAGCGACTGTCCTGCAGCCTGCAGCCAGACACAATACAGAAACCTACAGCCTCGATTAGAAGTGGGACGATTCAAAAGCACTTAGATGTGAAGAAGTGGAAGCAAAGACTTGAATGGGTTCCATCATACACCGACCAGCCACAACATCATGACCACTGACAGGTGAAGTGAATAGCATTGATCTTATTGGTACTATGTGGTGTTCTGATGGAAAACCTTGGATTTTGCTGTTCGTGTTGATGAGACTTAGACACCCAAACAAACATTGTCCCACAACAACCACACTCCCTCATGCAAATGGAAACCCCAAATGTCACTGGATGAAAATGCACCCCACCACATGGAAACAACATAAACCAATCAGGAACATGTTGAGGAACATGACAATGACCCAACATGTTGATTTGACCTCCAAACTTCCTACAGCCCATTCTGATCAAGCATCAACAGGATGCAGCGAAACAAGTTGGATTGACAGAGGCCCCACTGCACAAGCCAGAGTACCCAAAGGATCCAGTGCCAACGTCCTGGTTCCAGACCCCATAGGACACCCTGAGAGGTCCTCTTGTCCATGTCCAATGGTTCAGAGCATTTTGGACCATATAAGGGGGACCAGCACAATATTAGGCAGGTGCTCATAATGTTATGTCTGATTGGTGTAGAAGGAAAAGATGTTGTGCTTTAGAAAATGCAGATTTCCAGTGACAGGAATCAATATTTGATCAGTTTGAAGAAGCAACATACTGCCCGAGAAAGTAGGGATAGACCATTTATCATGCCCGTTTTTTGACTTTCTTTTTCAACATTGGAATCATCATTCGTAAAAAACAATTACTGCTTAATTAATTGCCCTACCATGAGCCTGATGCAGCCACTTTCTCTCGGTCTGTCGTCACTCTGTGGTCTCAGAAATGTCTCTCAAGCAGTAAAAACAAACCAGGAAATTAGCTGCTTACACGGAGGCTAAGGCTACGCTAACGGCTAGCGGCTAAGTTAGGAGAAAACAATAAAACACCAATTAATAATGCTTTAAGATATGGACCTTAATCAGCAATACAAAGATAGAACAGCAGACAGAACTGTAAGAGACAAACGTTCAATTTTAATCATCGATTGATCAGTAAATGGAGGAGAACGTCATGTGATGTCCTGATGTCATCACTCCTACTGGTAGGAGCTGCCTTAATAATAATAATAAGAAGAAGAAGCCTAGTTGGGAATGACAGGTTCACTGCTATCAAATGCTGGTAAAATATAGTGTTTTCTTTCTAGATTACCAATAACCTGCATCAGGAAAACCCACCTTGGTCCCCGTTAGAAGGTGGTGGCAGCAGGATGATGTTCCAGGTGTTAGAAGTAGCACTCGACTCTCAGTTCATTCATTAAACTCCAACACTGTCTCACTTTCATGTCCTGCTCTGCCTGGAATCCATACAAACCGTCAGCAGTGATATAAAACACACCTGCGGCACCTTACTGTGTCCCAGCAGTAGTGAAAGTCAGGAGGAGTCGCACCAACATTAGCGGCTAAAGCTTCCTCCAGTGACACACGGCTGCAGGTTGAAGCACGAAGACACGTCACAACTGAAAACTCCTAATTCAGACGGATGACAAAGACACGGGAACAGCAGCATTCTAAAGAGAAGTCCTCCCTCCCACTGCAGCCGGTTTAATTCATGTGTTCCTCGTACAGCAGCATCATTGATCATCACAAATGGATCTGTTCTCCTGTTGGATTGTGGGATGTGGATCTAGATTTTTATTCGAGTTGACAGGGAGAGATGGACAACACTGGAGCTTCTAGGATGAGACGTCATCAAGAACCAGGAACAGAAGTCCAGATGCTTTTTAGTGAAGCTCTGAGACCCTGAACTGAATGAATGTACGCAGACTTTACTCACAGGCGTAACAATACAGAGACATGAGGAGAAAACACAAGTTGGAGTTTAAACATTCACCAGAACTCAGTAAAGGAAGGAAGGAAGGGAGGGAGGGAGGAAGGAAGGAAGGAAGCACAAACAGCACAAATCTGGCAGCGAGGGTCCCAGAAAAATATATTAAAAAAACATGGAATACTGTAATATTAAAAAGCTGTGAAAATGGGACAATAATGGCAAATATCTGTAAATTTATATGGATTTTTTTTTTAGCTGAATTAAATCCTGTAAAACAGTGTAATTTTTTGGGCACACTGTAAAACAACAAATTAATATTTATAAATTCAGAGATACCTGATGTGGACATTATTTACAGTTTTGGTCTGCTTTTTGTTGATTTTTATTTATTAATATTTTTACAGTCAAAATAAATTCATTATTTTTTAAAAACAAAAACAAAATCTGTAAAAAAAAAAAAAATTTAATTTTTTTTACAGATTATTTTTTTTAAAAATCTGTAAAAAAAAAACATTTTAATTTTTTTTTACAGATTATTTTTTTAAAACAAAAACAAAATCTGTAAAAAAAAACATTTTAATTTTTTTTTTTTACAATTTTCAGTTTATAATATACATATTTCTTTCTTTCAAATGAAAACATCTGTTACACAAATATTTTCTGTTGATTTAATACACGAAAAATGTGTAATTTTAATTTTTGGTCTGTTTTTTTGTCGCTGTTGTTTTGGATTTTTTGTTTGTTTTTATGGTCACTATAAATAAATATTTTTTTAAACAAAAGACAAAAATCTGTAAAATAACATTTAAAGAATATTTGCAATTTTTTAATCTTTATTTTTGTCTTTTAAATAACATCAAATCTGCAGTATCTGTATTAAATCTGCTTTTTTTGGCAGATTTAATACAGTAAAAATTACATAATTTTACAGTAAAACACTATAAAAGAACAAATTACCTTTTATAAAATTATAGTTTTTTCAGTGTGTACACTATTCACAGTTGTGGCCTGTTTTTTAGAGTCAAACATGTAAATCAATACTTTGTTCTGTGATTTTAGTCCATATTATTACCTGTAATGTAACAAAACAGGGTAAATGTGTCAAATAACTATATAATGTGTTTATAATCTACGATATGTAATAATTTTAACATATTTATTGAGCTTTGAAATGTCCCGTTGTTAACTGAGAGAATGTTTTTGTACTCTTTTTAAGGCCTTAAAGGCCTCACAAAAGACAACATATTGCATTGCTGCCTTGTACTGCATTATATTGAAAAAAAAGCTTCTAATTCTACCAATAAATTGTTGAAACATTCCTCCCCCCAGACCCCACACTTAACGAGCCCCCTCCAATGTTCAAATAAAGCCAACACTGCTGCTGAAACTCACTTTGAACTAAATCCACAGATTGAAGAATGAGCGTCTGCTAGCAGAGATTCGGAGGTAAACTTTAATAAGGATTACTGCAGTTCGCCAGCAGTAGTTGAAAAACGACTTAAGCGATCCCGAGGAGAAGAAGCAGGTGGTTAAAGCTCCTCTTACAGTCTTAAATGCGATGCTTCTGGTCTCGAGGCCGTATCCCAGCATGCATCTGCGGGCTGCCGAGCTTGAGTCATCCCCATTAGGGAGCCGAGTCGGAGCTCTCCGCTAATTCACAGCAGGTTGGGAAGAACGGCTGAAGGTAAGCAGCCAAAACAGACATTGATTCGAGAGACGTGATGCAAAAATAAATATCCCGACTACTTATTATGAGGAGGATTAATCACCGGCGGAGGAAATGATGCAGCCGCGTCGCCTTAAATGATGTTTCGGGGAAAGTTCTGCCAGAAGTGAGAGCGTCTTGTTCAGCCCCGTGGCCCAAGGACCAGAATAACCCGAGCTAATTGGCTAACCGAGTTTTGTTTGTGCCGTCGTTATGAAACTCTGAATATCTCCTGAGCCGAGACAAAACAAGCTGTACTGCCGGTGAGAACTGCAAGAACCCAATCTACTGAGACATCAGAAAGTCCAGAAACACCTCGAGGTATTGATCTCCACTGATATAAACACAAAAAGGCAACAAATCCTGCAAATATTTGACACTTTTTTGCCTCCAGACTTCGCCAATTACTCAGTTCTCAGAGTGGCTGTCAATTACTTTCAGCCAGCTGGTCGCTACACCTTTAAATTTCAGATCTCAATTAGGGGAGAAAACTTTTGGAGCAAAGTTTAGATTTCTCAGTGAAATGAACATTGAATTTTTAGGAATTTAATAATCAACAAGCCTCGAAAACCTGAAGTGAAGCCGCAGACTAATCCGCGGTCCGGGCATGCAGATCTGATCATTTGTGATCGGGGTTTGTGAGGCCCTGAGGGTAGAAAAATGTTTGGAGCCACTGGTTCAGAGCTGTCTTTAAGCCCTGCAGCGGCTCACAAACAATCTCAACAGCTCCAGACAGGCCCTGCATGCAAAGCATCCCGAGCCGCAGAGCTGCCGTCGTCGTGGCCTCAGTTTACAGGAATCAGGAGAGGTGCGGATAATCATCACTTCTACAAATGGACACTTTTGAGCGAAGCTTTGAAATATTAATGTGCTGCTGAGGCGGCTGGAGGCAGACTTTAATCCAAGCCAATGCAAATGGACCCCAAGGTCACGAACATGGCATCGCCTCTGCCCGGCCGCCTCTGGCCAGGACGGACCGACGTGGAAAAAGCCTGTGAAATGTGGCGTTTCATAGCCGGGAAGAATACAGCACACACTGTATAATACAATGGCCCGGAGCCCACGGCAGGCTCAGGGGGGAATTAGCCGGAGTCTGGGCCACATCAAAGTCTTTGAAGCACAATGTGTGTTTTTCTAAACCATCACCCCACTGACCTGCCATTTTCTCTGGCAATAGGATTCAGAAAATAACCACAGGAATGTTGTTACAGAGGACAAGAGCGATAATGAGTGAGGGCTGTGTGTTTAGGGACTCCTCTTTACAACGCTGCCTTAATTTTCCTCATTATTTTCCGAAGGACAGGATGAGGATGGCCCTCACGGCTAAGCAGGCTTTGAGTCGACCGAGTTAAAACAAATTTTTAACTTCAGCCGACAGAGCTCCTGCTCAGTTGCATAGCAACAGCAGCACCTATATTTCATGCTTCTCTTTAGGTGACGCCAGCCATAACCAGAGCGGTCGGCTGGACACAAGAGCTCCTCAGTGTTAATAATTAAGCTCCGCTCGGCCCTGCAACGGAGCCCGGACAATTAGCGGGGCTGAAATGGTTCAGAACAGCTCGATTCTGCTTGGTAGTTTGAATAACCCACTCCAAGAGGAACTTTAAGGGCAAAAGCACAGACTTCCCCTGAGCACAGCAGCGAGCAGAGGAAGGCACTCTGCACACACAAACACCAGGCCGCCTCTCCATCACATCTGTTGCACAATCAGAAGTGACAATCAAGACTCAAAGCCGGTTTCATTTCCACAGAAACGCTGATATTTGCTACTCAAAGTGATCAAACAGGCTGAAATCTGCAGAGGCAAGCTTTGTACTCTCAGATAAAATAAAAAAAAATCACTGGTCAGGGTTTTTTCCCTTCTCCTCTGCAGTGACGACGGTGTTGCAGCAGCAGTCGGGTTAATTTCTGGGTTTTTGCGTCCCCGTTCTGCTCCCAGTTAGCAGCAGTAATGATAAAAGCTCTAATTGTACACAGCAGACCTCCATTATTCTCCGTGTTTTTGTTTCTGCAGAGCAAGCCCGGCGCTATCAGTCGCTCCTGCTGAGGAGGCCTTTCACCGCCGAACCAACACAAGCCTACGTAGCGCTGTGTCGCTAATACCCACAATAATCTGGTTAACCCTTCGCAGTCCGACTAGCAGGCCCACCTCTTTGCCGATCTCCCCTCTCTTCCCCTCTCTAATGAATTCACTTCCAGCTCCGTCTCTCCTCCTGCGTTTTCGCCTGTTTCGAATCCGCTGCGCCCCAATTAGTGGAAATGGGATGCTCCTTTCTGTCGTGGCCCCAATTTGGGATTTAGACTGATAAGCAGAATGCTTCTTTACATAAAAACCTCGCCTGGCGCGGCGTTAATGAATTACCCCCCCAACCTCTGCCTTTCATTAAACACGTTCTCACCGGATAATGAAATTCGCTGAAATCACAGGTGCCCCAGATACCGTGCGGCCGTGCAGGGCTCCGCTTTTACTCCGCTTTACTGCTAATGTGCCGCAAAAAAGGCCCGTAGACTGATAAACCGAACAGATCAATCTCCCGATGCTCCGAGGTTTCGCTTTGCTCCACCTGCTTAAGCTGAAGTTTTGTGGCGTCGATGCCCTCCAGAAGATAAAAAGTGACGTTACTGTAAGAAGAAATAACCAGAATACTTCAAGTTGTTCAGGCCGAAATGAAAAAAATGGACCAATTTCACACAAAGCGGAGTCACAGGAATCAATCTGACTGATTTGAAAGGTTTGAAAGTCAAAACATAATCGCACCAATCTCTAGACACAACTCTCTCATTTCTCTCTCTGCAAACCTTCCAACACAACACGAGGATTCAACAGGGGGATGCAAATAAAACTGAACAAACTGTGCATTTAATCAGGCCTGTTAACGACAGCGTGAAAGGCCACGTTGTTTAGCGGCTGATATTTTTCTCCGGCAGTTCTCGAGCTGTTGCTGGGAGTTTTGTCGGCTGCTATTTTTAAGTACCCAAATGAAACTGTAAAAAAAAAAAAAAAAAAAAGGCATTAAATCTGCTTTCCTGCTTGTCACCTTGTGCTTTTTTTCTCTCCCTCTTGTTTAAACGAATTTCTCTCCCAACCAGGTATCAAATGGGCGACGCTCGGATTTGATCGCGTCGGAACAAAGGCGTTTTTTTTTTTGCCACACGTCACAAACAAAAAGCGCCCTCTGAGCTGCTACTCTGAACACCGAACGGCAGAGTTTGACGTTTTTTAAATGAATTTGCCGCAAAATGATAAGACTGATAGCAAGAAAACGACTGTTAAATGTGGAGTTGAAGCTGGAGAGCAGTTAGCTTAGCATAAAGACTGGAAACAGGAGGCTCCATCTGTATCTGACAAAGAGCGCTAATTAAAGACAGAGTAAGCAATTCTGATCCAATGTGTTTTCATCATCTGCTAGCAGTCCGTTCTGTGAGTGCACTCGTAAACATTATTGGCGTTAGTACAAAGCAGTGGCTCTGTAAAAGGAAAGCAAACAACAATATTCTAGCAAACCAGAAACAATTGCTCATTCACATTACAGCCCTGTATTTGTCCACATGTTTTCTAGCAGACACTGTGACTCCAGATGCCTTGTAGCAACCGGTAACGTAATAATTTCGGACATTTTAAATGTAACAAGGCCAGTAACGCAATAACTTGCCAATAATGTAACAAAGTTATTGAGCCAATAACGTCCATAACTCAAGTTGGCTCTTACAACTATAATTAACCCCTTGACGCCTGAATTTCTTTACAATTATATAAAAACAATAATTTTATGTGTCTTTGATTTCAAGTTGATGTTAAATTAAGTGGAGATTGTTAATTTGTCTATGGCACATATAGTAGATATAAAGGTGCAATGCAACAGGCATTAATGGTCTTTTTTTTTTAATTGATGCCGTAAATGCCGTTCAAACTGGTCCTAAGAGAAACCAGTGGTTGCAAAAGGTTCCTAGGTACGTATTAAATATGCACGAACCAGCATTGGGGGAATGCATACGCTATCTCGGCTGCAGCGGTACGTTGCAAATTTGCGACAACCGGCGTTAAGGGGTTAAGGAGACGACTATGACCACTATGCCATCCACTAGACCTGTTTCTGATGAGCAAACTGCACAAAAACTGCAAAAAAAGTCTTTTATTTCCAAGAAATGCAGTCCTGTTCATGCATTATTACATTATTGGCTGCAGTTATTACTAGGGCTGGACCCTAATATCCCAATATTCGAATATTCGGTCGTTGTGGTGGGATTCGAATAATAATGGTAAGATCCGAATGAACGCCCCCAACCCCACCCCACCCCACACCTCGTCCTCACTGCCCTCAGGTGATTCATGCTAATGCCGCCGGACTCCGACACCGCCCTTGCCCTCGCCCCTCCCGGGCCGGCGCCACCACACGAACCGAATATTCAAATATTCCCCGAATATATTGGACCCGAATATCCGAAGCACAGATATTGCTATTCGGACCAGCCCCAGTTATTACATTTCCAAAGGATTTTATTAATGCTAGGCCATTAACGTAATAACTTACTAGGTTATGGCAGAATATTATTACGTTCTTTGCTGCTGCATGCCTTTTTAAACACCTCTTTCCTTATTTTTTACAGCGGTTGGTCTTTGTGCAGCAGCAGCTTGTAGCTCAGGTGTGACAGACAGTGGCAAGCACTACTCTCCTGTCTGTTTCCAAGGGGGAAATGTCAAACAAAAAGCCAGCCGAAGCGCCACCTGGCTCTGCTTCTTTGCTCATGGACACAGGCCCAGACTCCCATCCAACACCGGTGTTTGGTGGATTGCATTCAGGGCTCCTCTGCATTGAAACCACATTGGAAGGTCGCAGCAGGAGCTTGGCTCCGACTTCAGCATTTAAAAAGTGGTGCCTGCAGCCGGCTGGAAGCGACGAGCTCTTGCTAGTTTTGGATGCCGTTCGTTTGCTTACATGTGGTTCATTTGACGACATTTCATCTTATGTTTGTTTTGCTTCAGATGGAAGAAAGAGATTTCGGTTTTCATGCCATACACCACAGTTGTTCATGCCGTTGCCATGGCAATGCGCATCCATGAATTTGGTTGCGGAGCCTTTAAAAGCTACACTGAAGGGAGGGGTGTGTTTGTTTGGCTGCAGAGTTCAACTTCATCAGTGCAGAATGACTTACTCCACCTTTAATGCCATTACAGCCCTGATGGTTCAATCTGCACGAAGGTTAGACGAAAGTGTTGAAAAGTTGCGCTCTGCTGGTTTCCAAACTTTTATTTAGTTTCAGTTTTGACACACGGCCAGGCGAGCTGCTCCTCTCTTTCTAGAAGAAGAATCTCTAACACCAATCATCCTGTGTAAGTTAAGATTTTCCAAAATACTGAACTAGTCCTTTAACTTTCTTTCCTAAACTGATCTTTATATCCCAGAGATTAGACATATGAAACATGTCGTATCCAGCAGATGGACAGCAGACGCCCACTCCGTGGAGCTCAGCAGTGCTGCAGCTTGTTGGACGTCGACATGAAATCCTCTTTCAGCAGACGACGAGGCGTGTTGACACAAACTCAAGTTTTAGTCCTTTAAGACCGTTTTCCCTCCTCTTATCCTCTTATTTGTTTTACTCTCACCCTCTATACTCTCGCTTGACCATCCCCTTGTTGTCCCCTCTCTCTCTCTCCTCGTCCTTCCCATCTGAATAAATAAACGTGGAGACGGGCAGAGGAGGAAAGAACACGAGGGGGAAAGGGAGAGAGAGAGAAGAAACTAGGACACTCCAACCTGGATGCATCGTCTAAAGCAATTTGCTCAGACGGAGAGCGAGGCAGAGAGGAGGAGGAAAACAAGGAGCTTAAGAGCATCTCTGCTAAAGAGGGGATGGCTTAGAGAAAACAAGCAAAATGGACTGACAGGCCGAGCCACTGAGAGGGACGGTGAGGGAGCGAAGCCAAACGAGGGGAAGGGAAAGAAGTGTTGGGGAAATGACAAAATGGGCAGAGCGAGCTGGGAGCGAGACAGAGGCAACGCTGGGAAATTGGAGAGACGGAAACCCCCAGTTCACCTCTTTACTGAGAAACTAAATGATGGTTTAACACAGAAATACTTACAGGGAAACCTACAGAAAACTGCACTCAGGCTGGAGGGACTGAAGAGGATGCTTTCGCGGCTCCTATGAAGGATTCTTTAAGAGCACCTGGTAAATTCGCCCTTGTAATTTGTCCCTGTTTTCATTTACAAACATCCACGCCAGTAGGAAGCCCAATGCGGCTACATTCACGCTAATGTTTTCTCGTTTTAAAAAATGCCCGTCCAGACGAGCGTTTTAGCACGGTTTCAGAGAGAATCTCGGAGCACAATAACGCGCCTGAAAGCCCGCATTACAGCCATTCATGTACGCTGAGCGCCGCTGTAAACATGAGGCAGAGGGTTTGCCGCTTCATTGTGGTAAATACTATGGAGGAAGAACGGCAATTGTAAGGCCGGCTGAGAAAACAAGGTCAGCAATGCCTGTAATTCAGCTTCTATATGGGATAAAGCGCTGGTAAGGCCGTGTCCCCTGGAAAATATTCACATTAGAGGAGCAGGAGGAACCAGGGAACAAGACATAGGCCCAGTCAGACACCCCACATCGTTTCCAAAAGTATAAATAAGCGAAAAACATAGATCATCTCCTTACAGTGCGATGTCCTACTGGGAAACCTCTGGTTCTGCCATTCATGTGGATGTAAGACACGTATTTCCAACTTAAATACTGTTGCATATGAAGCAGGGCCTCCCCACCAGGACAGTGCACCCACCACTCTGCAAAAACTGCTCAGGAAAAGCTCGAGGAACACGACAAAGAGCTCAAGGCGTCGACCCGGCCTCCACAAATTTCAAACTGAACGAGGCATCCCTGAGAGGCTCTATGTTTTGTTGCTTGTCACACTTTTATTCACTGATTTTGGAGAGTTTAGCATTAATATCTCTGTCTGCTGTGTCACACACACACCAATCAGCCACAACATCGTGACAGGTGAAGTGAATAAAATGGATCATATTGGTACTATGTGGTGTTCTGATGGAAAACCTTGGATTTTAACATCCGTGTTGATCAGACTTAGACACCCAAATAAACATTGTCCCACAACAAACACACTCCCTCATGCTAATGGAAAACCCAAATGTCTCTGGCCTACCCCCCACAGGAAAATGCACCTCACCACATGGAAACAACATCAACCAATCAGGAACATGTTGAGGAACATGACAATGGCCCAACATGTTGATTTGACCTCCAAACTTCCTAGAGCTCATTCTGATCAAGCATCAACAGGATGCAGTGGAACAAGTTGGATTGACAGAGGCCCCACTGCACAAGCCAGAGTACCCAAAGGATCCACTGGTTCCAGACCCCATAGGACACCCTGAGAGGTCCTCTTGTCCATGTCCAACGGTTCAGAGCATTTTTGATCACATAAGGGGGACCAACACAATATTAGGCAGGTGGTTCGAAAATTAATCGGCATTAATTCAAACAAAAACCACCAAGCAGCTGCAGGTTCCGGCTTCAATTGTGCTGCATTTCTTTGTTTCCAATCTGTGTAAATTGAATACTTCTGGTTATTGGACTGTTGGTCGGACAAAACAAGCAAAATGACGAAGAGGCCTCGAGCAGTTTTCGACATTTTCTCTCATTTTAGACGCAACAGTTAAACCAACAATCGAACAATTAATCAGGAGATAAATCTATAATGAGAATAATCATTAGCTCGGGGCCTGATTACAAACACAAAACCTCCATTCAAGGCGGCTTGTATGAGGAGAGAAGCTGCCAGTCGGTTACTAAACCAACATGAGACGACTGAAGCCAGGGAGAGAGTCAGAAAATGTCTTCTGAGCTGGTCACCGAGTCACATTATCACCGCCAAGCAGAGCGACATGCTGAACCGCTGACAGCTCCGAGCAATTTGCTTGACAAAGTGGAGGGGACGGAGACAGACATCTGGGATCAGCAATGTCAACGTGAAGTTGTCAAAGTTAGCGAGAGAAGACAAGAAAATCCTCACCCGCTGCTGCCTTTCCATCGAGGCCTCGCCAGGTGCGGAACTGGGTGCCTCAACTATAACAGCAGATAACAAAACAAATTGTCGGCCCCAAAAGCTCATTTTCATTCCTCACAGCCCGTATCAGGCCATTAGTGAGCTGATACTGCCTCGTCTGATACCAGAGTGACGGCGCTTCCACAGGCCACATCAGCTGAACTCAAACTGGTGCAAAATACTTGAAAAGTACTGCACATTTTTACGCTTTAAGAGCAGAAAATCCTGAGCTGCACTGATGAACAGGAGCAGAGGTCGGATCTTGATGCATAAACAGGACACAGCCTTTAGGAAGATGCTGTTAAGTGGCTTTCAACCTTGCGTGTAGTTTTTTCGGGGCGCGTCAGCGGAGTCGAGGTTAAAACTGTTTTTCATAAACAATTCATTAAGAGCGCAGAAGAGAGCACCATTAAGGCCTTTTAAACCAGGCAGAGGAAGCCGTGAGGCCGAATCAGAGAGGAAGAGCTCCGTCCTCCTGCAGAGAGAGGCCGAAATGAAAGGAGGGGAAGCCGCTGGACACGCCCTCGCCACCTGCTGACGATGCAGTCGGCTGGAGACGGACACCGAGCAACGCCAGTATGAGCCACAAAATGTCAACTACACTGTAAAAAAAAATAGGTGAAAAAACTAAAAGCAAAGTTACCAGAAAGAGAAATCTGTAAAAAAAAAAAAATAAAAAAAATAACAGTGGAATTCTGTAAAGTTCAAAAACTGCAAAAAGTCTTTGCAAATATCTGCAAAATAATTATATTTTTAGCCGATTTAAATATAGTTTAACAGTGTAGTTTTACAGTCGCTTATCGCAAAAGGAATAATTATTATTTGTAAAAATATAGATATATGTAGAGAGATTTTTTTCCTAATAAACATTAGTATTTTTCTATAATGCTTCTAGATATTAAATGTAATTTAATAAAACAGAAAATTGGTAAAATAACAGTACAACAATTATTTACCATTTCTCTGTCCTTAATATACTTAATTTTTCCTTTTATAATGACAAGCACCTTTAAAATAATGATATTCTTTAGCTGATTTAAATGCAGTTAAATAGTGCAGTTTTACAGTCACTCATTGCAAAAGAACAAATTATTATTTGTAAAAAAATATATTTTTTGAGTGGACATTATTTATAGTTTTGGCCTTTTTTTAATCAATTGACATGTAAATTAGTATTTTTTATGGTGCTTCTAGATGTTATATGTAATTTAACAAACCAGAGAAAAAAATGACTGCAGTGCAAAAATTATTTAGCATTTTTCAATCCTTAAGATATTTAATTCTTCCTTTAAAAAATGACAAGTTTAAAATAATGTATATTTATTTTTATTTTTAACAGACAACATATAACTTTATACCTTTCTCTGTAGTTTTGCCAGATATTATCTTTAATTTACCAAAACAGGGAAAATCAGTGAAATAAAAATATAAAACTTATTATGTACATTATTTTTCTTGAAAATAGAGACAAATATCTGTAGAATTATTTCACATTTTACCAATTTAAACACAGTAAAAGTAGTGTGGTTGTACAGTCAAACACTGTAAAAGAAGAAACCATTTACAATAATATAAAATACAATACCTTTTAATTTATTTTTTTTACAGCCAACATGTAAATTATTACTTGCTTCGGTGAGCCTATTATCTGTAATTTAACACAATGTAAAAATTACCATAATATATATAATAGATATCTTTTTTTAAATAATGGCAAATATGTATCTGTAAAATAGTTATATTTTTAGGTGATCTAAATATGGCAAAACTGTAATTTTAAAGTCAGTTAGGCTTTTTTTTGTTTTTTTTTTTACACTTAATATGAACATTAATAGTCTTTTCCTGTGGTTTTACTATTTTTACAAAGACAATCTGTAAAATAACAGTAAACCATTTTTTAAAAATAGTTAAGAACTATTTTTAAAATATTTTTCTATTTTTTTCCAGTGTGTATTTAAGGCGAGAAGCTCACTCTATAAGGTACTTCATGAGAAGAGTTTCTTCAAAATCCATCAAGAATGTGACACATGAACGCATCCACAATAGAAGTCTGAAATAGAGTCTGGGGACAATGAAATGCAGGGTGGGAGGGAAAAGATGAAGCGGAGAGGTGGCTGCATAAGGAGGGAAAGGATCCAGACAGGAAGATGAAATGGAGTGAGGTGGAGAAAAGACGAGACAAAAGGGAAAAGATGAAAAGATGAACTGTGGCTGGGACGGACGAGGTGAGAGGGGATGAAGATGAGATGGAAGAGGAGATTGAAAAGAGGGAATCGGTGAAAAGCAGATGAACTCTGGAGGCAGCCGAGGGTCAGGAGGGAGGCAGACGGGGAGCTGGAGGTAGGAAAAGGCAAAAATTACGTCTAGGGAGGGAGACAATGAGGAGATGAAAACACACCAAGGAGAAGAAAGAAGAGAGAAAACACAGCGACGGGAGGAGAGGGACGACGATCGGGGGGCGGCTGCTCCTCAGAGAGAGGCCATTAATAATCCATGGAGCCTTAAGTACTCCTATTGAGGGAGAAAATCGCTCCTGTGAGCCTGAAAGCAGCCACCAAGCTCAGCCTCCCGCCTCCCTTTTTTCCCCTTCACTCCCTTTCAAACATGGCGTCTTTTGTTTGCTGTGTGTTTTGCGGCACGGACTTGTTATTGAGTCGTGCGGCTGCTTCAGACAGTGACAGTAAATCTGCCTCTGAAGGCTCCTGAACTCTGAGCAAACAGCAGCGATCCTGCAGGCCAGGCTGCCTGGAGAAACACAGTGGAATCTGAACAGGACCCACAGAGATCACTTTGCTTTTTTTTGGCGGGTTGAGATGAAACCTGATGATTTCAAGACAAACAGGAGCAGAGGTGTATCGAAGCTGCCACACCCGGATTCATTTCTTCTACTACATTTAGAAACACACTGTCCGCTCACTACTTCGTCACATCCTGCCTTAAAAAGTTCATCAGGAGCTTCCAGGACAGGTCCAGTTTGTCCAGATGTGCAGCTAATTCCAAAATTATCAATGCACATTTATTTTTCATTGGACCAGTAGTTTATTTATGCTATTTTAATTGGTTCTGTGTCGTTTTATTGCTTGACATTTTTGCTAAAAGGCCTGGTTTCACCCGAGCATGACCCTGGATTTGGCAGGTCCGCCTAGTGCAGCCATGGCGGCATTCTAGAGCCTCAGCAGCATACTGGAGCTTTGGCGACACTCAGCGTCACCTGGCAGCGTACTACAGCCTCAACAACGCTTGGGAACACTTGGCAAACGCTCGGTAACGCTCGGCATTGTTCAGCGGCGCTCGGCGGCGCTCGGCGGCACTCGGCAGCGGTGCGCACAACTATTTGAATACTGAAATTATTATCTGAATACCACCGCAACGAACGAATACTCGGACATTTCAGTATTCGAGACCACCATTAGTGAAATGTCTTCAGACATGGTAAAGAAAGTCCACACTGGTCAGTGCCACGCCATGCTGCTTGTTTTTCTCTGCCCGCGCAGTCTGATGACATCACACACATGCGACAGTACCGTCGGGGAGGGGAGGGGTTGAGGAGCCAGGCATGAGGACAAACCACAACACACAGACCAACAGCAAAAACCCAGATTCGAAGTTTTTATTATTATCGGCTCATTTTATCGGCTGATTTTTTAATGATCGAAATTATCGGAATGATGTCATAATTGCCGATTTTAACCGATAATTATCTGACGCTGATATATTCATGCATCCCTATTTTTATGTGTCAGCCCTTCCACATTGAAAAGCGACCCCTGCACTGGCAAGAATGGTACAGTCCAAGAAGAATCAGGTAGCAACATCTCAATCAGACACTGAACAAGGCTGAAAACCAAAGAGGACTCCAACTCTCCAAGAAACAATCACTAAATCTTGTTTAGCCTTTGCAAATGCACTCCTGGACAAAGAAGAAAGCTTTTGTTTATCAAATCTGTTGGCTGAAGAGACGAAAATGGAGAAGAAACCAAGAACATCAAAAGTGATATTTTGCAGGCGTTTTTCAGGAAACCATGTCAAAGTAAACAGCATCATGGGAAATGACATTTAAGATTCTGGAGGAAAACATCCGGAGGTCTGCAGAGAAACTTGGCTCTGGGCAGCACTGGAGCTTCCAACGAGACAATGAAACTTTCTTCTGAACCTCAGAAACATCAGTTGTCAGCAGAGACCATTTATATCTGTCCTTTCTCAGTTTCAGAGTTTTGCATACATGTGTTGTAGCAACAGTCACATTATGAGAATTTGGTTTCCAGATTTCCTGGCAGGGCTTCGACGCCGGCTCATGTTGGTCGCCAAAACTCCAAACTGGTCCGTTAGTCAATCAGCGTTCTGGCTTCCCTCTAAAGTTTGGCTCGTTTCCGCCTCTTTCTCATCCTTCTTTCCTTTCCGCAGTGATTTCTCTCTTATTGTTTCATTGTCTCTCCGCTTCATCACACAGACAAACGGCCGAAGAGTCCGAGAGGAGCGAAAGAAAAGAGGAGAACAATGGGCCGAGATCAAGATAAACGACGGAGATAAACAGGGAAAAGCAGGGACGGTTTCAAGCTTTTGAAATGCACATCGGTTTCCTTTATGGAAAAAAAACAACTCTGGACGGGTTGTTATTGTGCTGTAATGTCAGCTACTGTTAGCCAGGCCTTTGTTCGGCGATGAAAACAGAAAGAAATGCAGCTAATGAGGTGGCAGTCTTGAGTTTTAGGGTGTGTAGCAACCAGTAACATAGTAAGTTATTACGTTAATGGCCCAGCATCAATAAAATCCTTTGAAAATGTAAGATAATAATGTAATAATACATTAATAGGACTGCATTTCCTGGAAATAAAATATGTTTTTGCAGTTTTTGTGCAGCTTGCTCATCAAAAATAGATCTACTGGATGCATAGAGGTCATATTCATTCATCAAGGATACGCCCCATGTAGCTCTCACTCTCCTTAATAATGGGTGTAAGAGCCAATCTGAGAATTATTTGTTGCGCAAAATCTTTATTTAGAATATTGTTTATTTGCTTAGGTATTAGGGCTGCAACAACAAATCGATTCAAATCGATTCTAAAAAGAGCTGGGAACTAATTCGGTGATTGATTAGTTGGGTCTCGATTCGTCGACTTGTGCACGCTCCTGTTGAACATTCCCCCCGACCACGCTGAAAGTCCTCCAAAGTATGGGAAAACTTAATGAAAACTCAAGAGAAAGACGGCGTTATGGTAATTACGTGCAATAAATGCAATCATTAGTCTGCTTGGTACGGAAGCACCTCAATGATAGGCGAACACTTAAAACGAAAACATGCGTTCGTGAGTCTGGAGCCGGAGGAAGGCACAGCAGGGTAAGTACTAACGTTAGCTCACACAGTAAGCTATTATTAGAGCCGTCCACCATGGCATTCATTGTTTTGTAGTAATTTATAAGTATGTGATTAGTTTTAATGTTGTCATTAGCTTAGCATACCATGGACTAGTGTCTTTACCCAACTTGTTAGCAACAAGCTAGCTAGCCAACTGATCACCCTCACAGCTCACTCTTGAAGAAGAAGTTTTGTTTTTATCCGATTCATTGAAAAAGTAATCAACAGATTAATTGACTGTTAACAATAATTGTTTGCTGCAGCCCCATTAGATATGTAAATTCATCATTTCATGTCAGTGTCTCTGTTGGACGTCGTATCGTCAAATGAATTTACCACAATTTTTTCTTGGAAAACATTTCATTCAAACTTTTTTCTCAAGGAAAAACGATTCAGTCCTAGTATTTTTGACCTAAGGTTATATAATAAAACGTAATGCACAATGGCACTTAACTGCAGCATGAAGCCTAGTTATTTATATTTTAACATTATTCAACTGTATTTATAGGTAGTCTCATTGTTTTTGCACGTAAATATCTTTTATTGAAAGCTAAAAGGCCATAAAAAATAGACATTATATAGAATTAAAGCTAGAAACTGTGTCTTATTGTGGGGAATGACGGATTTTATTACTTTGCGTTATTTTCCAGTAGTTTTTGGTGCCACAGCTGCAGGAGTAGTACAGTTTGTTGCTGTTATTTTACATTTTGGATGGAATCTGCAAGGAGTAGTATTTTTACACATTCAGGTGTTTTACCTGAACTGAATCTTTACTTGTAGTTTTAGTTCAGGAAAAAGAATCGTTATGGTTGGTTCCTGTGCTGTCAGCTGTGTTCTGTATGGAACTTCTCAGGGAGGATGACGACTCAGTCCTCACTAAAAACTGTATTTAAATAAGTGGACTGGCACTATAACAGCATTTAACTCCAATATACAACACAGAACATGGACACTCATTCCTACTGAAGAGTATTATGGACGTTATTGGCTTTATTACATTTAAAATGATAACGCCATTGGTTGCTACAGGGTGTTTTTTAAACCATTTTCCAGTTGTAAAAGTCTCCCTGTGGCAACGTGTCGAGCTGCTTCTCTGAGGAGTTTTAAATTAAAGGTGTGTTTGGAATGAAAGACAAGTTGCTGGCATTAAAAACAAGCAGCTCCACCCACACGAACTAAACAATCAGAGGATTAAGCGGCCTTCAGCTGGACCGACGGGTGACGTGAAGAGCAGCAGCAAAGCTGGTGCGACGGTGTGCTGCAATGCTGAACTTCCATCCTTCAGCTGTTCTAATTCACACAAAGGCCAAGAGACGAGTCCAGACGGAGAACACGGAGGAAAGATTCACGTAAAGCCGTCGCTCTGCTCGTCTCCGGCTGGCGACTGTGATGAATTAATAAAACCGCTGACCGACCGACAGACGGCGAGAAGACAGATCGAGCCAAAGACGAGGAAATTAATGAGTGAGATGACAGGGAGGAGACGGAACGAGGCGGAAAGGCAAAGGAGAGGAAGGGTGGAAATGAAAAGGAAGAGCAGAGGGCCGGCAGACGGGAAGATGAAACCCAGAGGAAGAGGAAATTAATGAGGGGGGAGAGAGGGGGGGAAATGGGGAGGATGGAGTGAAGGAAGAGAAAAGGGCTGAGGGTGAGGGAATCGATGGGACGAAAGGGGGACAAACGTGAGGAGAGGGGTGAGGTAAACGGGGTCAAAAGGCAGGAGGAGGGACAGATGGAGACGGAGAGGAAGAGGAAGTGGAGGTGACAGGAAGAGCAGAAGCCAGAGTCCAGAGCTGCCCTCAGGCGCCGCCGCCGCCGCCGCCGTCCGTGAGGCTGAACGCTGCATGTCCACGCTCAGGGGGAGGAATCCCAGAGTCACCCTCCTCCCTCTGGACTCCCTCCATCCTCCCCCCTCCATCCACACCTACACTCGGACAACAGTAATCCTGTTTCGGTACAGCAGCTGCACCGGCATCTGAAAGGGAGACGACGGTCCGTATTCAGCAGCAGCACTCCTCATTTATTGAGTGTTTTTAATCAATTTTATAATAATATATATAATTAATTGCTCTGGGAAAAAATAAACCCTGTCATTTTATGGATATTTTAAGTTATTCTACCATTTTTTCTGCATTTTTAAAAATAAATAAAAATACAACAACAAAAATAAACGATGGATTGACGTGACTAATGTAAAATAACAGTGGAAACAAGGCTGATGAAGCAGACAAGGTTCCATTTTTATGTTTTTTTTACATGTGGAAAAGATTAATCCTGTTTAGTTAAGCTCCCCACAAAGCCGCTGTACTGATATTTGAAAAGGAATAATCTATTTACCTTTAACAGCAACACCTTCAGTTCATCAAGTGTCTGTAAAAAAAATGCATTTTTACGGCTTTTTATGTTTTTAAACCAACATAAATATCATTACATTTACAAAAATGACTAAGAATTGACATGTCTAATGCAAAATAGCATAAAAAAAACCAGATGGTGCAGTAAAAAAGTAAATAAATAAAGCTTTGGCTGGTTGTTTTTGTGTTTTAATGTCAGCTAATGTTAGCCAGGTTTAACGATTTTATTTGGAGACCAAAATAAAAAAAAAAAAACTTTAAAATTATTTACTTTTAATAATGCGGCGGTCTGTGTGACAATTTTGAGCTTTATATTATATTTTTAATCTATTTTACTTTTGAATAAGTGTAATCCTGTTTACTGTAAGAACAAAAATCTGTAATTTTATATATATTTTTGTCTTTTTCTTTTACAAATTTTTAAGATACACAAAAATATTAACACATTTACAAAAATTAAATAAATGTACATGTCTAATGTAAAATACCATGAAAAAAAATCACTGAAATAGATCTTTTTCATGCTAATAGATTTTTATGTAAAAACTCACAACATACTAGATATTATAATAATGCATAATGTACAAGATTTTATTTTATTTTATTTTATTGTATGGCTGTAATGTTTTATGCCTTTAAATTCAATATATTTTTTATTTTATTTGTATTTTTATGTCTCATTTGAGCTTATATTTATTAATTTTTTTAATATATTGCGTACATTTTGGTTTCCTGTGGTTGTTTTTAAAGAGCTTAACAAATAAAGTTGGATTGGATTGAAGATATGATCTAAAATTAACAAATTATTATTTAAAAACTGTTCAGAATTTTCTTTTAAACTGTGTTTTCAAAAAGGTAAATACATTAATTTTATAGGTTGACATTCACATTTTAAGTAAAGTTTAAAATCTCTGGTTCCACAGTAGTATTTCTGACATTTTTTTACAAGATTACAGGATTTTTCATAAGGTTCTATTATAAAATGTAGCCCACAATGGCAATTTTCTGCTGTACAAAGCGTAATTATTTATATTATAACATTATTCAACTGTATTTACAGATAATTTCATTGTTTTTATACATGTAAATATCTTTTATTAAACATTAAAAAGCCACAAAAATAGACATTATGCAGAATTAAAGCTAGAAACTGTGTCTAATCGTGGCGAATGACAGATTATTATTACTTTGCGTTACTTTCCAGTAGTTTTTGGTGCCACAGCTGCAGAAATATTATATTTTTATTTTACAGTGTGGATGGAATCTGCAAGGAACACTTTTCATATTTTTACAGATTCAGGTGTTTTCCTGAACTGAATCTTTACTTTTTAGTTCAGGAAAAAGAAACGTCATGGTTCATTCCTGCGCTGTCAGCCGTGTTCTGTGTGGACCTTCTCCTCAGATGAGCCCCTCACAGATTTGGATCTTAAATAGTTCGGAGTCGTGTCGGCCGCCGGAGCCCGTTTCTGACAAGCACCGAGTAAAACCTTCAGGCCTGGTGGAGGTTCTGTTCAAACCAAATCACTGCTTCTTTTTTTTTTAAAGCAAGTCGAGCTGAACAATTTTCAGGTCTCTGAACACTAACCATTAAAAGTTCAATATTTTTCTTCCAAAGCGGGTAATGGAGCTCTTCTACCAGCCCGATCTTTTCAAAACATGAGCTCCGCTGGCTGCTCAGACTGCAGCCGCCTCGACTTGGAATAATAGAGGGGACTTTAAAAATACCAGGAGGAGGACAGTGAGACGCCAAACTGCACTGAGGTCTGTATTGTTGGGAGGCAGGATTTCACCGAAGCGGAGTTTCATCTCCACAGTCATGAAGAAATACGACGTTTGAGCGATCCATCTGAAGTGTGGGCTTGTGTGCAGCTCTTTACTGGAAGCTGCTGCATTGTGTTCTGAAAAAAAAGATTCAGTTTTGAGTCGGAGCTTTCTGCATTACTACGCCCTGCTTCCAGCAAATGCATGGAGGGGGCTGCATTTTTTATCCGGAGCTAATGTGAGCCTGAACATGGCCTGTGGTGAAATATTCAAATGTGAGACTTTACAAGGTCTGCTGAGGGAGATCGCTTTTTATTATTCCAGGGTTTCGCCAAATTCCCAAATGATATCCTCATATCTGAGAGCAGGAGCCAACAAAACCACACATGTCTGCGTTTCATCATCCTTATCATCCACAAGAACCCAACATTACTGACCCATATTTCTGCCGCTGGGTTGAAAACATACAAACTGAGCGGTCCGCTGCCAGTTCTCGCTCGTCCTTCTCATTTCTGCATCCACTGTTGGCCAAGTTGTGACTCAGCAGCTTTAAGTCAGGGAACAAACTGGAAGTTAACCAGGCGTGAAAAAGGCTGATGGTCTTGCTTGACCTTCAACTCCTACAGATTTCTTAATCGTGTTCCTGGTCAGCAGCACGCTCACACACATCTGAGAGAATCGTTTAGCCTCGTCTGATCCGTGTTGTAGCTGGCATTAAAGCGGCGCTGCGTGTTCCCAGCTTCATGTCTGCCAACACGCAGATTAGAAGGCCAGATGAATGTTTACATTAAATTATTAGCAGAAAAGCATCTTGTCCATGAGCTCAGAAACCCTGTGGAGTAGCTTTGTTGTGTAAAAATATTATTCATAGTAATAATAATAATCTGCTGTTATTTCACAGATTTTTTTCCGTTTTGTTAAATTACAGATTACTAACTAGAAAAGCACTCAGAGAGCTCATACCTCCGCCAAGCAGCTTCATTCCACCCCCAACACAATCTCCCAGTTCACATGTTTTGTATGGAATGTTACAGATACAAATGTAATTACATACAGTTCAAATGTCCTACCAACAATGCGGCCTTCACCCCATCCGACCTAATGAACAGGTGCGGCCTCTAGCGCGGCAGCTCCTAACAGCCTCCCAGCTTCTTAGACAACCTGAGATAAGAATGCCGGCCCAACCGTGCGTATGTCGCTCAGGGAGGAAAGAGAACTCTGTCATTGTCGCTGTCTGTCGTGTGGAGACTCAAAATGTCCCCAAAAACAAGAGTGCCCTCTGGTGGCTTTTAGAGTAAACCGCATTTAATTGTCCGCCCAGTTCCACTTACATTAAAAAAAAATCCTGGTTCCAGACGGTGATCCGGATCAGTCCCAAAATTTCATAATGTGTTATTTGTCCCATTTCACACATTTCCTGAAAATTTCATCCAAATCCGTCCATAATTTTTTGAGTTATTTTGCACACAAACAAACAAAAAAACAAACCAACACCAGTAAAAACATAACCTCCTTGGCGGAGGTAACTAATAACAGAAAAAAAACATTTATGATTATTTTACATATGTTTGCTATTATTTGAAAGAAAAAATACATATATGAAGGATTTTTTTTTAAATGTCTGTTGTTGTATTTTTTGACCAAAACTGTATAAATATTTACATTAAAAATCAGCATTTTTACAATAGCTAATTCATTATTTTCCAGTGTTTTACCACAAAAATTCTACTATTTTTACGATATTTTAAACAGAAAAAAATTGCACATCCAACACCTGTACATTTACAAATAGTAATTTGTTATTTTAAAATGCGTGACCATAAAATTACACAGTTTAAATCAACTTTAATCAGCAAATAATATGATTATTTTGCAAATATTTGCCTTTTTTTCACCATTAACATTATGGTATTCCACCATTTTTTTAAAATATATTTTTTCTGACAGATTGTACATGATATGAAATAAAACTGGGAGTAGATTATTGGTTTTACAGGAGAACTTTTAACATGTTTTCACAGATTTTCTTTTTACAGTGTGCCGACATGTGATCCATGCAGCCGATGGATATTCTTGCTTGTAATTTTAGAAAATAACTCCAAGAGCTCATGAAATATATAATCATTCAGAAGCTTCATCCATGCAGTTGAGACAAAAACACAACAAACTTCAAAACACACAACAAAAAAGATTTTAGGACCTGGAAAAGAAAGTTTACAGGCAACAAGAAGCTGAAATCGTCTTTTTTATAGTGTCCCTGCTGCAATAAAAAGCTTCATCACTTCACTGTTTCATTTCCCACCAATAAACACATAAATGTCAAGCCAGATGAATTTCTCGACAGCGCACGGAGCATCCAATAAGATGCTGAATGCCACATTAGCACCCTGCTCTGCTGCTTCAGCCACTCACAGGACATCAGGCCTCTAATGCTGCCGGCGGACCATCAGCCCACCGAGCTGCACGGCCTCACGGCCCGCCACCAAACGGACACACGGTTCAGGAAATAACACTAATCTGAGAACGCCATCGCGTCGTGTAGCCAGCTCTCGTAAAACTACTGCAGCCCGTGGTCTGAACGTCGTGGCTGCTGTCTTTATTCTCCCCCTTAATCACTTCCATGGCTCTCCCTCTTTTTTTCCCTCCTGCAGCTTCCAGAGAATAAAAAGAGGAAGAACAACACTGGCGCCGGTCGCTGCCAAGCTCACATCCAGCCATGACAAACACGGCGAGCAGAGCGCATGGCAAGAAGGAAACTACAGAGGGAACTGTGGGGGGAAAAAAAAGGGAAGATGGAGGCCTGTGCAGGGTAAAGGGAGGCGGGTGAGGTCCCTCTCCTCGCCCTCCCCTCGTATCAATCCCCTCTAAAACATGCACCGATGCTCTCCACACACAGCGGCAATGTGCAGCCGCACGATAAAGCGGCTCGACGGGGACGAACAAGCTGCACACACAGAGAGCAAACTCGCACACATCCAGCGATACGTATCTGTTTATCTTTACACGCTGTTTCCATTCTGCAAGTCACCGCTCTCCTCTCCCTCCTCCCCCCGCCTCCCTCCCGGCCTCCCCTCCTCTACACTCTGCTGACTCCAGGCCTGATGGGAGCTCTGGTTGACATCATCGTGTTCTCTCTGCATCTCCTTTTATTTCTTTAAAAGTCTGTCGGGGTTTTTTTTTTCTCCAATTTCAGCCGAGAATGTGCACAAAAGACACATCAGCTCCTTTTCGCATTTGCCTACGAGCTCAGAAAACCCAGCCACACATGAGTTACTATCAGCTGCCTCCCACATCCACTCTCTAATCCACTCCATGCCTGACCCACATGTGACCCGGCCTGACCCCTATTTGCTCCATATCGCCGTCTCGCTGTTTTAAATCTTCCAGACCGACTCCGAAAAGCAGCCCCGGCTCCCATAAATCCTCCCTGAAAAGGACCAAATGTCAATGAAGTGCTACTTGAGAGTGTATGAAGGGGTCGCCCACGCCGAATCCCTCAACTAAATAGCGACAGAGAGACGGAGCTCCATCACAGCCCACGACCGACCTCGCTGATGAAGTGCGAGTTGCGTCGTCGCCGCTCAGCACCGCCGAGGTGAGGCGGAGGAAAATGGCAGCAGAGCCAGGTATGAAGTGTGCAGTTTCACGCGGCATTTTTCACCAGCGAGACCCTTCTGCCCGAGACAAGCCTCCTGGTTTGATGTAGTGCAGCTCCACTGAAACCCCTACGCACTCCCCCCGCCGCTGGATGGATTCATCTATCATTCCTTAAAACAGTGAGAAGCACCGTCGTGGAGCAGCCGGAGGTGCCACAGACGCAGCCAGGTAGCATTTTTCAAGAGGTAGTTGGTTGGACTTTGGTTAAAATGGTTATTAGAAACACACCAGTCTGAGATGACACCAACATCTTGTGTTGGTTCTAGCAGCTGTTTGTTGTAGGTTTAGCATTAGCATTTTTGCTACATGCACTTTGTATTTAGAGATCATTGACAATAAAGAGATTATATTCTATTCTATACAGTGTAGCTACATCTTACGAGCTAAATTGCAAGAAAAAAAACTACATTTTTACTTTTTGGCACTCTCTGAGTTTCAAAATGCTAACAGATTATGGAATCGCGTTGACATGAGGAGAAACTGCACAGGTATCTCTAATCTCAGACATGCACATGCTACAAGATGTGTTCAGTGTTGGCTGGACTTTGGTTTAAATTGTTACTAGAATCGCACAAGTCTGATGATGACACAAACATCTTGGGTCTCTCATGTTCTAGCAGCTGTTTGCTGTAGGTTTAGCATTAGCATTTTTGCTATATGCACAAATGCTAACTGCTAATTCAAACAGCACTGCCACATTCAGCTGACCCAGGTCCAATGCTACCATTTAGCTAGTGCAAATGCTACATGCTACTGCTAACCACTAACTGCTTAAAATATACTACTGGCGACCTCAACAGCCACAAAGAGACTATACAGCCAGATTCAACTGTAATACTAATGCTAACTGCTAAATGCCAATGCCAACTGCTAAAATACTACCATAGTGCTACAGCTATAGCTATTGTTAAATGCTACACTGCTACCCTAGGCCTAGATGCCACACACAACTGCTAAGTGCTAAGTGAGTTGGCTCTCTCATGTTCTAGCAGCTGTTTACTGTAGGTTTAGCATTAGCATCTTTGCTATATGCACTTTGTATTGAGAGATCAATACAGAGATTCTATTCAGTTGGATTGTATTAGAGAGTCTGACCATAGAGACCACAGGCCCAGATATCACCTCATCTTTGGAAGGTCACATCTGTCCACATGTGAAGCTACAACATGCTAAATCCACATGTGATTATCAGCTGTCTGTAAATGTCAGTGCAGGCTTTAAAATCACATATCAGTAGTATGATACAGACACATGGAGCTAACGGCCAAGCTGCAGGCTGCCTGTACTCTAAGGAGGATTAAAAAACATATTGAGCAGATCATATTAAGCTTTAAAAGTGTGAATGTCATGTAAACACTGACCTTTATTCTATTGACAACAGACCAGCAGGGACTCTTTTAAAACACCATTGGAGGAGCCAAATATATATTTTTTTTCACCAAACCACACAAAGAGTTTCAGACAGTAGGAGACAAAAACTGAGCAGTCTTTTGACGACACAAACACACCGAACAGACGACAGAGAGAATAGTTGTAGCTCTACTGCAGCATCACAGACGTTTGGTGGTAGAGATGGTGGTAAAGTCTCAGTATGCAGCTGCAGTTTCACTGTTATTTACTATTCAATGGTAGAAGAGCTTAATGCCTCCTCATGGCCAGAAAGATGCTCCGCTAGAATTAGTGATGAAAATGCAAACGGAATGCATTTTAGAAGGTTTTTTAAAAAGAGAAATCTCTACTTTTATAAATAGTAATTTATTCTTTTACTGTGTGTGTGACCATAAAATTACATACTTTAAAAAAAAAAAAAACTGTATTTAAATCAGCAAAATAATAGTTTTTTGTATTGATATTTCCCAGTATTTGAAAGAAAAATATGAGCATTAAGGAATTTCAAAAAGTAATAATTTTATAATCATTATTTTACAGATGGTCTCTATTTTGTTAATCATAAAAATATTAATTTAAATTTGATCAGATGGTAATAATAATAATAATAATAATAATAATCTCAACATCTAAAATCTGTATTCTTACAAATAGTATTTTTTTATTTTACAATAGGTGTTATACTTTTTCATAAAAATTGTATTTAAATCAGCAAAAAAAAAAGTTTTATTGTGTTGTTATTTCCAGTTATCTGACTGAAAAAGATGTGAATTAAGGAATAAAAATAATAATAATTTTGTAAATGTTAGTTTACAGATTGTTAAATACAAATTGTCTGGTAAAATTACACAAAAAATAATAAAATAATAAAAATATTAATTAAAATTTAATGAGCTGTATAAAAAATAATACAAAATAATAATAAATAATAAAAGAAAGGTAGGCAAAACTGTAAATAATATAAACATCTAAAATCTCTATAGTTCTAACAGTAATTTGTTGTTTCACAGGTTATGACTACAAAACGATACAGTTCTTCTGGATTTAAACCAATTTAAAGTATGATTATTTTACTGATATTTGCCATTTTGATCACTGTTTTTAAAGTGTTGGAAAGCTGCAGTATTTCACTGGTTTTAACACGTTTTTCTGTCAGATTTTTCTTTTTTTACAGCTTTTTTTTAAGGGTACAGTTTGGCACAGCCTCACCAGTAACCAAATTCTAAAGTTTAGATGATGATCCCTGCTGTTTCTATCAATCATAACCCCACTGGAGGATTTAGATAATAATATGAGTGAGTCTGTGCATTAAAGCGAACACAGACGGACACATTTTGGCTTAATCTATTGATTTTTAAACATTTGGTCAAGAAAAAAACACCAAAGTTGCACAATTTCAGTCCAAGTATTATAACAAATGTACTGTACAAATGACACCACAGGCAACATGAATCATTATTTTTCATCCATTTCAGTAGGTAGCATGAGTAAAGCAAATAAAGGCTGAATTCATCACCTTTAAGAGGCAAAAACTGAATGAAACCAGACCATTATCTGCCCATGAATGGCTAAATACCAGCTATTCATTTGCCTCGGAGGCCGATTGTTTCCTAGTTAGTATCTTGACGTGGCAGCAGTTCCTCTACAAAGAGAAAGGTTGTGACTCATAATCATGTTTGTCCTTCATTGTGGCACCGGCAGGAAGAACTCTGCACCGACTCTACTGGGTGTTTATAATAGCTGGAGGAAAAGGTCAGAAACATGCAGGCCTCGAAACGCAGAGCAGAAACAATCGGAGTGAAGCGACGGACGAAGGAGTCCTTTAGCCTTGACCACCACCACAGAGCCTCGCCATTATCACCTTCCTTCTTTCCATTCTATGTATCGTACCCGTCCCTCTCCAGCCCCAGCTACTGTTACCTCGTGCTTTTCACTTTCGAGATGTATTTTGAGCTCCGCGGTGAATAAAAAGAGTTGCTCAGCTTCCTGGCTGAGGGGACCAGAGTTGGCGCGAACAATGAAGTGTTGTGGTAAAAACGCGTCGCTACAAGGATTCATCATTTCCCCGTTAATAGATGCTGCCTCGTCTCCGACAACGCCACGAAACAACAATGATGGCACGCAGGCGGCAAAGCTGAGGGCTGTGTGTGTGTGTGTGTGTGTGTGTGCTACTCTAGATTCTATATTAAGCAAGTCCCCTATTGACGGCTCTGTGCAGAAACGTCGCTCACACTAAACTGAGAAATGGCAAAGCTTTTTAGCTGTGTGTGTGTGTGTGTGTGTGTTACAGTGCTCTCATTAGCATGTGTGGATGCAATGATGCACAAAACCCATTTCTGGTTAAAGCTTCTTTACGTTTCTCCCTTCTTTTTTTTCCCCTCTGACTTTCCTTTCGGATTTGTGCTCGTCTTCACTCTTCTCACATTTGTATGTTTTCCACTGCAGGAACCTGCCAGGCGGCCTGAGGCAAGCTTTAACCGTGAGGAATGACCCAGTAGTACCACTTTCAGGACCACTTTTGAGGAGGAGAAATGCACGCAATGCGGGACGGGTGCTCCTGAGCAAACCTGAAAAGGCGTGGCGCTCAGCGCTGACTAGTTAAAGACAAGAAGCATCATGTTCTGTCTTGTTAACGTTCTCATTGAGCGCTAGTCGTCTCCACTCAAACATCGGCATCAACAACATAATTTCACCCTAAGGAAATATAGCAATTTCCATTTCCATCTCAGTCTCCACTAAATTACAACCCATTAGGTTTTGAGTTAAATGTGTTCTAAGTTTGTCTGTAACGTATCACAAATACACTTCAAATAAATATATGCAGCTATACTGTTGCGTCCTTCCAGCCAACCAATCATATGTTAGATGGTGCGGGGCTTGTCACCCTGGTAACCCAGGAAATGGAGGAAAGGCCTCAAACATGTAGTCAAAGGGTCGTATTTCAACCAGATATTTTGCAGAATTTCAAACAAGTTCTTTTGTGGCCTCACCTTAACCAAGCTTCTAACTTGTGAAACTGTAATATTTCCCTAAACCAAACCAGAAATCTAGTGAAAACTGAATGTAAACAATGACAGAAAGCGAACCTTAAGTCTGAGATAATGGTCTTCCAGGTTAAAGTACAGTACAGATGGATGGAGACTTTATTGCAGCCATTCCAGAGAGGCTAATTGGAGTTTATCAGTTTTTATCGTCCAGTTTTATGGTATATGTGCATAAAGTATCACTGCCACTAAAACAGGAGCAATAATACACTTCGAGAAATAAGGAAGGAAAGGAAGGAAGTTAACCTACAACACATGGAGCCAGATTAGTGGGATATTTTGTTAAAGGAGGTACACCGATCAGTCACAACATCATGACCGCTGACAGGTGAAGTGAATAGCATTGATCATATTGGTACTATGTGGTGTTCTGATGTTAACCTTTTGGATTTTAACATCCGTGTTGATAAGACTTAGACCTTGTCCACCGGGTTGTTGTAAAACCGAATATCCTGCCCCCTCCGCCTAGAAAAAAACATACGCACACACCACCTCGTTTTTAGAAAAAAATTCATCCACCCCTAACCGCATAAGTGCGCTTTTAAGCACATTACATACTGTTTCCGAATGTAAACACAGGTCGCATATGTGACGTAAGAACATATTTTGTCGCAGGCAGTGACGTTTCGGAACACAAAACTCTGGTTATTGACGTCCACATGCATAAACGGAGAAGTCGCAAATCTTCACTTTGGTCAGAGGTTTTTAAAAGAATCGTTTTTAATGAGGTAAATCTGTGTTTTCATGTGGATGACAGGACACATGGTAGAAAAATATCTTTTGTGAGATACCCGGCTACGTGTGGACAAGGCCCTAGACACCCAAATAAACATTGTCCCACAACAAACACACTCCTTCATGCTAATGGAAATCCCAAATGTCACTGGAGGAAAATGCACCCCACCACATGGAAACAACATCAACCAATCAGGAACATGTTGAGGAACATGACAATGGTCCAACATGTTGATGTGACCTCCAAACTTCCTACACCCCATTCTGATCAATCTCATCAACAGAATGCAGTGGAACAAGTTTGATTGACAGAGGCCCCCACTGCACAAGCCAGAGTACCCAAAGGATCCAGTGCCAACGTCCTGGTTCCAGACCCCATAGGACACCCTGAGAGGTCCTCTGGTCCATGCCCAATGGTTCATTTTTGAGCACATAAGGGGACCAACACAATGTCAGGCAGGTGGTCATAATGTTATGCCTGATTGGTGTATGAACCATTTCTGTCCTCAGATTATTCCACAGCTAGCATGAATTAAACCAGCCAAACTAGTTTCTTTTGTAGTCATACATTTATACGATTTAACTGTCAACATAGTCAGACAGTTTAATAGCCCGGTCTCTCTGTAATGTACTGCAAAATTTCTTAACATAATTGAGGTAAATTCTGGGAAAAAGTGGAAGGAGGACTTTCGGAAACACATCAGAGATCACGGAGGTTCTCATAGGAATGAATGGAGTTCCAGTTAATGCATATTCGAACATTAAAGTTCAGATAACTGGACCATTCCTGTAAACGTTCCTGCAGTTAAAAGCCTCCTATTGTTCTTTCCCGTCTCGGCCTTTCCAGCTCTGCTACCCCATATCTCAATACTTCCATTTTTCTTCTCTTCCAGACTGTTCGTCCTCATTTTAGCCATTTTATTTCCTCCCCCCCTTCTTCTTCCATTCATTCCTGTTCTCTTTATTCTCCCATTACTGCTCTCTCTTATCACAGCTCATGATGAATGGCTCTTCTTTGACCTGTCACCGCTTCCCAGCCGATGTCTGACTCTGTGCGTCTGAGTGTGTGTGTCTGAGTGTGTGTGTGTGTGTGTCGTATTCATTGCAGATTCATGTTCAGATCCATGCGAGTGTTTCGGTGCTCGTTCATGTGCGTCTATCATCGACCCCGCTGACCCTCCGCTATCTCCACCGGCGCCAACTCAGGTTCCAGGCGACAATTAAATCTCCACCCCAGAGGGCAGTCATCTGGCAGAAAGCAAACGCACCTGCGATGGCCGGGGCTCTGCGGAGGAATGACATATGCGCCCACCTGTCAGCCGGGTCTGGCAGGGCTTGATATCGTGGGCAGAGCCGCCTGTCCATTAAGCCCCAACACGCCTCTCAGCCACAGCGAGCTCTGGCGTCTCTTCCAGGGTTTAACTAGCAGGAGGTTCGCTCAGATGAAAAGCAAATTGATGTCTTAATTATTTACCTTGAATTATTTATCTGTAATTACTCCGCGAAGGATTCGAGACGCATCTTTGTCCATTTTCCGCCAAGCTTTTCTTATTCAATCAGGCCTCCCGTTCTCACACCTGTACGCCGCCTGGTTCACCCACAGCTTCCTCCCTCCAGCTGCAGAGAGTTGAGCGCTTTGCTCGAAGGTAATTTGACGGTAATTGGCGAGGGCATGCTTTTGTCAAACTGCCAGTGCCTTTTAAACATTCAAGTCAATGAGAATCGGCTGGGAGGTGGATGGAAAGCCTCGGGTTTAGTCACACTCGGAGCCCGGTGGCGCCGAACGCAAAGGTAACACTCTGCACATTTGACAACACTTTCAATTTTTTGGGACCTCATGGTGTCAGCTGCCTCATGACCAGTCATAACAAATAGTTTTTCACACCGTTCAGGCAGCTGACACTTTAAAACCAAAGCGGGAAAAAAGTGGGAAATGGGCGTATCAGTGGGGCGCAAAGTGCTGCTGCATCATTTTAAATCAGTTAAACGGTCAGTTCCAGTGGATTTCATTAGGAATTCATCAGCCATCTGTTAGATATCAGAGGGGAGCGCTATGAAGATTAATGGTTAGCAGGTATGTTGAGCCTAAAGCAAGAGTTTCTAATGCGAGGAAGGTGGTTTTTAACATGCTAGATCACCATGGTAACTGATGCTGCACAGCTAACCTGCTCCAGAGTCTGGATTTAAATCAGCAGTAAGAAGCATCGTCCTGTCGCTGAATATTTTCTCTGAGCGATAGCTGAGGTTTTGTCTGCAAACCTGTAGAGCTAAGTAATTCCACTGAATGAAGCCGCGGTGTAGTTACAGCAGGTGAACTGTAAGTGTTGCAGTGACACAGGAACCTCCATGCATTCAGCTGGTAATGCAGAAAATGCGATGACTGTTTTACTCTGCTGGTGCTGCAGCTGATAGAACGCAGATAAGAAAACTGATCAGTCTTTGACGCAGAGAATATTCTTAATTTCTCTTCTTCACTGTCACGTTTAAATGCATGAACTTCAACATTTCAGAGCTCTGATGTGCAGCTGTCAAGGGGGAAACAAGCCGAGAGTCACCGAGTGGTAAAAATGAGCAGACTAGCTAACACCGCTGACAGTTTTCTACCAGCATTCCTTCCTCTCTTGCATCACCATAGTACATTTTAATATTTTGCACAGCACAGTTTGAACATGAACAAAGAGGCTGATGAAGAAACTTGGTTGGCAACAGAAGTTGATAATCGCCATGGTGACACATGTTTTCTCTGATTGGGATTTTAGGTTTGAGTTAGCCAGCTAATGCAAAGTAAGCCTGGCTATGTTGAACCTGCTTCATAGGTCACCCCTCTGCTTACACCTAAACACTGGTGCTTAACAGAATTCCCAATGCCAATAATATCTACATTCATTGGAGGTAGAAAGTATCTCCAATAAGAGGCGTTGCTAGCAAGGTCCATAGGTCATAGTACAGGGGAACGGTTTCTGGAAAAAGTAGTCGTTTTTTCACGTTCGTCCTATTTTTAATGAGATTTTTCATTTCATTTCTTACATTTGGTGACTATTTAAGTTTATTTCATTATCGTTGTAGTGAAATAAAGGAAAAAATCTTGCTAAGAGGCGTCTGAAAACTTGGGAAACTAACTGGCCTCATACAACTTGGGTTAATTGAGCGTGAACAGACTGTGTCTTAAGAGTTTCTGCTCAGCGGTAAACACAAACCGCCTGTTGTTCAAGAGCCTGTCACATGTTTTGTTCAAATTATGACAACTGCTTTAATAAAAATCCCATCATGTATCCTGTTATCGTCTCATTAGGGCCCGAAAAACCCTTCAGGTCGGACGCAGTTTCAGTATGTGGATCAGGAATAAGCAGCAGCCGTTGTTTCTTTATGATCCGAGTCACTTTTCATGGAGCTGGTCCACGCTGTGAATACTTAATATCATATAATCACAACAGCACAGCTAGCTGGTGGCTGCAGGTGTGAACGTCTTAAATGTGGTTTCAGTCACGATGGGGGAAAACCAGTCATGCTCAATCAAGCTTCCCCGAATAAACAAAGGTCAACACGTATTTTATATGATAATTTGTCCATTTAAAAGCCCAAACTCTTAATTAGCGCAGCACCTTCAGAGCTTTTGCAATTTGCTCTTCGAGGTGGCGGCGCTTTAAATTTTGCTCCCGCTCCCGTACGGCCAAACAAGCTTTTGTGTGACATTTCCAAGCACTCCGTAATTAGGTTTATTGTGATATTTGGGCTTGTGTAAGTGTGCCGCTGCATTCAGAGTAATGAGAATCACTGCCTTAACACACACAACCTTCAGTGCACTTAGAGCACCGCCGGCCCTGTCTCGCCTCTATGGAAATCAATTGAGCATGGCCTGATACTATTTAGAAAAGCAGATGGCATGTCTAAATGCTAAGCAGGAACTAATTTGTTCATTTCATACCAACAATGTCAACAGCATATTACCCATTATGTCATTCATATTCACACAGCCAGTGCACTGGGCCTGCAGAGCTCAATGTGGAGCCAACCTGAAGCTCTGCACAAGCAATTGCATCTGGATAAGGAATAAAGATGGCGACAAATTGAAACGTGGGTAATGAGATCAGGTGAAAGAGGGCAGTTTTATAGAGAAAAGGCATAAATACTGCCGAGGATCTGGAGGTCAGAGGAGCAGAAATGTGACCACTTCCAGCGAGCAGTGATTTGTCGACGTGCAAGTCAAGCAGCGGCTGCTCTTTGGACTTTATGAACTGTGCTAATGTGGCTTTTAAGACCATTTGGCACGCCTGACATTTGCACCAGTTGTTTGTCTAATCAGAGGACGTCTGATGAGACTTACAGCGCGGAGCAGCTCTGGGTGAACAGCAGTCGGCCTGGCTGGAGCGGCGGAGCTTTTTTAAGCGGCCAGTGGAGCTGGAAGTCAATTAAACAGCGACTGGTCCACTGCAGCTGGAAACAGACCTGAACTTTACCGAACCCCGACAAAGTCCAGCACGCTTCCATTACCACTCGCGGATTTCCTCCCAGTGTCGTCTTCTTTCAGGGTCTTTCTAGGGTTCAGTTCATTCCAACTTTCAATGCGTTTTTGACTGTTTATACCAATTAATTCAAAATATACGCTGTTACGGCCAGCGCCTATCTCACCATATGCTGTGTGGTTTCACCTGTGTGTGTTTAATTATGCAAATAAGCTGTGTGGTTGCCTGACAGGGAGTGGACGTTGACGGAGGAGGCGGGATCCTGGCTGGAGTTCAGCGATTGGTGTAGCATCACCCAGGTTCCCAATCGTCATCTGCCAGCTTCTTCAAATTCCGGCATCAACCCTTCAGCGGGCGGCTAAGTGCAGCACGCTGGGATTTTTCTGTGTGGTAGCTGAGGTTATATGTTGTGCAGGGTTTGGGCCAGGGGTCAAACTAAAAACTGATACACTACATGTAGGTTTTGTTTTGTATTAGATTCCCTAGGTTAAAGCTGTGCTGTCTCCGGGTGTATTTTAAGTTCTGTTAGTAGTTGCCAAATAGAAAAGTTTGTTTTGCAATATTTTTGTTTCAGTGTGAAGCCTTAAGTTGTTAAGTTCTCCTTATGAGAATCCTCTTTGCGTATTACCACTTTTCTTTTGAGCAGCACCCACCGGCCCATTTCCTTAGCCTCAGTTTGTTAACTTTATACTTTTCTTTTCAAACTTTCTGACAAATAAACAACTTTATTTTACCAAACACATCTGGTTTATGCTACTTCCCCTTCCCCCCGAGCCGGGGGCTTGTCCGGGATCTGAACGATATATATTGATGAGAGATTACAATGCACCAGAACACCAATAGTACCAAAACAGACATTCATGAGTTAACAGGTTGCCTCGCTCATTTATGCTGCAGTTTGCACAGATAAGACAAAGAAATTCATGAAAACGGCACAATCTGTGAAGAGGCGAGTGTCAGCGGCTGAAACCTTTAGAAACCACATATTAGAATAAAACTCCCGCCGCACACGGCTCTGCTTCCCCGTCTAATCATCGATTTCGGGCAGTGAAATTACTCGTGAAACATCGGCAGCCCTGACTCCTGATGCAAAAATGTTGGATAGAATCTCCATGAGAAGGAGTCGCAGCAGAAAGACGTGGAGCCAAATGGCTTTATAAGGGATTTAGCCCCCAACTGTCCTGCTTCTAACTCGGTCCAGTCAGCCGTGGCATCCGCACGAGAACCACCAATGATCTGCTCGTTTACTGACAATGTAACGTTCTGCAGCAGCACTGGTCGTCCTGCAGCTTCAATCCTTCCCCTCCTGTCTGCAGCTGATCTAAGATTAAAGCCCAACACTGCAACGAACCAAACTCATCTCTGTTTTACATCCTGCCTTAACAATTCAGCAGCATTTAAATATAGAACAAACAAGAGCTCGCCCTCGTTTCCGATCCGACCTGCGCTCCTGTACCGGCGGAATTAACTCCGAGGAGCCGGTGGAAGACTTAATAACGTTGATGCGCTTCAGTACTGCTGACTGCGGACAACCGCGATGAAACAGAATGTGCAAGGATGACCGAGTAACCGTGCAGACAGGCTTGTTACTGCAGCTCCTGTGGTGTTAAAGGGCTAGCTGGAGAACTTGGGTGCATCAGGCCGAAGTAAGCAAAACTTCCCCGTTTTGTCGGGGCGAGTTTTTGATCAGCCATTCTGTTTCATGGACTTTGTTCTTTACTGCAAAGACAGCTTCTGAGCAGAACAACTGCAGGCCTTCATTGCACATGAGGACAAAGTGTTGTTGCGGCGAGTGGGTGAACTTTTTCTGTCAGTTGCTTGAGAAATTGGAATCAGAACTGACCATAAAAGGCTTGATTCATTTTACTACCGTCACTTGCAGAAAGAGCAACGTCTGACAAAGTTAGACTCTCAGTGAGAAGGTGGAAATTAATCAGCAGCTCCACCTGTTTAGGATAAGGTGTGATGCATAATTGTTTAATTCTGAATAATTTTTAGCTCGTGGTGTTAATTAGACGCCGCTCAAAATAATGAAGCGGAGAAAGTGATAGAATAGAGAAGCTCAGTATCCATTTGATTCTGCATTCTGGCCGAACGAGGAGCTCAAAGGAGAGCGGCTGTTTGCTTTAATTTGGTGTTTCTGGGCAACTCAATCGAACTCAACTGGACTCAGCAGAATGCCTGTGAAGACTTTCGCCTCTAACCTGAGTGGCTTCATCAGAAACTAAGCCACTGCTGAACAAACGTACGTCCCAACACAGAAGGGCAAACTCCTCAGGTCCGGATTCAGCTGTTTATTTACACCTAAAGGAGAAGGAACGCGCCTTTGAAGACGGCAATGTACACATTCCATCTGTCCTCCCCATCTGAGAGGACAGATGGTTTGAAAGAGGAGTTATGGAAGCCAGCTATCTAAAAGTGGGAAAGCCATCCGTCAACAGGGGAGGAGGTCTGCGACACCATCTTCTCTGATTTACAACGCCACACTTTCATCTCTACCCGGGAGATTCAACAACTTAACCTTTAAGAAACGGTCGTTCACAAGCGGCCCATTGTGACTTGAACGAATCTGACGAGTGCTGCTCTGAATTGGCCCCATGTGACCCCTAACGACTCTGACGACCCCACGGCTGTCGTTACATCGTGGAGCACCATCTGAGCCTTTGCAACGCCTCCACAGAGGTTAAATACCTGGGTTTGAGTCAGACTGGCCCAGTCTAGTCTTGACACACATGAACTGAAGAAGCCACTCGGATGAGAGGCGAAACGTCTTCACCGACATTCTGCTGAGTCTAGTTGCCTTCGATTGAATGACTACGACCTGGATGAATGAGAACATCCACAGCTTTAATTTGGTGTTCGTTTCTACGCGCAGCGGTGAATCTACTTATTGGGTCGGAGAGAACGTCCTGTCCGCTAATGAGGAACGCACACGGACACGCATGCAGCGTTTGACAGCGTGAACCAAAGGCTCGGCGACGGCAGCAGTAGGGGTTTGTGACTAAACTTGCCGCCGCTCTGCTCGTAAATCATCATAGAACAGTGTAATTAGTCCACGCTGCGTTGGCCTTGATTGATAGCAGACAGCAGCGCAATCACTCTGCTGCAACACACACACAATGCATATAGATTCATAGATAGAAAGGGTGCAATCTGTGCTCCTTTATTTCAAATTGAGAGACGTTTTATCAATATTATGTATACCTATGTGAGCGAGAGAGAGTGTGTGTGTGTGTGTGTGTAGCTGCATTTCCTGAGGTGTTTGTCTCGTAATTGAAAACTAAGAAAACAAACAGAACGAGAACGGCCGCTAAACAGACAGGCCTCATTAAAACAAATGGGAAGTTGTGCTCGCCTGTGCAACACGTTTGTGACGAGCATGACAACAGGTTCAGAGCCGCGCAGCCTCTCGTGAACCGACTTATCGACGCCCAAACGGACCCGCAGACACGCGGCGGCTTTATCGATCGCAGCTGCAGCGAGACCGGGGTCAGCAGAGATGCATTATCTTAATGTACTGCTGTCCTTTAATGCCGCACGTGTCTCCTACGCACATACAAAGTGATGCATTGGTATGCTATAATGCGCACACAGATGCCAGCATGTGGGTATAAATAGACGTGCATGCTGTGTGTGAACTCGCTGCATGTTAATTAGGGAGTCCGTGTGAAAAAAGAAGCTGAAAAATGCAGAAATCAGGTTTCAAGAAGGCCTTTTTAGCTACTTTCTAAGTGTTTTCCTTGTTTTCCTTTTACTGGAAGCATTGGCAGCTGTTAACATCGGCACCGGACCTTGTTTACCGTAAACTACCCTGATCAGCATCTTCTGCTGACAGGAAACACGAGTTTTTTTTTCGAAGCATAAATCAGGTTAAACCGATCCATTCCACTTAAAGGAGCAACATTTTCAGAAAGAAAAGTCCCTTCCAGCTCTTCCAAATCCCACTCAGTAACATGATATATCTTGTTTGTTTAATACAAAGACACATTTCATTATTTAACAAACGGAACGCGGCGCATTAATTAGCGAGCTTCAGAGGGTTGGCAGGCCGGTTTTGTTACATGCAGATATGGCCAGGCAAGCTGTTGGTGCTGAAGTAAGATAATTAGCTGTTAATTGTAGCTTCAGATGCATCATACAGACATGAGAGCGCCATCAGTCTTCACTTCTACTGCAACTCCAGCCAAAATGTCAAAGAACTCCATAGAAAACCTCAGAATTTTTTGGATGAAAATTGGCAAAAAGAAAAGAGAGGAAAGAGCCTGAACAGCAATTAATGTACATTATGTCACACTATCTAGACATCCACTGATCTGGATGTAAACACGCAGATCTGATGTTCTCCCTTTGCCACATAATCTGCTTTTAAGAAGGATCACGCAGATCGCTTTATTAGAAGTGCTACATGCAAGTACTTTATTTTGAAAGGCCACCATGTCCCGTCATGTCACCCGTTTTCCAAGCAGAAGAGCTTCAAGATGAGGATTCATTTTAAACTTATTATTGTCATTATTACGGGATTTTTTTAGCCCCAAACATAAGAAAAGAACGTAAACAACATTGTAGATGCTCCTGAATTAAAAAGTAGAGACTATATTTTCTACAATTATGTATTAAGCAAGCTTGCAATTAGTCTTGAAAGTCAGACAGGATCCCACTTTTGCAAAAATATACCAAACCAGCCCTGTGCATTTAGTAGGTTACATCTCCAATACTGATCATAAGAGTTCAGTGATTTACTGCCCAAATAAACTATAACCTAAAATGAATCCTTAGGATGTTTCTAATCGTTAAGGAGACTTTTGACTACTTAAGTGTTACAATACGTTCAGCCTGGTTCTTCCTTTAGCATAAAATCAACCATTATGTTGAAATATTGGCATGTACACAACTGCAACTAGAAAAGCCCTCAGAGAGCTCATACCTCCTCCAAGGAGCTTCAGTCCACCCCCAACACAATCTCCCAGTTCACATATTTTGTATGGAACATTACAGATACAAATGTAATTACATACAGTTCAAATGTCCTATCGACAATGTGGCTTTCACCCCATCTGACCTAATGAACAGACGCGGCCTCTAGCGCGGCAGCTCCTAACAGCCTCCCAGCTTCTTAGACAACCGGAGATAAGAATGCCGGCAAACAAACAAACAAATGCCGGCCATCACATAACCTCCTTGGTGGAAGTAATAACAAAATGTTTTAAACATCTAATGAAGTGTAAAATTTCAGTTAGCTTGGGGCAGTGGTGGCGCAACGGTTAAGTCTCTGTGCTACTGATCAGAAGGTCAAAGGATCAAAACCCCAATGCTGCCACTGTTGGGCCCTTGAGCGAGGCCCTTAACCCTTCCTGCTCCAGGGGTGCCGTACCATGGCTGACCCTGTGCTCTGACCCCAACTGGGATATGTGGAAAAAAAACATTTCACAATGCTGCAAAACTGTATTTGTGTCAAATAAAGGTGTCTCTCTCTCTTTAGCCTGTACCTAATTCTACCAAAAAGTCCTCCAGGAACCAACTGGAGTTATTAGAGGTTCCCATAGCAACGTCTTCTCTGAACAGAGCTGATGAAGGTTCCTCTAAGCGAGCACAGTTCCTTAAGTATCTCCAGAGTTCCTTGAGGTTCTCCTAAGCTGGATGGGTTCCAGCCTCTTGAATCATCAAACACCTTTCAGAGAGCTGGTTATCCGTCATTCAGTGGCAGCTGGTGTGTTTGGTCTGCAGCTCATCCGAGTGGTTTTACTGGTTCTTAAAACCATTTGTAGTTTCGAACACGTTGAACACCAGATTGAGGTGCTACTCTCATATCTACTGTACTTTTAATTTGGATAGAGAGAATGCAGGGAAGCTTTTGTTGTATTAAAATAGATCAAGCACATGCAGCTCTAACTTCTGGTAGAAGAACTATTTCAGTTGGATACATTTCTTTGGTTTGTGGAGCATCCGCCAACCTCCCTTCCTCATTTTGTGCAATCTGTGCTTTCAAATTGGTGTTAATGATCAACTTTTTAACCAAAACCTATATGAACCTCGGTTAAACAGTGTCTACTTGCCTGTTTCTTTGTTATTTTCATTTCCCTGAGTGAGCTGGGAGCTACACCGAGCTCACCAAGGAGGACGAGGACACCGTAAACCAGAGATAAGACATCCGATTGCAGTCATCAGATGCAGACTAAGAAGGGTCCGTGTACGTCGCGGCCATTCGTTTTCTTATTTTGAGATTTCAAAATAAAAACGAAAAATAAACCGTTTCCCTTTTTTCAGTGATAATACAAAATGAAAAACGGAAATTTTTCATTATCTAATATCCTAATTCATTATCCGTTATCCGATTTATTTAGATGTGTTTGTAAATGGAAATTAAAATTAAAATACACCCGTGGAAAACTTATTTCTCTATTTCCTGTTGGTTTTGGCTATGTGACCCGTCTGACTTCTGATGAGGAGCTAGCGCGATTTAGGGCTAGTGATTTAGCACTAGCAATTTAGCACTAGCGATTTAGCACTAGCTCCGCCGCTAGCGCTAAATCGCTACTTTGCGTAACAGAAAACCTCCAAACCTCCCCAAAAACGTCCCAAAAAGCAGCCAAACACTAGCGATTTAGCACTAGCGGAACCACAAGGACCCTCCGAAGGGACAAATAAACCCCACGCTGGTGAAAAGTCCACTGTGAAATAGTGAACAATGTGTGCCAAGCGACGTTTGGACCCCACAGTGGGTCTTCATCAGGCCACGGCACACAGCAAGGTCTGCTAACAGTGAGCTAACACTGGAGCTTTAGATACCAGATCCTTCCTCATCAGAAGTCAGACGGGTCACGGAGCCAAAACCAACAGGAAGTAGAGAAATAAGTTTTCCACGGGTGTATTTTAATTTTAATTTCCATTTACAAACACATCTAATTAAATTGGATAACAAATGAATTGGGGCCCGTTTTCCGTTTTTCATTTTGTATTATCACTGAAAAAAACGGGAAACGGTTTATTTTTCGTTTTTATTTTGAAATCTCAAAATAAGAAAAGGAATGGCCGCGACGTACACGGACCAAGAAGGTAGAGTTGGAATTTGTTCATGGGCAGCTCAGAGGACAGACTGTGCATTTTGTCAACAGAAGACACCAGGGCGGATGAAGAACAGCTACCAGCAGCTGCTGGACCAATATTCTCAGTCAAAGCGGTGAAGATGTGAATCAGAGCGGCAGAAGGATGCAAATATTTGTGCAGCATTCCTTTAGCTTTCACGTGAAGCACCCAGCTTTGTATCCAGGCAACCATATGCACAACATTTTAACCTCCACACAAAAAAAACCCACTCAAAGTTCCAAATTAGGGCCCTCAAAGACGATCACAGCATCAACGTAGAAATGAAGCCAGGCAAAATCAAGAAACACAAATACCACACAGCCTGCTGGAACATTATGTAAAGAGGAACAGGGAGACTTCAGATGGAGGGAAGCCCTCAGGAGGCAGGTTTAGCAGAAAAAAAAATCCAAATTCGGGAGCTTTGGGAGGGAAAACCTACAAGTGCTGGATGTTTGCTTCCACCCGCACCAGGAGGAGAGAGATGGGGGTGTCGGGTTGGTGAGGAGGGGTGAAGCTTGTCAGGGTGATAGATTATACGTCAGCCCATATGACAGATAGTTGGGAGAAACGGCAGCAGGAGATTCGCCAGGGAACGGCATCTCATCTCGGATTCAACAATAATATTTACATAGCCAGCCTGAAATGAGGGCATCAGCGGGCCTGACAGGATGCTAAATCGAAGCAAATTGAGTGAGTGAGCACGAGAGGCGGCGAGAGAGAGAGGAATGAGACAAGGGAGCAGATTGTGAAGCCATTTCTCCATCCTCTGTCTGTAAATTTGCGATTAGGTTTTCTGATTCTCAGTGTTTGTTTTTCGCGTCGGCTTCACGGCCGCACCGCGCTGGTTCCCGTTTGCTGGATTCATCTCGTCGCAAAAACTCGTCGGCTCGGGTTCGATTCTTCACAAAAGCAGCGATTTTGTCAGTGTTTACGCGCCTGTCTTCGCGCACGCGTGAAGTCGAAGCTCGCTGGCTGAGAAGAAAGAGGAGAAAGTGATGGAGGAGCAGAGATGAAATCAGAGACTTCAGGGGAAATGAGAGTGAGAACAGGAACTTAATCAGAAAGAGAGGGAGGGAGGTTTGAGGCTGGGAGTAGAGAGAGAGAGAGCAGAACAGCAGAAAGAAAGTTGAAGCCGGTGAGGAGGAATCTTCGGCTTATGATGTTTCTCTAATGAAACACATCACATCACATTTCGCACATCAAAAAAAACACCAGGATGTGACTAAAAACCACCTCCGGCTCTTCCAAACTTCCACACAAACGCGGCGGCAATAACAAAAATAAACGCAGCAGTATCTGCAGAGCGGGCGCCACAAACAGCCGCTCTGATGCTCCACGCAGCACAATCACACATGCAGGGAGCCGCAGGTTCCATTAGACCGCATTTACGCCTGTAGGAGGATGTGTTTTTTTTTTTTATAAAGCTGGAACTAAATTCAGATCTGTCTAAAAAGAGAAGCGAGAAAACTGGCAAAAGCAACACCAGCCTGAGCAGCAATGACGACTCTGGAATGGACGATATTAGAAGCGTGAAAGAGTTTTTGCCAACCAACCACCTGACACTTGATTTAAACCTTCAATAGGACCATTATGCAACATTTTACTAGCAGAAGTTTCTCAAACATGAAGATCTGCTGCTTTTTAAAATAATAATAATAATAATTAATCATTTAAACTTTATTAATCCCCGTCGGGAAATTGAATTCTGCATTTAACCCATCCCACACACACTGAGCAAGGACCTCTGCTCCCAATACCCAGAGTCCCAACAGTAGCTGCAGTGGGGATTCGATCCACCGACCTTCCGCTTGGCAGCCCAGGGATTAACCCGCTGCGCCACCCTCTTTTAGCCTTTGCATCACTTTTGGATTTTAAAAACAGCATCATGGCGTCCTCGATGCTCAGCTCTCAGGGATGCACATTACTGGGTATTTGCCCAACATATTATTTCCAACTACCTGCAAAGAGCACAAAGTCTCTCCCGTAGTGACATCAACATATTATTACTGCGTCTATAAAAGTATTCAACTGCTCTGGAAGGTTTCCCCTTTCATTGCTTTTCAGGTTGAATCATGGTGGATATAATTTGGCGTCTTTTTGACACGAATTTACCAGAAAGACTCTTTCATGTCAAAGTGAAAACAGACTTCTAGAAAGTGACATCAATTACAGTGGTGGTCTAGTGGTTTGTGAAGCGAACTTGTAACTGGTGGGTCGGCGGTTCGAGTCCCCGGACTGGCAAGAGGTTGAGGCGGGGAAGTGAGAGCGATCGCTTGTCCCAGTCACCACCACTGTGGGCCCTTGAGCAAGGCCTTTAACCCCTGACTGCTCCCCGGGTGCTGCACCGTGGCATCCCACTGCTCCCAGTATGTATAGTTAAAGTTAACTATGAATAGGATGGGTCAAATCCCCAAGGGGATCAATAAAGGTTAGATTATTATTAATTAAAAATATAACAAGTAAAATAAGTGATTGCATTAGTATTCACTTCTGTAAAGTCAGTATCTAGCAGACGCACCGAAATACTAAAAAAAATGCTTTTTTATTTTTACATTTTCCCTTTTTTGTTAAATGATGTGCGACTGTAAAACGACATATTTAAATCAAAAAAATATCATTATTTTACATGTATTTGCTTTTATTTGAAAGAAAAAATATTTATATTAAATATTTGAAAATGGTAAATAATTTTTCGGGGGGGCTGTTTTTTTCTTTTTTTTCTTTTTTCTTTTTTTTTTTTTTTTTTTTTTTTTTACATATTTTTCCTGTGTTTTGTTAAATTACAAATAATAATTAAAGAAAAAATATTTTAAAAAACTAATATAAATTTTGCATATTTTCCACATCAAAAATCAGCATCTTTCCAAAAAATAACTATCTGTTCTTTTACACAATTTTTACTGTATTTAAGTCATCTGACAATATCATTATTTTACAGATATTTGCTGTTATTTTCACAGTTTTTACACTATTTGAATGCTGCAGTATTCCACTATTTTTAAGGTATGTTTTCTGGCATTCTTGCTGCCAAATTTTTATTTATTTATTTATTTCCCCACAGTGTAGTTTCATGCTGTTTGCACATTACCCATTAGCACAGGGAACCAGTATAAATATGCATGCTGGAAATGACCTGTACAACCTTTATAATGTCAAGTTCAAACCTTTGAAGTACAAAAGCTTCAGATTCAGGCAGTTTAATGTTTTTTGAAACCAGCACCTGTCTTGATATTAAACTGTAGGTCCTCGTAGAGAGCAAAGCTGAAGATGCTGCTAAAGCAAAGCGCCACATGAGGGTGAAGCTCCGGGAGGGAGAGCGAGGAGGAGAAACCACAGCAGAGAGAGATAAAGAGAGGCTTAAGTGGAAGGAGGAAGAGGAATGAGGAGAGACAGAGGTGAGAGGTGAGAGGTTCGGGCTTCAGACAGCCACTAAAATAAACACGACCCGACCTGCCCCTCGCAGCAGGAGGAAGGTCAGCTGGAAATGGAGTAAGTTCACCGAGAAACTGTGAAGAGGGAAGGGAAAAAAACGCAGAGTGGAGCAAGAAAACTCTGGAGAGAGAGAGAAGCAGGTCCACGGAGAAGGACGGGATTAACCTCGGTGGAGCAGGAGGAGGCAGGAGAGCAGAGGAAATGAAACCGAGACGATGAGGAGACTAATAGGCGGGTTTCTGCAACGCATGTCAAGCACAGCGGCAGAAAGAGTCGATGGAAAGGAAGAAATATGAAGAAAACCCTCTGCTGATTTACAAAAAAAATAAAAATAAAGTGATTCATGGGAACTTTTTATGATTAAGTTCTGAAGAAGTGAACGTTCAACTCACATGACAGACCAGCTCTTTGTTGTCTTCGCCTCCAGATAGCAACAGTCGAGTTTATTCGCTCCAAAGCAGTTATTGGAGAGAAGCCTAACTAGTGTTTTCTTTTTTAAAATTTTTTTTGCAAAGTTTATAACATTTGCTTTAAATTCACTTGACTGTAAACCTGTATGAAACATGGCCTCATTAAAACTCTGTGTGTGTGAATGAGTTTTTGAGGTTTTCAGAATCAGAAATACTAAATTTACTAAATTGCCAACGTTACAGTTGGTCCAATTCAAAGTCAGAAATATAAACAGTGGGGCCGGTCAGAATAGCAATATCTGTGCTCGGGATATTCCGATCTAATAATCGCCGAATATTCAAATATTTGGGGGTGGGGGGGTTGACACCGGAGCGTGACACCGGAGTTGGCAGGTCCCGCGTACTAGAACCACAGCGGCATTCTACGCTCGGCAGCGCTCGGCAGCATTCGGTGACACTCGGCGGCGCCCGGCGGTGGTGCACACAACTATTCAAATATCACAATTATTATCTGAACACCACCACGACAAATGGATATTCGAATATTCGGGATCAGCCCTAGTAAACAGTAAAAAATATAGAGATAAACACAAGTAGGACCATATGACCTGAAAATATAAACATAAGTAGAAAAAAATTAGAAAATAAGTCGAAAAATATGACCTAAAAATATAAACCTAAGAAGAAATGGTACAAGCATAAATGTAAAATGTGCATTTCCCAAAAAACAGAGAACATAGACAATGCAATTTTTGTTTTTAATTTGCTTAAAATTCCGAAGCCTGTATGGAAACATCTCCACGCTTTTATTCTGAAAATGCTGTGTGACTGCTATGTCAACGATGAACTCCATCCACTCTACAATGCCTTAGAAATCTTAAATGTTCTTATTTTGGTTGGTAAATCACAGCTGAGTTGCTTCTTCTCCCTCCGTTGATGCATTAGAGAGTACCTGACACACCTCTCTGATTGCAGACAACCTGACCCAACAGTTGTTTTCCATTAAAAATGTTCTATTCCGGCTAAGAGGGCAGACCAGTTCACAACATCAGCACTTCCTGCTGTGCACAATTTCCCCCACTCTGCAGATAATTCGTTAAAAATCCGTTGTCGGCGTGGAACATCACCGAGACGGAGCTCTGGCTGGATTCAGTGAGAGACGAGAGATGACGGCAGATAGAGCGAACACAACAGGAAACACAAGTAGGCCAGGCGAGGAAGAAAGGAAGATGAAAAAGCGAAGGATGAAAGCAGCAGAAGAGCGTAGAAGGAGGAAACAAGGGAGCAGAGTGACATAGGGAGGCAGATTGAGACAGTAAAGGGGAGAGCAGCGACAGGAGGAAGAGGATTGGGCCAGAAAAACCCGGAGCCACAGAAAGACAAGAAAGGGCAGATTGCCAATTTAGCTTTCTCCGGTAATCATTCCCACTAAGCCTTTCTTACAGCAGAGCGGCAGAAACATTCTCCCTCCATTTATATTGCTCTCGTTTTTTTCCTCCTCTGCTCTCGGCCTGGGTCATTCTCGCCATGTTTCTGCCAGCCTCCACACCACCCGCCCCAACCCCAGCAATGAGCCGCCGCCGCCGCCGCCGCCGCCGCACCGAGGGCAGCCGGCGTGGAGCAGAATATCAACAGCAGCGCCGATCAATGGCAGCCAAACCCCCGCAGAGTAACAAGTGTGTGCAGGTCTTTGTGTGTGAACAGGTGGGAGTTTCCTGCATGTCAGACCTCTGATAAATTAAGAAACTACGGAAACCTATTCACAATCTGAGAAGAGCCAAAGAATACTTAAGATACAGGCCTTCACAGTGGTTTTATCTACACTGTAAAAAAATAATCCTGTAAAAAACGGTGGAAAATCTCACAAAAAAAACTTACTTTTGGTCTTTCTTGCATCTTTCTTGCAGATGCTGCTCCAAAAAAATGAATATTTAACTATCTTAGGCTTTCAAAATAAAAGGCCTGACCTTGACATGATAAAGGCAGTATGGTTTATTTACAGCATGCATGTTTTCAGATTTTTTTTAAAGGCATAAAACTACACAAACAAACAAAAAACATAATAAAACAGTGAATCTTCAGCAGCAGGTGTGCCCAAAAAAATAAGCTAAAAAAGGTGGAATATTGTAATGTTCATAAATTGTAGAAAAAAAACAGCAATTATCTGTAAAATAATATTTTTAACTGGTTTAAATACAGTAAAAATAGTACAATTTTACTGTCACAAAGTGTAAAATAACACATTAGTGTTTGTAAAAACAGATTTTTGATCTGTTTTTAATGTTTTTTTTTACAGTCAACAAGTAAATTACTCAATATTATCTGCAATTTAACAAAAGGGGTGAAAAATGTTATTAAAAAAGGTAAAATAGCCAAAAAACTGTTCTAATAGACGTAATTTCTCTTTCAATAACAGCAAATATCTGTGAAATATTAATGTTTTTCTGCTTAAAATACAGAAAAAAGTTACATTTTTATGATAAAACGCTGTAAAATAAATTACAAAATATGTTTTTTTTTACATTCAACATGTAAAAAAACATTAATTCTATTTTTTTGTGGTTTTACTAGGTATTTTTGGGAATTAGCAAAACAGGGAAAATCTTCAAAACAACAGTAAATTGTTCAATATTTTCTTTACAGTGAACACATGGTTGTCAGCCCCTGCAGCGGTCCTGCATGGCTCAGGTAGAGGTGGTGGGGGGGTGGAGGTGTTGTGAGTGTTTTCAGACTGCAAAGCTCGTCTTGCAAAGGCAGCTGGAGGCCACCTTCAGCTGCAGGCTCAACCAGGGGAGGTCTACAGGTGCAGCAGGGGCGAGGAGAGGCCTAGACAGCTGCAGGCTAGTGCACCCTGGAGATTTGCACATGAGGGTAACGGGGGAGCGACGGAAGATGAAAGGGCTCAATTATCAAGGGATAAGACCGGCTTTTAATGAGCCAGGGAGGGTGCGCACTTCAGGTCTGCTCATGTAACCTTTACATTTTCATTGAGGTTGCATCGAATGCATTTAAGTGAACCTCTCAAACATCCTACTGAGCAATTTTCTTAATGCTATTGATGAAGAGTGGTTGCTTTATTTTTACCAACTGCATACGCCAATCAAAGATAACATTATGACCACCTGCCTAATATCGTGTTGGTCCCCTTATGTGGTCCAACATGCTCTGAACCATTGGGCATGGACAAGAGGACCTCTCAGGGTGTCCTATGGCAGTGGTTCTCAGCTGGTGGGTCGGGACCCAAAAGTAGGTCGCAAAGCCATTTTTAGAGGGTCGCAGAAGCCCCTCCTCCCCAAAAGTAGTGGTATAAAGTCTTTTATTTTAAAGGACGTGTTTCTTATGACACAGTTTGCTTTCAATAGCAGGATATTTAGTGGTGGTGACACCAGTAGTTGCCCAATATTAACCTCTAGATTTGGCTCTGCCAGCTTATTGAAGAAATGTATGCTAAATGAGCCAAAAATAAACCAAAATGTGCTCAGAATGTGTCAAAATGGGCCAAAATATGCCCAAAAAACGTGGCAAAGTGTCCAAATATACCAAAATGAGCAAAAAATAAGCCAAAATTTTCCCAAGCTATATCAAAATGCGTTGAGACTACACCCAAATAAACCTTTATTTGTTAACAGGAACAGAAAAACTTCAAAAATTTGGGTCGCGACCGATATTAATGGAGACATAATGGGTCTTGAGGCTGGACCAGTTGAGAACCACTGTCCTATGGGGTCTGGAACCAGGACGTTGGCACTGGATCCTTTGGGTACTCTGGCTTGTCCAGTGGGGCCTCTGTCAATCCAACTTGTTCCACTGCATCCTGTTGATGCTTGATCAGAATGGGATGGAGGAAGTTTGGAGGTCAAATCAACATGTTGGGCCATTGTCATGTTCCTCAACATGTTCCTGATTGGTTGATGTTGTTTCCATGTGGTGGGGTGCATTTTCCTCCAGTGACATTTGGGATTTCTATTAGCATGAGGGAGTGTGTTTGTTGTGGGACAATGTTTATTTGGGTGTCTGAGTCTCATCAACATGGATGTTAAAATCCAAGGTTTTCCAGCAGAACACCTCATAGTACCAATATGATCAATGATATTCACTTCACCTGTCAGTGATCATGATGTTCTGTATACTTCATTGGCAATAGGAACCTAATTTTTGGGAGCTGCTGCTTTATTTTTTAAACAAACACATCGATATGAACTCGGCCTACATACACCTCAGCGTGTTCTTGCATCTATTGTCCTGCATTTGTTTATTGGTTGCACCTTGATTACATCATTTTCGTTCGTCTGTCCGTCCTTGAAGCGACCACAGGTTAGCGTGTCTGTGTGTGTGCAGTCCAATCTGAGACGCTGCGGGCCTGCCGTGTGTTCGTGTGTGTTTGTTTTGTGTGTTTTGGCGTGCCCGCTGCAGTGGTCTGATCTGGGATCAATGCAGGTTACCACAGTAGTAGCCTTCACACATTCCATCACCATAAATGGGCAGCAGCGCACAACCCAAATTACTGTCAGCGGCAGGCTTGTTCAGTGGACCCACTCCTCTCCTCCCCTCCGACTCACCCTCTTGTCATTTTGTCATTTCATTTCCTCCCTTTTCCCTCTTTTTTCCCCCTCCTTTGTGTGCAGTTCATCACCTCGGCCCTCTGCTTCGTGTCACTCGTCTGCTTTTCCTCTCTCATCATCTTCACCCTCCTCTCTCTCCTCCTCTACTTGGCATGCATCTCTTCTCCCCTCCTTCTCTTTGTTATTCTTCTCCCTTCCTCTCACCTTTCCTCCCCATCATTGCCCTTCTCTCCTTTATTTGCCATTCATCACCTCTGCTCTGCTATTCCCGCTATTCTCCTCCTCTGTTTGCCAATCATCCTCCTCTCCTCCTGTTTCTCCTGCTATTCATATCCGCTCGCCTCCTCTCCTCTCCTCGCTTCTTCTTCCATTTAATCAATTCATCATATCAGCTTTCCCTACCGCTCCACTTGAACTTCCCCTCCTTTAAATGTTTTGAGAAGCTGGCCTGAATCAACAAATACATCCATTTTTCAGTAAATATCTAAAAGAGCTTTGCTGATATCAGTGCGGGACGGAGGGGAATCCAAACATTTACTCTGGTGCTGGGAGACGAACTGATTCATCACCTTTAACTGAGCCGGTGACATGTGCTGTTGACAAAGTGAGTCTGTTAACTGACAGCTAACCAAAGCATCCGGTCAGCCAAGAATTCCTAATCTTGATGAATGCGATTCCAGCGTTCTCAGCTCTGCTCTGGTGTTCGGCAGCTCCTGAGGGGGGGAGGTCTGAATCTGCAGCTGCTAAACGTTCTAAAATGTTCACAAACTAACTGTTAACTTTGGCCTTTCACTGCTGAATGGTTTACAGCAGTTCGCAGCTTTTTGTGTTGTGTTTTTTTTTCTCGCTCCAACCGAAACCAGCTGCCTGATACATCTGGAAGCTGATGAGAGTCGAAATTGTGGGTTTGAAAACAATGAGCTGGATGATGCTCTACAGAGACTCCAGCAACTCCTTCTGCATTATACAGACTTTTTATCAACTACCATTAAAAAAAATACTGAATGGGGCTACGGCATGACTATCAACTCCTTCAATTTCCTCTTGAAAGATAACGTTGGTGTTCTGATGGAAAACCTTGGATTGATGAACATCCGTGTTGATGAGACTTAGGCCCTGTCCACACGAAGACGAGCCAAGGCCTCAACGCACAAATAGTTCATCAAATCCGTGTATCGTCCACATGAAGCCGGCGTTTTGGGGGTCTATAAAAGATCATTTTTGAGCCCAGAGTGCAAAGATCTGAAAACACTGTTTACGCTGCACCGTTGTTACGCCCTTTCCGCTTCTTTTTCAGACACGCTTGCGTCATAGCTCCACCTCTCGACAAATGCGCAAAACACAGAAAAACGACGACGACAATGGCGCCCTATAGTGTTGTGTTTGTACTGCGAAAAGTTACACCTCAACGTCTGTTCAGACTAGAGTCGTACCAGCTCGTCTATTCGTATTTGCCACCGCCAGTTCGACGTTTACACCATATTCAGATTTCTGCGCCAGTTTCTGCTTATTCATGTTACGGCGTCATAGCGCCACCAACAGGCCTGGCATGTGTTTTACAATGTTTTCAGACGCATCAAGTGAATTCATGTGGACGGACACATTTATTGAAACGGCTCTGTTTTTATGAAGAACGTTTTTGAAGCTGTATGCGTTCTGGCTTCGTGTGGACGGGGTCTTAGAAACACAAATGAACATTGTCCCACAACAAACACACTCCCTCATGCTAATGGAAATCCCAAATGTCACTGCAGGAAAATGCACCTCACCACATGGAAACAACATCAAACAATCAGGAACATGTTGAGGAACATGACAATGACCCAACATGTTGATTTGACCTCAAAACTTCCTACACCCCATTGTGATCAAGCATCAACAGGATGCAGTGGAACAAGTTTGATGGACAGAGGCCCCACTGCACAAGCCAGAGTACCCAAAGGATCCAGTGCCAACGTCCTGGTTCCAGACCCCATAGGACACCCTGAGAGCTCCTGTTGTCCATGTCCAATGGGATATATGGGACATATCAGGAAATGTTTAACTGGTTTGCTGTTGCTTCTTCTAGCAAACCAACTATATATTAGAAGGGGTGTGGCTTGTCACCATGGCATCGAGGCAAAGCTTCAAACTCGTACCGAAAATGTCATGTTTTAACCGAAAGCATGACATTTTACTCAACTTAACCACATAGTTTTGGTGCCTAAACCGAACCAAACCATGATTAAAAGCAAAACTTGCTTCCATGGAAGCATTTGTTGATGCAAGGCTACTTCTCAACAGTGGACGCTTCATGGATTTACTACTGTTACTACTAATGATGCTACGTGTCAACAGGACCCGTCATTTCCACTCTTCCCATTCATTGTCTATGTAAGGAGTTATACAATGCATTCTGCTTGCATTGCAATGCATTTTGAGAGAGAGGTCATTGTGTTTCCTGATCCTCATCTGCATATAGTTGTAGTTTCTGCTACTGTATGCAAATCGAGGACATTTAGCTGCCACTCGATGACTCTGGAAACTCCTGAAAACTCACCAACAGTTAGTGATCTAAAATGAAGACAGATTCAGCAGCTGCATGGCTTATTCCTCACCACAATGTTCACTTTTTAGTGAACCGCTTTCGTAAAATGAGCAAAACTTTCCGTATCAGCCGCCATGTTGGTCCGTTTTGAAATCCAGGAGCAGACAGTCAATGGTTGTGTTGCAGTAGGAGGTTGCAGCCTGTAAAGGATTCCTGTAGAAGAGCAACTGTCGATCATCAGTCGTGTTTAGCTGCACATCTATCAAGCGCATAATGTCGGGAAGCAGCGGGATCCCTCAAGTCCAAAGAAATGCCTCTGTTGAGATCCACCAAAACAGGAAATCAATACAGACCTCAAGCTCCCATCGACATCAGCTGCACCTGATCGGACGAATTCTTCACTCATGAGCGGCGAAATCAACCAGTTTCACACACATGACGAGAGCCGTTCACCAAACAGAGTTTCCGAAAACATTTGCAACATGAAATAAGCCATGCAGCTGCTAAATTTGCCTTCATTTTACATCAGAAATGGTTTTCTGAGCGCTTCTAGAGGCATAAAGTGGCAGTTTGACGCCTCTAAATTGCTATATATTGTGCAGACTTCAACTTCATGCATCGAAACGCATCGTAACGCTACCAGAGTACATTGGACGGCTGCTTATTTAGACTATGAATGAGAAGCTATGAAATGATGGATGCTGTTGACACACACCAGGTTTTTCTTGGGATTTTGTGGCTCCTTTAAACTGGAAGTCTTTCCTACTAAATACATTTCATTCAAAATGACTGTACATTTCTTTAAAGGTGTAAAGAAGAATGCAGTTTTCTAGTATAGGAACCTAACTTTCAGGAAACAGAGTTGACTGTCGGGTCACGCTGGCTCTGCTATGACAGGAGTTATTGTGTTCGCTTGCCGTTTGAGTTGACATCGACTCTCTCAGACGCGAACAGGATATGGATTGTAAAAAGGAGGAGGAAGAAAAAGCCGCAGCTTCGGCCTACGCCATTCCAACTCAAACATCTTCTTTTAGAGCCTTTCAGTCAAAACCGTGGAGAAAACATTCATCCTAACTCACCGACAAGCACCGAACACCTGCAGACGGGAGGCGATAAATGTGGAACACTGAGCCAGCCAAGAAGTATTTCAAATCTCAGGTGGTGAACAGATTACCTCCCGTCAACGGAGCCACACATGACCCACTTTCAGGCAGGAAACAACAGTCGTCCCACTCAGGCACACAAACACATGTAGAGCGGGAATCTTGCCTTTGATAGGAACAAATCAAACTGTGTTACTGTACATCCTACATGTGTGTGTGTGTGTGTGTGCATGTTTTGGAGACAGACTTGATTAATCATGCCTCTCATTAATCAAACCCGACTCGTAGCGCTGCCTTTAATCTCGCTGCTGGTGCGAGCTTTTTAATAACACACAATCATTTATTGGATTAGGTACCAGCTGCTGTCTGTGCCATTCTTGTTTAATTCTTCCTCTTTGTCCCGCCTCGTTCCAAATATGGCACCGGGCTAATTAACTCTGAATGCGAGTGCCAGTCTGAGCGTCACCTCTTTTGATTCCCCGCCCGACCCGCCTCGGTGCGGCTCCGAGGCGACGGCGGCTCCGTCTCCTCGGCACGTGTGTCGCGTGAAGCAGATGGAGGTTTTAAATCATTTTGATCTATTAAAAACATGTGAGGTGAGTTCGTCTCCTGATTGGCCGAACAGTTCCGGACAGTCACCTGGAGGTCAAACAAATATTAGGAAACTGGCGCGTCCATTCTCGTCTTATTTCATTCACTGGCGGCCATCATGAACAGTCGCTGTGTGTAATATTGTGGTGATAACAGACTGATTAAAGCTCATAATGAATCCATCTGTGGTCACATATTAGAAAGCCCTTCCTGCTTGTGTGTGAGCTACACCAGGCGGATGATAGCCGGGGTGGGTGGGCCGACACATCCCTGTGACAATAATCCTTCCACTGGTGCTGCTGCTGCCAATCAACAAACAAGCAAGCAAAAACAGACAAAGAGGGAGGATTCAGTCGTCCTTTTGCCCAACAACAAGAAAAAAGCTGCACCTGGCTTTTAGAGATTATTTTTATGCTGGTTTTTGTATTTTACTGGACAGCATACAGCAGAGACGAAGGGAAGAAACGGAGGATAAAGGATGAAATGTGATAGTGCTCTGAATTGGACCCTCCGGATGCCACATCTGGGGCCTGTTGACTTGCTTGGGAGGCAGATGTACTTTCAGTTTTAAGATCAATGGTGTTAATTGCTTTTTTAGATCACTGAAGTGAACGCTTGGTCTACAAAACGGTTAAAAAGTAGTGAAATGTGATAGAAAATGGTGGGATGGATGATATAACGATGGCAATATGGACCGGTGATCTTAAAACTCAATCAATAGCAATAGAAAAATGTTCAATATAAGGTTCAGTTTACATGCAAACCACCATGAAAGCACATAACCTAAAAGCAAAGTTCTGTTGCATTAATAAACCCCAAGCATGCTCCCTTAATTCGCCATAATACCCCCATCACTATCCCCATGTGGCCTCTGTGCAGGTCTCCCTAGGCGAGCTAGTCCGCAGTAACCTAGGAGACATTTTCTTCGTAAAGGATCATTTTAGTCGCGGCAGAGTGAGTGCTCTTCTCGCGTTTAGACAAGCTAGGTTGGTTTTTCTCTCTAGCCGGACGCCACAAACGAAGTCTGAACAACTCGTCACGCTGCTTTTTTGCTCTAAAACGGTTGTACCTTGGGAAACTTTCATCATTGTGAGCATCATTTGTGTACGCAGCACTTTGAGTACATTTTTTGAGTACGTTGAGGTCATAATGTTTCTGAAAAGGCCCTTGATATGCGAAATTCAATCAACTTTTTCCATCAAATTCAGGGAACAAATCACCAAATGATCTGCTGCAGAAAAAAACAATACAAATCCGGTGTTCGTACACAGCTCTCAAATTCAAATTACGGGACAAGTTCTGGTTCTGTAAATGAGAAACAAAGTGGCTCAGAATGAAGCTCACAACATAATTCCAGCGTGTCCTGTGTGTGTTTGCATAAACATGCTAACTGGCTAAATATCCGCCATGTTTCTCCAGAATCGCGGACTGCACCTTTAACCGCCTTTTAAAACTGTTGCCAACAAATTACTGTCACTAGACGAATCAACAAATCAGCTACATGTTCCATCTTAAATCAGATATATTAGGCATTTCAGAAATTCATAGCAATCTAAATTCACCTTCACATTCTTCGGTGTCTGTTAGAATGTGGTCGTTACGCTGGCAGGAGTATTTAATGCATTTTAATGGAGAGCTGTTGGGCATTGAGCTGTCTTCCTGCTGCAGGGACACACAGGACGGTTTAGTCGGTATTCAGCTCCCATCCTGTTATCCTCACATCTGCACAAACACAAAGCCATGATGCCCAGCATGCATGCAAACACATCCAGCAAACCACACACTCAGGCAACACTGACACACACACACACACACACGTCCTGCCAACGCCCACACCTAACTGCCAGCGGAGAGAGAAAAGACAGTAGTTGAGAGAGATGACATGGGGGGGAAAAGACTTTAAAAAAACAGCTTTTATCTGTTTTCTGCGAGAAGGGAGTGCGACTGGATAGCTGTCAAGGGGCCGCCGCTGAGTGGTTCCAGCAGACTGAGAGCGACTGTGTGTGAATCTGTGCAGCAATTACTTCATGTATGTGGCGGAGAGCCGGTGTGCCGAGGCGGGGTGGAAACTGCAGTGTCTGAGCACGAGCACAAAGGCGAGAATTCACATGAGTGGCCACCTTCCATCAGCCAGTCTGAACGCACCAGCAGCCACACTGTGAGAATAAAACATGAGAGCAGAGAGTGAAGGAGAACAAGGCGAGGAGGAAGGTTAGGACCCTCTCCTCAACACCATGCCGTCCTCCTGTCCTCGCTCTCTGCTGTCATTTCACAAAGGGAAGGGGGCAGAGAGTGTGAGAGTTGTCACAGCACACTAACCTCAGCATCTCAGTACTAGAAAAAAAAAAGAAGAAGAAGAAGAAGGAGCAACAGGATGACGGTTCAGCCAGACCTGCCGAGTCAAGCGAACCCGGAGCCTCAAGCCTCCTCCTCCCTCGGCTGCATCCTCACACACACACGGAGCTAATTGGCATTTAACCCATCAGGCCCGGCGCCTGTTTGGTTCTAACAAGCAATTACATAATGCTGCTATCATCTCAGGCTCAGCTGCTACGGAGCCACGATCAGCTGGGCGCTGCCATCGCCTCCTCTGCGCGGGTCGGTTCAACCGGATCAAGTGGAAGGCTGAATCCGACGCATTTAAATTTTTAGAGGCCCATTTTAAATTCATCATGACACCACTGTGCAACTGCAGGAGTCAATTCTCTGAAACGTTCACGCTCGGTACACTGCAAAAAAACGATCCCGGAAAAAAATCTGCAACAAGAAATATGACCTGAGCAACGTTCAAAACTGTAAACACTGTGAAGACAACAGCAAATATTTGTGGGAAAAAAATGATATTTTTAGCAGATTTAAAAGCAGCAGTGGTAGTGGAATTTTACAGTCAGGCATAAAAGGGCATATTACCATTTTTAAAATTACCGTAGATGGAAATGACCATTCTTTACCTCAATACACATATTTTTTTTTCAAATAATGTAAAATATCTGCATATTTATTTATTTTTTGCTGATTTAAATACATTTTTTAAAAAACTACACTTACAGTCTAGATTGTGATTTTACTAGTTTTATTATTATTATTAACAGCTATTATTTACTATTTTTAATCTTAATATACATCATTTTTAGTTTTTATTATTTTTTTATATCAAAAGTCAATCGTTATTTTTTGCTGATTTAAATACAATTTTTTAAAAATTACATTTACAGTCTACATTGTAAAAATACACATTTTTACTGTGGATATTATTAACAGTAAACTAATACCCCTTTTCTGTGATTTTACTAGTTTAATTCTTATTATTATTATTATTATTATTATTAACAGCCATTTACTATTTTTTAATCTTAATAGACATATTTTTTTAGTTTTTTTAAATTATTTTTATAAGAAAAGTCAATAGTTATTTTTTGCTAATTTAAATACAGTAGAACACTGTAAAAAATAATATGTTAAAAATGATGGAATACTCTATTTCTCTTTCATTTTATTTCGAACTGTGAAAAAAGCAACAGTAAATAATGACATTGATAGCATCTTTTTCAATGCAGTAAATATGGTGGATTTTAATGGTCAAGGCTGGTAAGTTGAATATTAAGGACATATTATGTAAAAAAAAATACAGAAGCTGTAAGTTGAGACAGTTAAAACTTTCTTTACCGTTTTTAAAACGTCAGTGTAATTTTTTATAAACTGATTTAAATACAGCAACAAATAGTATAAATTTACAGTGAAATGTTGTTCAAGAACAAATACTCATTTATGAAAATACACATGTTGATTGTGGACATTATTATTGTTACAAAAAACCATGAAAAGTCTGTAAAATTAACAGTAAATTGTTCAAAAATGACCATTAATACTGTTCTATGATGTATTCAGAAGGCTTGCAGGTCTATTTAAAAATCACATTTTACTTGTATTTTCTACCAGAAGGTACTTTAACGTCATAAACACTAAATATTCTGAGGCACAGTTTTCAGTAATTAACCAGAACAGACGCATGATGTTCATCATCCTCCTCATTTTCCTTGGAAGGAGACAAAGACGGTCCCACTGCTGCAGGACTCCAGCCTCGCATCCTAATCCTGAGTAAACCACATCTCCCATGATGCCTGCTGGGAATGTGCCTGGACTGCCAAACGCCCTGAAGTCTGAAGAAAACACCACATGGACGAGTGGAAGGAGCAGAGCTTTACCTTTAAACCGTGCTTTGTGTTGTGGTGACGTATTTTATGACCTTCTAGGTGTAAAAACTGAATCTCATGCGACATAATTAACCTCCTCCTTCCTTCAGTCGGAAGAAAGCCAAGAAAAAACAACAGTCAAGCCCAGAGGACAAACAACAAGCCGTGAAAATGATCATGTAGAATCTGAGATGTTTTGAAGGTTGGTGCTTGGCAGCGTCAGGATGTGGTGCTTCAGGTGGAGTTTCTGAGCTGCTCTTTGCTCGGTGCTGCAGGTGGAAGATGATGAAATGCGGCTCTGGCATCGTTCAAACCGCTTAGATGTTACTCTGAGATAGAACTAACTAAAGTGAAGCTGGAGGATCAGTCATCAGCCTTCTGCTGGTTACAGATGACATCGGTGACTCTGACATCCACCAAACCCATCCTCACTGTGCATCAGTCCACCAGAGCCAATGTGCACCTGAGCACCACAACAATGTATCTGAGCTGCAGGGGAAGGAAATCAATTCAGTTTGTGTGGATTCTGTCAACTTGAAGCTACACTTTGTCGCTTTAATCCAGTGTTTGAAATTCAACAAAAGGTGCAAAACCAAAGTTCACATTTCCTTAAATTGTTCTGCTGCAATGCGTCCGCCATTTTCTTCTAAGTAGGATTACACAGAATAAAAGAGAAAAAAACTACGTGTAATGACAAAATCAAGTTTTTTATTCAAATTTAGGTTAAAAGAAAGGAACATTTGCACATATTGGTGCTGTGATTTGTTGGTTAGAAAATGTAAAATGATCGTCTCGTATATTATCAGAAGTTTGTCTGTTGTTCTATTTTCCTAATTTTTTACTGTTATTTCACTTTTATTGTCCACTAGGGTCCAGACCTTAAAGCCTTTTTAATTATCGTTTTTCAGATAGCTTTTCAGAGTTAGCCGCTAGCCGTTAGCATAGCATTAGCCACTGTGAGAGGAGCTAATTGTCCTGGTTTGCGTTTCTTGTTCAGTCTCTGCTTTAAAGACATTTCTGAGACCACAGTGAACAAATCTGCATCACGTCTCCACAGATTTCAGGCTAATCTGTGGCGTCTTCGTTTGTGGTTTGCGTTGAGTTTGTTTAGCAGATGACGTTTCTCTGTATGTGGAGGTGGATTACGACGCTTCAGGTCCTGTGGTCTTCACTACAAACGTGAAACCAGCAAGCGGCTCATTGCTGATTCTGAATGTGTGGAGGTTGTTGCGGATGCTTGGACCGGAGCCCAGCTCTGGTGTTTCTTCACTATTTCACTGGAACGCTGCTCGTTGCACTCGTTGGATAGGTCAAGTAGGCTTCATACAGAAATCACAAACACAGCGTTTCCATTAGAGGAGCTATTTGCCCGAAATAAACAATATATTTATCGTATTTTCATTTGAGTAGGCGAGCTAATCCACTCGGACGTAAAAACCAAGGTGCAGAGGAGAAAGACTGGTGGTAATAAGGCAACCGTGGACAGACTTATTGCAGAATGATTAAATAATGCATAATTTGGCTTCGCAAATTGTTAATGAGGGAAGAAAAGTCAAATTACAGTGTTAAAAATTTTTTTTAAATATCTGGAATTTTCCAGACTTTCTTCTGTATATTTACTGTTTACATTTTTTTTTAAATAGCCTAAAAATATTAATAAAATTACAAAAAAAAAATCTAATGTAAAATAACATTAAAAACAACCTGGGAGAAACTATAAAAAATTTATTTTTATTTATTTATTACTAAACTAAATTTTTTTGACATCAAATGCATGTGCAAATTTATCTAAATTTAACAAATATTTTATTTGATTTTATCATAAGTGATGATTAAATTCAGGTATAATGTGGTGAATATATTTCTAAAAATCTAAACAATTAGTGACGACAGGAAGAAGAATACTGATTCTGACATTTGTTTATTTACAGAGACATGTTTTGTATAATTTTATAAGTTTTACAGCAAAAAAATGTTGAATTAATGTGTTTTTATTAGTGTATAATATCCATCATTATCTATTCCATGTCTCATTATTTTTATCTATATAATTCTATAATTGCTATACTGTAGGTAGTTCTGGTGTTTAAACACATGTAAATATCTTTCATTAAATAATAAAAAGCACATGATCCTTTGCAAAATAAAGCTGGAAAATATGTTTTTAGTCTTAAAAACTTTATATTAATGCCCCAGCAGCTGGAAAATTAATGCTTTATGACTTCATCTCTGACACGAGTTCAACCTCGGCTCTGAACTTTGTGTCGTTTTAAAGTACAGCAGGTCGGCCCTTTGTGTGACAGCGGTTTGACATACTGATGATTTACACTTTGCATTTCATCTTTGCGCCCTGAAGACCTGGTTTCAGTGTTGCTCTCTGCAGATAAGCCTTTTAGGAAACGGGCGGACGGATCTTCCAGCTTCACTGTGGCCAGCAGATTAGCAGATTACTGCCATAATTGCCGAGCTCATAATAACACAGTTAGTCCTTTTGTTCGGCAGCTGCAGCGTCTCTCAGTGTTGCTGCTCTGATTTAATATGATTTGTCATCCATAGCTTCAGACTTGGACACTTGAAGGCCTGTTAGTTACTGTTGCAGTTCAATAAGGAGGTGCAATAATAAATGCAGGTGATCCGTCAGGTAGCGTTCAGGGACTGAGTGTTTCTAACCAGACTGCTTCTCGTCACTTTAAACCGGAGAAGCCTGTGAAATGTAATCTGCTCTGCCAGGCTGCAGTTCAAGTGCAGCTCCAGTTCACCAGTCTGACGGTCTGATGGTTGTCAGCTGCAAATGAATTTCGGAGCCACTGAGAAGAATTTCACGTCATTAATGATTTCTGGGGTTTTGACACGCGAGCTGTTTAATCCTCGCGCCCCTCGACTTTCATCCATTTCCAGTATTTATATCATATTTCAGCGCCACAGAGGAGAGAGGAAGGAAGGGAAAGGAAAGGAAACAGTGGAGGATACAGGGAATACATGTCACTGATATGGGAGGAAAACATGGGAGGAAGCTCGTCTCTTTTTCCATCTATCTCAGTGACTCCTGACCAATCACAGCGAAGCTCATCACCAAGCACATGGTTAATATCTCTGTGAGGACATTTGTTGGCTGAATGCAATCATTAGCGACTTAACCTGCACTGTAAAAAATGCTTTAACTCATTTTTTTTTACAGATTTGCTTTGTTAAATTACAGATAACATCTAGTAAAATCACAGAAAAGCATTCTTTTACATGGCGACTAAAACACATAAGAACAATTCCTTTGTTTCAGTATTTGACCGTAAGATTGCGCGATTTCTTCTGTATTTAAGTCTCCAAAAATACAATTATTTTGCCGATATCTGCCATTATTTGAAAGAAAAATTATGTCTATTAAGGACTGCAAGGTAGTAAATATTTTTAAGTTATTTTACAGATTTTCCTTGTTAAATTACATATATCATCTAGCAAAATTGAGGAAACGTACCTGTTGAGAGTAAAATATAAAATTACATTTAAAGATCTCCTCTAAAAAAATTACAAAAATTATTTATTTACATATTGACTGTTTAAAAAAAGAAAAAAGGCTAAAACTGTAACCAATGTCCATATGAAAAATTGGTCTTTTTATAAATTGGATTATGTTCTTTTAAAACATTTAATTAAAAGATTAAACTACATTTAAATCAGCAAATAATACACTATTTTACAGATGTTATTTAAAAGAAAAAGTTAGCTACATTAAGGACTGAATAATTGTAAATTATTCTTAACTGTTATTTTACAGATTTCCCCAGTCTTATTAAATTACACATAATATCTACTAGAATCACAGAAAACATTTTATTTTGCATATTAACTTTTTTTAATGACCAAAAATCTGTATTTTTTTTTCAAAAAAGCAATTTTTTCTTCTACAGTGTGTGACCATAACATTAAACTGTTTCATAGTTTTTAAATCATCTAAAAAATATCATTGTTGTACACAGTATTGTCATTATTTTCACAGTCAGTTGTTGTGTGCTACAGTATTCCACTGAGGGTTTTTTAACATATTTTTTCTGGCCCACCTTCCTGCCCAATTTTCAAAGTTTTTTACCAATTTTTTAACAGTGTAACACGACTACTAAATGCCTATGGATAACCTTAACTCTAATTTAAATCTACCCTGAACCCTACAGCTGAGCCTGAACACTCACACAGCTCTGTAAAGGCGGACACACACACACACACACACACACACACTGGTGGATGTGGATCCTTCCTGTCCAGTGACACTCTGGATGCTGCACCTCCCTGTTGTTGCAGAATCACTCATGATTTGAGGCTCATTCCAAAGAGTCTGAGTCACTTTCATCACTGAACACAGAGCACAACAAACAGACTTTTGTTTTGGTAGCATGCGTGCAAGAAGCATCATAGTAGCGGATGTACTCTGAGCCTCACGACAAAGACACACGGCGGTTACGAGGATGACAGATGTTGGGCAGCAGCTATTTACAAGCAGCAGCTCCGCTAATCTGTTCTGCACTTTCATTTGGTCTAATTGAGGCGGACTTGGACTGGAGCCTCTTCTCCAGAAAAAGAAACAGCCAAAGATACTTCTGGCTGACTGACAGGTAAATGTACGCATCAGAAGCAGCAGGGAGGGGAAATAATGAAATGAGTTATGAGAAGAAAGCCCACGGGGCCTGCAGAAAAGCACCAGGCAATATCTGCAGTCATTTGACAATGATATACTATTAAAGAAGAAAATAGAAAATCCTACCTTTGAAAGATTTCTGTAATTCTATCATGCAAATGAAAACGTTCATTGGCGGCTGCCAGAAAAGGACCGGATGTCTGGGTCCGTCTGGAATACTGAACAGTTTAATACCAAAAGGACATCAACCTTTAGGTAAAAAAATCCAGCCAGCGAGTGAATCGAGAGACGACCTGCAGATTTAGATTCGAGCCGGGAAGGTCAGGAGTTAAGAAAGGCTTTGTGTTTCGTGTTGTTTATATTTCAGGGGGTTAGTCGGGTAGTTTGGCATCAAGACGGGGGAGAAGTGGATAAAAGACAAGGCAGTGCTCTGCAGCTGTCACTCTGGATCTCTCAATCGACACCTGAATTAGTGAAGGATACGAAGCAATTAATCAGGTTTAGCAGCGGCGGCCAGGAAGAGGCGAAGGGAGGGGGGGCTGTTTGTACATCTGTGTTTGTGCATGTGAGCTGACGGACGGGTTATTTATGGATAAAGGAGGAAAGAATAATTCACTTTACATCCAGGAAAATGACATTGTGGGTCTTAACCGTCCCCAGTCGAACGTAACTCTCTGTTCTTCCTGTATGCATGAAATCTGGGGTTTAGCATGTTGCCAAAGGACTCTGTGGTTTGTGGACAGGAGAAGATTATTCGCTCTTCTACACTAACTAAGCTCTAACACAGCAACCAAGAGGCTAAAAGAGATATGCAAGCTTTACAATATATGTCCATGAAACTGTGAAAACAGAAAAATAATTAGATTTCCTGGTCCTTGAACTACTCATCTGTGATTTTACTCAAATCCCAGTTGAAAAATCACAGCATCTCATCAACATCGCTTTATTCCGCATGACTTATTTCAAAAATCCACCAAAAATAAACCGTTTGCTTAAAACAGATTCTGTAAAGAACAAAAAATTCTATGTTCCTCAATGCAACCGAGAAGCCATCAACGACTCGCCTACGACCAATAATCGTGTGACAAAAATTCAGGGAGTTTTAGGTAGAACTCGGCTGAACTGCAGGCAGTGTTTACACAAAGTGTGAAAGGAAATTCAAAATGTAAGTAGCAAAATATCGATAGTACGTACAGGCAACAGTTTCTTCCAGTATTGATGACACCTAACTGAATTCACTGCTTTCCTCGGTATGCACAGTTTAAAAAAAAAAGACTCTAAATCAATGCAACAGAACAAGACTTATCTTTTTTCATTCCATGTGTTCATTCTTTGCCAAAAACCCGTTTCCTATGTTACCCACAATGCAACTCCAGTGCCAACAGCTCGGATTCGCAGCCTCCGGCCACCTGTCTCCAGCAGACACGAGCGCACACAGGTCTGCTGAGCTCCATTCTATCTCCATACTTGCAGATTTCTTCCATTTTCAGACCCGTAGTCGTCATTCCCGACACGAGCTCATTTCACGCGCTTTCCTCCGGAGCCACAAAAGACTTTAAACACCTTTTTTCACACGTTGCAGAATTCCCCAAGACTTATAAATAAGCTTTGATGTTCGCAAAAAAAAAAAATACTGTTTTGTCGCTTGCCGTGCAGACAGTTTTTTTTCCCCCATCTCCATCTCTGGAACGACTTTCCATCAGAGACAGTCTCTATGATGTTCATAGCCCGGTCTGTGGATTAGGGCATGCAACAAGGTAACAGAAGCTATGCAGAAATACAGTGAAGGAAAACCTCTTTTTCACTTTTTTTAACCCTCTGAACACCAAAACCCATCAGCAGGTTTGAAAGGCATGTTATCTTTAAATAAAAATGCCCAAATTACAACATTTAGTAGAGGATCAAACTGTAAAAACAGAAAGGATCACTAGATTTCCAGCTTTTTAAGGGTCCTTGGACTACTCATCTGCGATTTTGTTTCCATCAAAATCGCTTTATTCTACATGACTCAAAAATCTGCCAAAAATAAATCATTTGCTGTAACCAGATTCTGTAAAAAACAAAAAATTCTGTGTTCCTCAATGCAAATGTGAAGCTATGAGTGACTCATCTCCAACCAGGAGTCATGCGACAACAATTCAGGGACTTTTGGTGTCGAACTCGGCTGAACTGCAGGCGGTGTTTACACAAAGCCGACAAGTATAAAAGGAAATTAAAAATGTAAGTAGTAAAATATCTATAGTATGTACAGGCGACAGTTTCTTCCAGTATTGATGACACCTTTGGACACTTATTGTACATGCTGATTCCAAATTTTTAAAGTTTTTGTAAAATAAGTAATCGGAAAAATTCCACCTGTGTTTTTCCTTTTTAATGATTCATGGCACTGTAACTGTTACAAACTGCACGGAACCAATTTCTGAGTTCTATCTACTTCTAGTCATGGTTGTTCTGTTTCCACAGAGGTGCAGGACTTGATGCTGCAGTGAAAAATGAGCAAACAGTGAGTAAAAATGTGACAGGAAAGTGCTTTAGCTTCTGAGGGTTAAAGGGAACAGGAATCTGAAAAATGAGGTTTGTTTTGTTCTGCGTTTCTGGTGTTTGTGCACACGATCCTGCGCATTTGCTTTGTTTTCATGTAAGTCCACAGATTCAGTGACCTCTCAGTGGAGCAGGGAATATTTCAATGTCTCCCCGTGAAGGCCGGCAGGAACCCTCCGTCCCATTGTTCACACAAAATGCAAATGTTTCCTGTCAGTCACCTGCAGGAAAAGACGTGGAACTCTCTGCCAGGAAATAATCCCTGAAAAACACGGAGCAGTCACACTTAATTGCATCTCCGTGTCTTCTCTTTTTAAAAAATGTGACTGCTTTGTTTTCCAGGACAGCCATTCATTCGCAGCCAGGTTTGAAACAAGCACGGCGCCGAAAAAATGACAACAAATGATCTAATTGCACACGACACGCGTTGCAGAGTGATCGGGGGGGAAACGTACAGTCTGGAGAGGCAGCAGTAAATGGGCTGGAACTCTAAATGGCTCCGGTATTCTCTTTTAATGTGCGTGTGACTCGCATGGAAATGTGCTGCCGCGCGAACACCGGCCGCCTGTGGACGGGGTAAAGCAGAAGAGACGTTAACTTGCGTTATGCAAACGAAGAGCAGCGCTGTCAGAGCGGACGCGGTCGATCGAGATGATCGGCGTCGATGCCCAACGCAGGGGAGAGACGGCGGTTTCAGACGACGATATTCAGGCAGCCAAGGACACTGACAGGAGGTGAGGAGAGCCAGACTGTGAGCTGCAACTCCTGTCTTTAGCTGGAACGTTTCATCAATACAGACGGAGCAGCCGTGTCTCTGCTGCTGACCTCCTCTACTTGTTGCCAACCGTCTCCGGGCTGGACGCTTATTTATGGAGCAGAGACGAATCGATGCCTTCGCTATTCTTTACCCCACTGCATTACTTCAGCGAGGTGTTGAGTTCCTTCATCGTTCTCATAAGGAGACATGAGGATTCTTGAGGGTTAGATAAGCTGTAATGTACACCGGTAGAGTCCAGTAGTTTCAGGTGGTTGGCACAACAGGATGGTGGCTATTATGCTCCATAAATAACCTGTTTTCTTGCATGACTCTGAATATCCGCTGCTAAAGGTTGGTAAAGAAAGAGATTCTGGGAATAGTGCGCTCACATTTTGAAGACAATTAACAATAGCTTGGCCTTTCTAGTCTTGCACTTGAACCAGGAGAGGAAATTAAGTTTTTTTTTTTCTTTTTAACCTCTCTGGTCTCTGGGATGCAATGAAAAGGTTTCACTTTCGAGCCAAATCACTTGAACACAGCAGGATGTGGCCACTTCTATAAAAAACACACCAAAGATTGAGATTTGATGATGATATTTTTGACATTTATGAAATCTTCAGTGTCTCGTTTCAGCAATCGTATTTCAAATCTGCTCACAGGAACAAAAAGTATCTGTGTTAAAGGACAAAAACAAGAAACTGAATTTAAAGACCGAGATGAATGAACTGAATCTGCTGGGGAGACGTTGTGATTTTGATGAGACTTAAATGGTGCCTTTTTCTACCTTACTGGTATCTAAAGCACTATACAATGTGTTGTGCATTCATCCATTCACGCACCAATGGCGACTCAGCTGCCATGCAATGCGTTTGCCTGCCATTGGGAGCAACTTGGGGTTCAATATCTTGCCCAAGGACACTTTGGCATGCAGAGGGGCCGGGGATTGAACCGCCAACCTTGCGATCAGTGGACAACCTGCTCTACCACCTGAACCACACCCGCCTCCAAGACTTTGACACCCAAATAAACATCGTCCCACAACAAACACACTCCCTCATGCAAATAGAAATCCCAAATGTCACTGGAGGAAAATGCACCCCACCACATGGAAACAACATCAACCAATCAGGAACATGTTGAGGAACATGACAATGGTCCAACATGTTGATTTAACCTCCAAACTTCCTACAGCCCATTCTGATCAAGCATCAACAGGATGCAGTGGAACAAGTTTGATTGACAGAGGCCCCACTGCACAAGCCAGAGTACCCAAAGGACCCACTGCCCTGGTCCTGGTTCCAGACCCCATAGGACACCCTGAGAGGTCTTCTGGTCCATGCCCAATGGTTCGGAGCATTTTTGACCATATAAGGGGGACCAACATGATATTAGGCAGGTGGTCATAATGTTAGGCCTGATCACTGTATATAAGTCAGGTCTGTGTAATAGATTTAAAACATGAATGTGAGCATTAATATATGATAAACCACCAACCAGCAGTTTTAAATTCTGGGTGCTGCAACAGGTACAATGTGTCTATTAAACACTGAAACTGGGCTAATGTCAATCAAACCACAACCTAAACTACTTAGACTACATTAACATAAACAACTCCTAAAAGTTTCAATCCAATAAAACTGAATTACACCACTAGTCTCATTATTTAACAGCCAAACCTCGTATGTGCCAAATTGCAGCCTTTGTGATTTGCTAATTGCATCTTTTCAAATTGAAATCAATTAATTGTTCAGTCCTAACCTCTGCCATGACCTCCTGAACCTTCGCTTATTTTTCTAAATGGCGTTTGGCCTCCATCTGAGTACTCCTCTAGAAAGCACCAGCTCTGCTCTCGCACCTCGAACATGGGATACAATGATGTTAGAATCTTTTAGTCTGCTAACCTTTCATTTCAATGTTTTACACAGTCGCCAATATGTTCTTTCAACAGAAAGTACTTTAAAAGGTACAGTGAAGTACAACGTTTACAGTTTAATGTAGTTGTCAAAGAGGAACTGACTGAACTTGTGGTACTTGATTACAGCAAACAGAGATAATTCTGTACTGCCTGTTCTAAGATATTACTTTATTATTGTGCTGAATACAAACACAAATAAACTAAACTAGTATCAAAGTCATTGCAATATTACTCTTCTCAATAGTTTGGGTGATGTCAGTTGCAGTATCATGTGTAGTATTTCATTTTTATGTACGAAACGTCGATGTAATTAGGAATATAGTGATTTTTTTAAGTGCAATATTTCAATTTCATGAATAATAGTACATGTTTAAGTACAAAACATCAATGTAATGTGCAATATAATGAATTTTCCCAGAGCAACACATTAATTTCATGTGTAATATTTCAGTTTTTTGTACAAAACTTCAACGTAATGTGCAACATAATTAAATTTTCAGTTGCAATATTTCAATTTCATGCGTAATATTTCACTTTTATGTGCAAAACATCAAGGTAATGTGAAATATAACCACATTTTCAGGTACAATGCTTCAATTTCATGAGTAATATTTCAGTTTTCAGGTGCAATACTTCCAATTGTGTGTGCAATATTGCATTCTAATGGGTTCTTTAGTCCATTTTTATGTCGCATCATGTGTTTCTGTGCAACATTCCAACTTCATGTGCAGTATTTCATCATCGCGTCTGAATCCCTGCAGATATCACTTCGTACTTTTCCATTCCGGTCTTATTTTAGCTCCCTTATTTTCAGTAATGTATTGCACTTGCATCTTATTGCTTCTCCATAGGCACTGCATTTCCTCATGTAATATCTGAGCAATATGTGACTTTCCTCTGAGATCATCTTATCTTACCTACTCTTAAATGCAAGGATAGGTGCGCAGATGGAGGAGTGCCAGCGTGGCTGCATCTTAAAGTAATGGCACTGACATTTAAACAGCACTCATTAGCTTGCATATCATCCTAGAGCTACCATTGATGGGGGTTTTATCAATGCCGGTGCGGTGAGATTTTTGGTCATTTGCGGCCGCAGGTTTAAGCCGTGCTGCCACCTTTAATTTAGTCTGCGGGAGAAAGTCTCGGCTAAAGGCTCCGTAATGATGCGAGTGAAGCAAACAGCGTTAGTGCGGTTATTAATCGCCCACATGGGTAGGATGGGAAATGTCACAAAGTCACATCGCGGCCTGACCCACCGCCGCTCTCCCACACAGACAGCGAGAGCCATTTCCATTCTGTCACCAGTGCAACTATATCTGGACAGGAAACAATGAGCGAGCAGGAGGACGGCAGCGAATCGGGTGAGCCCAGGACAGACTGGGAGACGGAGCCTGGCTGCTTGTCTAAACATTTTCACACTTTTTGAATTTCACCCCCTCCTCCTCTCCTCTCCCTCCTCCAGCTCGCCTCCTTTCTAAACAATGAGGCCTAGAAGAACTGAGAGCGGCGGAGTGGACGGAGGGGAGGGTTTTGTGCTGCTGGCACCCTTTTTAATTCCAACCAAAAGCTGTTCCAACAAAAGGTCCCCCACTCGGGAGCCGCCACGGAGCAGCAGCCAGCCGGGCCCGGCTCAGAACAGGGTCGAGAGCAAAAAAAGGCTGAGTGCAAAAAAGGAGGGCAAGAGGATAAGAATGAGGAAGTGAGAATGGGTGAATAAAGGAATGAGAAACTGAGCCGGACATGAAAGGCTGGATGGGAGTTTTTTTTCTACTCTGCATGTCCGTAAAAGTCAAACTAGGGAGGCTGATAACGTGCATGTGTGTGTGTGTGTGGAAGTGATCTGCAAAGGCATTCATGATGCAATGTAAAAGCTAGAAGCAAAGGAGAGAAAAAAAAAAACCCTCCCCTGACCATCCTTGGATCGGCTCCATTGTGATTCATGGCTCCGTTCCTGTTGCTACACTCTGTAATCCCTCTTCCCACTGACACCTGTTTGCTGAAGAATCACAAAGGAACGCCAAGGTGTTAGCCATGATACAGTTTATTTCCAGAAATGCGATCTGGAATTTGCTTAGTAACACATTTCCTTAGAAGTGGAATTAGAAGAGAAGGAGGGAAAAAAAAGGAAAAAAAAAAAATCGCTGACCAAGTGCAGGCAAACACTCGCTGACGGCGTGATGACAAAGCCTGCTTCCCGGACTGACGGAGCTTCTCACGGCGACCCGCGAGCACAACCTCTTGCTCATAATTACAGCCGGCTCCTTCTAACATTTGCACAAAGACGCACACACGGCGCACGCGGTCGCACAACAAAGGATGGGAAATTGTCTCAGCCACGAAAGCTGTAACCATGACAACCGCTTCCAAATCAACCTCCACCTCTGGCCGTAAAGCTCTGCAATTGGGAATCCGTTGGAGAACAAAAAGAAAAAAAGAGCATCAAAACTACTTCTTCTTCTTTGATTGTGCAAAAACAAGCAAACAGCATCACGCAAGACGCTGCAACACAAAGTTTGAAGCCCGTCACTCATTGGCCCACGAAGAAACGTGGGAATACTCCGACTTTTTAATCCTCGATCAATAACAAAACCCACAGGCGAAAATTAACAAGAGACAAACTTAACCAGAAGATGCAGATAAACAAATTGCAAGTCTCAGCGTGATGCAACTCTAAGTGCAAGTCTGTCAATTAAGCAGTGAAAAAGGCTGTAATTAGGGCGAAAAGTTGTCCTCTCAAAAGTGGCGGGACTTGACGTGTTGTGCTTTTCTGGGTGAGAATCTTCAGCACACACGACAGCCCAGACAGAGACTAAACAAACTGGCCTTAATACCAAAAGCCCACCAGCATTACAGTGGAGTCTGTGTCCGCGTGAGTCACTGGTAAGCTCTCGATAAGCAGCGGGGGTCTGCTCTGGAGGGGAAGATCAACGCCCGGAGGAGCTGCTGACGTCTGAGTGTGCTTTCAACGGCAGGTCAGGAGGGGACGGGATGGAGCGAGTTCAACAGAGCCGGGCTTTGTTTGCGTTAGCTGGCTCGACCCCAACTCCCAAAGTTAGTAGAAGTAAAGAAAGGATGCTGTCATTCAAAATCTGACCAAATTAATAGTTTGTAGGTGTCAGTTGACTTCATTGAAAGCGCAGTAGTCTTATTTAGCCAGCCCATTCTGTAGATTAGAATGCATTTCTTTAAACCAATCACAGTCGCAGTGGGCGGGGCTAAGCAAAGGACGCAGTGTCGGTGTTGGTTCAATAAAGTGGTGGAACATTTGCACACAGTAGGGCGAATACTGCGATTAAAATGGATAACGCACCAACAAAAACAAGCAGAGCTACCTGACTGCACGATCTTAATCTTCTGCATCACTTTCATTATTAGTGCAGCAAGTCCAGAACCGCAGACAGCAGAAGAGGGGAAGAACGAACCGAGATTGCCAGACAACAACTACATCCGATGAGTCAGACAGAAAGTGCAGTTACCAGAAAAATCATAAACGGTTATTTGGTGTGACCCGCTTTTGCGAGAAGTTTCCTGCAAACCAAGTTCAACATAGTCAGGCTTTGTTCATGTTAGCCGGCTCAACAAAACCCAAAACCCCACTCAGATATGTGTCACAACAGGGGTTATCAACTTTCTTCGTCAACCAGGTTTCCTTCATCAGACTCTGAGCGTGCTCACTCAAAAATTCCGTTTTCAAAGTCTATTCGTCCACGGAAAATAGACCAATAGTGCGTCACCTCCTTCTACTAAGTCAAGTTTGTTACAGTACAAAGCAACACTGTTACTGGAAATGATAATGCATAATACATCGACGACACTCAAGTATTCAGGTCTGAATCACTTCTGTAATGGAGGATAAATCACTTTAGTTTTTGGCCAAATCAAAGTGAAATTAAAGCTACTGATGGAATAATCTGTGTGGTAAATACCATCTGGGTCCTGTTGGCTGCAGTGAGACTTCAGGACAGGCCTAAGCATTGAAACATATTCATGTATCTTCTGCATCGCCTTTTGAATGCAAGTAGGTTTCTATTGCAGCATGATGCATTCAGTGTGCTCCTAAAGCTGCACGACTTCATTTAGAGGGATTACCGATGTGCAGCTCAACAGGTCTGCAGATGAATCTCAGCTGAGAATCTGCATCATCAGGACAAGAAACGGTGAAAGGGAGGAACTCTTTGCAGCCGATTCACATCCCAGACCTTCTCCGGAGCAGGTCAGCTGTGCACCGTCATGACTTGGCTCAATATATCCCATTAATACCCATTATTTTTTCTTCCCTCGGGAACAAAACCTGCTCGCTGTTTTGTTTCTAAACGTAGCAGCAGCTTGTTTTTCGAACATGGCAGGTCTCACTTTTGTTTTGATTCCCGTTTTATGCTCACCGGGGGCGTTTATCTCATGTCCATAAAGCGCTCTGAGTTTTACAGAAAGTGTCTTACGAGTGTAAAGTTCCCCATAAACAAGTAAACAAGCAAATCATTAACGTCATTAAGACCCTCCGCATGGGCTCCTCTGAAGCATCCAGCCGCTCCATGCGCTCATTGACATTTCAACCCAGCTAAAGATACCTGCGATCAGCTCTCAAGGCAACAATGACAAAACCTCAGCCCTCCCAGAGACACACTAGATCTCCTCTCCCCAGACACCCTCCTTGACATTTAGTCTGCCTTCCATCAGCCACAATGGAGCTGCTGCAAAAGATTCGGAGGCCACAAATCATCTTTAACCCTCGGGGTCAGGCGACTGCAGCGGGTTCAAACAGGTTTAATGCAAAGTGAGAGGAATCTGTTTGCTAAGCCGACGGAATTACAGGCATTTTTATTCAAAACTGCCCTTTCCTTTGGATGTAATGGGAAGGCTTCAGCCTCCAGGCGTGTTCCGATAGTTAATCAGCTGAAATATCCTGCGAAAAGAAAAAATTTAAATAACCGCTTATAGCCCAAAGGCCGGCGGGGAACAATTGGCTGTACTGGGCAGCTCACAGATGAATGTCTTGAACTCTTGCTCGTTTATCAGTTGTTTATGAATTTTAATTACAGCGGTTAAACTTTGCCGCTTTCCCATCCATCAACTCTCTGACGCCGATGCCGAGTCGGGTCACGGCGGCAGCAGGTCAAGCGGATATACGGAGATACTGTACAGAATGTATCCAGCAGAAATCTATCATTTGAACTGCAGCTGGAGCTACGCCGATGGATGCTGCTGCTGCACAGTGTGTGGAAAAGTTGCAGGCCGGTGACTCGTGCTGCACCGGAGCCTCGGCGCCGGCTACCCAAATATGCAAACAGCAAACAACAACATGGTCGCGGTGCAGAGCAGACGATGAGTCATTAATAAGAGCTCTCGATAATCAGGCCGCGCCGCTCGGAGGGCGATAATCATCGGCCGCCTGCTCTCCAAGTGATAAGCTAATCAGCCCTTCGTCTCCACCGAGCCGTCGAGGGGACTCATCATCATTGACATTTCAGTACAGGATCGGGCCTATAGGGACGAGCAGCGGAGGGCGGGGTGGGGAGGGGGGAGGCACCTGAAGTGACTTAATTATCATTGCTGCAGAATGATATCCTCTCAACTCCACTTCGCCTCTTCCAGTGAAGGTGAACGAGGTCCTTTTGAAGCCACATAGAGGCAAAAAGCAGGGATCGACTGATATCAGCTTTCCAGGGCCGATACTGATTATTGGTACTCAAGAAAGGCCAGTGACCGATATACGTTAGATGTAATATTTTAACAGCATGTGATAGCAGAGACCCTGTCATTAATACCTAGTCTTCTTTATTAATAAGGGCGACTATAGCTGAATATGTAAAATAGAAATAGGAGTGATTAAATTAGGACGCTCTCAAGTGAGATTGATCAGTTTGTCTCTTGCAGCTCTTCTCCACTTCCTTAATCTTTCACTGTTCTATCACTTTTATTGCCCACCAAGGTCCAGATGTTAAAGCATTATTGACTATTGTTGTCCAGATTCTGTTTCAGGTTAATCTGGGGCTGCCTTCTAACTTAGCCACTAGCCGTTAGCATAGCTTTGGCCACTGTGAGAGAATCTAATTTCCTGGTTTCGTTTTTTGGTGATTGGGAGACATTTCTGAGACCACAGAGAGACGACAGACAGAGAGAAGAGGCTGCATCACAACATCAATTTATCAATTATCGGCCAATAGAATGCCGATAATCAGCAAAATGCCAAATATCGGCCTTGATAATCCAATAATCGGTCTCTCCGTAGCACAAACCTTAAAAACCATGCCAGGACAAGAGTCACTGGTTAAGTCGTAGTACGTTGTTGCACTTTGGAGTGAATTCATAACCTGTGGGGAGACTCTCATGACGATCTGACAGCTTTTTTAGCAGTACAGTCTCAGCTGACTGCCATCCTCACTCCAACCTGCACCACAGTCCTGCTTTCTGAGCCGAGGAGGGGTTTCCCTGTTCTTCCTGTTCCTCCGCTGCACACCGAAGAAGCAGGCTGTCACCGCCGAGCTAATTCTAATCAAGGTCTAAATCTACCCCCCCTCCCCCCGCCGCCGCCGCCTCGCACGTTCACTGAAAAGAATCACAGTCCACATTGTCACCCATTACGCAACAGCTGCTCCAGCGAAACGCAAAGCAGGAGCTCGGCGGCTCGCAAGACTTTAAATAACTCGCCCTTCCATTCGCTTTGATCTCCGAGGCATGTCTCCGAGGTGCATCAGCGCACGGGATGACATATCTCCCGGCTCCATAATGACCCATCTTCCTTCTCCTTAGTGACAATTTGAGGACAGCTCTGACAGACGATACTAGTTACACCCAGGTGAAAACAACAGGCTGACAGATTCATGCTGACAGATTTTTATGCCGATCACTGTGGACCGACCGACCGCCCGCTGCTCCAAATGTTGTAGCTGGTCCTGGTTGAGGCGAGAGAGGAAGGAGGAGGAGGAAAAAAATACTCTGGAAACTGTTTCTGCTGGGAATCAGAGCACATCTGTGTTGCTCAGCGGTGCATTTTAGTGATGTTATCAGACTCTGTGATGGTGGTTATCCGTCAGTGGGATGGTCACACAGGGACACAGAGCTGCTGTGTTATTTAAGGTTATTGAACAACCTTATTACTGCATTTCTCTTCATTCACACTCACTATATTTTCAAAACCTGCCGTGATGCATGCACAGAGCTGCCACATGCGTCCTGCTGAGCTCCATGAGGGGTTTCGTGTGCATTCACTGCTGGAATATAAGCAACCCTGACGTGAAAAGTGGCGTTTTCCCATCTCTTCAGGTGGTGTTGTGACTCATACAGTATCTTGCATTGCGCTTGCATCACTTAACAGTAGCTTACAGTAGACTTCGACTGATATCGGCAGGCTGATGCGATCAGTCGATGCTGGGTTATCAGGGATACACCTGAATTAAAGTTATTTTCGACTCTTGTTTCCCCTTAATTCTGCTTTAAAATTGGGCACATGTTGCTTTATTTGTAGGAATGCCGCCATAAAATAGAGAATCTGCGTTAAAATTGCACATTTTTTTAGAAATATTACACACACACATTAAATTTCTGTTATTATTTGCTTCTGTGCTCAATATATTTAGTCTCAGACTCTACAAACTGAATTAAAAATCACAGTTTTATCTACTCAAACATATGGATGGATGCTGCCCAGACTCAAAAGGCTGAGATTTCTACTCCACTGCCATGATTCACCAGCTTCTCTATTTTATCATACAATTACTGTAATGGATGTTCATTAAGGGCTCTTGACAACCTAATGCTCGCTGCTGAAGGGCCACCTGAACCGCAGGGGCCGAGCGCTGCTCATTTTCCTGCTGAGACCGCGTTTTCCCATCACCACCCTGTTGCTCTGCACTACCGGCACCGGTTTGCACTATTACTCTAATGGGCAGTAATCACAGCAGCCCCGGTGATTGCGCCTCATTTCCCTGCGGCACTTTCCACACAGGTAAACACAGATTACAGGTCAGCCGTGCTGGAAGGGTTTGTAGAGGCTCAGGGAGGATTAGGTTTCCTCAACAGTCACCTGCCGAACGAAGCGGCGCGGAATTAGGACAAAAAAAAAAAAACACCAAACCGGGAGAGCCACACCTCGCTGGCTCACCCGAACCCGACGCACACAGATGTGGCACGAAGCTCGGACAATAAAACTTTTACAACAGGGTCTCAAGTCCAAAGCAAAGCAAGAGCAGAAGCCGGGGAGAGCACCGGAGACGTGACCCGGGCAGCGCTCTCGGTACGCGGCGCTGCGCGGCTGGAGAGGGGCCACGTCCGGGGCGGTGCGGGGCGGAAAACTGAGGGAGGTTTCATTGCAAACCGGCAGCTCGGGTCGTGTCGTCTTACCTTGAGCAGAGAGGAGGATCGCCGCTGCCACCAGCCAAGCGCTCCTCGCCGGAGAGACCGGGCAGCGCGCTGCGTAATCTCTCGCCATTTCTTCTAAACAGGAGACAAGGTGGACGTAAATATCCACAAACAGCGCGGTGTTCTGCAGCCGGGCTCCAAATTATTCCTTCTCCGATCAGCCAAAGAAACTTGGAGCTCAGTTCAGACCGCCTGGGTTTGAAATCAGCCAAGTTGCAGCGTGTGTGTGTGTCTCTCTCCGTGCCCACCTCTCGTCTCCAACCGTGGAAACCGCGTTTAGTTTCTCTTCATTTAAACGCGTGAATGACAGCAAGAGTGAAACCCCTCCCAGCGTGGAGCGGCCGCAGTGCGCACAGGTAGCCGCCGGCTGCTGCTGCTGCTGCTGCTGCGTGACGGTGCGTCCTGGCCACGGAGAGCGGAGCGAAAACGGGGGGGAAGAAAGTGTTGGACGGAGAGTGTGGAGAGAGTCGGCGGAGCTCCGAGTGTGTGATGCGGAGAGCGGAGCGGGGGGATATCACAGTGATGTCAGCAGAGCGTCACCAAGAGGACTCGAGCCGTAATAGTGGAGCTCACAGCGAGACTCTCAGTCCGACCCAGGAGCGGCTTCAGCGGCTGGGGAGAGCCGCAGACAGGCGTCCGGATACCTGCTCGGAGCTCAGGGCGTGTTCTGGTGACACCTGCCGCTCGACTGCGCCTCTGTGGGAGGGAGCAAAGCAGGAAGTCAGTCCGCTGCAACGCAAAACGAGCTCATTAAATCACAGTTCACGCTGAATAAATGATCCTTTCAGTTGATCGTCAGCATTTTTAAATGACATAAAACCCAATAATGGCATTAACTACCAGCAGTAGTGGCCTCAGTGCGTTTATTAAAGCTCCAAGTCTTATTTTGAGGTACTTTTCCCATTTAAATGTGGCGTTTTATTCTTCTAATGTATATTTCAAACAACAGTATGGCACTTTATATATTTTTAGATTATTTTTACTAGTTACTGTGCAAATTTTGTACATATATGAGCAGCAGGATAAAACAGTAGTGGAGGAAATGCTGATATCTTTACTGAAGTAAAAGTAGGATTACCACAATCTAGAGCAGGGGTGGACAACCCTGGTCCTCGAGGCCCACTATCCTGCATGTTTTAGATCAGGGGTGGGCAATCCTGGTCCTCAAGGGCCGCTATCCTGCATGTTTTAGATCAGGGCTGGGCAATCCTGGTCCTCAAGGGCCGCTATCCTGCATGTTTAAGATGTTTCCCTCTTCTTACACACACCTGATTCAAATGATCGGGATGGTTATGAGGCTTCTGCAGAGCTTCATGATGAGCTGATCATTTGAATCAGGTGTGTTGGAAGAGGGAAACATCTAAAACATGCAGGATAGTGGACCTCCAGGACCAGGATTGGACACCCCTGATCATATTGGTACTATGTGCTGTTCTGATGGAAAACCTTGGATTTTAACATCCATGTTGATGAGGCTTAGACACCCAAATAAACATTGTCCCAGAACAATGTGTTGGAAGAGGGAAACATCTAAAACATTTAGGATAGGGGCCCTCAAGGACCAGGATTGCCCACCCCTGTTTTAGATGTTTCCTTCTTCCAACACACCTGATTCGAACGATCAGCTCATCATCGAGCTCTGCAGAAGCCTCATAACCATCCTGATCATTTGAATCAGGTGTGTCACAAGAGGGAAACATCCAAAGCATGCTGGATAGGGGCTCTCGAGGACCAGGATTGGACACCCCTGATCTCGAGGAACTTAAAAAACAGGCTAATTGTGCAGAAAAGCCCATTTCAGTATCATTTATATCATGTAGCTGGATTATAGCTGCAGATCCATTTATGTGTGTGTTGTAGCTGACAAAAATGGGAGGAAAATAGTTCATACACTGCTGGGTAGCTCATTTAATCATAAAATAATGCATATAATTTGTTCATTTATTGTATTTTGTGCTAACAAATTAGTCAAACAAGTGGCCTACTTTAAGCCAGTCCCCCAAAAAATGTTAAAACTAACATAAAATGGAAGGAAAAATATTTTTAATCAGAAGTCTGCATGAACTCTCTGCCACTAATGTAAAGTTTATGCAGCGTTACACATTAAATGATCCATCAATAGTCACAGATAAAGGAGCTTCCACCAGCTGCAACATTAAAGGTCCCATATTGTAAGATTTTTTTAACAAGTTAAATTAAGTCTCTCATGTCCCCAGAATGTATATTTTAGGTTTCAGCTCAAAATCCTGCACATTCTACATGGTTTTAGTCCCTTTTCAAGCGGTAGCTTCAGTGTCTGGGCCTTTAAATCCAACTGAGCTGCTGCCAGGGAGACGACCACACCTCTCCATGAGTCGGCTCTGTTTACCGGTAGGCTGCAAACCTGAGCAGATTCTTCACAGGCTGACTTTCTACATCTATGGAGGAGGAGAAGAATAGCTTTATTTGTAAAGAACCTTTTGAAAACAAAGTCACGAAATGCTTTACATAAAACAAATGTCAAATTAGATGAGAAAAGAAAACAAATTCAGACAAATAAGATCCCAGACAGGCAATATAAACAAGATAAAACAGTCAAATCAACATTTTACATGCGGCGCATTTAAGACAGCAGCATCAAAGCACATCCCAGTAATAAGGATTGTGATTGGTGAGGTGTAAATATTGAGAGTAAGACCCCAGTAGTGTTATTTATGGTGAGTAATTTACATATTAGGGATTAAAACTTCACAAAAATGATATAAAAGACAACTTTACCCAGCTGTAATACATAAGAAGGCTCTTCAGTGTTATTGTTTATGGAGAATATCGTAATAAACAACAAGAAAAGAAGTGAGGAGATGGTCTGTTCTCATGTTTTGTGGGTTTTGGACACGTAATTATGTTCAAAAACAACTAAAAACTGGATTTAGCATGATGTGGTCCCTTTAAAACCCTGCTAAAACATGAATGCAGCTGCAGCATTAACACGGCTGTATGTTTCCACCATCGAGTAAAGTTTCAGTTTACATCCACATTTCTGTCTGTTTCTGTCGAATAACGGCCAGATAAGGGTTTTTTGCAGATCATTACGATGTCACAGTGGAGCTGACCTTCTGGATCCGAAGCATCGTCGCCTCATTTTATCCTATTACACATTTGACTGCAATTTTGTCATAATTAGCGACTGAATTCCTGAGTCGCGGCCAAAAATGTGTTTTGTGAAACCACTGTGACTTTTATTGCCAAAGTCTAATCAGTTCATCTTTCTGAGCGTACGTTTGTGCCAAATGTGAAGGAATTCCATGAAGGAGGTTAAAAGATATATTACATTCACCAGAATAGGACGGATAGACGATCTATAAACATGATACCTCAGACTCTGCTGTGGCCAACGCAGAGACGTAATTGGATAAAATGACCACAGGAGGCGTTTCTCAGCAGAATGGCCGCTTTTACTTTAGATACAGTCCGTACATTTTTCTGGTGAAGTGTGTGTCCACCATGCACGGCCATTCATCATGTAGTCAGAAGTACAACACTGCAGTGATTGGAAAGAGTTTGAATCCATGCAGGGTCTTTAAGTTGCTCAGCCAAAACTCCTTTAATTTAACGAAACCAGCAAAGTGACGTGACAGCAGACGACAACTAGAGCTTATAACATCACGACCACCTGCCTAATATTGTGTTGGCCCCCTTATGTGCTCAAAAATGCTCCGAACCATTGGACAAGAGGACCTCTCAGGGTGTCCTATGGGGTCTGGAACCAGGACGTTGGCACTGGATCCTTTGGGTGCTCTGGCTTGTGCAGTGGGGCCTCTGTCAATCCAACTCGTTCCACTGCATCCTGTTGATGCTTGATCACAATGGGGTGTAGGAAGTTTGGAGGTCAAATCAACACGTTGGACCATTGTCATGTTCCTCAACATGTTCCTGATTGGTTGATGTTGTTTCCATGTGGTGGGGTGCATTTTCATCCAGTGACATTTGGGGTTTCCATTAGCATGAGGGAGTTTGCTTGCTCTGGGACAGTGTTTATTTGGGTGTATAAGTCTCATCAACACGGATGTTAAAATCCAAGGTTTTCCATCAGAACACCACATAGTACCAATATGATCAGGGGTGTCCAATCCTGGTCCTCGAGGCCCACTATCCTGCATGTTTTAGATGTTTCCCTCTTCCAACACACCTGATTCAAATTATCAGCTCCTCATTAAGCTCTGCAGAAGCCTGGTAACAATCCTGATCATTAAAATCAGGTGTGTCAGAAGAGGGAAACATCTAAAACATGCAGGATAGTGGGCCTCGAGGACCAGGATTGGACACCCCTGAATATGATCGATATTATTCACTTCACCTGTCAGTGGTTTTAATGTTGTAGCTGATCGGTGTATCACTAATCGGAATAATAATCCATTTTTTCCGTCGACTGATGAACCAAGTCAACATGTCAGAGCGACTTAGCTGAAATACAAAATGTCAAGAAGCTATAACCAAAGAAGTAAAGGGTTTAGTGGGTACTGTGTGGGTCCACAGGGACACATTTCAGATGAAGTGTCTCAAAAACGGCAAGAAAAAAACTCCTTAAACTAGAAGCAAAGAGAGATAAACCCTTCTGTGGTTGCAACAAGACAGTTAAAATGACTCAAAATGAACAGGTGTTTGCTGAAGTTTAAAAAAAAAAAAACTACTATTCAGTGCAAATCTAATAAAACAAGTCCAATGACACAGAAGCAGTCCAATGAAACGTCAAGTAGCTGCAGACATGATGTGCCAGAAGCTGCAATAATTACTGTCCAGCTGATATATTGTGACCTTAAGTATCCTCTAATCCAGCAGAGAACAATATAATACACGTAGTACAAGATGGAAACATCAGGACAAAGAGTCTGTAAAGTTGCCATAAACACAACTGCAAACCATCAGGCAAAGTCCCCTAAACATACTTTCTAATGCAGATTTCAAAACATACAATCTACGATGGATTGTTGGCTGTCGTTGCTTGTGGAAATGCACGGTTCAAGGTACACGATGCTGATGATGTTGGTATTCAGTGGGTTAAATTGCATAAACAAGCTACTTTCTGGATAAATTGTGGTCGTTTCTGGTGTAATCAGAAGCTCGAGTGCTGCAGACCAACAATCTGACCTCCTCCGAGGCAGGAGAACTCGGAAATAACTCTATAGGATTTTTAAATATCTTCACATCCACGTCCTTATTTCCCCCTTTTCATGATGTATCTGGTCTTTTGCACTGGAAAAAAAAAACAAAAGAGAATTGCACACATAAATTCAGGTTTGCAGCAACATAAGAAAAAAAGCCTTGGGGGACTGTGGGGGCGGAGGAGGGGTTTAAGTCTCTCTAGATGGATGCTGTCATTTACTTTGTTGTCCTCTCCGCGGAAACAGCGATGCCGAGAGGTTTTTTTTTTTTTTTAAAGACAGAAATGTTTGAAACATGGATAAGTTGTGGGGAAATAAACAGAGCTGCTCTCCTCCGCACAGAAAGGACGTCGTGCGTCTGTTCAGGACGATAAGAGACCATCTTTGAAGTCCAGCGCTGCAGTGTTTCGGGTTTGCTGTTGAAATAAGTCGCAGATCGACTGGGAAACTTTGTTCGCGCTAGCACAAGGCAAGCCTCAATTAGCTGTGTGATTGAGCCATAACTCCGAGACTGTAAGCACAAACACTGCAGGGAGAAATATTTCCTCCGACTGCACCACACCCACTGTATTAAGTCAATAATTCTGTTTGTGTTTTACTGTTTGATGCTGGTTTAACATGAATCACCATCCGTATTATGTATTTTATTCATACTAGTAAACAATAGAGATTATTGTTTATAGCAGCACTGGAGGCGCCATGAGTATAAAGTTGGGTTAATGGTGACATTAATTCAGTTGTTTCTGTCCTGACATTTATAACTTCTAGCGTATGATGCAGAGGTTCGCCTCGTGGATTTCTTCCACCACCCCAGTGCAACTGAGGTGAATTTGACTTTAGTGCTCAGGACACTTAACAATGATAGCATAAAAAAAATCAATAACAATCAGAGCTACAGTGCCTATGAAAAGTATTCAGCCCGTTTGTAAGTTTTCCTCTTTTGTTGCTGTTCAACGTTGAATAATTGGACTCAGATGATCTCCTTGGACTTCTAGCACCAGCTGGCTACACCTGTGTTGAATGAGGCAAATCGTTTGGAAGGTGGTGGATACTAATGCGGTCAATGATTTTACATCTTCTATGTCTAACTGAGATTACTTTGTAGACATTTTTTATCACTTTGACATGAAAGAGTCTTTTTTTGGGGTAAATTCTTGCCTAAAAAGCTAAATTAAATTGACCATGATTCAATTCTGAAAAGCAATAAAAGGGGAAAACTTCTTACAGGGTTGAATACTTTTTATAGTTCACCACTCTGCCACAACATTAAAATTACCTGCTTGAAAGTGTGAAGGCTCTGCCACCAAACCAAAACACCTCCGACCACTTGAAGGCATGGAGATAAGATGTTTGGTCATGTGGCGTCCAGTACCAGAGAGCTAGCAGCAGGTCTTTTGGGGTTCTTGGGGACTGGTTGCCACAGATGCTAGATCAAACTGGGATCTGAGGTGTCTGGACTGCAAATAAACACACTTGGCTCTTTGTCATGTTCCTCAAGCCGTTCCCAAACACTGTGTGATGTGGTGGGTGCACTGCTGGGAGGGGCCTGCTGTTTCCATGGGGAGAGGATATTTGGTTTGCTGTAGTGTTGCATAGCCAGACCATTCTCTGGTGCTGTGCAGAAAGGTCTGACTGCACCTCATCATTGCTATGTAGAGTGGTGTGATTGCACTTCATCATTGCTTTGTAAAATGTGTAGAATGATCTGACTGTACCTCATTGTTGCTATGTAGAATGATCTGACTGCACTTCATCAGTGCTTTGTAGAATGTGTAGAATGGTCTGACTGTACCTCATTGTTGCTATGTAGAATGATCTGACTGCACTTCATCATTGCTTTGTAAAATGTGTAGAATGATCTGACTGTACCTCATTGTTGCTATGTAGAATGATCTGACTGCACTTCATCAGTGCTTTGTAGAATGCCCAGAATGGTCTGACTGTACCTCATTGTTGCTATGTAGAATGGTGTGATTGCACTTCATCAGTGCTGTGTAGTAGGGCTGGACCCGAATATCCCAGTATCCGGGTATTCGGTCGTTGTGGTGGTATTCCAACAATAATTTTGACATCCAAATAGTCGTGTGCACTTCACCTTTCAGTGGTTTTAATGTTGAGGCTGGTTGGTGTACATGCTGCAAATTATGCAGGTTAATCGGAGAACGGGTAACTAAACATGCATGTATACGTACTGCAGATGTCGCATTAGGTTTCTATGTCACACTTGCTCTCTGTCTAAAGTGTCGTAAAAGGTTGATTAGGAATCTGTTTACATGCATACGTGACCATGAAATCCAGTTTCTCCTTTACATGTTGTTTATGGGATGATTACATAAATGTGCACATTTGCAACAATTATGCTGCAAAGGCTCATGAAATGTGGAAACTGAAGTCACTGTGGTCCCAGTCTGTACCCAAAAATATTCCACTGACATTGGGAACCAGTAGAGATCTTAGAGACATCCATCTCAGTCAAATAAAACTAAAACATTCTACCAAGAATAGGAAATGTGTTTTTGTAACGAGGATACACTTAACCTTTTCATAGTTTCATAATTTGGCAAATGCTTTTAGCGGCCGTGATTCATATTTGGATAACAGTTTTTGAGGACGCACGGGTCAAACCTCCTCTCTCACAAATAAAGATCATTCGTCTCCATCTGAGCTGTAGCTGCCTTCAAGTGCAAAAAAACTAACCAGGGAAACAAAAGACATAATTCTGAAGCTGGTGCACTCTGAAACAGACCTTTCCAGTGATGAAATGTAGTCACAGCGTTGCATCAGACATTCAGTGTCATGCTCAGAATATTCTTTATCCGTCTCCCCGCTGATATCGATAAAGGATCTCATCTGGTTACAGTAACTGTGATGCAGCGATGCTTCTACAGCAGCAGCAGTCAGCCAGCAATCCTCCTCATTCCAAAACCAGCAATCACTGTCACGGTGAAACCATCTCTTCGTCGAAGTACCCACCTGCCTGCTCCAGCTGCAGCGTTTACACTGTAATGCACTCTTTGCTTGAGTACTATGATTTTTGCTTCAAGGCAAACCAAACAAGCACCTATTTTAGTGCTGAAAATGAATGCAGGCATCCGTACGCCTCCTGCACCGCCACTATCCAGAACATTTTAGTGAGAAATAACACACCACTGCCCTGCGGAAAGCTCGTCTCCCTGCACTGCCTCGGAAAACTTCCCCGTGATGCTTCCACCATTTTTGCTGGGTGGCGGACCCGGCCGCCCACCTCTCCATTATCACCTCATTAGTGGGCTGCAAACTGGCCCACCCTCCATTTTGGCTCCTGCCTCAATCAGCCCATTAATCACAGAAGAGCAGGGAAACCTTCTGTCCTCTGAAGGCTCACAATGTATTCTGCCGGCCCCTGCTGTGTGTGTCTGTGTGTTTTTCTGTGTGTGTGTGTGCATGTGCGGACATGCCGCTGCATACAAATGATCCGGCTACATCCTGCCATCTGTTGACTGCTAAAAGTAATACCTCTGCAGTGACACAGTCAAAGTTCAGGATGTTTTCTGCCTCTCTGTGCATCTGTATCCAGAGAGGTAATTATGTAACTCAAGGTTTACCTCAGTTAAACAACAGATGGAATTAAGTGTGTAATCACTGCAGCAAGTCCCCAGAGTTACACAACAAAATTGGTTGTTGCTGAATTCCAATAACAACTCGTGATGATTTTCGACATCTGCCATCCATGTGACTGAGGTAGGATTCATTTTAAGGCAAGTATTTATGTAAAGTCGTGAAAAGATTGTCTTCGTAGTTAAAGTTTTCCTCTTGATCTGTTTTCTAACATCTTTCATAGCTGTTCAGTGGTGTAACACAACTACTTTTGCTGCTGAAACTAAATCTACAGTTCTTTTAACTATTGCTGTTGTTTTTGTGACGAAAACGCACATTCATGGTTCCCAAATTATAAATGCTACACAGTCTGGTGGTCCTGACTTTTCATCAAGCAGTCTGGGTATCATCAGATAATCCGAAATTAATTTGTGATTTCAGACTGATTATTGATAGTGCTTTCGCCTAATACTTCAGGTGTCAGAATCAAAAAATGGAAAACCAATCAAACATGGTTCATTTTTGTTTTTTTGGCAATTCCTTTTCACATTTGGAAACCAAAAACAGAAATCACACGGCTTTTTAGCTGTCTTAGTTTTTTTTTTTTTTAAAGATTTATTTTTGGCTTTTCATGCCTTTACTTGGCAGGACAGTGGATAGATTAGGAAACGGGAGAGAGTGGGGAAAGACATGCGGAAAATGGCTGAGGTCGGACTCGAACCCAGCACAGCTGCTATGCTTCTGCACATGGGTCACGCGACATAACCACTAGGCTATCGGGCCGCCCTTTAGTTGTCTTAGTTTGATAACCAACAATGAAATCATGTTGATTTGATTTTGTGTTACCAAGATCTACCAACCTACTGACCTACCTATCCATCTATCTATCTATGCTGATGATACCCAGCTCTACCTGTCACTCCCCCCTAGACTACCACACTATCTCTGCCCGGATGTCATCATGCCTTGCAGATACCTCGGCATGGATGAAAAAAACGCCACCTTCAACTCAACCTCTCCAAGACTCAGTTCCTTGTCATCCCAGCCAGTCCCCCACACAACAAGAAATCAACATCCAGCTTGAATCAATCCAACTCAAACCCACAAAGTCTGCCAGAAACTTGGGTGTCATGATTGATGACCAACTAACCTTCAAGGCTCATGTGGCCTCTGTTGCTCGGTCGTGTCGATTCGCCCTGTGGAACATCAGGAAGATCAGACCTTTCCTGTCTGAACATGCAGCACAACTCCTGGTACAGGCTTTCGTAATATCATGCATCAGCTGCTGAAACTCCTTACTGGCAGGCCTCCCTGTTAGCACCGTCAGACCTCTGCAGATGATCCAGAATGCAGTAGGTCTGGTTGCAGGTTGCCCGCTGTATTAGATTGCTTCACTGGCTTGCAGTTGTCTACCTACCTACCTACCTACCTATCTATCCATCTATCCATCCACCCATCCATCCACCTACCTACCTACATCTATCAATAGCTCTACCTACCTACCTACCTACCTACCTACCTACCTACCTACCTACCTACCTACCTGCCTATCTATATATCTATCCATCTACCTACCTACCTACCTACCTACCTACCTACCTACCTACCTACCTACCTACCTACCTATCTATCTATCTATCTATCTATCTATCTATCTATCTATCTATCTATCTATCTATCTATCTATCTATCTATCTATCTACCTATCTATCGCTGTGCTTGCATAATTTTCCACTTTCAAACAACGGCTCTTCTATTATCTTTGCTATTTGTTTCTTTTCCCCAAATGAGAAATGAAACATGACATTTGCAGAAACTACAATTCTGCAATAGAGTTTTTTAAAATATTAATTTGGAAACAAAACACAAAAGAACACATAATTTAATTTCCCATCTTTGGTTTGGCAGTAAAATTTTTAAAATGCCATGAATTTCCATTTTTGGCTTGGGAACAAAAGAAAGAAAAAATGAATTTTGCAAAACAAAAATGGACAGTTGGTTGATTTGGTTTTTGATTCTTTCACCTAAAACATTTTGAGACACACATTTTTTTTAGTTTCTGAATTACAAATAACTTACGGGTTATACGATGATGCCCAGACCCAGAGGAACCATGAGATTCACAGTTAAGTGTTTGAGTGAACTATTGAAACAACTATTGGATGTATTGTCATGATATTATGTACATTCATGCCCCCCTTAATGGTTCTTTCTTCCAGTTAGCTTTAGTTGCTGCAAAATGAAGGACTTTAGCGTCAGCCTCTGCTCTGCAACTTGGTCAATATTATGCCTGCTAAACCTCAATGACTTAACACCGTCACTGTGAGCATGATAGCATGACACTGTTAGCCTTAAAAAGCAACTAGCATGGTTGTGGACCGTTAAAATCTACTCCAGTCCCTGTAACTCCAGCCAAGCGAGACAGACTCGCCTGCACTGCTTGTCTTCTGTGGTTCTGATACCAGCAAAGATCACATTATCATTATTCACAGACGGCTGTGTTTTGTCCTGCTCAGCTTTCCTCCCATGACAAACTCAATATATCAATATATGTCACGTAAATCCATATGCTGCTGCATTTTAATGCTTTTGCGGTCGGCTGCCATTTTGATCTCATTCCTATTGTATGAAACATTCCAATATTAAGCCTGAAATTCATTGTTATTATTCAATGATCAAATTCATGTTGCCCAGAGTATGACCAGTACTTCATGTGATTATAGTAGCTCAGCATTTCCCACGGACTGATGCTTTTTTTTTTTAAACATTATGTAATTTTCTATGGTTTGGTTTGGTCAGATATTCGTGCAACATCAGAGGCCAGCTCCACAACCAGCACACATGATTTACTGCAGCTCTGTGCTGACATTATTATTATACACGCTCAACCTTCAAAAAAAATAGGAAAGAAAAAAAACACTTTATATATTTGAAACCATCACACGGCTGGCAGATAATCTGTTTTGGCAATGAAATGCAAAAAGGCCACATAAATGCAATTTGGGGGGAATTTGTGTGACATAAATAATGAGTAAGCCCTGGCTCCAGGCCTGTTTGGCCCTGTAGAGGAAACTGAGTAAATTAATTCCTCCTGCTGTAATGATGTTGTAAACAAAATCAGAATCACTTTCTATCAACGCACATGCCAAGCGCTGTATATGTGGAGGGATCCGTCTCAGTCACATTGATGCAGAGATCCACTGTGGACTGGTTCTTTAAACACACTATCATTACAGTGCTGATATATAAACATACAGTATGCAGACCTACTTAGCAAAAAGAAATGTTATTTTCAACACGAAACAGAAAGTAAAGACGCTCCATTTCTTCATCTGCTTACAGGAAACCAGCCAGAAGAAAATATCATTTCCCTTTACATTTCCATTAATATCCCAAGTCAGCAGGCTTTGGGAATACTTTGAATAATTCAGCCAGTAATTCATTACCACTTTGTACTTTTTCACTCCCAGAGGCTGCAGCAGTTTCAACCAGTGATTCACAACCTGGGGGTCGGGACCCCCCCAAAGGGTTGAGGATAAATCTTAGGAGCCACAAAATGATTAACAGGATAAGAAAGAAGAGAAAACATATTCTGAAACACAAAATTACTCTTATGCTTCCCCCCCCCCTCCAAAAAAACAAAACAAAACTTTGGTAGTTTCGCCTCCTTAGGCTCATAAAATGTATTTCAAAGATACAATCAGTGAGGGGAAATTCACTTTTCGGCTGAACTATACTCTGCTGAGAGGTTCAAAGGTTCATATTTGTTTTTAAGTAAAAAGTGCTCACATACTTTGGAAGTTTTCCACTTTTATTACTTCCAAACGGTCATTTTAATTTTAAGAATTTAACAGATTACAACAAAGTTTCATCAAAAATGTAAAAATAAGTGACTGTATAAGCATTCACTCCCTTCTAGTCAGTATTTAGTAGTTTCACCTTTACCTGCGGTTACAGCATTGGGCCTGTGTGGACAGGCCTCAATCAGTCTGAACACCTGGATGCTGCAATTTTACAACATTCTTCTTTGCAAAACTGCTCAAGCTCTGTCAGGTTACACGGAGATCATGAGTGAACAGCTGTTTTCAAGTCCAGCCTCAGATTCTCAGTTGGATTGAGGTCTGGGCTCTGACTCGGCTACTTCAGAGCATTAACCGTGTTGTCTTTGAACATTTTCTATGTAGCTTTGGCTGTTTGCTTCGGGTCATTGTCAAGCAAGAAAACAAATCTTCTCTTGCAGACTTGCATCAGGTTGTCCTCCAGGATTTCCCTAGACTTTATTTTACCCTCTGCCTTTACAAGCCTTCCAGGACTTGCTGCCGATAAACATCCCCCACATCATAATGCTGCCACCACCGTGCTTCACATCATGATGTTGCCACCACCGTGCTTCACATCATGATGCTGCCACTACCATGCTTCACATCATGATGCTGCCACCACCTTATTTCACATCATGATGTTGCCACCACCGTGCTTCACATCATGATACTGCCACCACCATGTTTCACATCATGATAATGCCATCACCATGCTTCACATCATGATGCTGCTACCACCGTGCTTCACATCATGATGCTGCTACCACCGTGCTTCACATCATGATGGTGCCACCACCGTGCTTCACATCATGATGCTGCCACCACCATGCTTCACATCATGATGCTGCCACCACCGTGCTTCACATCATGATGCTGCCACCACCGTGCTTCACATCATGATGCCACCACCACCATGTTTCACATCATGATGCTGCCAACACCGTGCTTCACATCATGATGTTGCTACCACCGTGGTTCACATCATGATGCTGCCACCACCATGCTTCACATCATGATGCTGCCACCACCATGCTTCACATCATGATGCTGCTACCACCGTGCTTCACATCATGATGTTGCTACCACCGTGCTTCACATCATGATGCTGCCACCACCGTGCTTCACATCATGATGCCGCCACCACCATGTTTCACATCATGATGCTGCCACCACCATGCTTCACATCATGATGTTGCTACCACCGTGCTTCACATCATGATGCTGCCACCACCGTGCTTCACATCATGATACTGCCACTACCATGCTTCACATCATGATGCTGCCACCACCATGTTTCACATCATGATGCTGCCACCACCATGCTTTACATCATGATACTGCCAGCACTATGCTTCACATCATGATGCTGCCACCACTGGCTTTATGTCATGATGCTGCCACCACCGTGCTTTATATCATGATGCTGCCACCACTGGCTTTATGTCATGATGCTGCCACCACCATGTTTCACATCATGATACTGCCACCACCATGCTTCACATCATGATACCGTCACCACCGTGCTTCACATCATAATGCTGCCACCACCATGCTTCACAGTGTGGATGTGTTTTGCAGTGTTGTTGTTTTTGGAAGTGTTTTCATAAGCATTCACCCCCTTTAGAGTGACTCACATACAAAGAAGAATGAGGTAAAATTGCAGTGTCCTGATGTTCAAGGCTGACTGAGGCCCATCCACACAGGCTCAATGCTGTAAGTGCAGCCAAAGGTGAATCTTCTAAATGCTGACTTGAAGGATACTATGCATTCACTCATTCTATGTTTTATATTTTTAATTAACTGAGATCACTTTGTGGAAATCTGTTTTCACTTTGACATGAAAGAATCTTTTTGTAAATTCAAATTAAATTGATCATGATTCAATGATGCACTGTTTGTGGACACAAGCTAAAATGGTTGGGAACTACCAGTTTAGACTTGAGAAAATTGGCTTCTAAATGGAAAAATTACAAGGGTTAAAGAAATCACTCTTCTCTTTCATCAGGTGGAAGCTCTAAACAGGGTGTCAAACCTCCTCATCATCTCATACTGAACTGCTTGCTGCAGGTCAGACTGCAGATGCACTGCAGGTGTGTTTAACTGCATGTCTTTTAAAAAAGGCTTAAAAGAAACTGTTCTGTCATCTGTCCAGTGGCTGTAGATGTTTGGTTTACTGAGCTGCTTCCTTTACGTCACACTCACAAATCATGTGTTCATCCATCTCTCTATATTCATGCTTTTGCCTTGTATACAGATTGGACTGGGCCGCCCCTCTGGCCTTGGCTCTTCAATCACCTCTCCCTCATCCATCCCTCCAGCCCTCCATCCATCCATCCTCACATGCATCCCTCCGTCCTTCTTGCTACTCTGTTCCTCCCTCTGTCATTCCAGAGAGCAAAATAAATCAACTCCACCTCAGTGACAGCTGGCCGGCCCGCACACCTACTGAGTTATTTACTGTAGCACGCCTCTGATCCACTGTTTGATCCAAATGAACTCGCATTTGCACTAACAAAGTCAACTTTACATATTCACATACACACACACACACACACATCTGCACAGCACGCTTCAGAGCACACACACACACAATCTGTTTAGCTGCATTAGAGAAACGGGAAGCAGGTCTGTGAGAGCTTTCTGCCTTATTATGTTCTCCACAAACCAGCCCATGAATTTTATATGCAGCACTCCCATCGCTCTCCTACCCTCACCTCATTCTTGAAGCTATAAGCCAACAAGGACTCACTTGTGCACACACACCGTACGTACACATGAGCCCGCAGACACACACAACCGGTGTGTTTGATTTGTGTGGATATAGATTGGTATGTTTTTATAGTGGAGGAGAAGGTGGTGGGGGAGGGGACGGATGGATGGACGGATGGATGGGTGAGCGCATGGTGCTCTAAAAAGACAGGGAAAGGGGGCTGCGGCTCGGTAGATAATCTTTCAGTCTCTAAACACAGTGGAATCGAGGGTTAGAGGTGGCTGTCAGTCACTGTAAGCAGTCCCCACTGAGGTAACCCAGGCGGTGGGTTTGTTGAGGGAGGGGGGTAGTTACACCAGGAGGGTCAGCAGAGACCAAAACACTCGGAGAGACTTCCTCCTCTGAGGAAAAGCTTAGCCCTAAATGAAAATCCTGTCAATAACACACCACCAGTGAAGGGACTCTTTTAAGGACAAAGGGACGCCTCCACCCTGCAGAAGGTTGGAGTTCTGTTCCAACAAAAACAGAGGACTTGAGACCCATCTGGTGGGACTTTAGGGAAAAGAAATGAAGCCTCACATTCTATCATATATGTGTCCTGATTTCAAATAAATAAAAGGGTCATTTCGCCTCAGTTCGCCAAATGCCTCACATCTGATTGTCTTCAGTTTGACTGATTTTTTTAAAGTGTTAAATACTGATTTAGTTGATCATGTGTAAAAGTTGGGGTCATAGGCAGTGGTTAAAGTGAGATTTCAGGTTGGGGAGCCCTAAGATTTGGTACCAGTGGGGGGGCTCACATGCAGAGCTGCATGTGGCCTGAAAGAGTTGGTGAAAATAATCAGTAGGCCCTACTGCCACGGGGAGGCGGAGCCCAGCTCTGAGGTGGTGGAGCCCTGATCCCAGGGGGCGGAGCTCAGCTCCATAGGGCTCCGGCCCACTTTAACCCCTGGTCATAGGTAACATTAATTTCTGAGTTAAACATTCTTAAAGATCATGTTGATTTTTGCATCATTTTCTTGGCGCCTATCTGTGGATCAATGTGTGAAGAGCCATAACTTGAGAATCAATATCGCTTGAGTCCTGAAATATGAACACATGGTCTTTAATGGCACAACCCTGCTTTGATAGAATAATACAAATCAGTTATATGATGGTGCAAATTTGGTTCAAAAATTCAAATGTTGGGCCGTCATGTAGCTCGCTGAGTTTGGGCATTACCATGTAGGCAGCGGTCGTGAGTTCGAGTCCGGCTCACGACCCTTTGCTGCATGTCTCTCTCTCTTCTCTCTCTCTACTCTCTTTCACCCTATCTCTCCCCTATCATTGAAATGAAAAAACTCCCCAAAAAATATTTTAAAAAGAAATTTAAATGTTTCAGTCTACTTCGATATTCCACCAACCATAAAACCTTTATTTTTCACTCTGACGATTGGCACCAATAGGAGCTTTAAAAATGTAGAGCATGGTGCCAGTCAGAGGCATGTTTTATGAGAAAAACGTTCAATTTTTTTTTTTGCAATGATGGCCAATATTTTACCCTGCATTGAGCAGGTATGATGGTGAAACCAGTCCAAAAGTGGCCCCAGCTGGAAGAGTTATATAATATTGTTACTGGGCCAAAAGAAAAATCATTGTCTTCCAACTCATAGTGCTACAAATAATAGTCAGTCACAGGGGGAAAGAAATCAGAGTGAAAAATAAAGGTGTTTATGGTTGGTGGAACATCAGAGTCAACAGTAACATTGACATTTTTTGACCAAATTTGCAGCATCTTATATCTGATTTTTATTATTCTACCACATCAGGGTGGTACCACTGAAGACCAAATATATATATGAGTGAACCTGCTAAATTTCAGGACTCCACCTACATTATTTCTGAAGTTATGGCACTTCAAACATTGATCCACAGATTGGCACCACGAAAATGAGGCAAAAATCAACATAACCCACCTTCTCTAGGAATTTTTAACTCAATAACTGATTTTAGCTACGATCCCAGATTTTACACGTTTTTTCTTAATAACATGCATTAAAAATCAGACAATAATGAGGTGGACAGGCTTGATTTTATGGCACTCAAGTTTCCCCACAACCACAACTTTAAGCAAAATTTGCTAAACATTTTTATTGGTTTCGATTTTGAGCCCTTGATGACGTCTTTAATCTCCTCGATTTTAGTGCGAGAAAAAGATTTTGCACTTTTGGCAGCTTCGTCTTCCTTTTTTATTGCTTTGCCATGACTCCTTTCAGCCAGCCAATCATGTATTAGATGGAGCGGAACCCTGGTAGCCTAGAAAATAGAGGAGACGCTTCAAACATGTTGTGAAAGGGTCGTATTTAAACTCCAACTGTACTATTTCGCCAAACCTAACCAAGTAGTTTTGGTGCCTAAACATCACCAAACAGTGTGTGAAAAAAAGAAAGTGAGCACCGAGTGAAAACTAACCTCAAATCTAAGAGTATTGATCCCATATTGGATGCAAATCCCTTCCTCCCGGGTGAAAGATCTGCTGCTGACTCATGCCTAAATCCTCTCCACTAATCTTGGATTTTATGGCTCTTTCAGACTAGAAACCTTTCCTAAGACATCACAGTCTTACCTTTTGGAGAGAAAACACAAGAAAACATAACTGACAGTGCAGCTGTAAGGAACATAGTTTTTGAGAGACGGAGTTATTACAGTAAAATCTGCTGGATGTATTTTCTACAGACCTGTTTGCTCTCAGGAGAGGTATCCTAATAACATTTGATGATCCTCTGATTTATCTTGTGTTCATTCCTCATACAATCAATCAAATCTGTCACCTAACTTCCTCAGAATCAGCTGATTTTTTACGTACAACAACTTTAGTATGTTTAATGAACACATGCAAAATTTTGTCTTCATACTATGAATATTTTTGAGGTTACAGGCCCTCAGAGTACTTTAATCTGAGTTACTTTTTCCAGCATTTTTGAGCCTCCTAACTTCACAGGTTCAGCAGATGGACACATGGATGTTTCAGGGCTGAAAAACACATTTCAGCTTTGGTAGTCAGTTTTACACCCCATCCAGGAGTCACAACCTGTAGCCAAGTTTTTGTTTTCGTTCACAACTTTCTACTATTTCTCTAACTCTGAGCATCAACATTATGGGATGCATCATAGTTTGAACAGCAAAACTGATGCAGTTTATTATCTGTGACAAAGAGCCATAGAGAGGGAGGTAGGGAGATTGACAGGCGGATCGGTGCAGCGTCTGCAGTCATGCGGTCGCTGTATCGGTCCGTCATGGTAAAAAAGGAGCTAAGCTGAATAGTGAAGCTCTTGATTTACCGGTCTGTCTTCGTTCCTACTTTTACCTACGGTCATGAGCTTTGGGTCATGACAAAAAGAACGAGATCCTGGATGCAAGCGGCCGAAATGAGTTTCCTCCGCAGGGTGGCTGGGCGCACCCTTAAAGATCAGGTGAGGAGCTCAGTCACCAGGGAGGAGCTCGGAGTGCACTTCTCCACATCGAGGAGTCAGTTGAGGTGGCTGGGACATCTGTTGCAGATGCCTTCGGGACGCCTCCCTAGGGAGGTGTTCTGGGCATGTCCCACCAGGAGGAGGCCTTGGGGTAGACCTAGGACACGCTGGAGGGACTATGTCTCTCAACTGGCCTGGGAACACCTCAGGGTCCCATTGGAAGAGCTGGAGGAGGTGTCTGGGGTGAGGGAAGTCTGGGCCTCTTTGCTTAGACTGCTGCCTCCACAACCTGGCCCTGGATAAGCGGAAGACAATGGATGGATGGATGGATGGATGGATGGATGGATGGATGGATGGATGGATGGATGGATGGATGGAAAGAACTATAGAAAGAATCATTGGTATCCTGGATGTGTTTTCTGTTTTCTGATAATTCACCAGAGAAAACTTGAAAAAGTGCATTTTGGGCATGAACCTTCAAGGCTCATATTACAATCTGGAATAGGTGGTTGGTCAGAAGAGGCCATAATATATGAAAGTATCATTTTTGCCTACATCTTGGTGCCATGATTCCTTATTCCCATCTGAATAATTTCCTAATGTACGTCTGTGAAGATTCTCAGTCATCCAGGTCATGGTTGCCTTTGTGGTTTCATACGTAGCATCTGGTTTCTCAAAGACGTTTCACCTCTCATCCAAGAGGCTTCATCAGTTCTAAAATGACTGGTCTTTATACTCTTCCAGAGCCATTAGCACTATTGAACTTTGAGTCTGCTGGGTGTGTGATGCCCCTCCCCTCATTATACGAGTCGTTAGGTCCTTTCCTCTCACAATGGGGTTTGTTGGGGGCCTTTGTGGCCAGGTGTGAATGGGTTCTGTCCCTAATGTAGTCATATTTTAACACTGGTGAGAGGTACTGATTTATTTTTAATGGTCATGACTCAACATGTATGGCTTTAAGTGAAATGTACCAACAACTTCTGTAAACTAGAATAACTTTGAGGATGTTTTAACATTTTGGCTAGTGGCCGTATTAGCTCAAAATGTCAGTACGTCAAATTCCTAAAAGATAGTGTCTTTCCTATCAATGCAGCGCTCCAAGTACTCATTTTTTCCTGTTTTTTGTTGAATTTTTGGTCCAGAAAGGGGTCGAATTTAAAGATATGTCGTCTTTAAATACTTGAATCTGTCTTTAAATACTCCCAAAGTTGCTCAAACCCCCAACATCCCCACAAATGAATACAGAAGTCACATCTTTCGCTGCAGCAGCCACAGATCTGCCAAATATTCGTATCCCTGAAACACTCGTTAAACTGCACAAATCTGCGCGACTAAAACGCAGCGTGAGCTCGGCCCCCGAAGCTGCATCCCAGCTATTCTCCAAAAACCAGCCGTCCTCACTGCGGCTCCAGAAAACAGGCCGAACGCATCCATCACCGCTCTCCAAGGAGCTTGTTCATCATGTTTCCGGCGTCTTGTAGCCAAGTTGGAGCAAAGGTAGCGCAAAGAGCTTCCACTCAGAGGAACACGGAGGAATTTGATGGACATTTCTATGTGTTTTGGAGCTGAATAAAGACTCCAGGAGTCCTGCAGCGGGCTGACATGAAGCTATGGAGGTTTAACAGGAGGAGCTGTTGTTGTGGTTGTGACTCTTTTTTTATTTTAAGAAAACCTATTGCTATCATCATTTTTACTTTTCTACGCATCAGTTTGATTCATCAGGATAAAGTGGAGAACCCAGTGTAGGATGAGGAAGATGCTATATTTCAAATCCGCAGCCCTGAGTAGGAGGAATTTAATGTGCCAAGTTTTTGTGGCATTATTTTTTTCTGAGAGTTGAGCTCTTTCATGTTGCCTGGTTTAATGCTGCCTTCAATTCATCCTGGTAAGCCCCTAGTCAAGACCTCTGAAGTGGTAAATACGACGTGTCACGCATTCAAGTGCATTTAGTTTGAAGGACAGCTTCTCAAACAGCATTAGTAAACTGCAGCCTGGAAGTCTCTTCTGCAGCGGCTCCAGCATCTGAGAAGTGATGAGTTAAGTGAAATTTAAACATATTAATATTTAACTGGGAATGCTAATGCAAAGTCAAATAAATGCAAAGTGTTATCAAGGGGCCATGTTGGAAATTTTTATTTTGCAGAAACCTGTTCCAGCTTCTCTCCTCTGGTAAGCACTACAGAGCTCTGAACACCAAAACAACCAGAGACAGGAACAGATTTTACCCACAATTCATCACTCTGAAGTTTTTAAACATAAAGAACTCATTCTGAATCCCAACCCTGAGCCACTGTATATACCACACATACTGTATTTACTGTATTCTGTACAGTGCATATACTGTAAATACTTTGTATACTGTTTATACTGTATATAATATATACTGCATATACTTTACATACTTTGTATACTGTACATAATGTATATACTATATATAATGTATACTGTGCATATAGTGTATACTGTATATAATGTATACTGTACTCTTGCATATCCTGTACATACTTAAACACTGTATATACTGTGCATACTGTATGTCACATATGCCATGCATACTGTATATACTGTAAACTGCATATAATGTACATATTTTGTATTCTATGTATACTGTATATAATGTATATAATCTATAGTGTGCATTCTGTACATACAGTACTCTGTATACTGCATATACTGTATACAGTGTATAGTATACATATTGCATATGGTGTACCTACTTACACACTTTATACTGTACATACTGATTATACTTTACATACTGTATACTGGGGTGTCCAATCCTGGTCCTCGAGGGCCCCTATCCTGCATGTTTTAGATGTTTCCCTCTTCTGACACACCTGATTCTAATGATCAGGATGGTTATCAGGCCTCTGCAGAGCTTCACGATGAGCTGATCATTTGAATCAGGTGTGTTGGAAGAGGGAAACATCTAAAACGTTTAGGATAGGGGGCCTCGAGGACCAGGATTGCCCACCCCTGCTGTATACTGTGCATACTACATACAGCATATACCATGCATACGTTCTATAACCTGCATACTGTATATGCTGTAAACTGCATATAATGTACATATTTTGTATTCTATGCATACTGTATATAATCTATATAGTCTATACTGTGCATAACTACATACTTTGTATACTGTACTTGCTGCATATTGTCGTGAGCCAAGTATACCCTTTAACAGGATAATTGGACCAGCTCTCCGTTTCTAGGGTTAGGTTATAACTGCTCATGGGTATTACCCAGTGAGTTCAGCAGAACAGCTTAAGCTGGTGGTGAGGGGACTCGCCTAGCTCTCACTGTCTTCTTCCAGACGTCTATCCCGCTTACTCTGACCGAAAACCAAACTAAGTAGCCTCGTAGCCTAGCCTTCCAACCAGTCACGCCTGTTAACGACAGCTCCCTCCTCTGTATATGACAGCACTTGGTGAATTGCTAGGTTAAGTTTAGAAGTCCGGACAGTGGACTCCAGGGATCTGTTTAAAAATCTATTTTCTTTGTAACTAGAACAACCGGTCAGAACCTTCAGATCTTATGCACACAATTGCTTAACTTTTTACATCCATGAGGTGTTTCAGGTGATTAATTTAAAAGTCTGGACAAATTCTCTCTAGATGCATATCCAGTGTTTATTGTATATTTTTGGCAAGGTTACAGCAACAGCAGATGATTAAATTCTAATATATCAAAAAATCCTGATTATGGTTAACTAATTAGGTTAATAAAACAATGCTGAGCTCTTTAAGACTAATTACCCGATTGTGTGTTTTTGGGAAAGGAGAGGACAGGCAGCCTGGCCATCGCCACCACGCCCAGTCCTGACTTGGGTGCAATAGAGTTCCTTAAGGAATGATAACTCCGTACAAAGTCTCAATATATCCAATAAGTTCCCCACGCATCCCAAGGGGAGTGAACAGTCCAGATCCCAAATCAGTCTTGCAAAAATCCTTTTAATCCTTGGCTTCGTTGTGGAAAAGTTTCAATAATCCAATACGATGGCAAAATGAGCTGAGGAAAGTCCCTGACTCTCCTAGCACAGGCTGAACGGCCTGAACAGGCCGCATCTTCTGCTTCCCCTTGCAGAGGGAAGGATATATTGCATTGTTCCATCTTCAACAAAATTGCAGACCGATCTAAACTGTTCTTTTTCTTAGTAGAGTAAAACTCTACTTATCCTGGACTAACGCCAGATCCAACCATCTTCTGCGATGTCCCCGGACAACTCCGTTTAATCTGCGTTTGTCTCTCATTTTTATACTTTCCTATATTCCTCAGAGACACATGCACCTTTCTCTCCTCCCAAAACACACTTTCCTAACATTAGCTCATCGTCTCAGTTAGCTCAGTCGCATGATTCATGATTCATACTTTTCAAAACTTCAGACATTGTCTCATCCAGTCTGGGTTTGCTCGACTTCCTCTTTCTGGTTGCTACACAGTAAGAGGACTTCCTCTTTCTCTGTCAGCTGCTCAGATAAACATATTAGAATTACTTCAAATCTCATTGATATCAGATATTTACAATCATCACACCATCTGAATCAACTGAGACAACTTTCCAATCACTTGATCATCAAAAGTTATTGAAAACTTAAGCAAACACACTTCAGCACAGACATTTTACTCCATGTCCTGTTTCTAAACTGCCACACAGCTAAGTTCCTCTTTTTAGCCTGCAGAATTCTGGTTACAAAGAATCACTTTTAATCTTACTTAATAATTATAACTGTTTCAAATCATCACTTAACATAAGAATATTTTCAAATCATCATTAAGCCTAAGCGCAATCATATCATTTTATTTATTTAGCCTCTGTATATGGCTGCTCTGGGATCTCAAACCTTGGCTCCACTTGACAATATATTGTAAACTGTTTGTGTCAATAACTATTTTTTGTTAATTACTGCATTTTCCACTAAACTCTGCTTTACTACCAACATGCTCTTTTGCTCATATCTACTAGTAATGTTGGACCTGGTAGTTAAACACTCAGCTTCTTCCTGTAACCTGCTCTCCTTGTTTTAATTAGTTTTTAAAAATTGCATTCGTCTTTTCCTGTTAGATGCAGAAATAATCAAAAATTCACATCAACATGAATCAAATTAAAAACAGGTTTGAATCTTTCATTATCCATTATTTTTCAGTTCCTCTACAAATGGATGATTCCTCCTTAAATTTGTGCTTGTTCACGTTTGCGTTGCATCAGAATCTGAGTCTCCTGCCAGCAGCTTGGTGACATTATAGACACACCTGACCTGATGTATCATCCATCAGCTTGTTTTAGGAGCATTCTGAGACGTATGTGAACACTACTGATCTTTATTGTTGCTGACATCAAACATAAAGACCTTTACAGATGTGCCCCTCAATCACTTTGTATAAACGCTTTACTTTTTGTTAACCTTTAAATCCGACCTGAAGGATAAACTGATTTCGATGAAATATCCCAGTTTTAAGCTTAGATTCGATTCGTTTTTCCAGACAGAGCCGCTCATCAAGCATGATGTGTTCAAGGACCTTTAGAAAGTTGATCAGCTGAACGTTTTGAGCTCTGACGAATGGTCTCGTTTTGGCATTTAAAAAAAGAAAAAAACAACAACACATGCTTTCAAACCCACAGCCAGGGATTTAGAGGGTTAACTTGGAGAACGTCTTGTGAAATAAATAGACATCATTTATCACAGTTAACCAATGCAACTAAAAGTTATCCCAGCTCAGAATGTGATGGACCAGAAGATGGAGGAAGTCATCTGAGGGCAGCCGGGACGATAAACTGAGAGCGTGTAATTTAGTTAGTATTAAATTATGTTTGCAATAACGCTGGTTGATTGGTGGTTAATGGTTTGAGTGGCTGATGTGACAGGAGCTGGTAGTTTGGCATCCGACGCAAACAATAATAAACTTTCAAATACCTTTATTCAGTGGCCACATCCCTCTACATGATTTAGAGGAAGGATTAGAAACTAGCAGTGAAAATAACATCTGCACTGTAAAAAATGCCCCTCCCAAAACAAGAAAAAAGCGTATTTCAAGGCACTTTTACCTTGAAATAAGTGAAAAAATCTGCCAATAGAACAAATGAAGATTTGCTTGGTCAGATTTCTTGAAATAAGACATGATGTTTAGAATATTGAGGTCTTAAAATTAGCAGGGAAAACTTATTTTAAGCTGTATTTTAGCAGCATTGTCAAGCTGAGGTGTCTTAGAATAAACCAGACATGCTAAAGAATTAAATAGATGTTTGCTTTCATAAGTTTAATGTCAGCTTCTTAATTTGAGATGTGTTCAACTTATTTTAGTTGTATTATCGTGGCTCTTCTCTAGATTTAAGACCATCTTGTACTTGAAATAAGATCACACAGATTAATTGAAGCATTCTGAGATATAATGTCTTCTCACAGTTGGCTAGAAATCCTAATATTTAGTGGTGTTTGACAGCATTTGAAGGTGTTGTGTTTTAGGTGAAGCCAGCTACGCCCAAAAGGAGGAGTTTTAACTCAAAAGCAGACATTTGCTTTGTTTTTTGTTTTTTTTTTTACACATTTTCCACATGCAGCTGTTTTCTGATATGAATTGGTGATTTTCCAATAAAATGCTTTTACTTTATTTCTTAAATCCAGATTATTTATCTGATACAAACAACAGCTCAGCTTGAAACATGTATGAAATGAAATGAACCTTGTTTCTTGTAAAATACAACTAAAACAAGATCATTTCAAGATTGTTTGACTTAACAAGATATTTAAGATGTGTTGTCTTAAAACACGTCCCTCCATCTGCTGAAATGTTACCTGTAAAGTGAATTTATCTTAAATCAAGTGGGTTGAGACAATTGGACTAAAAATAAGACGAATAAACTTGGTAAGATGTTGAGTTTTTGCAGTGTGAATATGGAAACTTAGTTCTCTGAAGGACAACTGAACTTTGAGGTAAATAAAAAGCAGAGAGTGAGGCGTCTCACTTCTAAAAAAATTTCTGAAACCGACAAGTTTCTCTCCTTCCCTGTAGGATTTTTTTGTGTTTTTAAAAGCTGCACCTCTGCAGCAGCTAGTTGAGCCCAAACTTCTCAGTCACTCGGGGAAACGGTACAATAAAACTCAACACCAGGCGCCTCAGAGACAGAGAGAGAGAGAGAGAATATATTCCAGGGTCCTGAAAAATACACAAACAAACAGCAAATATATGTGTATAAGCTGGTGTGGAACTCCATTAAAGCCCTAATAAGGTGCTTTAATTCCCTCAAATGAGCTTAAAAGGCACTTTGTAAAGGAAGTCCCCAGCTGCTGGATGGATATCTCAAATATCTCCAGATTAAACTGAATGAAGCTGAGGTGAAGTGGAGGCCGGCCTTATCGCGGTGCAGCATCTCACCCGGTGGGATGAGGGTTAAAAGGAAATTCGCTCTCAGATGATGTTTTACCTGAGCCCTGGGGAAGGGTCGCGCTGCCTGGAGGAGGAGGAGGAGGAGGAGGAGGAGGAGGAGGAGGAGGAGGAGGAGCGAGCCCTTCGGAGGCCGACTGAGCGAGCAGAGCGCCAGGAAGCAGTGATTACCTGCCTGCAGGCCCTGATGTAGAAAGTTAGCCCTCTGAGAAACGGCCTCGCTCTGACATCATCTGCCGTTTGGGCCGTGTTTATTTTCTCCTCTAAAATGAGGGATATCACTCTCCACTTCCCCCTCATTTCTAAACCATATGCGGCAGCCTCAGAAGAAACAAACAAGCCGGTCCCAGTCACGGCCGCACACACCGCCACGAATTACAAACACCGCTTACGGTCGGCGATGAGGAGGAACGCAGGAGAAAGTAGCAAAACATGAACGGAGAGAAGAAATGTAAGAGAGGAGAGTCTGTTTAAACGAGCAAATCAAGCTCAAGTAAAGAAAGGAGCCACGTTTATTTATCTTCATTGTTTAGCAGAGATGTGGCTCCGGGGATATTCTGGGCTTGAAAATGAAAAATATTCCTCCTTTCCTTGTATTTAGTTTTTGAAGAGGCACCAGCAGGCCTCCCCAGTGTCTGAAGAACACAAGTTTCACTCCCTGGACTCTGCTCAACTCTTCAGGTCAAAGATGGGATTAAAATGAATGTAAATAATATCAGAAGACAGAACAGGAGGAGACTGAAGAACCCAAGCTGCATGGTTATGGTTATAGTTAAACACATAGTTAAAGTCATTAAACTGTTTAAAACAGCTGATGCTACAAAAACACATGAAAACATCAAGCAACCATGGCTGTTTAAGGAAATACTAGATATTTAAGAAAGTAAAGGGAAAGTTGGTTATCTTAAAATCAAACTAATGTCTTCAAAGTGGGAAAGTGTTCTTTGTCTTTCTAAAATATATTTATTTAAGCAGAAATATGGAAAAGAACAAAGGTACATCTTGCACCAGTTGCTTTTTTGCCTTTAAGCCAACCCCAGGCATCCAGCTGACAACCCAAACCTGCACCGACACAAACGTTACCCTGCAAACGACAACAAGAAGCCAGAAACCACATCCTCAGAACGTATCAAAGTTTGGTTCTTTTGGTGTCAAATTGTCTGAAAGTAATGGAATCACTGTCATCAGTCAATTAACTGTTATCCTTTTTTCACATTTAAAGCCATTTACGTCACAAACTATGTAACCCTGCAACATTCTCAGGTGATCATTTTGCACGTTTCGTTTATCTTACTACTTTCATGACTTATAATCTCTTGAATCTTCTGCACTTGCTGCTTATTTGACTTCTAACACTTTGCTTTTTTAACCTACACGTTAACGTTTACTGTTATGCACTAAAACACCAAGTCAGATTCCTCATATCTCTCATCTCATCAGCTGAATTAACTTAAGGAGCAACATAAGAGATCTTTCTGACCGCCGGCTCCGGGTTTCAAACGCTCAGAAGCTCTGCTCTTGATTATTTTTCCAATCGGGCCAAAGTAATCAGAATAATATCTGACTGTGATTTTGAAGTGGCAAAATTACACAACCTCATGTAATCAGGTGTGACTGACCGGCTCAAAAGCCCCGCTGGAGTCTCAGCCCCCTGAAGAAGCTTCCGACGCCGCGGCCCTCTGTGAGTAATTGCTGATTAAAGCGATGTGAACACACGATTATACAGTTAAAGCCCGGGGTGGCAGTCATTCTCTGCCCTCCATGTGGGGTCACCTCGTGAAAAGAAAAGGCCACAAATCAGCCTTTCTCACCCCGGCTGTAATTCCTCTCTGCCTCTGTCACCTCCCTCTGATCCAGCCTCCGTCCTCTTTGCAGTCAAAGAGCCGAACCAGGAAGGCGATCTGCTTCCAGCCCACATACACAGTGCGCTTTGACCACGAAGGCACGGCGAACTAAAACCCCTCCGTCTCCTCCTTCGGGCTGCAGCTTTACTCTGTCAGAGCTCAGGTTTGTCTCACTGGAGGTAAAGAGCAGCTTATCATGAATTTAAACTACCGTTCTGTCCTCCTAAACTTGAAGTCTTGGTACTTTAGCAATGAGAAAATCGTCACCATCGCGGCCGCCTTCAACGAGCAGTCAAAATATTCCATTTGCTGCCATCTTGCATTTGAAAGCTTCAAGGCCCTGCTGGTTTTAAGTGTCTGAAGCCTTTTTTTACGTCCTAATGGCGGAGGCTGACTCAGGCCAGCCTTTTAAAGCGTGCTGGTTACGGCCGATGCATTATTCTCTGTGCAGCCTGCGGTATCTTATATTTGACCCGGGACACCTCCAGCGGTTAACTCGCTCCTGCTGGAAGTCCTTTTAAAAAACCCTTTCACCAGCCGCCCACCAGCTCTCTCAGCCTCCTCTTCTTTCATTCCGTTGTCTGCGTGTCTCTTATGATAAAATTTGATTTTCAAAGTTGCGGTCCGTGGAGTCCGTTCGCAACACTTCCCCGTCCTCGCATCTTTTCACGGCAAACAAACACAGCACCAAAACTAAAGCCAAAGCTGCTCCGATTAGCTCGTGCTGTGGCAGCGGCTGGAATCAGGAGCTAAAAATCTCCTGATTCTGTTGTTGTTTGACTGTTTTTAAGCCTCGCTCATCAATAAAGCACAGAAAGAAACTATTCAAAGGCAGACAGTGGCAGAGTGATGCACCAACGCAAAACATGAGTAGTAATGGAGATGATTTGTCGTCTGAAAGAGGGAATCAGTCTGAGAAATATTATGAACTGGTGCATGTTTGCAAAAGGGGCTGCCCGGTCAGCACTGTCGCCTCACAGCTAGAAGATCCCCGGTTCGCGTCCCGGTTAGGACGCCTGGGATCTTTCTGTGTGGAGGTTGCATGTTCTCATCAGGTTCTCCAGCTTCCTCCCCCAGTCCAAAAACATGCTGAGGTTAACTGATTATTCTAAATTGTCTGTAGGTGTGAATGAGATTTGTTGTCTGTCTCTATGTGTAGCCCTGTGATAGACTGGCAACCTGTCCAGGGTGTCCCCTGCCTTCGCCCAAGTCGGCTGGGATAGACTCCCCCCACGACCCTACAGAGGATTAAGCGGTGCATAGATGATGGATGGATGGATGCTTGCATATCAACATAAAGTCAATGGAAACAAATGTAAACATGTAAACAAAAAAATCAAGCTTCTTCTTCTTTTTCAAAATTGAGGATTTAAAAATCTGAATAGACGGGCAACAAATGCTTGAAAGTTCAGATCAAAATACCCAGCTCGACAAAAACTATGGTGCAAAAGTGGAGAAACTCCGATTCCGACAGCACGGAGCTGAAAGGTGAAGCTCTCGATTTGCCAGTCAGTTCGTGTTCCGGCCCTCACATGCTCTCTGAAAAACTTAATTAATCCCAAAGGAAGTTCTTGTGCCGGATATTGCCCAGAAAACAAAATTACATAAGACGAGGAATGCAGTGCCAAGTAGAACGCAATAAGAAATAAGTGCAATACAGTACAGAAAATAAAAAGAAGTCAACTCAAATGAGACTAAAGTAATACTGGGAATTATATGGAGATAATAACAATAATAATGCATTGGTTTTATGTAGCGCTTTTCTAGGCACTCAAAGACGCTTTACTTTGCATTATTCATCCATACTCCATGGTGGTAAGCTACGTATGAAGCCACAGCTGCCCTGGGGTAGAGTGCCCCATCAGCCCCTCCGACCACCACCAACCACTCACTCTCACACTGCATCCACCCAGGCTTCCATCCAGGTACTGACCAGGCCCAACCTCACGTAGCTTCCAAGATCTGATGGAATCGGGCATCCACAAGTCGGTATGGAAAGTAATGAAATATTGCACATTAAATTGACAACTTATGACAACTTACAAGAGTCTCAAGGACGTCTGGACATGTTAAAGGAACCCTGGTTGTTTGTGGGGTTCTCAGAGGAATTGTATTGACACTTAACACCTGCATGTCTTTTAGCTTTTAGCTCTTTTTATTCTTTTGTCTTTTAGCTTTTAGCCCTTTTTATTGTCCAGTTTTAGCTCCAGTGTCTTCCTCATGGGGGGCCTCCACGCTGGGAGGTGTGGCTGGTCTGCCCGCGGAGGGGGTGCGTCGCCCTGGGGACCCCGGAGGCCCAGAGGACCAGGGGGCTCTGCACCATGTGTGTGGAGTCTACCCCGGTCTTTCTGGGTCGGGGGTCTCTGTGGTGGTGGCACTCCCTGTGGGCGTGGGCTGCGATCCCTCTCAGTGTATGTTTTTATTTTGGGAAGCACTTTGAGTTCCATTTTTTTTTGTATGAAAAGTGCTATATAAATAAAGTTTGATTGATTGATGTATGTTTTATTTCTTTTGTTGTGTCTTTAAAATGTATTTTTATGTATAAATCGATATTTTTATTTCACTTATTTTATGGAAATACTTCAGCTTATGTATAATATGATCAGTTTGGGTTATTTAGGATGTACAGTAGTTCCTCGCCATATCATGGTTCACTATTTGCGGTCTCACTGTATCGCGGATTTTTAAATTGTATATAAAATACGTAGCATACAGCAGATGAGTAGACGCACGTATGAACTACAGCCGCTTCAGCTTGAGCTAGTTGGTCGCTGATTGATTGGTGGGGATGGAAGCCAGTGTTTGTAAGAGTGTGGGAAAGGTTGATAATAGTGTGGGGAGGGTTTAAAAAGCCTTAGAATACATATAAATAATGAAATTTAGTTGAGTTGTTAAAGGTTCCTTCAGAAAAACTCTAAGCAAGTAGAGTCCCTTAAAAACCCACAGAGTTCTTTGGAGTAGGTAGAGGGACTTTCGGCCCTTCTTGACCTGCTGCCTCTGTGACCTGAGCCCAGGTAAGTGGAAGAAAATGGAAGAATGAACGGATCGAAGGAGGCGAGCAAAGCAGAAGAAACGGAGTCGAGGTTGCCGGTGCAGAGTCGGAAACCAGCAGAGTACAGACGGACAGAAAACCCCGGAACACAATGGAATAAAGCCCAAAGGCAATCCGGCAGGTGCTGCGTGAAGGACCGGTCGAATATGTGAGGAGTCGGGAGCAGAGTGGAAATCAGGAGAGCGAAGAAGATCAAGCGATGCAGCAGGAAAGCAGGTAGAACTGGCCTGCCTGAAAAGACATAAGTGGTGAACAGAAAGCAGGGCAGATTGAATAAAACAGGCAGAACCTTGACAGGACTTGAACTCACTTGGCTGGTGGGGAAGATTTTAAAAAGAGAGGATGCAGTAAAGGGCGAGAGAGAAGGATTTTTTTAGCTGGATGTTGATTCTTGTGTTGAAAAAGCCTGTCAGGGTGCTATTATGACGTGATTTAAGCCCTGAAGAGGACACTGTTAATTGTTACCCGTCTCTATTATCACTCAAGCTGAAGCAGAAGACACAAACTCATTCTTTAAAAAAACACTAATAACATTTTAGCTCTAATATAAATGCCAACATGTAGGAATTACCACTGCTCGGTTAATTATGTGGTCTTGTTGATGGAAACACACTCTGATGGAGCTGCCTTTTATATAAAAACCCCAACAGGCTTGAAAATCGGGTTGCATCGCACATGCAAAAAGAAACTGCACGGATATTCTCCTCTCTCAGCTCAAACATGCAAACACAACAAGACTAGAAAATAATGGAGCGTCACCCACGACAGGATAGCATTAAGGTTATGGTGACAGAGGGAGCATCTCATGGGAAAACAAATGTAAATAAAATGGAGAGTGACACAACAACTTGCTGAAGGCTAAGCTAGTCGAGATGAGAAAACGGTTGGAACAAGAAGAATCACACAAGTTATGTATTCTTCAGCATAAAGGAGACAAGATTTTACCTACCAGTTTAACATCAAGTAGCTAATATTAGCCTCAAGTGTTGCTGAGCATTGTCCGCTGCTCCGGGCGCTAGCAAGATCCGAACATATCAAGCATGTTTTATAGTATTAGGGCAACCCTGATGAGTCTGTAAGCACTTCAGGAGGTTTAGGGACAGTGGTGGCACAACGGTTAACGGGACTGATCAGAAGGTCAGAGGATCAAACCACAATGCAACTATTGTTGGGTCCTTGAGCAAGGCCCTTAACCCTTACTGCTCCAGGGGCACCGTACCATGACTGACCCTGCGCTTTGACCCCAACTGGGATATGCAAAAACAACATTTGACAACACTGTAAAAAAAAATGTATTTGTGACAAATAAAGGTTTTTTTCTTTCTTTCTTAACAGTGAATCAGTAAACCCCTCACATTAAGAAATAATGTGGGTTCCATACTGAGTCAGACCCAGATGGCATCAAAGATTTAAATCAGATTTTTTGGAAAGTGTGAAACAGGGGCAAACTCTTGGAGTGCGATTCCATCAATAGCTGCTAGCTGCCTTCAAAAAACCCTGCTTTCCATTTTAAAAAGCCTCGACTTAGAAGAAAAAGAAATACTAAAAATAAAAAAAGAGAAAGAAACACAGTGAAGGATTTTTTTAAACAAATAATTGCAGTCTCAATCAGCAAACTAAGACTTCCATCAAGTGTACTGATGGTTATTGTAGAGCCAAATGCACCAGTAGTGAGATGTAAAGCCTTATAGAAGGCTTTGATGTAGGTTTTTTTTTTTTTTGCTCCTGTCCTATATTTGCTCACTGCTTGACTCATTGTAACTGTAACATAAAGTCCTGCACCTCTATGGAAACAGAACAACCATGACTAGAAGGAGAGAGAACCCAAAAATGTCTTTTGTGCAGTAAGACACAGTTATAATGCCATAAACTGTATCTCAAAAACAATGAATTTCTTTATTCATTTTGCAAAAATAAAAAAAATGGAATCAGCATGTACAACATTCTTCCAGGTGCCCACAGGTGTCAGCAAGACTGGAAAAATCAATGGTGGCTCTATTTACCCCACTGTAGACTTTGTACTTGTCTACTAGCTGCTCTATAGAAACACTGCCTGCAGTTCAACCAAAAAGTCCTTGAATTGTTGCCACGTCTGTTGGTCACAGCTAAGTCACTAATGGCTTCACTGTTGCACCAAAGACTGCAGAATTTTTTGTTTTTGATAGAATCTCGTCAGAGCAAATACATTATTTTTGGTGAATTTTTAGATTAAACGTGTAGAAAAGGGGATTTTGATGGTATATTATGAGTTTAAGCTTGGATCTGGTCACGTTTCAACGCTGCATGCCACAGATGATTGTCAGAAAGCTGGAAATCCATTGTTTATTTTCAGTTTTTACAGTTTGTGGCTTTGATAAATGGTGCCATTTAGATTTCTCTTTAAGGACAACATGCCTTTCAAGCCCACTGCCAGGTTTTTGTGGTTCAGGAGGTTAGAAAATAAACAGTGGTTTTGCTTCAGAGATGCAGCTCTGACGTGTTTCTGCTGAAGGACTAATATTTTGGGAGGTTCTTGTTGTTAGTACAATGAAGCCGAAGCAGCCAGAGCAGTCACCAAAGCGTAAACCAGTCACTGTTTCCAGTAAACGTGCTCATGCTGGACTGAGGTTATGAGTAATGCGTCACCGGAGCGTGAAAACAAAACCTAACGTTGTTTTCTCTGGAAAGTCCTGCTGCTAAATGCAAACCAGAGGCTGACATCATCACACCTTTCTACACACTTTATGGATCCGAAACGTTTCATTTTGATGAAATGTTCTGAAATTTAACGTAAAAGCCTCACGTTTCTTCCCCCTAAAATGTCACAAGGCAGACCTCTGCTCCACCCGGCGCCCCGCTGGCTGCTGCCTCCCTCTGAAGCCATGTGAGCGGCCGTCCCTGTGGCCAGGAACAGGGAAGTCAGATTGATTAAACAAGCTGCCGGCATAATGTGATCATGTATCAGTCAGCCCACACGTTTAGCTCCGTAATTCTTTCTCCACGGCAGCCTGTCTCCTCTCCAGCTTTGGCCTTTTGAAGTTGAGATCTCACAAATCCCCCCCCCCCACCCCTCCCCGCCAAGCCTTCCCTCTGGCCCGCCTCCCCTCCCCTCCCTCCCCCACATCCATCTCTTCCCGCTCCATCATCTTCCTCCCATGTGTCCCCCTGTCCATCCCGGCCTGCGGCGCTCCTTCGCCCTTAATAACTCCTCTCACACCGTCCATCTTGACCTCCAGCGTTGCTTCGGCCTTGCTATCGCCCCTCACCCCTCCGTCCGAAGCCTCTCACACTGATTCCTCCCATCATTAGGGGCTTCACCCGACTCCCTTCCCCTCCTCTGTTAGCTGTTTGAGCGTTGCTTTGCTAATGGCACTCCAAGGGAGCGCGGCGATAATACTGTTGGCTTTAATTAAAGACATTAAAGGGCTGGAAAGACACAGAGCCCCCGGGATGATGTGTTCTCTGCTCACACCTCCCGAAATACCTCCCTCACTCCTCCCTCCATCACTTCTCCTTCCTCTCCTTTGCTCATTTGGTTCCTTTTCTTCTCGTGTTGAATCACCATCTCCGTCTTCCTCCTCCTACACCTACTCTCACTTCACTTTCTTCTGATGTGCATTTCCTCCTCTTACTCACCCCTCCACTCTGGGTTTTCTTATTATCAAGTCTTTTTCCCTCTCTAACTTTACCTCTCCATCTCACTACCTTCCTCCTCCTCCTCCTCCTCCTCCTCCTTAGCACCCAGTGACTTGTGAACATCTTCATTAGTTTTAATGCCTCTAACTTTGCTTATTAATTAGCGTTTTCCTTGGGAGTTTGATTTACATCACAAGACGAGTGTCAGATTGCAGAAACCTGTGTGTCTTTATGCTCCTCTTTTGCTAGCAGAAGGTGAGTGCTGGTAATTACTAAACCTAGATACACTGGTGGATAGAAAAGAGAGAAAAACTACGGAGATCTGGCGGCAAAAGTGCCAGAAAAAAAGTGTGTTTAAAAAGGTAAATGAATATATATAAATAAAAAATATTAACTTTTGTTGTTGTTAAAATAAATAAACAAACAAACAAATAAATAAATAAATAAAAAATATAAATGAGCTATTGAAGAGTCTGATCAATAATAATAATAATAATAATAATAATAAATATAAATATAATAATAATAATAAATATAAATATAATAATAATAATAAATATAATAATAATAATAATAAATATAATAATAATAATAATAAATATAATAATAATTATTATTATTATTATTATTATTATTATTATATCCTCTGTGTTACTAACAATTTATTGATCAATAGGAAATTTATTTCAAACAGAAATATTACACCTCACAACATGACGTTTTAATAACACAAGATTAAAGAAAAATAACAGCAGCACAACTAGCTTCTATTCTCTGTGTGAGTCAGCTGAACTGATCAAGCCTGTTCATCAGCTCACTTAGCACCAAACTAACTGAGCTGTTCTGCACATTTAAAGTTTTACTGTGATTAATTCACATATTCAAGATGAGGGATATTAGATTTTCCAGCTATTTTGGCCGATTGCTGATGTATGCACATATTTTTTTCCTCCTAATTGCAGAGAACATGAGGTCTCTCCTGTAGCGGAATTAACATATTATTCCTGCTCTTCAGTGCAGGTGCAGACGGAAAATACAATGTGTTCAAATGGGAAACTTATCCTGTTTGCATGTAAAACTTGCAGTATTTATATTTAATGGCACTGCCAACTTTTAGGCCTCATCTGATGGTTGATGATCATTTTGTGGCAACATCACTTTTTCATATTTTAAAGCTTTTATCAGTAGATACCAATGACATGCTGATATAATCATACATCTCAGATCAAGGTCTGATACAGCAGTAAAGATGGATCAACAGATATACAGTTGATAACTAGCTGTGAAATGCTAACTAGTACAGCTTAACATTTACATATTGCCAAAGCCTGAACTTACTGCTGCTTATTTAATTTACTAGAGTCAAAAAGTTCAGGAGAGGCAGAGGTGAAAAGGCACCAAGCCCACATCAACATAAGATAACTAAAAATAACTTAAGATAACTAATACTCAGATAACTTAAGATAAGTTAAGATAACTTAACTTAGGACAAGCAAAGATGACTTAAGTTAAGATAAGTTCAGATAACTTCCCTTAAGATATGTTAAGATAAGTTAAGATAACGTAACCTAAGACAAGCCAAGATAATTTGACCTAAGATAAGTTAAGATACCTCAACTTAAGATAAGTTAAAATAAGTTAAGCTAAGATTAACTGATCTCTCACAAGGGAAATCCACACATGAGAGCTGGATTAAAAGAAGCATTGCAAAAAACAAGACAGGAAATGCAAAAGTACAATAAAAACAAAATGAAGATGTTAATGAAAATTATGTGACCCTTCACCGTGTACAGATATAGCATGATGGATAACTGTACCCAAATTGTAGGACACATATGGTGTGTACAATTAAAAGTCATAGATTGCAACAATGCTACACTGTGTTAGTACAACTCTCAAGTTCCTCAAAACAATAAATGAACCAAAAGATTTTGTTTAAAAAAATTACAAGAACAGGCAGAAAGTAAATGTGTTCTGTGTGTAAATATGAATCAGGCTGTGGCAGCCATTGAGGACTGCTACTTCTACAAAACAGAATCCAATCTCAGTGCAGTTCTCTTCGGTGGCCTAAAATCCACCATTTTGTCTATGGAAATGCAGAAGATTTGATTTCTTTCTGAGAGTATTGCCAGCTTTAGTGCGTCTATATGGACCACTGGAGCTTAGCAGGAGTAGAAGTGCTGCTTCCTGTGTGTGCGTTTGTGTCCAGTAGTGCACCCAGCTTGGATGCAATCCCCTTCAAGTTTGTGTGTTTGTGTATTAATAGTAGATGTGGGCATTCAGTCACAAACCTCCACCAACGGAGTCACACACATACATATATATAAATACAGGCCTGCACACACACACAGCCCTTTGCCAGGAAAGTTGTGCACTTGAAGCCGTTGATTAGTCTGGCTGCTGGTACTTCCTAGCATCTCCATTTACTCATTATTGAAAGCACATCTGCTCTCTATGAGCTGCTCCTGTTTATACCCCCATCACCCACAATGCAGGGACACACACACACACACACACACAGGGATGCACAAACACCTTGACAGACCTGAAAACAAGAGTGCACACACAGTCACACAAGCACACCGCCGTCTACACATTCACACACACACACACCTCAAGGAGAATCACAATGGGAGCGAGGCACTTTCCGATCATCTCACATCAGCTCAACACCCCTCCATAAATAGAAAAACTGGCTCAGCACCGCAGGGAGGAAACAACATTTGGAGAACAGATTAAAGTGGGGGTTTCTGGGGTGGAGGTGTGCGCACAAAGCATGCGTGTGTGGTGTTGTTTTGTAGAGCTGCGCGTCGGCTCGTGTGCGTTCATCAAGAGAGGTGGTTGGGTCAGATAGTAATGAAACAGCGAGACTACTTTCTCCCACTTTATGTTGTGTGCGAGTCTGCAAAGGCGTTTCTAGATGTGTCAAACTGCTTGTATCAGTGCTATCTCCAGTGTGTTTGTGTGTGTGTGTGTGCAGGAATGAGGAAGACTGAGTCACCCTCTGGCTTGCCATCCTTATCCCTGGCACCACCGCTCCATGTTTAGCCCCACAGCAGTGACGGTGAGAAGTCCTCGCAATTCAATCAAACAGACAACGTGAAGCGAAAACCAGGGGAAGAAGGAAAAAAACTCAGAAAACAATTAAGTTTGACAGAAAAGGCGGCGACGGGGGGAGAAACCAGGGAGTTTAGGTGGGAGTGGGGAGAGAACTGAGAGACTAAATAAGAAAGAAAGGTGAGAAGGGAGACAGACAGCTAGACTGGAACATGGTTTTTCAGCTAATGTTGTGACTATTTTACCAATAAGGCGATTAATCTAAGCTGTTAACTTGCTTCCAAAACAAAAAATCTAATTGTCCATTTCATTTAAGCTAATTAAGCTCTCCCTGCTAATGAACAGACTGCAGTCTCAGGGTCTGTTCTGATGGTGCATTCTCCAAAAGACTGTTTTCTCTCCAGGTGCTCGTGTTTTGTGCTGCTGTGATGTAACATCAATACCCCGCTCAGTGGACAAACCACCTTTTTGTTCCGTTATAATCTGCAGCACCTCCAAACTTTCAAAGCTTTTTGTCTTTGGAGACTTTTATGCCGTCGGACTCTGATGCAACCGAGTCAGACCCTGTGGTGTTGGAGCTATGCGACTAATGACTGGAGCCAAAAACAGCTGATGTTATGATGCAACGATCGTATACTGATATAGAAAAACATCTGGTACAGTGAACAGCAGCAATTTGGTGAACGAATAAAATATGACATTAATTATGTCGACTAATCGCATCACTTCTTGGCATGATCTCTGACTTGTAGTTTTATTTCCTGTTTTATTTTGAAAATATCCCTGTCCGTGTGCATCACCACCTGTTTTACTTCCTTCCTTTGTCCGTTATATATACACTCACCGGCCTTTTTATTAGGTACACCTTGCTAGTAAAAGGTTGCCTTCAAAACTGCCTTAAATCTTCATGGCATACTTTCATCAAGGTGTTGGAAACATTCCTCAGAGGTTCTGGTCCATGTTGACATGATAGCATCACACAGCTGCTGCAGATTTGTCGGCTGCACATACATGAAGCCAACCTCCCGTTCCACCACATCCCAAAGGAGCTCTACTGGACTGAGATCTGGTGACTGTGGAGGCCGTTGGAGTACAGAGAACTCATCGTCATGTTCTAGAAACTAGTCTGAGATGATCTGAGCTTTGTGACATGGAGCATTATCCTGCTGGAAGTAGCATCAGAAGATGGTCCACTGTGGTCATATAGGGATGGACATGGTCAGCAGCAACACTCAGGTAGGCTGTGGAGTTTAAACCAGTTGGTACTAAGGGGCTCAAAATGTGCTGAGACACCATTACACCAGCAGCAGCAGCCTGAACCGTTGATACAAGGCAGGATGGATCCATGTTTTCATGTTGTTCTGACCCTACTGTCTGAATGTCGCAGCTGAAATCGAGACTCATCAGACCAGACAACGTTTTTCCATCTTCTGTTGTCCAGTTGTGGTGATCCTGTGTGAACTGTAGCCTCAGTTTCCTGTTCTTAGCTGACAGGAGTGGCACCCGGTGTGGTCTTCTGCTGCTGTAGCCCATCTTCTCCAAGGTTGTTGTGTGTTCAGAGACGGTCTTCTGCATTCCTTGGTTGCAACCAGTGGTTATTTGAGTTACTGTTGTCTTTCTATCATCTCCAACCAGTCTGCCCATTCTGCTCTGACCTCTACCATCAACAAGGCTTTTCCGTCCACACAGCTCACTGGACATTCTGTCTTTCTGAGACCATCCTCTGTAAACCCTAGAGATGGTTGTGCGTGAAAATCCCAGTAGATCAGCAGCTTCTGAAATACTCAGACCAACAATCATGCCACGTTCAAAGCCACTTAAATCCCCTTTCTTCCCCATTCTGATGCTTGGTTTGAACTTCAAGAAGTTCTCTTGACCTCGTCTACATGCCTGAATGCATTGAGTTGTGGCCATATGATTGGCTGATTAGCTATTTGTGTTAACAAGCAACTGAACAGGTGTACCTAATAAAGTGGCTGGTGAGTGTATATCTAGATAATCCTGCATGTCCTTTGTTTGTCCTGACTTCCTCTCCTTGTGTTCTTAAGTTTTTTTTTGTTGTATTCTTTTAGGATCTTTCTTTTTTAGGGGGTTTTCTGTAGTTGGAATTAGTAATTTAAACATCAAATGGACTTTTAGTTTGGGTTTTTCTGGTCCACTAGTCTGTGTTTTTTTTTTCTCTCTTCAACTGTCCACCTTAGTTAAGTGAGTTTTGATTAAAGGTTTGTTGCCTCCACCTGCCTGCCTTGTTCATCTCCCGACACTTTAACTTCAATATGCTTCAGCTCCACTCACTGCTTAGAGCATGGATGCCCACGCAGCAAACTATTCTCACTTCGCGGGCATCAAATATTGCCATTTTCTCAAAGCCGGCTGCATCTCAGGGTTACGCATAAAGTGTCCTCATGTTGGCGCCACCTGTGTCACTATTTGATACCAAAGAACGTATAGGAAACTTTGTGCTTTAAAAGATCCTCATGAGTAGATAGGAGGAGTTATTGAGATATCAGCTGGTGACTTTCATTGTCAGGTTTATGTTTTGTTTTGAACAGGTATTATTTCATTTATTCTAATTTTATTGTGTGACTCAAGTCTTATTTCACTAACTGGTTAAGTTTAGACATCAAAACTACTAATAGTTAGCAGGAAACGATCATAGTTTGGGTCAAAATTACAACTTTGTACAAACTTCACGTTGCCTGACAAGGAGCAACAGTGACGACGCCAGCAGAGAACATTTGGTTGCGGACTTGTGGCTTCTATTTCTGATGTTCACAGCCTTTTTTAGATCCATCAGACGACACTGTGCATTAAAAAGTGACACCAAAAGGGAACCAGCACCTTCAAATATTACAAAAAATGGCTCTGACAAAGCAGCAGTATGTGACGAGTTGTGAGAGAGACTTATTTAGACAAGAGGAAGGCAGTCTTACTTCAGAAGAACAACACCAGAATGAGGTAACATGAAGTTTATTCTTATCCCTTTAGAGTCTAAATCGAGGCCGCAGGTAGCTACACCTGTTAAAACACTACTGCAGTAATAGCAAGAGATGTTGCAACATTTTTTAGCATATTCTTGTATGAAACTGCATCTCAGATCTAGAAGAACTGCTAAAATAACAATTCATTCAGAAATACAAGAAAGCCATCTAACAAGCTTAGCATTTAATAACAATAATCATGCATTGGTTTTATATAGTCCTTTTCTAGACACTCAAAGACACTTCATATTGCATTATTCATTCACTCCATACTCCATGGTGCTAAGCTATGTATGTAGCCACAGCTGCCCTGAGGAGGACTAATGAAGGCGAGGCTGCCAGTCTGTGCCATCGGCCCCTCCAACCACCACCAACTCTCACACTGCATCCACCCAGGCTTCCTGGTGTTCCCTCATGGTCTCCCATCCAGGCACTGACCAGGCCCAACCCCGCTTAGCTTCTGAGATCTTACGGGATCGGGCATCCACAATAAAGTAAGGCGGTTTTGAGCTTTAAAACCACCACTGATCTGGATGCAAACTTTGCTGAGGGGAAACCGGTTCAGGGTTAGCATTTGCCCCAATCATGCTTTGCTTACACGCTATGAAAAAGGATAAAAACCAGGGTGTAACTGTCCGATCAATCTCCCAACTTCTTTTTTCCTTTATTACATGAATGTTGCACCACTGATCGTGTCCCCTAACTTGCCTCTTAAGCCTGGTTTATGAAACTCTTTGTCTTCCGCTGCAGCAACAACACAACGTCCCTGCGAGGACATTTTAAGTTTCGTCTCATCTCCAGACAGATGCTGGCGTTCTGCGCCACCAGCTATGTGCCTCTTACAACCGAAATGTCAGGAATAGTATGAAACACCGGGCGGCGGTTCTGATTCCTTCAAGTCAAGGTAAGTTGGACGGAAATTTTCTTGCACATTAGCCGGAGAAAGTCGCTGATATCTTTGTTCTGCAGTGGATCGAATTTTCAGTATCCTGAGGTAAGAAAAAAAAAAAGATCAGCAGACGTCCTCTAGGAATACTAAAGCTGTCCTGAGAGGGATTAAGAGAAAAGCATGGCGGGGGAGATATGAAGCCGAGAAGAGGAACAAGCTGAAGGTGCTTAATTGAACATGAGATGCATCATACAATATTCATAAGTGATGTGTATTTATGAATGTCGCCGCTAGTTTGACAGCAGTTTACCTACACAGAGGAGAAGCAGGTATTCCTTCACAGGCTTTTAAGTCTCTGCCACCTGTCAGCGTCTGCAGCTTTACTGAGTGATTTAGAGCTTTTTATCCGCAGCAAATTACCATCCCAGTGTGTCCAAGTCAGTTTAAGAACAAGAGTTATGAATGCAGCGCGTCAGAAGGACCATTTGGAAAATCACCGCCGCAAGACAGTTTAATTGTTTCCCGTCATCACAACAAGTCGGCACCGGTGTCAGCTCTCGAGAGAAACATTTAGAATTACAAATGCCGCATCCATATATGCACGGGAACCTGTCGCAGCGGCGCTGGTGCAGAGCTGCCTCCGCAATTTGCATATCCTCACTGCACAGCGGCGGCGTGCAGGAGGAACAGGACCTCACATACGGTGCAAAGAGAGGTGAAAAGAAACTCAACAGAGGACGGCGGGAGTTCAGTCGAGGTGCAGTCTTCATTTCGCCCCCCTTTTAAAAGTTGCAGCCAAACTTCTAACACAAAGAGACTCTTAAGGCAGTGTTTCTGTGGCACTTCAGCTCTGCTCTTTCATCTCCGAGCAGTCGGCTGTGACACGAACCTAGGAGGAAGATACGGCGCGAGGAGGGTTCTCGTGGGGTTCAGCTGCCATTTGTTGTCTCATTAGGCTGCTCTTTGTGCATCAAAACCAGAGCCTTACGTTGGCAGAAATAAAAACAGACATCAGGATGCAAAAGGACTCCCAACCCTTTATTCCCTTCAGAGAAAGACCTTAATGTCACTGAAGGACTTGGTTGATCATCATCAGTGACCAATTAAAACACCAAACTAGCCTCCTTTCTATCGGATTTGCATCATTAAAAGACACTATTTAGCTTGAACAGACTCTGATTCACACCCACACTCACAAGGTTCAGCACTCACAAGACAAGCTGTATTGTTCAAACACCTTCGACTCGCTTTTTTACACACTTTTGCAGTTTAACGCCAGAGTGGAAACGCAGCAAACCTTTAAATGATACAGAAGCATACGCTCGGCTGAGGAGGAAACCTGACACAAAGAAAAGGAGACGAGGTGAGGGAGACTGACAGAAACAGATTTTTCAATTAGACTTTGACACTGCAGCACCTGCCTTCGGCTTCTTCTGCTGTAGATGTTCAACTCGCTCTAGATTACGTGATCCCGCTGCACCAGGAAACCTCAGCGGTTCAAGTCCACGTATGATGGACATCTCATCTCCAGAATACACTGCAAAAAGTGAATCTGAGCTGCAGTTGAAGTAAAGCACTGTTTCAAATCTTATCTTTCTGCTTCAATCAAGGCAGTTTACCTTTAGGGATTCTATCAACCTGAAATCCCATTTTGTTCTGTTAAAGTGGGGTTTCGATTTCAGCAGAGGTGCGAATATAACGAAAAGGAATCTTGTTTTTTCTTTACATATCTGTGCAAAAATGGGAAAACCTGTGAAGTTCAAGTTGACGTTCCCTTAAAATTAGGTTGCATCAGCGTTTGTTTAAGAGGAAGTTCATCGGGCTGCTGTACAGCTCGCCGAGTTAAGGCGTTACCACATGGTCGCCTGCAGTGGTTGTGAATTCGATTCCGGCTCACGACCCTTTGCTGCATGTCTCTCTTCTCTTTCACTCTATCAATAAGGACTTGAAAAATCTCTCCCCCTCAAAAAAAAGTTTAAAAAAGAGGAAGTTCATCTCACTTAAATCAATGGCATTATTTTACTTGTGTTATTAACACCTCAGAAAAATGCAAAAAGTGGAAAAAAAATAGTTACAGTGTGACAAAATTCTCCCAGGAAGTGAATAAAAATAAGGATTTACAGGAGACCTTCAGTAAAAGCAGCCACAATGCCCGCAGACCACCAACACTGGCAGAGCTGAAATGCTCTCTTTAAATACCCCCCTAGCCCCACCCCCGGGGCAGACCAACACTAATTAAACAGGGAAAATGCCCAACATATGGCTCTTAATTTATTAACAAAACATAGTAAATAACAAAACAACCCAACAATCAACAAAGTGGTTTAGTCCGTGTCACCTGGTTGTCAAGAGTATGCGCCACTATGCACTGTTTAAGCAGCAACCAGGAAGCACCTCGGTTTGGCCCGTGAACCAGAGGGCGGACCAGCAGCAGCATCAAACGGGTAAGAGTCTCATTGTCCAGTGAGTGTGTGGGGAAGCCATGTAGGCGCCAAGTGTGTTCATTTAATTTGGATGAACTTAATGCAATTTGGGGCTACCGAATAAAAGTACTTCCTTAAACTTGGTCCAACAATTGTCTTTTTTCAGCTGTATATATTATAAAAACATGATACATAAATGACATAAAAATCCTGCAACATTCCTGCTTCACTTGTTTTGGTGGAATTTCTTAGATTTTCCTCCAAGACTTGAAGCATTCTATTGGAAGCCAGTGAACCATTCTACCTGGTCTGATATCTAAAGTGTTTGAGTGCCACAAAGAGTAATACAGAACTATAATAGAATGTATTAAACCAATAGCATTATTTACTTCTTAACTTAATTTGGATGAACCCAATTCAATTTGGTGTTGCCAATTAAAGCAATTCTTTAAAGCTGGTCCAACAATTCTCTTTTTTCAGCTGTAGCTCATAAAAACAAAACACATTAATCAGAATTCATAAAAAAAACAAATGTAATTTTAAGTAAGCAGCATTAAAATCTGTACTTGTTTTGATGAGATTTATTAGATTTTTGTTTAAAACTTGCAGCATTTTATTAGAAGCCAGTGAACCCTTACACCTAATCTTATATGTAAAGTGTTTAAGCACTGTGATGAGCAATACAGAACTAAATCAGTGGCATTAATTTACTTGTTAACTTAATTTGGATGAACCTAATGCAATTTGGTGCCACCAATTAAAGCAATTCATTTAAGTTGGTCCAACAATTCTCTTTTTCCAGCTCTGGATGATTAAAAAGAACACGATACACGGGTCAAACTCATTCCTAAAAATTCAAATATCATCTGAAAGAAGCAGCAATAAAGTCCTGCAACATTCTTGCTTTACTTTTGCAGATATTTTCAGATGTTTGCTCTAAACTTGCAGCACTCTATTGGAAGCCAGTGAAGCATTCTACCTGATCTTCTATGTAAAGTGTTTAAGTGTGGCAAAGAGCAATATAGAGCCATAATGGACTGTATTAGTCTTGTGGTTCGCTCCGTTCGTGCTGTCTATTTGATTCGAGGCCCGACAAAGCCGAGATGAAGCCGCTCCCTGCCATTAGCAGCTTTTATGATGAGCATTGATTAAGAGGCCTGGTGCTTCCTCTCTGCTTACTGTAACCATCTCCGAAGACGGTTACTGGCTTACAGTATCTGCACTCCACCAATGGCTCACTCTGCGACCCATAATTACCAATTTTTCAAGTAAGCAGATCTGACTCTGCTTCATAATCAGTTCTGTGCTGTAAAGATCTGCCATAATATAAATTTGTGGACGGTGGTGCGGCGGAGGAATTACACGGGAGCCGGGGTATTGATTTCATTTATCTCCGCCGATGCTGGGACTTGTAAACAGGTGTCTGCTGATTCTGTTATGGAGTTATAGCACGCTTTGCTGTTAATGCAGTGGAAGAGTAATGCAAGGAGACGTATCAAGGTCATCCTCACCCTCGGTGGTTGCCGCTGAGGTGCATCTCAACCGGCTCGGCGTTGCAGCTGTGCGGGCCTACGTGTGCCGTCCAGGTGTGAGTGAATACAAAGAAGCCGTGTGAACGTGAAACGGGCCGTGGATGACGGGGAACATGTGCACCTCGGAAAACATTCCCCGGAGAACATCATGCTAAAGGTGCATTTTAAACATCAATGCATCAATGTCAGGGTAATTAGAAACTCCTGGTGTGATTAACGTCAGCAAATGAGACCACAGTGGAGACGACAGCCTGGAAGTGAGGTTCTGGAGACGCTGGAGTCTCCACATGAGACTATGAAGGTTATATGATGGTTTTTTAAGCTGGGATGCAAGTAAAATCTGAAGTCAACTATTTTTTTTAGCAATATCTGCCCCACCAACTCTGATTTGCCTGAAATTGTGAAAGTAAAGAATATAGATACTTATAAAGATATTTGTGAAATTTAAGCTTGGTACATTTTTGCAAAAACTACCCATTGATCCACTTTTAGCACGTTTTCTGAACATTGAAATTTAAGGCTGCGTCTGAACGCCAATATCTCGGGGACTATTCACGATAAAGGCCTGAAATTTTCACTGCTATTTCTCATCACATCAATGATTCAGAATCATCAATATTGGACAAGTAGATCAAATATTCTCTGACTGGGGGTGAGTTGAAATATGCAAAGAATTAAAGCCGTCGTGAGAAGTTCCATCTTTGAGCACAATGAATTCATAAGCCTATTGGAAGAGGTGCTTGAAGGTGGTAAAATGAGAGTTTTTTTGGTTTTTAATTACCCGTCAGCACACTTTCTGCATGTTTTTTTTCACATATTATAATTTAAGGCAATATTTCAGGAACCATTACGAGCTGAACATGGCCTCAAATTACAAAGTGCAAATAAAAGTGTAATAAAACGGGCAGTTTTTTTCAATTATCTCAGTAAATATTTGGTATATCCACTAATATTTCACAGATACCATCTTAAATATCTATAGTTTATGATTAAAAAGCAAATCAGAGATGGTTGAAGGACCCAGATGGTTTGACATAGAGTAACCCATGTGTTGACAGCTAGTGTTGGGCAGCGAGAACCAGTTCTAGAGGAATCATTAGTAAAGTTTAGTGAGGGTTCTGCTAATCTGACTCACACTAGCTTCCAGCAGTGAAAAACAAACACCTGTCATGTATCTCCCTCTGTCTGTCTGCACCAGTAGTCATGCCAGTTGGATTCCCGTGTCTCTTCCTGTTTCTTAATGCATTAGTCTTAATAAATCATGAGTCCAGTGTGATTCTCAGTCAACCTGCTCAGCTGTTGTTTGTTCAGTAGGTGACAACGCAAATGACCTTCACTTAACAAATGCTTTGATAGAAAACACTTTACAAGGACAAGATTAAACTCCACTGTTGTTACGGCAAAGTAGAAAAGAGACCCTCGTTGTTATGATGACTTCATCTGAGAAGAATCACTCAGAGAAGAGGTACTTCAGCTGAGATCTTTTTATCATGCTCAAAGATCTGAGTATTGTCTCAGCAGAGGAGAAAACTGAATAGGTTTACAATATGTATGAGTTTTTCAAGCACAGATTTATCCTCCTTAACTTTCCCAGAATATTACCAGCCACCATCTCAAACCAGAGACAGGAATCCCATTTATGTTCAGCACATGAACAGGGACTCTTCATTTCTTTTCAGTGACAGTGAACACAACACACAGACCGTTAGCAACTGTCTGGACCCATTACTGTGACTGCAACGACATGATGCTGTTTCTCAGAGTAGTCAAGCTAGTATGCGTCACCACCTTCTTGAGTGTGGCTGGGATACACAGTTATTATATTGATTCGTATAATTATAAAGTTATTGTTAAGCTTGATAGACAGAGATACACAGTGATGGAGGTACTTCAACCCTTAAGTCAAAGTGCGAACAACACATTGTAAAAGTCCCCCAATGAAGACGTTACTTAAAATAGTAGATGAATATTATTAGAAAAATACACCGATCAGGCATGACATCATGACCACCTGCCTAATATTGTGTTGGTCCCCCTTATGTGGTCCAAAATGCTCTGAACCATTGGACATGAACAAGAGGACCTCTCAGGGTGTCCTATGGGGTCTGGAACCAGGACGTTGGCACTGGATCCTTTGGGTGCTCTGGCTTGTGCAGTGGGGCCTCTGTCCATCCCACTTGTTCCACTGCATCCTGTTGATGCTTGATCAGAATGGGGTGTAGGAAGTCTGGAGGTCACATCAACATGTTGGACCATTGTCATGTTCTTCAACATGTTCCTGATTGGTTGATGTTGTTTCCATGTGGTGGGGTGCATTTTCCTGCAATGACATTTGGGATTTCCATTAGCATGAGGGAGTGTTCTTGTTCTTGGATAATGTTAATTTGGGTGTCTAAGTCTCATCAACATGGATGTTAAAATCCAAGGTTTTCCATCAGAACACCACATAGTACCAATATGATCAATGTTATTCACGTCACCTGTCAGTGGTCATCATGTTGTGGCTGATCGTTGTATACTACTATGGCATTAAAAGTAAAAGTACTCAATATAGAAAAATGTCTCCTGCGACTGTTAGACCATAATACAGTAAATTATACCGCTGGATTATTGGTGCTTTTGCTTTAAAAGATCCCATATTGTTCCCCTTTCAAGCAAATTAATTTAAAGCCTCACATGTCCCTACAGTGTGTCGTTTAGTTTTTCAGCTCAAAATATAGCAAAGATGGTTCATTTCACTATGTCTGTGTCATCTCTGGTTTTGAACTGTATTCCACTTAAAACCAATGAGCTGCTGCTGCTGGTCCCGCCCCCTTCAGGAAGAAAACTCTCTCTGCGTCTGTTTGTTAGGACATATCTTACTCGCTTGTAAAGCTGGGAGACTAACTAGTTGTAAGGGGGTGTGAGGAATGGTGGAAGTAAAAGTCTTAATATCTGAACAGCTTTTATTTTACGCCTTTAAGTTTATAACAAACACAAAATACAATGAAAATGGATTTTCACCACATGGGGCCTTTAACGTAAAAGCTGGATTTTACAGTTGTAGTAAATCTAAATGCCCGCCCCTCAACAAATCAGAATACAGAATTGGTAAGAACCAGAATAGATGGGCAGATTCAGAGTTATTAAAACACAAATGACTTCCAGCTGTATTTCCAGCTGAATTTAAACTGGATGAATGCTGCGTTAATGCCGCTTTTACACCAACGATCCTTTTTCATTGCCACAATACTGTTAAAGCTGTAGTTTATTAGGATGCTTAAAGTCTTAATAAAACACAGCAGAGACACTAAAAATTAATATCTTTAATATAATCTTTTTTTAAAAAATGCCCATGAATAGTTCCCAGAGCCTGAGATTTCACCAAAAGCCCAAAAGCATTCAACTCTGGATATTATAAAGGCAGGAAAGTCAAAAACTGGAGCGGCTAGAAGCAGCGGATGTTGTGCATTTATCTTGTCTGAATGGTGATTAACTAGTTGATCAGTGGAAAATTAATCAGCTAATTGGCTGAGCACTGGAGGGGCTTTAGAAGAGTTTTTGACAGGCACAGTGAGCGTGATGTTTCTTTATCTTTTAAAAAGCAGGACTTGTTGAGGGAGGAACACAGGAGGAATGTAAAAGTTGCCGTTGCCGTGAGTCCGTCAGCCTCCTCCTTTCAACTACACTCGAGTCTCAGAGTGCGTTTATTAATGTGATTATTGTAAAAGTTGCCTGTCAACAGAAACACATGACGGCAGGTTGCAAGGCCGCAATATTGATGTGTTTTACCCCTAATGTTTATTCCCTCTATTGTGTATAATTTATGCACATTTGCTCCGCGGTGCTGTTATTTGTCATGTTGTGATTCTCGCTGCAGATTCCCAGAGTTGTCCTTTTAATAACCCGCTGCTGTATTTCCCCTCCCGTTTCCTTTCGGTATCTCAGCATATTGATGTGAATACATTCCACACTGCAGGGAACAACAGCCGACTGCAGGCACAGGAGCATGTACAGTAATACACCGACTATACCAGTATCTATAATTAATATTCCCCAGAGTGAGCGGTGCAGCAGCGCCCTTCATAATCTGTTCTACGTTGTTAAGTCCAGAGTTAATAAAGACTAGTGGATGGCGCCGATGCAGAGAGATTGCGAAAACTCGAGGTATTGATTTCACGTCAATTAAAAAGTCATAAACAAAACCTATTTTTCATATTCTTTCATTTGCCTCTCAAGCAGGAGCCGGCCGAGGTGAAATTAAATCTTTATCCTTATTTACATTTTGTTCAAACAAAGACTGTCAATCTGCACGGAGGACTTGTGAAAACCCTGAGCAGCAGCATAAAAGAGGGAACAAAAGCAAGAAAGTGGTTATTCCCTGATAAAAATCTTACAAAGCGGTGAGCAGACAGCAGATCTACTATCCAGCAGGACAATCTAGTAAGTGAATTAGCCTCCCGTTTCCACCAAGAAAAATCAGGTGCTAGTTCGGTGCTGGTGCTTAGTTGGTTCAGATCTCGTACCTCCTAAGAACTGGTTTGCTTTTTGTTAGAAGAATTGTGCTTATGTTAAGAATTATTCTTATTAGGTAATCATTGAGTGACTGTCAGGACTTTAAAGTCTACATGTCAGCAACCATGAATCACCATAAAACATTCCAAGCTGTATGTACTCACAGTAAAGAACACAGAGAACTGACCCATTAAGATTGTGTAAGTGACACTTATCTTATGCTGACTCTTGTACTGATTGTTTACCAAATAAAAGGAGCCAAGGACAGATGGACTAGCCAGAGGGCTGGAATGCTGTAGCGATGCATACTGCAGAGCTGTAGTGTCCGTTCTCTCCCTGTGCGCAAGTAAAAGACCTGAGCTCGTGAGTGCTGTCTTCCTTCCTGTGCTGTGTGTATTTTCAGGATTTGAACCTAACACTTTTCCAGGTTGGAGCCACGTCATTGCATCACCGTAAAACGACTACGCTTGCATCAATTACATAACAGTTAAACAAACGCAGAAAGTTGATGGTAATATGTATGTTTATCTTTAAGATGGTCTTAAAGCTGGGCGCCATGATAGCCCTGCGTGACCCAAGTGCAGAGGCGTAGCGGCTGTCCCAGGTTCGATTCCGACCTCGGGCGTTTACCGCATGTCCTTCCCCGCTCTCTCCCAGTTCCAACTCTGTCCACTGTCCTATCCAACAAAGGCATAAAAGGCCAAAAATAAATCTAAAAAAAGACGGTCTTAAGGCTGATCATGTTGCCTGGGCACATCCACAATCCTGCTACTGGTGGGACACAACTGTACTGGATTTCAGTTTGTGCAAAACTTCTGTGTGTCCCGGGAGTCATTCCAATACATCTGCAATCAGACCAGGGACGTCTTGGAGAACAAGGACACTAATTACCACTTGTGTGTCCCTTTCCACCGGTGATCGCTGGTCACCATAACCCCACCCCCAGCCCCTGATGTACTTAGTGCTTAGCTCTGGCCCAGCAAAGAGTTGGTGCTTGCTAAGCTCCAGCTTTTAGAACCTGGTGTTTCTGGTGCTAAGTCAGGCTCTGGCTCCGAACTACTGGAACCAGCTCCGTGGAGAAAGGGTATAAATGTCGTCCAGAAACTATAAAGGCAGAAGTTTTCTGCAGTTTTGGGCGATTTGCATCTCGACCATATGTGAGGTTACAAAACAGAGGAGATAAATTAGATTTATTCGCAGCATCTGATGACTTGGCCAGACGAGGAACTTTAACTCATCAGGTCCAGGCAGCATCTATAGTTTGTGATTCACAGCCTTAGCTTGAGGTAAAGTGAACAGATGTCTGAGGGTTTTTTTTTTTTAACGAGAATACAAATTAAGCTCTGTAAATGCACAGTTTTCTGTTTATAATAAGTCGGGGGCTCGTGCTGCTGTACTGAGATTTGATAATCACCACTTCCTCCCATTGAGAGCTTGTTCTAAATACATGGGAGCATGCTCATGCTTGTAGCCGAGGCGTCTCCTGGGGGAAGCTGCGATGCGCAAAGCAGCGACCCGAGTTAAATGAGAAAGAAAGTGAGCTCAGCGGGAACAAGGAGGCGGCGGTGATCCAGGGTGGAAGGGCATCAGAGCGAGTCAAAACACCAATAACTATCTGCTCTGGTATTTCAGTCCCGTCCAAAAAAAAAAAAAAAAAACATCCTGTAAAAACAAAATCAGAAAGCAACGCTCGCTTGTCTGATGCAAACACTCATTCTGAAGGCGAGAAACTGTCAATTTTGCTTCCATAGCATGTCTCCTTTCAGATGAATGGAAAGAAAACATCAAAAACAGACACTCAGGTGTTTATTTTACTGCATTCTGTCTGTTTGCTTCTCCACATTTCAGTCACACTACAGATCCATAAAGGCTTTTTTCTCTCTGAGCCAGAAATCTCCACTTCAGTATCTCTTACACGCACATTTTACAGCTTTATTCCCGTCTATATTCTGAATGTTTGCATGTGTGAGGTTGAGAAAATTGATTTTTCTGTTTTTCAAAGGGGTAGAAAGAGAGAAATCCCCTCTGTAAAACAACTTCAGACTCCACTATGTCAAAAAAAAAAAGAATTGTTTTGAATGTGGCTTTATCCAACGCTCACCTTCCTGTTTTAGGAATCTCTGCAAATTAGCACATGTAAGACCTTATTTGCATATTTAAACAAACTAATAATACAAAAGAAAATGCAAGTAATCAAATGGGTAACTTTCAAGGGGATATGTTGGGTAGAATTTTAACTTTATTCTCATGTATTGCCCTGAAAAGCAGCCTGCATCGTCTCCGTAGAAGGTGACGAGGGTCATTTTGCATTCATGGTTGGTATAATGGATTCCAGTGATGCCTCAGTTTCACAGTGAAAAAACTATAAAATAGAGCAGAAACTTTGCCCATTTTGGCAAAATATGGCTATTTATTTTAAAATGTACTTTTTGTCTTTCTGAGCTCATAGATCAAAGTCTCTCTCTGGTTCAATCCCAGAACTAAAACGCTGGCAGATGTTAGGAACTTGTTCTCAGTGGTTATGAATTAATTTCTTCAGAAAATCCCTCCAAAGGGGGCAAAGGGACGCTGTGAGAAACTTTTCTCTAAACTGCTAAGTTTTTTTGTTCCCTCATAATATATTTGAGAGGCCCCTGGCTGCAGACCTCCACTGTGAGGACAGAAAAAGGCACGGGATGCATTACAAAATAAAATCGTGTAGGCACTTCCGGTGGAATTCATTTTCACGCTGATGCATTATCAATACAACGTAAAATCTACTTGACCATCGTCTATAGTATATATCGTTTTAATTTATATATTAAACTTGTGATTATTTTGAGAATGAGCCGCATTGTGAGTTTTATGTCTGCTAACAGAATAATCCTTAAATGTTATTTTTAATGCACAGTTACAGTCATAAGAATAGAACAAAGACGTGCTACAGGTCATGAAGACAACACAATAATTGCTAATATAATGACAAAGTCGGCGACCGGGGACATTAAATAACAAAAGTGTAACTGTTAGATTCCCGTAAAACTACTTCTATCCTGCTACAGAACCATCAGAGCCAGCGGCAGATTTCAGAAAGTCTAGCCGAGCTAAGGCTGCTGTCAGCGGGGAGCTGTGAGCGCTGACCGCCTGGTAGTAGCTGTCTAACGGGGACACTCACATCTCCGACATCGTTGGAGTAAAATTTTAAGCAGAATTTATCCTGATAAATTGACCACAGATTTGATGTTTATACAACCACTTTATCGCCTCAAATAATCTTAAAACTAAATTTTGTGTCACAGTCACGATTGTACCATGGACAAGTACGCATATTGACAAACGGGCACAACCGCTCGTTAAATGGCTGCTTCTATTTGATTTAATTAGCGGTTAGCAAACCAACTTCACATGCGTCACCGCCACCTACTGGACTGGACGCTTTAAATGTCCTTTTCTGTTTTTTTCCCTGTTACTTCCTGTCCTCACAGTGGAGGTCTGCAGCCAGTTTCTCTTGATATATTTAGCATCACTTTGCATCAGTTTTTACATCCTTTAGCAATATTTTTTCATTGCCCCCTTCCTGCCAGATTTTCCACTTTTTTATTTAATATATTTTTTACAGTGTACGGTGAATGAGCCTGTAGTGCAGCTACTCTTTACTGGTCCTTCTACATTATTCAGCCACATCATTTTTACCTGCGCTGCTTTTTTCAGATATGATACAGATGCACCACAGGAGTCCAGGAATATTTCAGCCCAGCATTCACTTCCCTGCTCTGGTGTCACACTCATTATAAACTGATGTGTTACAGATATGATCTAACAGACACAGTAGAACCAGCCACAGCAGCCGTGTCATCAGTGGACACAGTCATGATCACAGCTCCAGATCAGCGCCGTCAGCCTCGGCAGCCGATCACAGAGCTGCTGAATTAGCTCCTCCAGAAATCTTTAAACAGATCGGAGCCTGAGCAGGTCAGAGCCAAAGTCTCTAACGTGGAATGAAGTTACGAACTGACTGCACTGTAAAATGAATAAATTCAAATAAATACGTAAATTGGATTTAAAATAAATAATTAAAGATAAACAATAAATAATACATATTTGCCAGCATGGGTGTCAGAAATATTTAAATAAACTGTAGAAAATGTGTTTTTGTGTGTTTTTTTTTTTAAAAATATGGCAATAAGGGCACCAGAACACACACATAAATAATGCCACACTCAACATTTACTGCATGTACCTCAAATACAGTACATGGCTGTTATTTACCAGTTAGAGCTCTTCCCTATATTGTATTTTAATGAAAAATAAACATTAAAAGCAAACAGAATATCATTTATGCAAGAGTAACCAACTTTAAATGACAGACATGTAATGGAAGCTTCCAGATTGTCACCTGAAGGACAACAGAAAAATATTGTATATTTAATTTTTTTTAAAAATCTGCAATTTAATATGATCAAATGCTTTGATTTTAGAAATGGTGGTAAAGTTAGCATTAAATAGCTGTGAAAACTTGAGAAACAGAAATAAATTGTTGGCATTATTTACAATTTTGAACTATCTTTTAATAGTTAACATGTGAATTAATAATCTGGGTTTATTTTTTAAGTTATTGTCTCCAATACAAAAAATACAGTAAAAATAAGAGTAAAATACAATTACATTCTTTTTATTATAATTTTTGACATTGTATGATTGAAAATATTGCATGTTGTCAACAAATGTTTTCTAGTTTTCTGGTCTAGATTACTCCCAATTTTAAATGTATTTATTTTAATTTATTTCTCCTTTCCTACCAGTTCTCATTTACAATGACGGCCTGGCCAAGAGGCAGCACAAAGCAGAGAAAACAACAAAAGGGATACATAAAATACAGATAATTTCCAGGAGAGAAATTGTTTTATATTCAAGCAAATACAGTACAAATTTGTAAAATTCAACAGTGAAGACAGTCAGCGAAGTAAAGAGCGTGGCACTAACGTCAAAAAGCTGTTTGGACAAAAATCCATTTTCAAAAACGTAATCACTTGTAATGGCAGCTGGCCAATAGAGGGCGCTATCCCACCACTCAATACTTTAGCTAAAGTAAAAAATAAAAAATAATAAGAATGAAATAATAAAATACAAATATTTCGAAATAAATGTATAGAGAGATGAGAAAATAAATATTATGTAGGTAATAATGGTGAGTAAACTTGTTTCGTTCATCTGAGTTGTCCGATTGGTGACGTGTTTCCACCCTGGGGTGCTAAAATCTTTGCCCATAGACTCTCGTTAAAAGTTGTACATGTGCAGTAACTCGTCTTCAATACAAGAGATAGGGCCATGTTGGGGCACACCTTCCCTCCACCCACAGCTGAATGTAGCTGGATTATCTACAGACCACCACCCTCCTGCCATGGGAGGGGCCAACATCAGAGCCGACGACGTCCCAGCCGTCTGTCATAAAGTGGCTGATTGACAGGTGAAGCCGTGGGAGAGTTGGAGACGACAGACAGAGACGCAAAATGGAGAAAGAGACATTAAATAATTCAGTGAAGTCACTTAAATTAAAACCTTTGGAGAGGAGAACTTGTCAGGAGAAGCTGCAGGTGAAAGAACTCAGACCTGATCAGCCGATCATCATAATTAACCAGCAGTCCAAAGACAGAGGGGAAAATACAGGACCTGGTTTAGCAGCAAGGCTTGGCTAACTGCATGTAGCCAGGCTAATGCTTTATTCTGCTTTCCCTGCCTCCTTTTTCAAACATCAGGATGTGACCCAGCATGGATCAGGACAGGTAGGACTGATTTAAAGTACTTTTCAGAAAAGGCGAAGAAGCATGAACAAATCAGGATCCACATGGAAAAAGCACTGCGACTAGACATGTTAGAAGAATAAACATGTCATTCCAGCTTGATGGGGATCCATAAGCACAATGAGGAGGCTGAGGTTGGTTTATGGGTCGTTCTGTGGCAATAAATTTGGTTACTTTGGTCGTAAAAGGTCTGTAAAAAGTCTTAAATGTGTTCAAACCAGCAGAAACCCTGTTTATGGTATATGTCTAGTTTGGAGTTATAGCCCCCCCCCTGGAGAAAACTGCACCAGCCGCCACTGATTGCTTGTGTTTCGTTTTCAGCTTCGGCATCCATACCGAGGAAGGATTACACATAATACACGTCCATGTTCACTGTATTTATTTTGTTATAGGGAGAGAACATTGGCAACTATAGCTTGACAGCAGTTTTCCCGCTGGGTGCGGGGCAAACGTAAAGTGCAGCGCTGTAAACAACAATCACGACATTCGCGACAGTCAGATAGGTCGTGATGCGTAAGTTATGCGTCCACATGAAGGTGGACGCATAACTTACAACACCAGGGCACATGAAAACAAACACACCATATACAATGCAACATAGAAGTACATTAATCAGTCCCTCAAGGAATTCGCGATGCTGCGATCGCAACAGTTAACGCAAATTCAACCAATCTCCATGAATTCTGTGACCTTGCAAATTTGTCCCGCCTCCCGTGAGTTCCACCAATCACAGCAGTCCCCAGCGCAAACGTAATACACGTACGTCACCAGATTCACTTCCTTGTTTATGGCTTGAAGATACAGATACGTATGCAACAAAAACTACTGCAAAACAATTCCCTGATGTTCTTCACGAGAGTGGAGCTAAACTGTTCTGCACTCCGTGGAATATTGAGGTGGAAAACAAACGAAATTCATCCACTGACAAACACTTTTCTACCGTAAACATATCAGGAGAATGGGTGAAACCAGCTGACCACAGACCAGACAAACCACCGTGATGAAGCTGTTGCATCCAGATCTGTGGCAGCACTGAAACAATGAAGGTCAGTTAGATTCATTAACTGACGTGACGAGCTGTGAGCGTGTGTGTGTGAACACGCGTGTGCCAGGATGTGGAATTAACTTTTTAAACTTTTAAAAATTTTAATGAATTATACAAAACAAAGAAAAAAAATGCAACTTTTTGACAATTTTTTACTGTCTCCTGCAATTTTATCTCAACAAATACGCTTAAAACATCAAAACTTACATCGCAATTTTTTAGAAAAGCTGCCGCGAATTCAGACATTTTAGGAGCAACAATCTTAAAAAATGCCCGCGAAATCCTGGAGGGACTGATTGATTTCATATAAACAAACATTGTATATGAGAGCACAAAACTCAGCAGCTTGTCTTACTTTTGAATTTCTACATTTCATCCACACGCATGCAGTACAGAAGGCGACAGCTCTGATACGTTTCCTGAGTGTGTGTTTGATGGAGCTACAGTCTGGTCATCTCGGCCATTTGCTCAACACATCATGCAGTTACTCCTGTGGTCCAGGTGTTTGAAAACCAATTACGAAAAAAATAGAACTCTTATTCAAAAGCACCTCAGAAACAGTCCAGCTCAAAAAACACTAAAAGATCATTAGACCGGAGCCAGTCGACAGGAACAGGCCGAACCAGAGAACAGCAGCAGGACGCGACGCCAGCTAACAAGCATTTCTGCCCATATTTCACAGTTCTCACCCTCCATGTCGCCCTTAAGAAACACACTTCTCTCCTGATGATCACAACGCGTGATCCGTCCACTCAGAGGAACTCGCTGACGCACAGAGCGGAGACCGATGACAACAACAAAACCACGGATCTCTGCCGCGTCTCGCTTACAGAACTGAGTGGACCTGTGAAAACCTATAACAGCAGAATGGAATCTCATCTGACACCGCTGAGACGGTTGAGAAGCAGGAGCTGCACAATGTCCCTCACAGCAACGGGAAAAATAAGTTCAAGGAGGTGCTGACCTGAATAATAGCACCCTGCATTATAATAATAATAAAAGCAGCTTCAGATTGCTGCATAGATTTGAATAAAAAGAACATATTTAATTATCCGACCAGATTTTTCACTTGATACTTGCAGCTCCGCCTGATTTACAGGATATTTTGTTTTTCTTGTTCGCGGTACGCCTCAACTCTGAGTCGAGATTCGATGTCTCAACCCACAGACTGTAATGAAAGAAAGCAAGTTGAGTAATTCATGTGATCAGATTTCATTATCATATAATGATTTGTTGCAGCCTTGGCACTGACGTGGGAGGAACAGCGAAACATATTTGTCTTCTGTTGACGCTGCCCACACACACACACACACACACACACACATAAAGAAACACACATAAAGAAACACACAGACGCTGGCAAATAAAGGCAGAAAAGGGAAAGGAACACAAAGAGAAATGGAGCTGATGATTGTCAGCACACTTTCATGTAGCACAAATTAGCCATAAGCCATTAAAACCACCCGTCTAACATTGTGTAGGGGTCCTTTGTGCTGCAGAAAAAGCTCTGATGCATCATGGGAGACAGGATCTCTGTGGCGTCTGACAGTGGATCTGTCGAGTCTTGTGGGTTTTAGGTGGGATCTTCGTGGATCTGGATCTGGATTGTTCTGGGTTCTCGACTGAAATAACGTTTGGAGGTTGATTCAGTGCTTTGGGTTCTTTACTGCAGCGTGAGCGGCGTTTCGTCCTGCTATGGGAGGCTGCTGCTCAAGGTTTCCCAGCCGAACATTGCATTGCATTGTAATGATAGGATCGATATTCACTCCACTTGTGAGTGGCTTTAATGTTGTTTTTGGAGTGCGTGTTTGATGGAGCTATAGGTTCGACATCTCGGCCATTTGCTCAACACATCATGCAGTTCCTCCTGAGGTCCAGGTGTTTGAAAACCAAGAGGCATGTTTCAAAAACGACCCAAACAACAGTCCAACCAGGTCTCAAAAAAATGGTAAAATGGTAAATGGTCTGCACTTATATAGCGCTTTATCCTACGTTAGTGGTATCCAAAGCGCTTTACAATGTTATCACATTCACACACCAACGGCGACAGAGCTGCCATGCAAGGCGCTAATCTACCATTGGGAGCAACTTCGGGTTCAGTGTCTTGCCCAAGGACACTTGGTCATGCGGAGGGGCTGGGGATCGAACCTCCAACCTTGCGATGACTGGACAACCCGCTCTACCACCTGAGCCACAGCCGCCCATGAAAGAGTCTGAAAGAGCCAAAAAATGCAGTCGACAGGAACAGGCTGCTCTTTGGACCTTGGAAACTCAACCAAGCTCTCCTAGAGCAAGGGTTCCCAAACTTTTCAGCAGCCAAAATATCAGTGCCAAAGACTCATAACACCCACAGTTAGATGAAGCATTCGAACACAGAATAACACAACTACTAATGGAGATAAAATCTTCAGCTGCAGTTCAGGAGCAGGACCACGTCTCAATCATTTCCTGTCGTACGTCTATACGTACCACTACGCCCTTCCCACTGGTTCGTTCTCGCTTCTCGCGCCCCACCCTCCTTTTCCCGTCTTCTCCTTTTCCCCACGCCGCATCAACTCAACTCAGTCATCACCACACACGACACTCATTTGCACCCAATAAAGAAAATCAAGCTCCAGTTTGATGGTGTGGTCCGTGGTAGTTGTCAAGTCCAAACAGTTTGATTTGTTAATAACGTCACACATTTAGCTGTGACACAGGATGCTTGGATGCTTTTGTTCTATTTATGTCTGCCTGTCCGTCCTCCATGACTGATGTTTGTAACAAACAATATATGTTGACAACTGATGGATTTATGATCACTTTTATAGTGCAGACATGTCATTCCTCTATAGACGTAATGCACTGTAGGGGCGAGTGGCACTGTACCAAGATGGCCGCTGCGTAGGCACGTCGGCTCCAATCGGCAGCAGCAGTCAACGCGCCGTCTACGTATATGTGTCTATGTGCGCAGGTATATGTTGGTCCTGCGAAGCACTGGTGGAGATCTTGAGTTCCACTTCACAGTCTTTGCTGTTTGATGTTCCCCCTCCAGGCCTGGAGTGTCCTTTACATTTCCAGTGAACAGTAGTGCTCTTGATGCTCTGCACTTTGACTCGACAGTAGTGAATGGAGCTTCGCTAGCGTGGAGTCAGCCATTCACGACCCTATTTTTCCATCCGGTCGGTCACTGCTTCAGTCAGGTCCACCAATTTATAACCGAGGCAGCGTTCATTCGCTCCACCTGCTCCACGCCGACTTCTACACATCTGAAAATCATCTCCCCAACCTCCTCCATTAAAGGCTCCGCATCATCCTCCTTAACAAGTTAATGAAAACGGCTGCAAGCTCACCTCTCTGCATCTGCTCTGTTTGTACCGTGTTCCAAATCACATGCTCTTTCTTCGAATATGTACTACAGCTGCCCTCACAAAGCATGCATTTTTCATCATAATAATGCGTCCTAACATTTTACTGTCGCAGTCTGTAGGACAAAATGAACCATCATGTGTCTGTGAGTGGCTTTATTGGTTGTTTTGTTTGGGGTTTAGTCTCTCGTCTATAATTCTTTCCTTTATTTCTGTTTGTTTTGTTTGTCGCTTTGCTTCCCTTCCCCAGTCATCACCTTTACCCGGTGAAGCCAGAACAGGCTCGGAGGTAGTTGTTAATTCTTCACTGTGAAGTCACTCGCATGTGGAAAAGTGTTTTCTTCCCTTTTGTGCAACATTTAATGATTGCAGTGAACACCGGTGTACCAGTGGGACTTAACCACCGCTCTGTACCAGCAGCTGGGAAATGGACTGAGGGGTTGAGGTGGGAACATGCTGTAAAATTACAGTTTTTGTAATGAAGAACTTGCTACTTCCTATTCCCTGTGACAGGCATTTTTTATGCTAGTAGCCTGCAGTGGGTGTAACGCTTAAAACTGCACCTAAAACAAGGGAAAACTGTAATATGTCGTCAACCATGCCTCTAATTACCCAGCAGGCCTACTTATACCCAGTTAACCACCATCCTGCTCCCTCTCCACATACATTCATCACCTTGTCTCCTCCTTTTCTTCTCTAATCTTGTAAATAACCATCTGGGTCCATTGCAGGTTTGGCAGAAAATCCCCACCAGAAATCGAACGTCCACCATTAATCTCCTTTGCCAAAACCTCCAACGTCCCAGATCAACCAATCAAGACGACCTCCACGTCCACCCTCATCCTTAGATATTCATCCACATCATCCAACACCACATTTGAATCCCCACTTCGTTGTGGCGTGGTCCTTGCTAGTGAAATGTAATGAAATTTAAAGCAGGTTTCTGTGCTCGATTAAACCTTAGAGTTCGATTGTTCCAGAGCATCACTCATGCAGAGTCTCCATCAAACAAAATAAATGCTTAGATCTGACAAAGTGTCCTGTCTGCAGTAGGTCAATTCATTATCTACACACCGCTTAATCCTCTGTGTGGTCACGGGGGGACTGGAGCCTATCCCAGTCGACTCAGGGCGAAGGCAGCAGACACCCTGGACAGGTCACCAGTCTATCACAGGGCTACACATAGAGACAAACAAGCATACTCTCATTCACACCTACGGACAATTTAGAATAATCAATTAACCTCAGCATGTTTTTGGACTGTGGGAGGAAGCTGGAGAAAACCCACGCTGCACAGGGAGAACATGCAAACTCCACACAGAAAGATCCTAGGCGTCCTAACCGGGACGCGAACCGGGGATCTTCTAGCTGTGAGGCGACACTACTAACCACTGACCACTGAGCCGTCAATCCAAACACGTTGTACATATTATTTTGTAGTAATTTAATATTTACTAGTAGCAGCATACGTCGGTCTAAGTGCTCTCCTTGTATAAACTGCAGTACTGAGTAAAGATGCAGTACGTAGGAGGAGCAGATTCACAGCTGATGTCTGTATGAGTGAACAGCGAGCAGCAAACTCACATTCCGGCAGTTTTCACTCATTAATTATCGTGTCAGTGTTAAACTCAACTAATGAGACGGGTGCGCACTAAGCTCGGGGTACAGCAAGATCAATTAGGGTTTCGTTTTGACAGATTTTCCTCCACATTTAGCCAAACTCTGTATCTACCGATTGATGGAAATCTGGAAATCATCTTGTGACCCAACCTCAGTGTCTCCCTGCTCCCCACTTTGGGAACCACTGACCTAAATATGGCGTCTACGTTCTCAGGACCCGGTCTTAACGTCCCTCAATTGTAGATCTGTTGCATTAAGAGTCATACGGCAGCGCTGGGAACAGAGAATCCCCGTCATATTAAGCCTATTCACACCTGAGGATCATGTGCTTCAGGTTCCATACGTGTTTCATTTAGAGCTGAGAGAGCACATATGTAGAACTGTTGCTCTATTCTCACATTGCGCCGGTTAAAAGCAGAGGAACGTAGCACAGCGGGAACACAAGAAAGGCTCCCTCCAGAGGCCCCGCAATCCACCAGCGACAACACAAAGACTTCAGCCTCAGCAGACACCGGCTTCTTCTTCTAAACGCCCAAAGGAGATGAAGAAGAAACCCTCCGCTCAGATATTCAAAAACTGTTATGTAAAGAACAATTAGTGTGGAACAGCCAGTGCAATCCAGGAGGCTTTTATTGTTGTAATTGTTTCTACTGGTCGATCCGCTCACAAACAGCCTGCCTCCATCTACTGCTGCTTGTACCTACAAAATGCCATTTGACAAAAGCCCCCGAGGACAGACATGAGCCTTTCATTCAGCGAGGCAGTTTTTTCTTGTTCACAAAGAAAGCAATAAAGGTAACTCGACAAAAACCAGAGGCTCCTTTAATACCTTGTGGTTTCGTGTAGCAGCGTTCACCACGGAGAACTCACACGTCTCCTGTGTACTTAAGACGTGTTTTATCTGCTGCTGCTCCCAGGGTTTGGCTCAGGATTCAAGACTACTGGGGGTTTAATGGTGTAGCGAATATAAAGTTCACTCTGACTTATAGATCTACGACTTTTACGATAAGTGAGATGCTAAAACAGTGCAGACCTGTTTCTAATATTATGAGAAGGGAGGGCACAACTTTGGGAAAATATAGCGAAACACATTTTTCACCTAGAGAAGAAATCTGCCCTGTTTAATTGGTCGCTGCATTTCGTTGCATTGGGACAAATCCGCCACGTCCACAGATGTTCTTCCAGCTCCTATCTTGTGCTTCTTGTTTCGTTCCCTCTCTTTACATCCCCCTCTCTCATTCCTAAATCTGCACATCCTCCATTTCTTTTTCTTTCCTCGCCTCTTTGTCCCTGTCCGTTGAGACACGAGCGGAGGAGGAGCTTTAAAAGTCAACAGGTATTTAAGATCGACCTGTCGCGTCATCTCTGCATTGTTTCTTACCTCAAGCATCACAACAAAGTGCCGAGTCTGATTCTAACTTTAACCCCAGAATCAAATCAAATCAAATCAAATCAAATTTTATTTGTAGAGCACTTTTCATACAACATGTAACACAAAGTGCTTTACATGCAAGAATAAAACACCTCCATATTAAAATACAAAAACAAATCCCTCCCCCGACACACACTCACACACACACCCCACCCTCCCACCCACCAACCCCCCATTGCCCACCCCAACCCTTCATTGGTGGAACACTTAAAAGCAGTTCTGATAATGGCGTGGCACGGATGGACCAGGAGAGAAAACACCATCCTAGGGGGCCGTCCACACCGAAAGGGGCCTACAGGGGGCCTCGCCACAGGGACCGCCCCAGCCCAGCCCGATAGGAGCCCCCACCATGGTCAGGGAACCACAGTGCAGAGCTCCCACCACCCAGGCCAGAACAGTCCCCAGGATGACACCCCCAGCAGATGGGCCAGAGGAACACTGGAGTTAAATAAGAAAACTGTAAAATGAACTGATAAATAAATAAAAGTTGGACTAAAACACTAGTTACATCAAATAAAGCAAATAAATGTTAAAATTGGGATAAAATAAATAAATAATTACCTAAAATAAAGAGTAAGAATAAGAATAAGAATAGCACCATAGTAAATAAATACATAAATAAATACATAAATAAGTTAATTAATTAATTAAAAGCTAAATTAAAAAGGTGAGTTTTAAGTCTGCTCTTAAAGACACCAACAGTCTCCGCGGCCCTGAGGCCCTCTGGCAGGCTGTTCCACAAACGTGGGCCATGTTGACACAACGAGGCCTCAGCAGGTCCTAAACCTCTTACTGCTCCTGAAAGCAGCATAAAGGTCTTCACAGCCTGTAAAATCCCCCAGCAGCAATGGTTTTAAAGCAGAGCTGGTCCTCACAAAGCTGTGAATGGAGCCTCTTTTATACATCACAGGTGAGAAAAAGACTTGTACACCTGTGCATCCTCCCTTATAGCTCCTTCAGTGAGCCTCCTCTGTCCTCAAGACGCATTTTAGGAAATAAGAAATCCTTCAAGATTTCTCTGCGCTGAGAATTGTGTTGGATTTCCAGAGTGGAGAGGAGAGAAGACAAGTGTACCGAGGGCTGTGCTACGAGGTGAGTTTGAGGGGTTGGAGAGGTGTGTTTTCGCTGTCAACAAAGTGGTTCTTAACCTGCTGGGTCGCCATGGTAACTGATGCTGCACAGCTATCCTGCTCCAGAGGAGGCTCTGTTCAGAGTTTGGGATTTAAATCGGCTGTAAGAAGCGTCTTTCTTTTACTAGTTCTGCTCCTGCTGATTCTCTTTGAGCGCCACCGATTCTCAGCTGAGAAAAGAAAATCTGCAAACCTGTGGAGGTGTCTGTTGGGAAATCCACTGAACAAAGCCGTGCAGTTACCGTATCATAAAATGTAGCAACAGGAGCTTGTATGTTGAGTTGGTGATGCAGAAACGTTTTTATGTTATGTTATTTGGACTGTTTTACACCGCTTCTACTTCAGCTAATAGAACACAGATTAAAGAAACTGATCAGTCTATTGGTATCTATCCTCTTTTATGTGCATGGACACAGAATTTAAGGCAGAAAACCTGGGTAACAAAGCAATTTAAAGACCACAGTCATGCTATCTATGATCTAATCTTTGTCGAGCCAGCTCACACAAAGAAATCCTGACTATATTGAACTTGCTTCGTGGTGCATCCTCCTCCTTCCAGCAAGCCTCCTCTCGACCACCAAAATGCATTTTAGGAATCTGGACATCCTTCGACACTCCACATTGAGATTAACTCCCAGGTCACAGTAAGGAGAACAGAGGGACGAGCAGATGAGGAGGCACCAAACAGAGAAATGAGGAGTCAGTTCTGTTTGTTTCTGCTTTTGTGTGGTTTGAATGCAGGAGTGAGCACCTCCAGCTGTAACCAGCTCTACAGTCAGACCCCTTCATACTCGGAGCAGCCAGATCGGAGACTCAGTTCACTTTAATTCAGCCTCTTTACTTTTGTATTGTTTTGTCAGTGCACCATCTTGATTAATACCCGTTTCTCTCACCGTGGTCCAACTCCAGACCTCCAACTTTGTCTGCTTCCCACATCACCTCAGCTCTCTGGTCCCTGTTCTGCCTGGCTGCCCTCGACGATGCCCCTCCTGCCCCTGTTCGACCCGGCTTCCTGATCAAGCCTCAGCCTCAGAGCCCCCAGCTACCTGCCCGAGCCCTGACCCCACTTTCCTGGCAACCAAGGCAGCTCCTCTCAAAGCCCGGTTCATTTCCCAGCTTCTATTACCTGCCCGTCAATAAACAGTCCTTTAACCTCGCCAGTAGCCCTCGCACGGGTTCACCAGCCGAGGCCTCGACAAGCGCTCTTAGTGTTTCTCATAGTTCGTTATATTTTGTGGAGGGAGTCCAGCCTACCTTCAGAGGAGGGGAAGAAAAGTCCATCAGCTCCGGCGTGGATCCATCCTCCTCCTTGCAGCTCCATACAGACCTAAATACACACATCATGACGCACGCTTGTTATTCATGTAAATCTGTACTCTGCACCAGAATAGCTCCACTTTAAAATGTACTTGGAGCACATGAACCACAGCTGCATTAGAGCACTGGCTTAGCTTTAATATCTGTCTGGGGCAGCGAGCTCTGTGGTTCTTAAGACAAATTAACCACCCAATTAATTAGCAAGTCAGAAATAGTTACAAAGCAGGTTGTACTTAGAGTAAAGCACACACAGAATATTTAGATTCCTCTTGAATCTGGCGCAGAGCAGACATTTGGACAAGAAACTACGCTCTTGTTTGCTGCTGTCACTCAGCAGCAGTTCAAGACCAGAAATAAACACTTGGTAAAGATTCTCCTCACACCAAGTGCAGTTTAAACACCAAAAGACTGAATAACAATCACTGACAGTTTTATGTTTACAGAAATGGTCATGTGAGAAACTTTACAAAAGGAAAAAGAGAAGGAATCATCAACGTCCCAGCTTGATAAACCATATTGTCTAAAGTTTGACACGTTGACATGAGGAGTCAACATGGGCAGTCAGAAGCTGTTAATTATGGCACCTGAAGCAAACAGATAGTTTTCACATCAGGTGTTTTACTTGTCAAAGCAAGAAAAACACGGGTGATAGCAATAATTAACGATGGCTTCATTCCATTTGCGAGCCCCGGTAAACCAGGCCAGTGAGCAGGTTTGCAGAATCTCATTGAAGTCATGCACCGAAATGGAACGCATTTATCACTGATGCCTTTTAATACACTCCTACTTGACATGATCTGTTATGACAAACTTTTATGTTTTGGGCTAGAGTGCTAGAAACAACTTCCAGCTTCCATCTTCACATTTTGTCAAACCTGAACTCTACATTTTAGCTTCGAGAAAAAAATCTAGCTAGCAACACAGATTATACACCAATCAGGCCTAACATTATGAGCACCTGCCTAATATTGTGTTGGTCCCCCTTATGGGCTCAAAAATGAACCTCTGAACCATTGGACATGGACAAGAGGACCTCTCAGGGTGTCCTATGGGGTCTGGAACCAGGACGTTGCCACTGGATCCTTTGGGTACTCTGGCTTGTGCAGTGGAGTCTCTGTCAATCAAACTTGTTCCACTGCATCCTGTTGATGCTTGATCAGAATGGGGTGTAGGAAGTTTGGAGGTCAAATCAACATGTTGGACCATTGTTATGTTCCTCAACATGTTCCTGATTGGTTGATGTTGTTTCCATGTGGTGGGGTGCATTTTCCTCCAGTGACATTTGGGTTTTCCATTAGCATGAGGGAGTGTGTTTGTTGTGGGACGATGTTTATTTGGGTGTCTAAGTCTCATCAACATGGATGTTAAAATCCAAGGTTTTCCATCAGAACACCACATAGTACCAATATGATCAATGTTATTCACTTCACCTGTCAGTGGTCATGATGTTGTGGCTGACCGGTGTATGTAAAAGATGAGACAAAATAGTGAAGCCAATTTAGAAGCGACTGCATTTTTTTCTAACAACCAGCAGGGGGCGACTCCTCTAGTGGCATAAAGATGTCCAATTTTATAGAATCATGTAAATGACCCTACTTCTCATTTGATTTGCTACCTCAGTGAAGATTTTTCCAATGAGTTTATGGTCTAAATCTGTAGTTTCACATCTCCTTTGATACAGTATAATGTTCAAGCTACAGCTACAGTCAGAACAGCTCAGTCAGTGCCTTAGTTCAGGAAGCTTTCAAAAACCCGCAAGAATTTGAAGAACATTTTAATCCTTTTCTGATGCAGTTATTGCTCTTTTTAGGGTTGCACTGTCTTTACTAGATTTTTTTATTGTCTTCTTTTAATGTTGCTTCCCAAAGCTTTGTAGATTTCAGTGTTTTGTAAAGCACTATGGCACCTGTCATCGGGTTCTCAGTTAGATCAGCCCCCATCCATCCAAGGCCAAGATGGCGACGGCCAAGTTCCAGACTCCATTCTGCTCAATAGTAGTCCTCAGAACAATGTTTATAGCAGCCAGTGAAGCACAGTGTGACCTTAGCGGTAAGAAAAGGTTTTCATACCTGAACAAAGAGTCAAATGCAGCTCCTCAGTTAATCCACCAGTAAACAAGGTCTGGATCTAAACGCCTCAGCAGGCACAGGAGGAACAACTAAGATGTGTTTTTGTAACTGATGGGGAGAGTAGCTTGGTGAGGGTCCAGGGAGGCGAGTGCAGCAGGTGTGGTTTCCTGGGAGGTGTGCTGGCTGGACAGGCTTGACCATGCAGGACACTGGGCCTGACTCAGAGCAGGTGTGGTGGAGCTAACATGGAGGTCTGCAGCCTACAGGTGGAGGTCTGGCTGAGTGGAGGAGCTGGGGAGTCACAGATTTACCAGGGAAGAAGGAGGAGGAGGCCTGAGCTGGACTTTCATGCAGCAGGAGGTTGACTGAGGCTCAGGAGAGTCCAGTGACGGGGGAAGTGGATAAGCCACGCCCACATGTCACACAGACACATACAGGGAGAGAGAAGGGACAAAAAACACGGTTTTGTTCCATCTCAAATCAACGGGGGTCTCCTGCTCAGATATTAAAAATTGCACTTGAGAACTTTTAGTCAAACATTTTCTAGGATGTATTTTTCTTTTTAATTGCCCATCATTCCACTTTCAGCATGTTTTTGGCACATTGATTTGAGGGCAATGTTTGAATGATAACATCACAGGGACTACTGACGATAAAAGCCTAACATTTTTACTGTTCATTCCCGTCTCTGAGCACACTGAATTCCCAAACTCTTTTGGAAGAAATGCTTTTGATGGTGGCACGATAAGATAATTTATTTCTAAAATTGCCCGTTGACCCCTTTCAGCACATTTTTTTTGGCACATTAAAATTTGAGGCTGTTTGAACGACAACATCTCAGGAACTATTAAAGATAAAAGCCTGAAATTTCCAGTCGTTTCTCGTCGTGCCGTTGGTTCGGAATCTGCAATATTGGACGAGAAGATCAAACAGTCTCTGACAATGGATGAGTTGAAAGATGAAAAAGAAAAGTGGAGCCTTCACGTAAAGTCCAATCTCTGAGCACAATGCATTCACATGCTTTTTGGAAGAAATGCTTGATGGTGGCGTGATGAGATAATTTATTTCTAAAATCACCCGTCGACCCATTTTTTTTGGCACATTGAAAGTTGAGGCTGTTTGAGCAACAGCATCTCAGAAATTGTTAAAGATAAAAGCCTGAAATTCTGCTTTTTATGTCTCAGCATGTCATTGATTTGGAATCTGCAATATTGGACAAGTGGCTCAAATAGCCTCTGATTATGGGGGAGCTGAAATATGAAAAATAAAACCCAAGCTGACGTGAAAAGTCCCATCTCTGAGCTCATATTGGGAATAAATTGATAATGGTGGTATATTTTCTGATCCATATGTAGCTGGACGTCACAATTATACTAAATAAAACATACAAAATGCTTTTTAATATGAAATGCTCGGTCACAAAAATGAAAAGACAGTTACTTCTGTTAAACTTTGCCAAAGTATTTGATGTATCAAGCTGACATTTCAAAAATATCTTTGCAAACATACGTATATTATGCCATAAAGTTTTCAGGCAAGTCAGAGATAGTCGAGCAAGTCAGAGATGGAATGATCCACAAGGAAAGGATCACAATAGATCTCCTCTTTCTATTATTAACCAGGCTTTTGTTATTATCTTCCTGTTTTTCTTAATGCAAGGTACCAGACTTCATAGACAATGAGAAGTTAATCCACCTTTTACATGTTGTAGCATGTTAAAGGAGATGTGTTTTAATGATGGCTGCTTTCTATGTGGGGTGGATCCTGCTTTAATGTCACTAATTAAACTGTGCCACATGCCTTTTCTGCTGCCAAGAAGAGCTCTTTTATCAGACTTTTTCCACAGCAGCTCGTACCTTTGCTAAACTTCTGAATGGACTACAGGCCCATCAACACAGAGAGCTTTTTATGTCCTCTATAATGTGAGGGAGAATCCATAGAATCAGTGAATCCATCTCCAGAGGAACGCTGCTGATTTCTTCCCGCTGCACCGACATGAAAACTGTCTTTATCTGGTCCTTTCCTGCTGTCAGTCAGCCGCCGTCCTCTCAGCTCCTCCGTGCTCCTTAATGAGCTCAGTTTAAATTAAACAACTGTAAGAGTGCTTCATAAATGTGTTGGCATCTCTGGATATATCGTCCTTGAATTCACTTTTTCCCAGGCTGTCATCGGGACCCGTTTTAAGTTTGCCCACCATAATGAATCCAGCTCTCGGCTCGGCCTATTTTTGCTGTGTCTTACATTCTCACTGCTGTCACACACATGGCAGTTTCCTCCGACACACCGCAGCCTGCAGCTGCCTCGACACGGACAAGTACAGCTGCAACCAGTAATCATTTACATTACACAGCACTCAGGTCTTTTAAACATGCTCCTTTACACATATTTACAAATGCGCAGAGCATTTTATCACATGTTTTCCCTTCTCTAACCTGTTGTCCCTATTTAGTCTAATTCCCTGATAGTAGAAAGAAAGAAAGAAAGAAAGAAAGAAAGAAAGAAAGAAAGAAAGAAAGAAAGAAAGAAAGAAAGAAAGAAAGAAATTAAAAAGCAAAGCATACAAAGAAAAAAACACACTGTAAAAAACAATCCTGTCCAAAAATAAATAAATAAATAAATAACCCCCTACAACTTTCAAAAACTGTAAAATAAGAAATAAAAATTAAATAAATGAAAATAAAAATATTAAATATTGATAAAAATTAAAATACAGTAAAACTGCAATTTCACAATCACACACTGCAAAAAAAAATTGTAAAAATGTGTGGACATTAAATACAACATGTAAATTAATATTTTTCTATGCAATTTTACCAGATATTATCTATGAATCAACTAAACAAAGAAAATCTGCAAAATAATATTATAAAAATATATTTAATTTTTTTTATTCTTTATATAATAATTTTCCCTTCAAATTAATGGCAAATATTTGTAAAATAATTGTGTTTTTACCATTTTAAACACAGTACAAAGGGTGTAATTTTACAGACAAATGTAAAAGATCAAATTACTGTTTGTAAAATACTGATTTTTGCTGTAGATCTTATTTATTTTTAGACATATTTATATATTTTTTAATGTGTATTTTTACATATATTTTTATGTTTAATTTTTTGTAGTAGTTACCATTTAAATTAATATTTTTTCCCTGTGATTGAACAACTTATTATTTGTGATTTACCAAAACAGAAAATCTGCAAAGTGAAAGTTTAGAAAATTATTTACGATTTTTAGTCCTTAATTTAATCAATTTTCTTTCACATACCAGCAATGATTTGTAAAATAATAATAATAAATATAATAATAATAATAATAATAATAATTTTACCAAATTAAATACAGCAAAAGGAGTGTAACTTTACAGTGAATTTCTGTAAAAGAACTAATTATCATTTGTAAAAACACAGATTTTTTTATGTGGACATTATTTACAGTTTAGGCTTGTCTTTTATGACTCCACTTTTTAAAAATTCTGTGACTTTACCAGTTACTGTCTATAATTGAACAAAGCATGTCCAATCTTTAAAATAACAGTAAATTATTCAAAAAAAATGACAGTTAAATCCATTAGCTGCATGAATCCTCACACTTGAGAGTCTATTTAATGTTATTCCTTTATAAATTCTTCACACAGCTGTTGTCTTCTAATTTTCCACCCCACGGATCGATCATCTCAGCATTTCGCAGAAGACAGTGGCAGCCGTCTCAGTGAGGCCCCGTTCACTGTCGTTGCACTTCTTATTGAGTTTGTCCTCAAAAAGAAAAGTGCTTCAATTTCCCAAACTCCAGACGAAACTGACCGCTGGTGTTGTTGTCGTTATTATTGACTTTTCAAGAGTTCGCTAAAGGGAAAGAAAAAGAACCCCTCTTTCCTACACTGTCACAAGAAAGTCAATCGAGCTGCGTGAGGACAGTTTGCTCTGATATCATGGTGGGAACTGCTGATTGTTTGGTTTGCCACCTGCGGTCTGCAACCTGGAGAAGATTGCCAGCCCCCTGCTGCGGAGCACCGCTGAGTGAGTGATGGCTGAGCGAGTGTGTGGCACTGAATGTGTGCGACGAACACACTGTATGTGTACGAGTGCGGAAGGAAAGACGGTTTCTTTATGTATGAAAGAGTTTCTGAGCATGTGTGGGAGTTTAACTCTTAAAGCTGAGAGCGTGTGCAGCTACGGAAGCAACTTGTTTATGACAGAAGAAGCTCCAACGTGCATCAGAAGTTCTCAGGTGTGTCTAATTTGTGCAGGTGTGTGTGTGCGCTGCTGCAGTCGTGTGGGCGAGCGGCAGAAATCTTTCATCACAGCGACGAGATGGGAGAGGAGGAGACGGGAAGAGACTCCGAACAGGCAACCAAAACAATAACGGCGCAATCTCTTGCAGCTTATGGCTCTGAAATTGAATTTGTGCATCAGGCCTGTTCACCTGCCATGTCACAGCGGGTCACGTCATTTCAGCTCCGCCGCTGTTTTAATCTCAGCACCTGCAGCGAACTCCGGCTCGCCCGTCTCACCGGCTGACCCCGCAATGGCTGCAGCGAAGCCATTAAACTGTCTCGCCCAATTACAGAGCCACTTCATCTGACACGCGCAGCCATGTTTAGCGAACCGGCGGCCGTTTGGCGATCTGTTAATGCGCTGTGATTCTCCCTCACTAGCAGCTATCATAAAATTTTAATGCCTCCTCAGAACCTCGGTTTAACAGTCATGTAAAGTGGGGAGGCAAAGTCAGATTGACCCCAGAGTGTACAGGGAGAGCGTGTATTAACAACTAAACATAACAAAACGCCTCGATGTGACGTGAATAATGTTGATTGTGTTGCTGTTGAGGCTCCTATCACTGGGTGGGTTATGTTAGGCAGCAAGTCAACAGTCAGTTCTTGGAGTTGATGTGTTGAAAGCAGGAAAAATGGGCAACGTGACGATCTGAGAGACTTTGACAAACCGTGATGACTTCATGATGGGGTCAGAAAAACTTCAAACCAGCAGGGATTGTAAGGTGTTTCCGGTATGCAGCGGTCACAAAACGTAAAGGCAGGTTCATGTCGGCTCAAGGCTCAGTGATGCATGTAAGGAGTGAAGGCTGATCCCACCAGAGAGCTACTGTAGCACAACCTGCTAAAAACTTCAATGCATCTGTGATAAAAAATAAAAAATAAAAATAACTTGTCAGAACACACAGAGCATCACAGTTTGTCATGTACGAAGCTGCATAGCTGCACGCTGAGCTCCTTCTACTCTTGAAAATGCCTAAAACGGGGATGCTAGCATCAGAACTGGACCCTGGAGCAACAGAAGAAGGTGTCCTGTACTGGTGTACCTTGTTTTCTTTTACATCATGTGTACATCTGGATGTGTGCTTACCTACTGAGAGACGGCAGCAGGATAAGTCACAATAAGTCGAGATAAGATAAGTCAAGCTATGTTAAGATAAGTCAAACTACGTTAAGATAAGTCAAGGTAAGATAAGTCAAGATAAGTTAAGTCAAGCTTAGTTCAGTCAAGATAAGTCAAGGTAAGTTAAGTCAAGCTTAGTTAAGTCAAGATAAGTCGAGATAAGATAGGTCAAGCTAAGTTAAGCAAAGATAAGATAAGTCAAGATAAGTTAATTCAATTTAAGTTAAGTCAAGATAAGATAAGTCAAGACAAGTTAACTCAAAATAGGTCAAGATAAGCTAAGTCAAGCTTAGTTAAGTCAAGATAAGATAAGTGAAGTTAAGCTAAGCCAGATAAGTCTAGATAAATTAAGTCAAGATAAATCGAGACAACATAGGTCAAGCTAAGTTAGGATAAGTCAAGATAAGTTGAGATAAGATAAATCAAGATAAGACAAGTTAAGTCAAACTAAGATAAGTTCAAACAAGTTAAGTTAAGATAAGTCAAGATAAGATAAGTCAAGGTAAGTCAAGGTAAGTCAAGTTAAGTCAAGTTACATTAAGTTAGGATTTATTTGACCTTCCCCGAGGAAATTTACACGTTACACGGAATGCAAAGGAATACAAGACAAGGAATACAAAAGTGCAATAAAGCTAAAAATAAAGATAAGATAAAGACTATGGATACCTTTCACATGTACAGATGAAGTCTGATGAATTCACATATGGATACATACAGATATGGCATAATGGATAATGCTATCGAAAGAAAACCAGTGTTAACATGATGAAGAAAGCATTTCTGATATGTTGTTGTTGAGCTACATGGAAACAAACAGTGTTGCATAATATCTAATAACTGAGGAGCTTTAGGGAGAAAAGCAGGTCTACATGAATTAAGTTGCACTTGAAGGCTGTAAGGACACAGCCTATAGATATTAGTACACTGGATGTATACATAGTTGATTTTAATGGTGATACAGTAATAATTACAATAATTTGCATTTGGAGTGTGTAGATGATTTAAAATGTTGGGAACAGGTGTCTGTGATCATTGTGTCCAGGTAACAATGCGCTTTTAATTGATTTCTGATCCAACTGGACATGAGGTATGGTTAGTTAATCAGCAGTCAGGCAAACAGAAAGTGGAGCCTCATAGTTTTTCATTTTTTACCTATGTTTTTGTCTTATTTTGAAGAAAAAATGGAAAAGTATTATCCTAAAAGGAACCTACATCTTGATCCTGCACTCATGTGGATGTCTCTTTGACACATAGCAGCTACTTACACTTTCCTGAACCACATCTGCTCCTTCGTGCCGGCTGTATTCCCTGATGGCATCTCTCAGTAGAATAATGTTCCCTGTCACACTTTAAGCATTGTTCACCAAATGGTTTGAGCAGCTTGACAAAGAGTTCAAGTTGTAACTCGGCCTCCAAATTCCCCAGTTCGATTGAGTGTCTCTGGGATGTTCTGTCCAATCCACGGAGGCTCCACCTTCAAACTTCCAGGACTCTAAGGACCTGCTGCTAACATCCTGCTGCCTGATACCACAGAACACCTTCAGAGGTCTGTGGAGTCCAAACCTCGACAGCAGCACAAGGGAGACCTGCACAGTGCCACTCTGCTGGTTTCCAGGCTTATCTCTGAGTGTCTGTGCAGTTGGCTGTTCCTCTCTCTATCACATTTTCTTGTTCGCTGACTTATTTGTCTCAATTTTCTGTCTAACCTGGTGTCCGTCTCGGCCGCTCAGTTCTACTGGTTCAATTCACTTCACTTCACTTCCAATTCAGATCAGTTTAATTCAGGTCAGCTTTCACGGCGTTCAGTTTCAGCTGGCCTGATAAAAGCTGAAGGACTGGATAAGATAGCTGCTAATATGATTTTGTTTAATTCCAGAGGGACAAAGAGCCCCTCGTTTTCTGTGTTTTTTCTGTCATTAATTTGGGGCGACAAAATCACTCCGTGCCAAAGTAACCGGAACAGACTCGCAAAAACTGTTTTGAAATAAATATTAACATGTTTGTCACGGTAACATTTCAGTACACAAAAATAACAGTGTGTGTGTCTTTTTTGAATAATAGATTCTGCTTGTGTGTTGCATTGCTAACAGTACAGTTTAAAATACAGTGCATTAAGCTGAAGTGTCATGCATTAGCATACACTAAAGGGAATTATTTCCGCACCACTTATTTAAATAGAAAAGATAATCTAAATATAATGATTTTGATAAGCCTTTTTAAGTTGCAGACATTATTTTTCATGGTTTGAGTTGTAAAAATGTTACTAATTACATCAAATTAATATTGTTTGCAACCTAAATTCAAGATAAGTTAAGTCAAGATAAGTTAAGATAAGCCGAGATAAGTTAAATCAAGATAAGTTAAGTCAATATAAGTCAAGATCAGTCCAGATAAGATAAGTTAAGTCAAGATAAGTTAAGTCAATATAAGTCAAGATAAGTCAAGATAAGATAAGCCAAGATAAGTTAAGTCAAGATAAGTTAAGATAAGCCAAGATAAGTTAAGTCAAGATAAGATAAGCCAAGATAAGTTAAGCCAAGATAAGCTAAATCAAGATAAGTTAAGTCAATATAAGTCAAGATAAGTCCAGATAAGATAAGTTAAGTCAAGATAAGTCAAGATAAGATAAATCAAGACAAGATAAGACAAGATAAGTCAAGATCAGATAAGGTAAGATAAGTCAAGATAAGATAAGTCAGGATACATTAAGTCAAGATAAACATTATTTTTCATGGTTTTGTTTGATGTATAATAATGTCGGTAGATGCATCAAATTAATATTGTGCATAACTTAAACTAAAATTTCTGCATTACTTGACCTAAAACTTTATTTAGGTTGAGGAAACTTAATATAATAAGCTTGATAACTTCATTTTTCTTCAGTGATCTCTCCAACCCACTAAACACTTCTTTTCACAAACTAAAGACTTGTGTTGATAATTATGATAATTAAGCACATAATGCTCAAGAAATTCCTTTAAATAATATGGGAAAACTCTTACTATTACTCTTACTACTCTTTTTATGAGTAATCAACTTAAAAACTTGGGTTTATGCAACCAATCCTTTAATTATGGTAGAAAAGTCGAGCTCAGTGTAGGACGCTGGTTGAACACAATTTAATAACTCAAAAAGATTGGTGCAAACAGTTGCATTAATTTTTCTTCTTGAGCCAAAACATCATTTTATGGAGTCCAGACTATTCACAGTGGGGATGGCAGGGAACCACAGCAAGGAGAAGGTCAAACAAAGAGCAGAGTGTGGAGCCGAATGGATGGGATTCATCAGAGGACGATAGCAAAACACGTGTGCTGATTCCAGAAAGCCATCTAAGATTCTGACAGCAAAACATCATGTAAAGTCCAAAACTGACAGATTCGTCGAGCTAACATGCCAGTCAAAACCAAAATATGACAAAGCCTGTCTGGCTCAGTGAAGATGGAGACTCTTGTGTGTTTTGATCTAATAGCAAACACATGATGTACGTCCAGATCAAGTGTTTCAGTGCATTGTAGTTGTTGTAGCTGCTGCTGCTTGGACAAGAATGGAATCATGATAGTTTTTTTTGCCCACAAAGGGTTGAAAGAGTTTTTAAAAAGCTGCCACGTGTCATAAAATGTATGTATTAGACGATGAATGGAAAAACACACACCTCTATAAAGGGAGTAAAATCCTTGTAATAAGATACCAGACCACACATGACGACATGCATGATTTAAAATGATCTTTTTGTCGTCGGTCTTTATTACAGGAGTGAATAATGTGTCTGACAGGAGCCTTTGTGTCCCAAAACAGTATTTCTCACTCCCTCTCCCTCTCTCTCTTTTACCGGGTTCATCTTTTTCCTCTCCTCTGTTTTTATCTCGGTCCCTCTGTCTCCTCGGTCTCATTTTCTCAATTTCATTGTCTCTCTTCTTCTCTCGCTCATTCGTCTCCCGTGGCGATCTGTCCCCTCCAACTTCCTCGGAGAAAATGGAAATTTGAATCCATTCAATTAACCCATCATCCCTCTCTCTCCTCTCCCCCCTACTCCTCTCGTTTCCTTTCTTCCCTCTTGCTGCTTCACTTCAGAATATTCCCCGGCTCTGGCTGCATGAAAGGTAGTCCAGAAACACCAGTGTAAGAGTTGTATCAATCACACGCTGCCGTCGTGTCGCACTGAAACGCTTCTGACAGTAATTGATGCTTTACCAGGCTGCCGCCGCACAAAGGCACTCAGGGAACAGCACAGCCTTTGTTTGCCACATGCAATTGCACCATTAGGGAGAACCGCTTCCATGCTTAAACTTCCCTCATGAATTGTTGAGAACAGACCGAATCTGAAGCAAACAACCAAGCATTGTGGAGAGGTCACTGTTTTGCTGATGCCTGAGTGGTCTCCAAGTGGCAGCTCACTTGATTGTCGGCCGGCACCACGCTGTGCCGCCGGTGCTTCTGTCCTCCACGTTTCTCTGCTGATTTAATGGGACGCTGGAGGACGAGGAGCAGCAAGACTGAGCGTCCACTAACCGGAAAGGACCCGATCACGCTGATGTCTGGTTTGTTTATTTAAAAATAGCTCCACCTGCCTCTTATCCCTGCCTCCTGCTCTGTTTACTTCGCTTTTATCTGTCATACGTTTTACCCTCGAGGCGCAGGGATGTTGCAGGTATACTGTTCCATAACGCAAAAAATAGATTTGAGTGGCATTCATTGTTATATATCTCTAGAAAAAAAGACTGTTTCCCACCAGTATATCAGCCAGATATATGACGGTCCTCATGGAAGATGCTATCATCTGACTTTATTTTGAAAGACTGTGGGTCTTTATCAAATGATGGGGCTGTGAATGGTTCACAGAGTCTGCTTGGTGGCTGCTTGACTTCTGTATTCTCTGCAATTGCCTCCAGTGTCGTGAGGGTCAGCAAGGTGTAAGAAGGATGCGGAATGCAGAACAAACAAACTGATAATCTGAGCTGATCATCTTTGTGCAGCAAAAACTTTCACCTCTGCCTGTTGACGCTGATTTTATTGTTGTATGAGACACCAGATAGAATCAGTCACACAAAAAACATATTATCAGGACCACACCATCGTTGTCACTGTCAAACGTAGATGGGTAACGATAGAGAACAACATATTTACAGTCGTGAACTAAAGCTACCACACACTTGTAAAGAGCAGTATTGAGTTTCCAGTGACTCCTATAACCTTGAATTTTCTGCGATGGAATCACTGAAACCCAAACGTCTTTGTCACAAATAAACAATCATGCATTTGGGTTTTTTTTAAACTAATGATTTGCTTTTTCAGGTCTTTGCTTAACTCCTCATTTGTTCCCACTGCAGTGTTTGTAGCTGTGTCTCATGAGTGAATGAAATGGGTTCTATTTAATTGAGTCAGAGGAGTCAGCAGCTGTAGTCAAATGTAATCACTCCTGAGAAGTTAAGAGGTCATGCCACGAAGACAATCATCCAAAACTGATAATTCAAGTTGCTGTATGTGGATTTTTGACCCAACAGATTTTGTCATATTTCCCCAAGAGTTGTATAAATCTATGAACAGAACCAAAATGTCTTTTTATTTTTTGTGACAAAGACGCGCGTGTTCATAGAAAATCAAGAGTTATAGGAGTCTTTGGAAACTCAAGACTGTCATGAAGAAGTATGATAGAATGACACCTAAAGTTAACAGTAGTGTTCAGGTGGTAGTGACTCAGTGGAGTTCATTTTAAATGGGATAGAACATTGTGAGCTCATTCTTTAGACTAGACTACACATTATGCAAGTGTCATAACAAGATGCACAGCATGTATATACTGTCTCTGAGCAGCAGTGAGTCCGTTATTGGAGTTAATCAAAAGCAGCCAGGCCACATGCAGCAGTATATTAAAGGAACAGTTTGATGTTGTTCTCTTAATGGCAGATATATAACTGGAGCCAGCAGCTACACAAGCTAAACAGTGGTTTGCACAGATGGTTTTGGGGTCTGTAGCTGCCTTGACATGGCTCCAAGTGACTTTCCCGAGTGGTTTAAGTCAATAATTTGCTTTTTCACATCTTTGCTGGGCTCCTCAGACTTTCCAGTTGTACTGTTTATGACTAATGAGTCTAATGTGTGGACCAAATGGACCCTAGTTAAATTGGCTCAGAGGAGTCAGCAGCTGTAGTCAAATGTGATCACACCTGAGAAGTTAAGAGGCCATAACCCATAATATTTCCAGCAGAGCTATGATAAATCTATGGAAGAACCAAAATGCATGATAAGTTTTTTTTGGTGCGACAAAGATTCATGTGTTTCAATGTTTACATCATAGGAAATTGGAAGTTATAGGAGTCACTGGAAACTCAAGATCGCCATGATATACATGGTCTTTACAAGTATATGGAAACTTTTTTTCACAACTGTATGTTAGCTTGACAGAAAAACTGGAAACAGGAGGAAACAGCTGATGTGACTCTGCCAGAGGGCAACAAAAACCTGCCTCCTGGCACCACTAAAGCCTATAATCAACGCCTTGTGTCTCGACTGTTTGGTCTGTTAGCGTGATATCATGGCGATGCAGTAAGTAACTTGGCACTGCAGGCACATTTCACATGTCATGTCTGGGCTTTTTAAGCTTTTTGTGTGTCATTTTACAGTTAAGGCTGAGGGAGGGTGACATACATCAGGACTACATGGTGTGAAATGACAACACACAAAGTGACTTAGCGTGTAATTCAGACGCCATTTCATGATGCGAGTCTGTACGAAACCCAAACTTAAAACTGACAGTGTGTTGTACCACTGGTGACGGCATAAATGTTCAGAACAAAGTTGCTGTCAGACCTGTGCTCCTTTCTGGTGAGCGGCAGCAAGTCCATGTAGCTCCATGAGGACATGTTCTGTAAGTGTTTTTAAAGTGTTTGTTACTGTGATTTTGTATGATAAGCTATGTACCCATCTATCAAGTAGAACAAAGTAGAAAATATGGCATGAACAAGGTGGACTAAAAGCAGTGTTTGAGTATGACTGGATATCATACAAGATATTTCTCTGAAACCCTTTAAGTGAGAGGAGTTCTGGCTGCTGCTGGGTGGAGAACTGTGTTGGTTCCTTCGGTTCTTCAGTGCAACAATCTCTGCAAGAGAATCTATCTGTCATAAAAATACATGACTTTACTGGTGATCAGACATCGGTGGTTTCTGTCAGTGATTCAGCCTGAAATCACATCAAAACCTCAGAAGACTTTTTCCACTTTTTGTCACCAATATTGGTCCATAAACCAGGCCAAAGACACAGTTTGCTTCCACAATCCAAAAACAACCTTCTCATTGACTTTGCTTTATAAGTTCACATTCATTACAAACTGAAATGTCCAACAGAGAGTCTCCAATAATTATTTTTTTCTGGGTTAAAAAAAGCACTAACAGGAGTTTGTTGCTTCCAGGAGTCTTTCCTCTGAGTTATTAAAGAACTGCAGCATCAAACAGCAGCAGGATCCATCTGAGTGTCTCCAAAGAGAGGCAGATGTCTGAATGAAGCTGTGAGGAACATGAAGGCGACAATGAAAGATAGTTCAGACAGGACACTTCATCAGACTCTAACCATTTATTCCAGACCGACATGCATGTTATGTTTGGCGGTGACTTTGCTCGAGTGATGCTCTGAAAAGATCTGCAAAAACAGGACACAGACAGTCCCTGAGATCACAAACCCTCGGCTGAGCTTGATATTAACGATGTATAAAAGAAGACAGAATGGAGCAGTCTGAATAGGCAGCAAACCTGTGCATGTACAGATCTTTCTTATAACAAGGAGGAGGAGGAGAAAGCTGACGATCAGGGCTGGTGTGCAGTGATGTGACGAGCACAGAGTGGGCCGAAGGAAAGAATGAACACTGCTTCATTTATAAGACACGCTAGCAGGGAAGAGAGGACTGACTATGAGCATGATTGGACAGGTGATATCTTGTGACAAGCCTGACTCCATGCCTGTATGATCTATCATGTAGCTCACTTTAGCAGATCATTGAAGCAGCATGATGCATATCCTTAGTCTGAGGCCTTGTCCACACGTAGCCGGGTATCTCAAAAAACGAACAGATTTTTCTACGATGTGTCCTGTCATCCACACGAAAACGCAGATTTACGGCATTAAAAACGATTCTTTTAAAAAGCTCTGACCAAAGTGAAGATTTGTGAATTCTCCGTTTATGCATGTGGACGTCAATAACCAGAGTTTTGTGTTTCGAAACGTCGCTGCCTGCGACAAAATCTGTTCTTACGTCACATATATGACCTGTGTTTACATTCAGAAACAGTATGGATGCCCTCGTACAGGCGCTTTTTTCTTGCTTGTTTTTACTAGATACTGCTTCACATTCAACAACACAGGCGAAGGACAACGTTAAGGACGGTTATTTTCCATCACTTTGACATTCCACGTCCGAGGCCTTTTTCTCCGTCGGAAAATGGATAGAATTTGGGGAACTGCTGCCACCTAAAGGTCTGGCATGCTGATGAATGTGCTTAGAAACGCACTTATTCGGTTAGTTGTGGAGGAATTTTTTTCTAAAAACACAGTGGTGTGTACGTAAGTTTTTTTCTAGACGGAGGGGGCGGGATATTCAGTTTTACAAAAACCCGGCTACGTGTGGACAAGGTCTGAAAAAGTCTTAATATGCACAGGAGTGTCCTCATGGCATGAACTATAAAAACAAAATCCTATATGAAACCTGAAATTCTGCCAGCAAGGTGCCAGAAAAAATACAATTAAAAAAAGTAGAATACTGTGGCCTTCAAAAACTAAAAAAAAAGTAATATCTATAATATATTACTGTATAATACCGGCAGGTCAGTTCTAGTAGTCGTTTGGTATTGCCTCGCGGGCCAAATATAATTACACTGCAGGCCAGAGTTTGACACCTATGTTGTAAAAGAACAAATTACTGACTGCTGATGTGGACGTTATTAACAGATTTATCCTGTTATTTTATGGTCAATGTGTAATTACTTTGTTTTTCTGTGGTTTTTCTAGTTATCATCTGTAAATTAACAAAACAAAGAAAATCTAACAGAAAAATGTTTTTTAAAACGATAAGTATCAACTCTTTAATATTTATTTCCTGCATGGCCTTCTTTAGATCTCGGTCAGCTTTACTATCACTTTTCAAGGAAGACATAAAAATGTTATGTCTCTTTCTATGATGCAAAACAAGCAAAATCCAAGCAGCTCATCTGAGAAACCTCCCTTCGAAGCGAGCGTCCTGCAGGATCCCTATGATCTGTATGCTAATCGCTTTTTATGATAAATATCTGATTTAATGTGACAAACTGCCAGCCGAAGCTGTTAGCAGTGCGACGCTGTCAGTATCCCAGCAACTCCATCGAAATCCCTCTAAAGGAGACGTAGTGGAGATGCGTCGAGGCCGACGCCCTGCATACTAAATGCACGTTGTCCCTCCGAGCTGAGCTGCTCCAGACTTTTTGCAGCTCCAAACTACTTCATTGCAAACATTCCACAGCAGCTCGTCCTGCAGCAGACTGACAGATAATTGCCACAGAGACTCGCGTGTCCCCACAGCTATCAGGCTGCACCTTAGCAGACAGCGCTAACCGACCAGAGCCGCCAACACTGGACACTGGCTGGGATTGTTCCATTATGTGCACTCCCTTTCTGCTCTGTCTCCATCTATTCCATTTCTGTCTGCTCGTCTCTCCAGCTCCCCTCCATCTATCCGTCCATCTATCAGGTCCAACAAAATTACCACACTTTACTGCAAAATAACCTGTGGCTGGAGCCGAACATCACCGCAGACTGACGACAACGGCACACATCCAAGGGAGCCCTTTAAATTATTAATTCTCTCTAACGTGTTTAGCCTTGGGTTTCTTTGTCTTGCTAATTTGCCGCCGTCCCCCCGCACTGGGAAGCCATGTTTCTGCCTTCTCTAAATCAGAGCCTGTAGTCAGACACTCTGGGGATGAGCTGAGCAGAACCGATGAACCTCCCGAGGATCTGCTTCTGCAGGAGCTTCCAGCAGGATGGGCACCGACGCCTTCTCACTCCGTCTCGCTCACTTTGGCTCTTTTTTAACAAGTAATGTCATGGGCATTTTTTGCATTATCATTCTGGTTTAAACACTCTCACTTGTGTGTGTGTGTGTGTTTTTAAAGTAATTACAATCATCTCGGGACATGTTTTGGTGGATCATGCCTGGAAAATGAAACTTTGTCCATGAAGAAACTTGCAAGCATGATTTTATTAGGCAGCAAATATTCCTAACATGTGATTTAACATGTCCGTATTGGTTTAATCTCTTCATCCAGCATTAAAAACTGAAAATCTTGCAGCAAGAGTGCCAGAAAAGTCATGATAAAAGGTGGAATACTTTGACTTTTTAACCTTAACAGATGAGTCTGATTAATCTGACAGTTGCAGCGATGAAATATGCACATATTTGCTATTGTTTTTACAGTTTTTGAACGCCATATTTACGCTGTAAACCTATATTAAGTAAGTTGAGACCTAAACCACGCAGTGTGGCAGGTTACTGGTAGATTTTACTTGCATTAATGTGCAACGAGCTGTAAAAGAAAACAGCCCCAGCAGCTTTTTCATTGTTCAAGTTCTACATATTTAACAGGAACTTCCACTAATCATCATGAGATTTGTCCACGCTTTCTTAAGACTGATTGTAGACAACAGCGAACTGCAGGAGACACAAGTTATGTCGTCTAATTTGTACAGAAGAAACCTGGCGTCCAGTGAATCTGAAGGTCGCAGCCCCTCAGCTGTGAAGCATCTCCTCGTGTCTCTCTGTTCTGTCGGGGCTCCTGCTAACAACCAGCCCCCCCCCCTGTGTTTACTGGAAACTAAGTGTGGTTTGTTTGCGCTGCCAGTAATGTGAAATTAATTACTTCTCGGTTTTCCCTCGGTGATTTAGCGCGCTGTGTATCTGCAGCAGCCTGTGTGATGTCCCTCTAATGGCGCATTTTGAAACCCGGCGCGGTTCTTGAGCCCCTCTCGCTGCATCTCGCCGGTAGTTTTGGAGCCTGAAAACTCGACATCACGGAGTCGAGACCACAGCCGTCAGTCGGACCAAACACCCCGACACATGAACCGGTCTAATCTGTCGCTGGTGGGACAATCTTTTTCAGAATGGAAACCAGATGCACATTAGAAGAAATGAAATTATAGCTTTCGAGGCTGTGAATTCTTGTGGTAAAGACTTAATGAGTTTCCAGGCAGCTCTTCTTAATTTCTTCTGTACAGTTGGAGTCATTTGGAGTCTGCCGCTTCCGGTGCAGCAGCGTTTAACTTGAGCGACCTACAAATCAGACGCTTAACACCAATCTGCTTTGTGAAAATGGCCAATGTACGGAAACACGAGCGCTTCATCGATTGCACACGGCGGCAGATTAGTTTGAGAGTAAGAAGTTTTAGGTCACATGTGGGGAAGTTTAAGCAACAAGAGCGGAGATTGTAGGCTTCATATCTTCCCTTTCCTTCCCCAACATTAACAAAACACCCATAGATCAGCTGAATAGAGGTTTACTTCTGTGGGGATTTTCCATTACAACAGCAGATGCGTTCAAAGGTTTCCTCACTTTGTTCATTAAATAAATAATCCCTCGGGCGTTACGCTTCTCTTAAAATATATGTACAGTTGCTGCTACGACCGAGCTCGTCAGGGAGAAGAGAGGCAATAAAAAAAAAACTGTTCTCTGTAAAATGAAGTGATTTATTGCGTCTTTGGAAGACGCGCAAAGAAAACTGAGCGAGCCGAAGTACAAGAGGCTCGTTGTGCTGTTCAGATAAAAGGAAGAAACATAAATATGTAACCACAAGAGAACTCGACTGGAAGTGTAACAGACAGAACTATATCTTTATAAAAAGGAACAAAAAGAATGAAAATAAAACCTCATAGAGTTTCTAAAAAAAAAAAAAAAAGGTTCTCAGAGTGAACAAATCAGCAATATGGAACTTCTAGAGGACTGGGTTGAACTGAAAATACACATCAAGTCCACTTTGGAGCCATTTGGAGTTTTCTCATCTGACTCAGACTCAGATTTCTCTATTGTCATTCGACCCTTACAGGATGAACGAAATGCAGATTCTCAGGTCTTGGTGTAGCTTATAAAGATATTAAAGATAAGAGAAAAATAGATATGTAATAAAAATGTAATAATAATAATAATAATGACCTTCAGCATAATATAAGAAGTAAACATTACTAAGATGCTAAATGTCTGTATCTATATATATATATATATATATATATATATATACACATATATATGTACGTAAACATATGTATATACACACATATACACCTATACAATATACACAGAAACAAATCAAATGGACATATATATATATATATATAGTATATACAGTATATACAGGGCACAGGGCCAGCAGCAGCATTTTAAAGTGAATAGTGAATAATAATCTGTCGTGGAATTGTAGATGTTTTAACGTAACTCCCTCAACAGCGTTTTTTTCGTGCTCCTGTCAAATTTTTCCTCACTGCCTTTTTTTTTTTTTACTGCAATCTAAAGTCCTGCCCCTCTATAGAAACAGAACAACCATGAAGAAGCAGAGAGAACTCAGAGGACGCCCTTTGTGCAGTTTGACACAGTTGGAATGGCATGAATCATAAAACGGGGAAAAAATGAAGAAACACTGCTCATCACTTTGGTCTGTTGTTGTGAAAATGTCCTCTATATAACATGAGGTTCAGACCCCTGCTGAGATAGAAATACTAAATAGAACTGAAAGATTTTTACCCTGCAAAGACACGTCTCACACGGAGCTGGCTGGCCCATTAGGCAATATAGGCAAATGCTAAGGGCGCAGTGGCCTCCAGGGGGCGCCCCTTCAACATAATCATATTAAAACTAGTAATTACTACTAACTCTTAAAGTGGAAAAGCTCACATTGATTCAAATGTAAAGCAATGCCCAGTTTATATCGCTACAAAACAATGCGGTTCCGTTTTTTTTTTTGTCAGCGTATGTAAATCGCCAATGGAGGGGGGCGTCGTATAAAATCTCACCCAGTGTGCCACATTGGGTAGGGCTGGCTCTGACATCGCATATCAGCGTTAAACCTCTGAACCACTAAAAAAAACCCGGCAGGATTTTAAAGGATGTTATCCGTTTTTAAAAGGCCAAAATAAAACCAGAAAAACTGAAAGGAAAAAAAATCAGCTTTCCAACAGTCCTTGTTTTGCAAATAACCTCGGACATGTCAGGAAACATAATAGTTTATCAAATCACTTTATTCTCAGTCTCACTTATAATTTCGACAAAAAAATAACATGATGTTCTAAACAGATTCTGTAAAAAACAAATAATTCTGTGCTTCCTGACACAACCGTGAAGATATAAGCGACTCAGCTGCAACCAACAGTCATGTGACAAAAAAATCTGGGACTTTTCGGCTGAACTGCAGTCAGTGTTCACCCAGAGCAGAGAGGAGACAAGTATGGAAACAAATGTAAAATGTAAGTAGTAAAAGATCTATTATATAGAGTCAGCCGTTTTTCCAGTATTAGTAACACCCAGTAGCAACCAATAACATAATAATTTTGGCCATTTTAAATATAATACAGCCAATAACGTCCATAAAACTCTTCAGTATAAATGAGTATTCATGTTCTATGCTGTGTATTGGAGATGGGTGCCATTATAGAGCCAGTCCAGTCATTTAAATACAGTTTTAAGAGAGGACTGAATCGTTTTTCCTTGAGAAATGTTTGAACAAAGTTTTGACAGAATGTTTTCCAAGAAAAAAAATGTGTTAAATTAATCTGACAATGCAACATCCAGCAGAGACACTGACATGGAATTATCAATTTACATATCCAAGCAAATAAAGAATGTTCTAAATAAAGATTCTGCACAACAAATAATTCTCTAATTGGCTCTTACAACCACTGCGACCCTGCAAAGGACTAAGTGGTGTAGAGATAATGGATAGATGGATGGCTCTTACAACCATAATTAAGGCGAGTGAGAGCTACATGGGATGCATCTTTGATGAATGAATACGACCACTATGCATCCACTAGACCTATTTTAATGAGCAAACTGCACTGAAACTGCAAAAGAATCTTTTATGTCCAAGAAATGCAGTCCTGTTTATGTATTATTACATTATCAGCTGCGGTTATTACATTTTCAAATGTTTTTTTAATGCTAGACCATTAACCTAATAGCTTATTATTGGTTGCTACACACCTGTGAGTATTTGGAAGAATGTTGAACATGTCGATTCCAGGTGTTTAATATTCATTTTTATGATTTATGGCTTCATAACTGCGTCAAACTGCGTAGAAGACATTTCAGAGTTCCCTCTCCTTCTAGTCCTGGTTGTTCTGTTTCCATAAAGGTGCAGGACTTTAATATTGCAGTGAAAAATGAGCCGACAGTGAGGAAACATGTGACAGCAGCTCTCAGACTTGCTGTATATTAAACCACTGTTAAGCTGAATAAATCTAACTTTGTTGCGACGTGCGATACATTCTTCTGTAAAGGCAGAATCACACGACTGATTTGCACTTTTTCAAAAACAGTTTTTAATCCTGAGATCTAAAATGTGGAGGTTCTCAGTCCTCCCAGTGATTCTGTGTGCAGGGATGCATTGAAACACACAGCACAGGATGAAGGACCGATTAATTCAGAGCTTTTAGGGGCCCCTGTCGTAGCTCGGGGCCCCTTATATCGTAACCCACTTCCAGTCCACTTATAGAGGCGACTGTGGCAACGCAAAGTCAAAGCCAGATGATTAATGGTGTTATTAAACAGTTTAGAGGGGGTGCGTGTTCTTCTGGCTGGAGCCAATTGAGGGTGATTTGTGAGGTGAAACAATGCGGTGGGATGAAGTGGACCGTGTGTGGGTCTGAGTGTGAGGCTGCCCAGAGTGTGTGTCTTCACCCGGCGAAGGTATGTGTTAGTTTGAGACATGCAAAGGTCGAACCGGGGACAGGTGGAAATAAGCCAATAAGCTGGAATCTCATTTCCTGCCAGCTGAAGAGGAGGAAGAGTGAAAGATGGAGGGGAAAAGAGGGAAAAAAGAATATCATTGAGCATGGACGTGGAGAAATGGGAAGCAGGAAAGAAACGGTGGATTTAAAAAAATGCAGAGTGAAAAAGAAGAGAGGAAAGAGAAGAAGAAGAAGTGAGGAGACGAGCAGAAAATAAAACAAAGTGAGAAACCAGGAGAGGATAAACAAAGCGCAGAGGAGAGGGAGGAAAGAGGAGGAAAAATAAGGAAAGGAGATGGCAAAAGGAGAGAGAAGGAAACATACCATTATAAAAAACAAAGTGGTTAAAATCTGACAGTAAAGGTGTGAGAAAATACATTTAAAAAAAGTAGAATACTGTGTTGTTTTAAAAGTATAAAAAAATTGAAAATGATGGATGATGTGTGTAAAATAATCATATCAGCTGATTTAAATACAGTAAAAGAGTAATTTTACACATTGTAAAGGAACAAATCAGTATTTTTGATGTGGATATTATTTCAGTTATTTTACTAAATATTGTCTAATACTTATAAAATACTTGCATTTTAAAGAGCGTAGAATTAATTTACCATTTCTCAATACCTAATATACATATCCTTTAAATAAAGTAACAGCAAGTATCTGCAACATAATGTTTTCTACTGATTTAATTACGGTAAAACAGTGTAATTTTACAGTCACACTTTTAAAAAAATGTTAAAAAATAACAGAAAGGATTTGTAAAATTAATAAATATTCTAAAATGTTTTCCAAACAGTAAAACTACATAATTTTATGGCTACACATTATAAAAAAAAAAATCACTTTTTGCAGAAATACAGACTTTAGCTTGTTTTTTTCCTGAATATTATTATATTATATTATATTTCTAAAATATCTACACAAAAATATATATCTGTAATATAAACAGGAAAAAACTGGAAAATAACAATTATTAAAATTCTTAAAATACATAATTTTTAATTTAAAAAAGGCAAAAATCTGTAGTAAAACTGCAATTTTACAGATACACAGTGTAAAAGAATAAAATAAAATAAAATAAAATAAAATAAAATAAAATAGTGATGTGGACATTGTTTACAGTTTGGCCCATTTGTTTTTTGTAGTTCACGTGTAAATAATTGTTTTTTTCCTGTAACTTTACCAGATATTATCGGCAATTCAACAAACAGGGAACATAGAATAGAAGCAAAACAAAATCTTCCAAACAACCGCAAATATCTGTAAAATAATATTTAATACATTAAATACCTTAAAAATGTGTAATTTTATGGTCAAATGTTGTAAAAGATTGTTTTACAATTTACTAACAGTTTAATTTTTATGGTTAACATGTAAATTAATACTTGTTTGTGTGATTTTAGATTGTATCTATATTTTAACAAAGTTGGACAAATCTGCAAAATCACAGTGAACTGCTCAAAAAAATACAGTAAAACTAAAAGAATGAACAGGAGGCACAAGGAGGACAGTAGAGGAGCAGAGAGGAGAGGAGAGAGGAAACAAGGAGAGAAGAAAGAAGGAGAGAAGGTGAGGAGGAGAGTTGAGGTGAAGCGATGCAGTGAAAAGAGAGGAGAGGAAAGAAAAGGAAATGAAAGGAGAAGCGATGAGAAACGGGAGAAAGGACGTCTGACTATAGGCAATAAGAGGAGGTGACAGAGATAAAATGAGAGGAGAAGCAAGAACAGATGGAGAAAAGGTGAGGAGGTGAAGTGACGCAATGAAACTAAGATGGGAGAAGAAGTGATGAGAAACAGGCAAAGTAAGGAGACAGAAGGAAATTATAGGAGAGGAGAGAAGAGGTGAGAGGAAACAAGGAGAGGAGAGAAAAGGTGAAGGAAGGAGGAAAGTAGAGGTGGAGTGATGTAATGAAAAGAGAGGAGAGGAAAGAAGAGGAGAAGAAAAACAGAGAGAGGAGAGAGGAAACAAGGAAATGAAAGGAGGAATGAGGAGGGAAGACAGAAAAACAAAGGAGACAAAAGGACAGCAGAGGAGAAATGAGGAGATATAAAGCAAACAGGCCAAGATGAAAGAAGGAAAAAAGGTAACAAGGTGAGGAGAGAGGAGGCATCGATGGAAGAGGAGAGTAGAAGCAAAGAGAGAAAACAAAGTGAAGTAGAGAAGAGACTGAAGTAAGGAAAGGAGATGATAAGAAGAGAACAGAAAACATGTGAAGGAATGAAGAGGGAGGGGAGAAGATAGAGGAAAGGAAACAAGAGGAAGAGTGAGGAAACACTGATGGAAGTGGAGAAGAGATGAGAGAGTAGAAGCAAGGAGAGAAAACAAAGTGAAATAGAGACAGAGGAAGAGAAGACGAGACTAAGATAGAAAGAAGAGATGACGAGGGAGAAAAGAGAAGACAAAGGAAAGGAAACAAGGAGAAGAGTGAGGAAACATCGATCGGAGGAAGACAAGAGATGAAAGGTGAGTCGGAGCAAGGAAAGGGAACAAAGTGAAACAGAGGACAGACAGAAATAAGGAAAGGAGATGAAAGAAAGAAAGCAAACATGTGAAGGAATGAGGAGGGAGAGAAGATAGCAAAGGAAAGGAAACAAGGAGAAGAGTGAGGAAACATTGATGGAAGAAGAAAAACAAGATAAAAGGAGAGTAGAAGCAAATAGAGGAAACAAAATGAGATGAGAAGAGACAGAAAATAAGGAGAAGAGAGGATAGAAAGAAAACAGAGACAAAGAGATGAAAGAAGGAAGAAGAGGGAGGAAAGAGAAGATAACAAAGGAAAGGAAACAAGGAGAAGAGTGAGGGAACACTGATGGAAAAGGAGAGAAGAGTAGAAGCAAGGCAAGGAAGCAAAGTGAAGCAGACAAAGGACGAGAAGAAGAAAGAAACAAGGAAAGGAGACGACAGAAGGAAAACAGGAAAAATGTGAAGAGAGACGAAAGAAAGGATGAGGAGGGAGAGAAGAAGATAAGGAAAGGGAGCAAGGAGACGAGCGAGGAAACATCGACGGAAGAGGAGAAGAGAGGGAAAAAAAGATGAAAGCAGATTTAAAGGCAGATAATAAAAGGAGAGGAAAATGGTAAAGAGACAAGGAAAAAGAGGAGAAACGAGGAGAGGAGATGAGAGGTGGAGAAAAAAAGGAGAGGAAAGAGGAAACAAAGTAGCAAAGAAGAAAGAACATAGGAGACGAAAGAGGAGGAGGAGTGAAAGAGGGAGTCTGGAGGGACCATCCTGTTAGGCCTCAGCCTGCAGGAACATACATCAGAGGAAGATGCATCTACACGGAAAAAGCATGTTTACTATTGGCTGTACAGGTAGGATGGAAACACTAGACCCTCAGAATCAACCTCCACCTCCTCAGACCTCCACCTCCTCAGACCTCCACCTCCTCAGACCTCCACCTCCTCAGACCTCCACCTCCTCAGACCTCCACCTCCTCAGACCTCCACCCAGACGTCCGAGCTCTCTGAGAGGAACGATGAAAACTGTGATTTCCACCGTGGCTGTAATGTGCAGGGAGTGGCTCCTCTCATTAGTCTCCCTGCTGCTCCGTCAGCTGGACTGGACTGGACCTGCACTGCCCCCTGCTGGGCCTCAACCAGACTAGACTGAAACACCTCGGCTCCAGACCCAAGCAGCAGTTTGCTCTCTGGTCTGGAGGGTTGTCTCGTCGTATTTCCAGGTTTATCCTTTATGACGTTTAAATGCTGAAAGAACCTCGAGCTCGGCACCGATTTTACACTTTAAAGTTTTCCCTGCAGCTCAACCAGAGACAGCAGCTGGATAATGTCTTCTGTGGCTTCAAGGGAGACTCTGATGAGAGACAACTTTCTACAAGTACAAAATCCAACTTTAAGGCTCAGAAATCTTTGCTTTTTTCCATCATTGTACCTTTCCCTTTGTGACCAGGGCAGATTTTCAAAATAAAATCCCTAACAGAAGATGACATTTCTCTGGTCTGCAACTACACAGATTATTGACATTGTTGTTAAGTGTTTTTTTGTTAAATAGTTTTTTGGTCTATAAAATGTCAGAAAATGGTGAAATTCAGTCCTCATATGTTCTTTTTTTTGTCCACAAACCAAAGATATTCAGATTAATGTCATAGAGGAAGTACGAAACCAAAAATATTACATTTAAATAGATGGAATAAGATAAATTTGACTTATTTTTCTTTAAAAATCGCTCAAATCTATGATCAAAACTTGTGGTGATTAATTTCCCAGTTGACAACAAATCAATTAATTATTGCAGCTCTAGTCTGAATGACTGTTACGTGTCTATAATACAGTGGTTATGAGTTTGTTTACATGCAGATTATTTGCAGAATTTTAAAAATATGAATCAAAGTGAATTTAAACACAGGACACCTGTGCTCAAAAAAAGGATCCATCCTCCATGAAGGACCTAGGATCCCTAATCTGTCTCTATACCTACCAGTGAGCAGTGATTCCTAACACGTCTCTGGGGGTCATCAGGTGGAAACCTCCCTTCAACGCTGTTTCTCCTACTTAGTCCCACGACACCTCCAGGAGGCTAGGAGGTGATCTCTGGCGTTCCAGAGTTTAGGTAGTTTAGCTAACTGCTAACTGCTAATGCTAACTGCTAATTCAACTAGCACTGCCACGTTCAACTGACCCAGTCCCGTTTAGGAGATGTTCCAGGTAGTGACCAGCGCCGATGCTACCGTTTAGCTAACTGCTAGTGCTAACTGCTAATTCAACCAGCACTGCCACGTTCAACTGACTCAGGCCCATTTAGGAGATGCTCCTAAACGGGTAGCTGCTAACTGCTAATGCTAACTGCTAATTCAACCAGCACTGCCACGTTCAACTGACTCAGGCCCATTTAGGAGATGCTCCTAAACGGGTAGCTGCTAACTGCTAATGCTAACTGCTAATTCAACCAGCACTGCCACGTTCAACTGACTCAGGCCCATTTAGGAGATGCTCCTAAACGGGTAGCTGCTAACTGCTAATGCTAACTGCTAATTCGACCAGCACTGCCACGTTCAACTGACCCAGTCCCGTTTAGGAGATGTTCCAGGTAGTAACCAGCGCCGATGCTACTATTTAGCTAGTGCAAATGCTACATGCTAATGCTAACCACTAATTGCTTAAAGTATACTACAAAAAATAACAACCAGTCATCTTTAGAAATGAATAGCAAGTTGATTTTCTGCATCACCCAGTGCAGCTAACACCAAAACATGCTTTTATATTTTAAGATTGTAAAAGAAAATCACACCTTTTGAACTATTATGCTTAATTCTTTCCAAATAACTTGGGTTCCTTTGGTATTTTCAAGAAAAACCTCCAAAAGTGTGTGTTTTAATAGCTTTTGTCTGCCCTAAATGGTCCTAATATTTTGAAACCTATCTTAAAAGTTGCTCTCCTCTTTTGCCTGCTGTAGTATTTTGTTTTATTAATTCATTTTGCAAGTTTTATCCTGTCTCGATGTTTTGCAGAAACACAACTTGTGCAGCACTTTGGTCGACTCAGGTTTGCTTTAAAACATGCTGCATAAATCAATAAGTTGATGCCATCTACCTGCAGCAGGTTAATAACCATCTAACTGAGTCATTGATCTGATTGATCTGCAGGAGCGTGTGTGTGTGTTGTCACAGTTTATTAGGTTTAAATAAAGTCACTGTCAGCTTGAAAGGAGCTTTTTTCCAGTCTTGCATCTCCAACATTACACGAAATTCACTAGTGAAGGCTGCATCAGTGCTGTGATGACAGAGAGGAAAAATGACTGTGTGTGTGTGTGTGTGTGTGTAAGTGACAGGCCACAGAGCTGCTGGATGAGGAATATGGACTTTACAGTTTTCAGCCCTCTGCTTTCATCTCGCCATGACCTCTCCCTTTGCCAGCGTCAAGACAAGATGGAAGTGGCCTCAATTATTACTGGTGTGCATCCTACAATAAACACACACACACACACACACACATATAAGACCACCTTGGTTTGAAATGAATCAGCTCTGCACCTCCTCCCAGCCTCGGTCCATGCATCATCCGGGGAGGGAAGGTGTCGGCCGCTATTACAGGACGGAGCGCCGACTGGTTTCTTGCTCTGCACACTCACACAAAAATAAAAGGGCAGAGAGCGAGAGAGAGAGAGGGGAGTGTTGCTATGGAAACAGTTCAGACAAACGTAATTGTCTCCCTCCATCTTTGCAGGTCAAGGCAGTGGGCATTTCAGCTCCATAATCTCTCCATCTCCTCTACAGCTAAACACCGGCCCACCAGTGCATAATAGGTTTCCTGGAGTTGTGGGGTTCCAAATACACCGAGTGATTCACAGCCTGTGTGTATATACATGAGTGTGTGCATATGCTCGTACAATGACAGACCGCACCTTTACAACTCTGGAGGAGAATGACAGCAAAACGCTAAAAACTCAAGTAAAAACAAATCTGGTTGGCTGTTTTGGAAACCTTCCCTCACAGTTTGAAGTCAAATAGTTTCATCATCCACTCAACACTGTCCAGATGTACTTTTTTATTTTGACATAACAGAGTTTCTCATTAGCTTCAATGCAGATGGATTGTATTTTTATGCTCGGAATGGCCAAGGCTATTTAAAAAACAGGAGATAATCGCCTTTAATATTCAGGATCCACTTCATATGTGCAGAATTCAGCTTCGCTAAATAGAACAACTCAAAAATACCAGTAGAAATAGACAAAGTGTGGCTTCAGAGTTGCTCTCTAACTGTATTTAACTTCATTAAGTGGAGTCAGAGGGCAGCATACGACTTAACTTGGCTTTTTAGTTCGCGTTCTTTGCAGTTTTGCATGAGAAAACAGGAGATTTGCAGCAAGCTATGACAGCTCACTTTGCTCAGAAGCATCAGAGTTGTTAATAAGTTGACTGAGACACAACAAGCCGTTTACGTTCAGGCTGCTGTCCAAGAATTCAAAATGGAAATGATTAAATATCAACAGCAGCGTTCCACTGTTGACCTTCCCCTCCATGCTGATTTTTATGACTCCATATGACTTTCTGACTGTTTGCAGAGCAGCTTTGCAGCCAAACCGACTGACTCATCTGCTTTTAAAGCTGCCGAGGTCCATTCTTGTGTTTATTGTGTGGCTGAACTTTGTGAAGGTGCGTCGGAGTGTGTTACACTTTATATTTTAAAGGTTGTTTACAAATGGAAGGCTGGGGTCATTCTGGTAGCTCAGTCCCTCAAAGTCAAAGTTATTTATCCAACACATTTAAAAGCAGCAGGAGTTGAACACCAAAGCACAGATACTGAAAGAAAAACCTAAATAAAGGTGATGAAATAAGAGAAGAATAAAAAATGCAATGCAATATCAGATGAGGTCAAGGTTTTAGGCCCTACTTCAAATGAGAGTCTGAAGCAAGGATTTAAAAGCTTCTGAAGTCGGAGCAGAGAACTGTTCTACCGCAGCGAAAACACACCAGTGAAACATGCAGGAAATTTAACGCTTCCTACTCTTGAACTTGGAATCGTCATTTCGAAAAGTTGTGGAGCAGCATATTGCACATTTCCTAATATGTAGGAGGAAAAGTGCTGAACAGGGAGCTCAGGGGAACACCTAGTTTTGTGTAGAAAGCATTTAGTAACAGGTGTGGTGCCGTTTTTTTTACAGTCTTGAATAAAGCTTCACAGTTAGTCCTTAAACCTGGATTCATTTTACCTCCCTATACACCAATCAGGCACAACATCATGACCACCTGCCTAATGTTGTGTTGGTCCCCCTCAAAAATGCTCTGAACCATTGGGCAAGAGGACCTCTCAGGGTGTCCTATGGGGTCTGGAACCAGGACGCTGGCACTGGATCCTTTGGGTACTCTGGCTTGTGCAGTGGGGCCTCTGTCAATCAAACTTATTCCACTGCATCCTGTTGATGCTTGATCACAATGGGGTGTAGGAAGTTTGGAGGTCAAATCAGCATGTTGGGCCATTGTCATGTTCCTCAACATGTTCCTGATTGGTTGATGTTGTTTCCATGTGGTGGGGTGCATTTTCATCCAGTGGCATTTGGGGTTTCCATTAGCATGAGGGAGTGTGTTTGTTGTGGGACAATGTTTATTTGGGTGTCTAAGTCTCATCAACACGGATGTCAAAAAAAAAAAATAAAAGTTTTCCATTAGAACAGCACATAGTACCAATATGATCAATGTTATTCACTTCACCTGTCAGTGGTCAGAATGTTGTGGCTGATCAGAGTACATTCACATATGATGATTTAATATGACTGTTAATCAAGGAACAAGAAATGTCACCAAACTGCTGGTGGGAGCATCTTTCCAAGCACATTTCTAAACCTGCAGCATCCAGTTTGCACTGATGACGCTTCCTGGAATCATTATCCAGTGTGGGTCATTCTGTGAAAACTCAACGAGATCAGGGGAGGGCAGATGCTTCACCACCTTAGAAACTTTGCAGGAATGATCTTCGGCCTCTGAAACTGACATCTGCCAGTTTTGTTTTTTTTAGCTGAAATTCCAACATTTTCATAATTTTTCATCCTGTGGAAATTTTCAATGAATCATTCGCGAGTTGGAAATTGAACAAGATGCCACATTCCACAAACAGTGGAACCCATGCATGCATTATTCACACTGATAAATTACATAATTACCGTGGGTCATCTTGTTCATACTCCAATTAATGGACGCCTATGTAGGGTGAGGAGCAGAATGATTTGAACATGAAGGCATTATGGAAAGATATTGAAACTTGGTACACCAGTAGATGATACTTCCGTCTCTTACTACACTAAATTTGATCAGTTTACTCATGATTCAAGATGTCCATCTGGCTGGTTGGAAATTAATTACTTTTTTACCTGGGTCAACTTTGATTGGCCGGAACTCCCTTTTCTACTAACATATGAAAGGCCACATAATCACATTCATTAAAAAATCCACTTTATTTGCGATTTTTGAACAAATTCTAAATCTCAGAGGTCTTAAGCACAAAGTTGAGTCTTGATTGCCAGTATTTGCTGCATTCACTTCTGAACACCTCTTGAGAGTCTGAGGACTCTAGGACGTATACTTCAAGAGACACGGACATCCGAAAGTGGCATCTTGTTCAACTTCCACAGGGTGAAAAATGATGAAAATGTTGGAATTTCAGCTTTAAAAAAATGGGCAGATGTCAGTTTCAGATGCCAAAGATCATTCCTACAAAGTTTCCACAGATTCTGAGACCTGAGTCGACCCATTTATTAGACAGAAACGCATCTGAAACATCAAATATCCAGAGTCTAACGAGGGTTAAGCTTGTTGTTTTCACCAAGACTACGTCGTTTCCCGAACCTCCAAATGGAAACATGAAACAATCTCTGACTAATGAAGGCTCCAAAGCACATTAACACTCACCGAGCTCTTTAACAGGAACCCCTTGCTGTGCGGGTTCTCCCTTCGCAGCCTCGCTTCTTTGCGTCATGGATTCCCCCGAGACTCTGCTGCATGTCCAAGCGTAATTTCTGCACATTTCTCTGCTGCACATTCGTCCTGCGAGTTCTAACACAATCCAAAGGTGTTGGGCTGGTTTCATGATCAGGAGACAGGGAAGGCCTTTGATTTTCCCTTTGTGACATGATGATTTTTCCTTCTGCTGGATGATGGTAAACTGAGGTTGGAAGGGAAGCACAAGCTCAGCAACAACACTCAGACTTCAAACCATGGTTCAGTGGTACAAAGGGCTCAAAATGGGACAGAAAAACAGAACCTACACCATCATAGCACCACGTTTGGCTCCATGGATTCAAGTTGATGCCAAAAAACAAAAGAAAACTCAGCATAAAAGGAGAATCTTTAGATTAAGCTCCCCTTCTCCATCTTCAAATGTCCAGTTTTGGTGAACTCATGTCCACTGCTGCCTCAGATTTCAGCTTTTTGTCTGACTGAAAAGCAAAAATCTACCGATCCGAGTCCGCATGATTGAATGGATCACACTAACTGCAGCACGATTGGCTGATTGGACAGGTAAGTAGGTGTGCAGGTGCTCTGAATAAAGTGCTAATAAAGTACATTTAAAGATAAGATTCAAAGCGTACAGACAAAGAAGGAAAAATGCAATTCAGTTCAACACAAAGCCTTAATTAAAGATAAGCTGGGATCCATTTCAGCACCGTTGTATTAGACTGTACAGAGTTAAATGTGTTGTAATAAATAGACTTTTTAGATTTAATTCTAATAAATTTCTGAGTCCTAAAGGTTTTTTTTTACATGTAGAACTGTTTTTTTTCAAACAAGAAGTCTCAGTACTGTATATTACCCATCTGAACCACGGCGGCTGTAAGCAGTAATTCTGTAGCTTCAAGCGTGAACAGCGCAGATAAGACAATATCCATTATGAGGCATAAAAAAATAATAAAAAAGCGCGCGATAATGGGCTTCAATTATGAGGATGTTCTCTTTGCTCGTCGAATCACAAACCTCAGTGATTGTCTCAAAGAAAACAACGATGAAAATAATAACCAGATTTATCACATCTCCGCCTGCCGTCACAACCTCTTGTGTTTTTCTTAAACACGGCACAAAGGACCTGAGGAAAACAAAATGTAAATTTCACTCCTATCAATGTTTCATCAATCACGCCTCGAGCTGCGTTCACAAGAATCTAAAATAAATGAAATGTGTTAAGATCACAGCCTCTGTCTTCCCACAGACGGCGCAGAAAGGAAGATAAAGAACCGACAACGCAAAGATACATGTTCTGGATATTCCTTTTTATTTCTTCCCTGATAACTTTGATGCTAATGGCATCTAAGAGAATTATCTGTCCAACCCCGACAAACCAACAAACTGTGCTGATAATTGAAGAGAAAAAAGCGGAGTGCTGTGAACTCGTGATTCAAAGCTCTGACAGAAACTGACTCATGAAATACGACCTGATTTGCAGAACAAAGCCTTTGATTCAATGCATTTCTGAGCTCATCAGTTATGCTGCTTTCACCTCACAAATCCGGCATATTTGGGGATTTGAAGAGCAAACAGAATTTTCAAAAAATGCTGGAAAACAAAATAATGAACCCAATGAGGCAACAGCAGCAGCAGTGTGACGATCAAAGAGCCCGAAGGCCACAAACTCAATTTAATCTGTCAAAGCCTTGAAGTTCGTGCCGTGATAAATGCTTTTCGTCTCGGAATAAAAGGGGAAACTTGCAGATCTGCAGACGAGATGCAAAGCCGGTTTATTAAACAGCCAATTAGGCGGCGCCCCGGTGACCTCGCTGATGCTTTCTGACCACAATTACAGAGTCTATAAATGCAGCAGCCCAGTTTTATTTTTATTAAATGGAGTCGACCACTGTTCAATTAATTTGTGGCTTTGCTTCCCAGCATCCCACTGCCTCAAAGAGACGCTAAGAAACAGGGAAACATTGGGAGGAAACACTGGATTTACAAAGGATTTCCTTAATGTCATTATTAAATCTACACTGAACAAAAATATAAAGGCCCCGTGTGAAATATTGATGCCACATGAAGTGCGCCACCCAAAGTGAGCGTATGTTGCGCATGATGGTGTGACGCGTCTGTTGTCAGACCAAAGGTTTCATCTGCTGTACATGTCGCTGGTCTGAGACCATCCTGCAAGTGAAGAAGCCGGATGTGTCCATCCTGTGCTGGGGTGGTCACATGTGGCCGACGTAGATGAGGTGGATTTGCAGTACTGCCCGTCTGTTGGAAACCAACTCTCAAACGTCCTGTCGTCTAATAGTGAACATTCAACTGCACAGCGACCGCTCTAGTGGACATTCCTGCTTCCAACATGCCAATGACACGTTCCCTCATGACCGGAGACATCTGAGGCGTTGCTGCTTTGTCAAAATGTGACATTTTGGGGTGGCCTTTTATTGTCCCCAGTATAAGGAGTGTCTGAGTACTGCTCATTGTGTTGGAGCAGCGTCTGGATATGCCACACCCATGTACTGAATGGAATTAATGCATCACTGAGGCAGTGGTGGACTCAAATTTGGGACACTAATCAAGAGAAATACCCATTTTGTAAAAGTACCAGACAGTATACGCTCACTTTGGGTGGTGCACTTCATGTGGCATCAATATTTCACATGGGGTGTTTATATTTTTGTTCCCCATTGCACAAGTGTGTCTTATAGTAACACCTACAATCCTAAGTGTCTATTTAAACAGTTTTATTTGTTGAATGTCTTCTTCATACTTGCATACCGGTTATAAAGAGATATATCACCTTCCAATGATGTTTGAATGTAAGAGATGGAAGAAAAAGTCAATAAAAGTTGGTGAAATCAAACGTTTATGTTCCACACTTTCAGTTTTCTGTACAAAATTCACTCTGAAATACACTTCAGGGAAACAGAATGAAGGAATTTTGCAGTAAAACTAGTGCTAGTGCCGATAAATTGCATCTTTACCATCATCGCAATATGAACATACACGTCGCAAACGTTGCCCTTAATGCCATTAATTATAAAAATCATCTGATCATGCATTTACACCCAGCAGGCAAACATTTGACCAATCAGATCTGTGAGGTTCACGATGGCCAAGAAATAATGAGGATAAAGAGGTTTTTGTTGAGTTTGGTAGAGAATGTTTGATGACTTCCATTTCTTACAGTTAGAATGTTTAATTTAGACTAAAGTTCTGGTAAATTCAGTGCAGTTTGTTCAATAAGAGCATGTTTGAAGTCGTTAATTTCACCTCTTTATTCAGTTCGAGGTCCGTGTTAGCTTATTAAAGCAGAAAGACACTGCACAGCCTGGAGCAAAACACTTCAACGTGTGTTTATTTATCGCCAGTCAATCCATCACCGCAACACTGAACAATGCAATCCCCAACGCTGCAGCTGGAAACCTGGAGCATCTGATTTCAGTCGGTGATCGATAACATGCCAGGGTCGTTCTGGAATCAACTCGAACTCGACCTAAAAGGAACATTCGTCTGCTTCGTCTGCCTCAAGCGCATCTTTAAGGCAGAAGCAGCAGTGTGTTGAATAAACTCCTGATGTTCTGCTCTCTCTTTGTTGCTGCATTTTGAGCAATTTCCACTCGAAACTGCTCCTCAGATGTTTTCAGTTTGCGTCCCTCCAACTATTTCAGCTTCTCGGCAATTAAATTATCTTCTTAAATGAGTTTTCTCTCACCGGCTGCCTGTTACAACAACATGTATAACTGCAGTTTGGGGGAAAAACATCCTTGCAAAGACATTTCCAACTATCCGACAGGCCACATGAAAGAGGCAAACAGGTGCACAACAGGACGCGTTAACAACAAGAGATGCGGTGAAGATAACACACACACACACACACGTTGCAAGTGAAGCTACGAATTTAGGCATCTTTGGAGGCAACTAGAAAAACGCACTTTACTGGAGGATGAAACTGCAAACGAACCCCATTCTTTAAGACATTCACAACCAACATACAAAAGAACAGAGAAAACCTTTCCTTTGTAAATCTGAGCAACCACTGCAAAAACAGGTATGAGGTCATTGTGTTAATAGCTATAGAACTGCAGGAGAGTGATATGATATGTGATAATGTCGCACATAAAAACACACTCAGATTACTTTAAGTGACACTGGAGGCTTCTGGCTGGTTGATGCCATTTTTTGAATCAGTCGACTGAAGTGAAAAACCAGCAATCGGACGTTTTCCTCCCCAGAACTTTCCGACTTTGTGGTGTCGGCTGTTTAACCAGTCGAGCCTCAGTGAAGCTGGAATCACATAAAATCTAATGTGGCTGCACTCGTTAATCTTTAACGCTGCAGTCCACACTAGTCACAAACAAGTTTAAAATTTTTTTTTTTTTTACATTTTTTCCTTATTTTATTGCTCAAGAATCCTGTTTTTCTTCTCCCAACAAAAAGCATCTGACATAGTGGTGTGATCAGGTCAGTAGATGCTTTTTTTTTTAAACAAACACCAGCACTGTTATATTTTTCACATATGTAACACCGCTAATATGTGAGCAGCTCAAAGTAGGAAAATATGAAAAGTGGTGCAGGTTTCACAAACACAGAGATGTTTTTTTCAGTCCTGGTGAGCTTTACCGAGCAGAAATTTGGGATTAAATGTTAAAAAAAAAGGTGCTTCAGAGGGGAATTTGATTTCATACTCAAGCAGCACCTGAGTGAAGATGAACTGTTCCGGTCCAGCTGCCTTTTCTGCCAGCTTTGACCCAAGAGTTCAGTAGTGTGAAGAGTCTTTTTAAAGGTGAAGCAAGAAGATTCTCTGTGGCGCCACATCGTCTTAGAAACCTGTTTTTTTCCTGTTACATCAGCAGGCGATGTTTCATGTCATTTCCCTGGTAATGAGTCGAGCTGTCAGCCTGCACTTTATAAGAAAGCAGTCCCATCAGACACTTCCCTCCCAAAAAAAAAAAATACCCAGCAGCTGCTCCTGCAGAAGTGCCTGGAAACATCTGATAATCATCTGGAGAGCAGAGCTCATCAGCAGCGACGACGCAAGTCTGCCGTCACATTTCTTGGCATTTAATTGTCTTGAAGCTTCACTGCTGCCACCCGGGAGAGCCGCACTCAAATATTTAACCAAGTCTAATTATCGCAGAGGTAAAGTGTTCACTGAAGGTCCGTCACTGCCTCCAAACATCCGCCCGGTCAGTAAAAATGTGTAGGAGGCAGCAGAAAGACGTCCAGGGGAGTTTAATCGCTCCAACAGTGGCGGCCTGATCGGACACATTTCATTAATCTTCCCTGGTCAGCAGCAGCCACGGTGGGGATGCACTGTTTAATGTTTTCCCACCCCGATCACACCTCTCCAGCCATAATGAAACCCGAGCTGAGACGTTTCATTACAGCTTTTCCCACAAAGCTCTGAAACTGAGCGAGCCGGAGGTTTATGAAGCAGCCGTGCGGCTGTTAGGTCCTCAAATATGGGAGGATGCAGCGTGGAAAAATCACAGGAGAGAGACGACAGGAAGCAGCTCGGTGGACATTAGATGAGGCAGCAGTGTGTAGACTGAAAACTCTGACGACTTCCACTTTTGTGACCGGAGGAAGTAAACATTTAAGGGGAAAAATGTGGCGACTTGAGAGCTTTAAGTGGGGGGTTTGATTTCTTTTAATAATCAGCGACAGCCGCAGTGGAAGTCAGCGTTGGGGTCCATGAGCAGCTTCTTGCGGTCGACGTGCAGACAGTCTATGTGGTACCAGGCGTCGCACACGTCGCACTGGATCCACTGCACCGTGTCCTGCTGAGGCAGCCGACACCGCGGCGCCGCACACGGCTCCACCGACCCGACCGCCGCCTCCTCCTCCTCCTCCTCGTCATCTTCCTCATCGTCGTCATCCTCGTCCTCGGAGGAGGAAGAGGAGGAGCCGGAGGAGGAGGAGGCCGAGGAGGTGGAGGAGGAGGACGAGGAGGATGGAGAGGGCAGGGAGGGTCGGGGAGGGAGAGGGTGTTTCCTGGGGCGGCCTCGTCGCTTGCTTCAGTCAGACAAATATTAAGTAAGAGACAGAAACAAAAAGAGAGAAGAGAAATGAGGTGAGATCAGCAGAAAACAACAAGGAGAAGAGAAGCTACTGTTTAAATCTGCAGAGTAGAACGTTTGTCTCCCCCTTCAGGCAAAGAGAGTAAATACACAATGGTGCTTATTTAGCTATCCTTATTTTATTTTATTTATTTATTTATTTGGTCTGCATTTATACTCATCGTTTAATGGAGTCAACTTTAATGAGATCAATACATATTTTAGTCTTGGAGTAAGGATATGGCGAGACAAGACGAACAGGGAGGGTACAGACAGGCAGTGCTATATGAACCCTATAAGAGTGCTGTAACATGCCGTGTTATTCCCGACAACCGATCCCACATCTGAAAACTGGAAACGGATAAAAGCTATTCTTATTTTAAAGTGACTCTCAAATTACACTCATTATTGGGGAGTATCACTATTCTTTAAGGTGTCGGTTTTCATCGCAGTAAGGTTTTAACATTATGGTAGGGCTCGCCGTCGGAGTCTGGCGGCATTAGCAGGATCTCCTGAGCCTGAGGGCGAATATTCGGATCTCAAAATTACCATTCGAACACCACCACAACGACCGAATATTCAGATATTTGGATATTCAGGTCCAGCCCTACATAATGTACAACGATTCATTTTGTTGCCCAATAGATTTAAAATTGTAGAGCAAAGCAAAGGAGCAGGGATCGACTGATGTGGGTTTTCCAGGTCCGATGCCAATTATTGGTAACCCAGAAAGGCAGATGATTGATATTTAGACCCGATATACATTAGATGTCATGTTTTAACATCATGTGATAGCAAAGAACCTGTCAGATTGATAGTTTCAGGGATGCAGTAATGATGTAAACAAGGAGCTCGGTTGGTGGACTAGTGGTAGATTTCTGCAATACTTTCCACATCTCTCACCTTGTTGGATGATGGAACCTGTTGAACTGCATCCTGCCTCGGTCCTCCGTCCGGATCCTCACCGAGGGCGAGGCCAGGCTGTAGTTCTCTCCTCCCACCACCAGAGGGGAGAACACCGGGGAGCTGTGAGCCCTCCGCCTGCCCCTCTGAGCGACCGGTGAACTGTGGGCGGGTTTCTGCTGCCGGAAAGCGGCGATGTTGCCGTGAACCACGGTCTTGACCCGGTGCATGGTCTCCGCTTCCTGCTTGTGCACGGCCACGTTGGTGAAGGAGGCCTGCAGCAGGTGGTGGTTCAGTCGGCTGTTGGTCATGGCGCCGTGGAAGCTGCCGATGGTCCGGATGCCCACGGGGAAGGGCTTGGCCTCCAGCGGCCTCCTGACGTCGCTGTGGATCTTTGGCTGCAGTGGAGGAACAGGAGGCGAACTGAAGCTCTCAGACTCAGACTTGTAGAGCCGCCGCCTCTTCTTCCCCCTCGACCTCTGTCCGTCCTCCACAACCCCAACCAGAGCTGACAAACAGTAGAGAGAGAACACTGTAATAGGAGTGGAGATCACATTCTCCAACAAAAAATAATACTTCCAGCACCCTGAAATTGTTTACCTGAACTGCTAAACAGAAAACCACATTATTGACTAGAATTCTGCACAATTTATTCTCACTTTTAGCATTTTGCTCTTTTACAGCTGGTTTTTTTTTTAGGTAGTATTTGGTGGAACTGTGACAAATAAGATGCTTTTTGGTGAATTTTCTCTGAATGAAAAACACTTAACAGGGATCGTCATTAACCGACCCACGTTCAGTGTTCGAGAACATTTCAAAGGTCCCATATTTTGTCTCTTTTCTGCAAATGAATCAAAGCGTCACACATATTCCTACGATGTGTCTTTCAGTTTTTCAGCTAGAAGCACTGCAGTTCATACAGTTTAAACAGTACGTCCATACTGGATATCACATGCTTCTTTAAATTTCATCCCAGAAATGCTGCTCTCTGTTTCATTGTCCACCTATCTCATATATATAAGTCAATAACTCTGTATTCACTATTAATAACTGTGTTTTTGCACTAAAATTTGGGGTGCCGTAATTTTGCACTAAAACTGGTCCACTTTAAACATTCTCTTTTACAGGATCTGCAAAGATCTACACCTTAATCTTTTATATTTTGCCCCTTCTTCTCTTATGCACCTTGTATTTCTATACTGAGCCTACACAGGTTTACATATAACTGCACCTTTTACGTATTTTTTGCACAACTTTTCATAACATTTTTGCCTGAGTTCAGCAATGTGTAAAATCCAGAAGTACTCTGTGGTTAGAGTTCTCCAATACACCAAATGAGCTTCCCTTTCTCATACATACTATTTTTCCACTAGATATGTATATTTGAACATTTTTTACTGCAGTTTTACAAAAAACATCCAAGTGAAGGCACTGAAAGGATTGCTGATGTTTTTACACATATCTATAGTTGTACATCGTGGTTAAAAACTAATTTTCCTTCTGCTACCTGTTGCCGTTGTTTAAAAGCATTTCTGTTTTATTTTGTGTACTTTGAAAGCAAAGTGTTGACAACACCAGCCAATAAAGCTGATTCTGACTCATGTATTGATGACGGAATAAACGCTTGTTGTTCTAAACGGGATGTTTTGTTCTGAAAACCAGTGAGCTGCTGCTGCTCCCGCCCCCTTCAGGAAGAAAACTCTCTCTGCTATAGACATATATACGTAGACGCCGTGTTGACTGCCGCTGCCGATTGGAGCCGACGTGCCTACACGGCGGCCATCTTGGTACAGTGCCACTCGCCCCTACAGTGAATTACGTCTATAGAGGAATGACATGTCTGCACTATAAAAGTGATCATAAATCCATCAGCTGTCAACATATATTGTTTGTTACAAACGTCAGACATGGAGGACGGACAGGCAGACACAAATAGAACAAAAGCATCCAAGCATCCTGTGTCAAAGCTAAATGTGTTACGTTTTTAACAAACCAAACCGTTTGGAAATCGGTCGAAAATTCAGTGAATAATTCTATTTTAAGATTGTGGAGTAGCTCTTACCTCCATAGACTTACATTCACTCCCCCCTCTGCTAGCCCTGTACCAAGATGGCGGAGCTTTAGGCACGTCCCTCCACAGTCAATGCGGCGTCTATATATATTTGTCTATGCTCTCTGCTTCTGTGACAGTCGGAGCTGGATGACTATTGGTTAGTTTGGTGTTATGTATGTATTCTTACTCACTTGTAAAGCAGAAGTAAACGTCTTTATATCTTAAGTTTTATTTCACGCCTCCAATTTTACCACCAAACACAATAATAATAGTATCTTCACCATATGGGACCTTTGACAGCTGTCTAAAAAACCCTACAGCTTCTTTTGTCGCCAGAAAGCTTAATAAGTCATCTGTGATATTTTTAATACCTTTGCTGAGCTTTTTACCTCCTCGACTCCTGGGTTCGTCCGAGCTGTCGTCCTCCAGCAGCACCGTGTGAGCCGACTTCCTCCTGCTCCTGGAGGTCGGCGGGAGGGATTTAGCCGACGGCACCGAAGCTGCAGAGGAAAACGGCGGCGGCGTGGAGGGAGGCAGCAGCGAGGAGAAGCCCACGGCGAGGGGAGGCGAGGAGGAGGTGCCGGGGTCGGACACGGCGCCCTCAAGGCTGTGGCTCCTCTGGAAGGTCCAGGCGCTGCCCTTCATCTTGCTCAGGCTGCCGATGGAGTTGAGGATGACGGTGGCCCGGTTGATGGACAGCTTGGAGAGGTCCAGGTTGGCGGCAACTTTGCGGTCCGAGTTGGTCCTGATCCGGTTCTGTAAGTCGGAGGAGAACGTTCCCGCCTAGGAAACAAGACATGGATATAGAATTTCAAGTTTTACAATTTGCAATTAAGGCCAAATTGGGTCAAAATTAATCAGGTGCTGGTGGATATAGTTCTCAGTAAAGCTGTGTTTTTCCTGCAAAGAGGGATTCCTGAAGGCCCCCTGCCTAGTATTGTGTTGGTCCCCCTTATGTGCTCAAAAATGCTCTGAACCACTGGGCATGGACCAGAGGACCTCTCAGGGTGTCCTATGGGGTCTGGAACCAGGACATTGGCACTGGATCCTTTGGGTACTCTGGCTTGTGCAGTGGGGCCTCTGTCAATCAAACTAGTTCCACTGCATCCTGTTGATGCTTGATCAGAATAAGGTGTAGGAAGTTTGGAGGTCAAATCAACATGTTGGACCATTGTCATGTTCCTCAACATGTTCTTGATTGGTTGATGTTGTTTCCATGTGGTGGGGTGCATTTTCATCCAGTGACATTTGGGATTTCCATTTGCATGAGGGAGTGTGTTTGTTGTGGGACGATGTTTATTTGGATGTCTAAGTCTCATCAACATGGATGTTAAAATCCAAGGTTTTCCATCAGAACACCACATAGTACCAATATGATCAATGTTATTCACTTCACCTGTCTGTGCTCTTAATGTTGAGGCTGATCGGTTTATTTCAACCAGAGCTGTTAATTGGGGTTTCATTCGCTGGAGCATAATAGACATTTTTGTTCATCTAATGGTCATAAATAACAATCAAATGCTCACTAAGCTAAAAAAGGCAACACAGTCTTTATTATACATGAACTAATCTCACTGTGTTGTGATTATCCACCTTAAAAGTGCATTTTCTGTTTCCCTGCCTCCCCAGACTCCAGCGAGTTTTTAATTAAAGCACAAAAAAATGATAGCATTGAATTATATCTGAAAATGGCACTTAGTGAGAGTAAGCTTCCATGTTTTGCAGGTAAAGTGTTTTTGGTTTTTTTTTTGGCTTCCAGTCATTGTGACATGAGTCAAAAGGTTTTATTCCCCCCGTCACAATTTTGCCGACACTCTGAATACCATTATTTCACCTAATGGGCACAGAACAATGCCTGCACACGCCGCCGAGGCATGAGAGGGATGGAAATTAAAGGATAAACAGGGCATCTGTATTTTAATTAGCGTCTACAAACTGCTTGAAAACAAACTAAGCGTCAGCTCTCCTCTCATTACTTTCTGACATCCCCAACCCGTCTCAGCCTCACTGATCCCACTGAGGACTCACAAATGTACGGCTTTAAAAACAGCTCAGCGAAACAGTCGGTCACTAATCGGTAGCAAATAATATTCAAACAGTAGACAGTAAAGTGGATTTGTTGGGGGCTATTTACAGCAAGAGATAAATACACATTATAGGTTCCCTGCTGAGTATTTACAGCAGCACGGCGATGAGGGTTAGCTTGGATCTAAACTATATGCATTAATGTCCAATCGTAGGCAGACTGTGTGATTATTTACACACTGGAAAATCACAATTAGGTGGGAAAAGTGCAGAAAACTGCTACGTGGAAGAAGAAAATTAGTGGGTTTGTGAGGTATGTTGAGCCTAAAGTCAGTTTTTCAGTGTCACAAAGGTCCTTTAACCTGCTATATCACCATGGTAACGGATGCTGCACAGCTGACCTGCTCTGGAGGAGGTTCTGTTGAGAGTTTCTCATTAAAATAAGATGCATCCCCCCCCTCTGATCGATACAGACTCTCAGCTGAGGGAATACATTATATTTGTAAATCTATTGAGGTGTTTGTTTTTAATTCCACTGAACGTAGCCGTGCAGATACAGCAGGCTAACTGAGCCGACACACCGCCTTGCCATTAAGAAGCTACACGTACTCAGCTGATGAAAATGCATGAAAGTGTTTGGTCCTTATTTGCTGCTAAGATCATTTTTTACTCTTCTGGCACTGCAGCAAACAGAACACGGAGCAGAACATCAGATCAGTCTGTTGGTGTTTATCACAGAGAATATTCAATCAAGAGCAGAAATTTCACACGGATTTGGCCAAAAAGTGAAGTGATTTCCATGATGTCTTCCAAATCATGTTTAAATGTATGAAGTTGGAAGTTTAAAGGCTCTTAATGTGCAGCTGTCACATTAGAAATAAGTGGCAGGTTAACAGTTTTCTACCAGCATTCCTCTCATGCATCATTTGCAGCTTTTTTTTTATTGTAATAGATGTTCTATATTTCACAGCTCTCCTTCATATCAACCTGTTCCTCTTGACTGAAGTAGGTGGAACATAATTAGCCTATTTTGTGCAGAAGAAGAGTCGCATGATGCGTAAATGTCTGCTTTTATGTGAACACAAACAGAGCCTGAAGAAGAAAACCTGGTTACTAAAGGAAGCTGAGAACCCCCATCGTGATGCCTTTTATCTCTGAGTGGGGTTTTAGGTTTTGTCAAGCCGACTTGCACAAAGGAAGCTTGTTGAAAAGGGTTCGTAGTACAGCGCTCAGAAGTGTTACATCTGGCATTTGTTCATGCAGCAGACAGAAAAAGTCCAGACTGGTCCTTTAACCCCCAACATAGTGAGATCAACAGGCCTTAGATATTTTTACCAACATGATTCGTGTTGTATATAAAGCATCAGTACGAGTCTGTGTTGATGGATTCGGCATGAGGAGTCCATTGTGCCTACTTCAATAACTTCTTACCTTTGGAATAGTGATGGCGTCGAAGTCCAGCGGCCGAACTTTGACCTTCTGGAAGAAGAAGTAGAACTCGGGGCCTCCTGAAGCCGACTGCCCGCCGAAGCTCAGCGTGTCTCCGTCTGAAAGCTCCCACTGGAGGCCCGGCTGGAGGCGCGCCTCATTCACCCACGTCCCTGACAAAACACGAGCAACGAGAGGTGACGAAATGTTCCCCCACACGCTGCTGCCGCGGCTGAATTCTCCCCTCACAATGAGCCTCTCGTTAGGTCACACTGACACGTCGGCGGTGAGAAACTCTCCTCAAAGTCACACAAACAAGCAGCAATTTTGCGGTCGAGGGCAACGTCACCTGGGGCCTGATAACCGCGAACCGCCTGACAAACGGCAAAGAATAAATCAAGCAAGCGGAGCCGCCAAATGAAGTCGTTTGTCGACCACCAATGTGTTTACAGCTTCCAGAGTTCAGGGGAAAATGTAAAACAGCCTGGGAAATGGACCCAAAACGGAGGAGCTGGAAGGCTACAAGGCAATCAAACGGCCATGACAGCGCGGAGCAGGATGAGGAATGCGGGACGAATACTAAAGACGTGGGCTTAATGGCAAAACATGAAAAATGCGGGAAGCAGACTGTGAAATTACTTGAAGAATTAGGCGGCGAGGGACGGCGTGGTCTAGATTCTGCTTAAGTGAAGATGCAACTTTGGCTCTCAATCCGCTCCTTCTTCACCGCGAACATCTTCTTCTGCTGCTGCACTTCAGATTAAACCACAGACTGTTAGTTCACTGAGCTACAGAACGGCACAGGAGGACCTTCATACCTGTGGCAATCAGACCGTATAATCCCTCCACCTTCTGCAGTGGGGATGCATAACACATAATTAACAGACTTAATGTGCAATGTTATCAGACTTTAATATCTTGTGCAATCTTTACCAGGTGCAATAGTTTCACTGGCAACACCATCATTGTTAAGTGTAATATTTCTGAGCCAATACATCTGTTTACTTCAATTCTTAGCTTATATTTTATTTTTTAGACACTGTTCAACACACCTCAGACACTTACAATTTTATACTGTGTATTCTTATTTGATTTACTCAGTTGCTAACCTTTCTCCAATTGTGCATATTTTACTAATCTTTGTTTACTCTTTATCGCACTCTGGCATTACAATTTCCTTCAGGATTAATAAAGTTGATCTCATCTTAGACGTGATGCTGATGCGCCGACGTCAACACGTCATCTCCACCGCTACCAGACCGGAAGTTGCTTTTTCATTTTGTTGATTTAAATACATCACTCTTTAATCTGTTTGTTGTCTAAGTTTTGGGTCCATTTTACAGCCTCAGTTCTGACTGAATTAAGCTTCTTTTAGTGCAGATGAATTTTAAACATAATGTGTCATAAACGTGGCGTCTTTGGTCGGTTTCGACACTCGTCTGTTTATTTCTTTAAAGTGGGGCTGCAGCTGATGATTCTGTTAAATCTGCTGATTATTTTCTTTGTTATCTGGTGAAGCATTAGTTCATAAAATAGTGAGAAACATCGGCCGCCGTGTGGCTCGCTGAGTTGGGCGTTGCCACGTGGGTGCGGGTCGCCGGTTCGAGTCCGGCTCGCGACCTTTTGCTGCATGTCTCTGTCCTCTCTACCCCCTTTCACTCTGTCCATCAATAAAACTTCAAAAAATCCCCACCAAAAAAATAAATAAATAAAATAGTGAGAAATATCAAAGATCCTAAAATTAAAAGTTGCATTTTCAAATCCTCTGTTTCGTACGAGCCACCAGTCAAAACTCCAAATATATTTAATTTACAAAGAAAATCCTCAAACTTATATCACTAGAACTAAGAAAAATGATTAAAATGATGATTAAGTTGGTTCCCAAACACTTATCAGTTAGTTTTCTGTCTAAAAGCGGAGTAATTAATCAGCTAATTGCTTCAGCTCCACTCATAAACACTGAATCCATTTAGTGCAGGAGGTCTCAGAGTCTGTTCAGCTGCATAGAGACGTTTCCCTCCGTCTCTCAGTCTGGCGCTCAGGACACCACTTGGCATCATCTGATAACACGGCAGCAGACATTCATATGCTTTGACATTTTAATAACAAAAAGGTAATAATTTTGATCTCAGATATGCGGGTAATAAAGCAGAAGAAAAGAAGCTAATAACTGTGGAGGCATCATGCAGGGACTCAGCGAACGCTCTGAACGGTGGAAGATGGTGTGAATCATTTTCTGTTGCTTTGTGGGATCGTCAAAAAAAACATTTAATACACTTACTATTAAGGTTAAATACGACGTCATTTAGGGATTATTTCCACTGTTGATTAGTTTTACTCGATTGATTGATTAGTTGTTTGGTCTATAAAATGATGAAAAATGTTGCACAGTGTTTCTCAAAGCTGATTCCTCAAAGCGATTATCAAAACTGTTGACGATTAATTTATGAGCTGACAACTAATCAGTTAATCTATTAGTTTAGTGTATAAAATGATAGAAAATGGTAAAAAATGTTGAAAGCCCAAGAGAGCAAATGTCTTTTTATATCCACAACTAAAAGATATAAGGTTTACTGACATTCAGGAGAAAAAACAACCAGACAATGTTCAGTTTTAAGAAGCTGGAAGCAGAATTTGGGTTTTTTTTTAATTACTCAGACTGATTAATCCATCATTAGAATAGCTGATTATAAATTTAACAGTTGGCAGTTGGTTAATCAGTTAATTCAAAGATATTCAATGAACTGTAGTAGAGTAGAAAAAGAAACTAGAATCAAAGAAATTAGATTGTTACCTTTAAAATATTCAGTTAGTCGATTGTACAAATACCAAAATAGTCAAAGCTTAATTTAACAAGCTAATCGGCACCTAATCCAGTAATCTGTTGGCTGTTTAGTCGATAAAATGTGAGAAAATGGTGAAAAGTTCTTCCCAGAATCCAGAATAACGTCCTCAGATGACTTGTTTTGTCAAAATCCCAAAGATATTCACTTTAAAACTGAATATATTCAGCTCTAAGAAGCTGGAAAAAGAGATTCTTTTTCTCCTTTAAAAAAATACGTAAAAATGCTTAATTGATTGTGAAAATATCAAAATCGTCGAAGATCAGCTCAACAGTCGACACCTAATCGATCAATCTATTGGTTTTTTTAGTCTAAAAAAGGTCAGAAAACAGTGAAAAATGTTGATCGGTGTTTCCCAAAGCCCAAAGTCATGATCTTGAAAGTCTTGTTTTGTCTCAAGTCCAAGAATATTCAGTTCACTGTCACAGAGGAGAAGACAGGAGGTTAAGTTTTTCTTTTACATATTACTCACAATGATTAATCAATTATAAAAATATCTAAAAATTGGACGATTAATTCAACAGTCAACCCCTAACTGATCAGTCAATTAGCTGTTTAGTATGTAAAACATCAGAATTATGTCCTCAAATGTCTTGTTTAGTCTGAAACCCAAAGATATTTAATTTACTGTAATAGAGGACAGAAAATGGTCAATTACAAGAAACTGGAATCAAAAATGTGTCTTTTTTCCTTTGAAAATGACTCAAATTAATTAATCGATCATGAAAACATTAAAATAGTTGATGATTAATTCACAAAAAAACAACTCATTGATTAATCCATCAGTTTTTTTAGTCTTGTAAATGTCAAAACAGTAAAAAATGTCCATTAGTGTTTCCCAAAGTCAAGAAAATAACGTCCTCAAATGATTTGTTTGGTCCACAACCAAGAGATATTCACTTTGCTGTCATAGAGGAGAAAACAAACTACAAAATATTCTATTTTAAGAAGCTGGAAATAGAGAAATAGAGAATATGTGCTTTTTTTCCCTAACAAAATACCTCAAAACGATTAATAGGTTATAAAATTATCAAAATAGTTGATCAATTTAACAGTCGACACCTAACTGATGAGTCAAGTAGCTGTTTAGTCGATAAAATGTCAGAAAATGTTTTTAAAATGTCGATCAGTGTCCTCCAAGACCCAGAATAATGTCCTTAAATGTCTTGTTTTGTCTACAAATCCAAGGATAAGGACAGAAAATGGTCAATTTAAGTCTTTTTTTTCCTTTAAAAATTATTCAAATTAACTAATCGGTCATTAAAATATTGAAATAGTTGATGATTAATTTACCAGATGACAACTACCCGATAAATCCATCAGTTCTAACAGTGAAAAATGTCAGTCAGTGTTTCCCAAAGTCCAAATAATAATAAATAATAATGTTCTCATGTGACTCATTTTGTCCACAATAAAAGATATTTAGTTCACTGTCATGGAGGAGAAAAGAAACCGCAAAATATTCAACTTTAACAAGCTGGAATCAGAGATTTTTTAGTTTTTCTTTAAAAAAAAATACTCAAAATGATGAATAATGTTTGACAATTTAACAGTCGACATCTAACTGATCAACTGTTGCAGCTCCGGCTCACATGAAACGTAAAATCAGAGTCAAAGATCAAGAAGAGTCGAGGAGCTCTTTAATTACTTCTTGGAGTTTGTTTTTTTGGGGCAGATTACTGGTTTCTCAGTGGGCCGAGACGAATCTGTAACCCTGGAGCTTTCAGATAAAGTAAGAAGTTCTGCTGGAGGAGATAACAGGGGGAAGTTTCTGAGGTTTGACTGGAGCTGATGCAGCTGTTCGGAGGGTAAAGAGCGACTGGATGCGTCAGGTAGCGGAGCTCAGGTGGGTCTGATGATTAGTCAGTAAATCAGACCACACATCAGGAAGGATGAGCTTCTGCGAGTTATCTGTAAATTCCTGAGTGGAACATCTGCATTCCTGTCAGTCTAACGTCTGCAGGTTCAGCTCTGCCTTACATGAGCCGGTGATCAGGTCTCTGGACTAAGTTGAGTCAAAGCGTGTGAAGAGTCGTGTTTCTGGTCGACGTGCTGATGTTCCTGTAAACAGGCGTGGTTCTGTCACGTTCTCTTCCACAATGACTCACCGTGAACCATTTAAAGTTCATTCATCTCCGAGGAAAGTTCCCCTGCAGCCTTAAACATGTGAGTTCACTGCTATTCAATATGAAGGATGTGCAGGAGGAAAGGCTGCAGTTTCAGGACCACAGTTCTGGGACCTTTGTTTGGCATCCAACAAATTACCCAAAATACGACTTTCTGTCTAAGTATTTTTACATTTAAAGGTTTATTCCACCCAAATAGTATTCATCTGATGAATGACTTCTGGTTTTAATCGTTTATGACGCCCAAGTTTCTATTTTATGTCCAAGTAGTTTCACATTTAAAGGTATACACACCCCAGATTGTACTTTTCCAATGAATGACATGTGGTTTTAAAAGTTCTATACTACCAAAATAGTACCTTCAGTTTAAGTTCTTCTACATTTAAAGGTTTGTTCCACTCAAATAGTACTTTTCTAATGAATAACTTACTGTCTTAAAGGTTTATTTCACCAAAAAATACTACTTTATGTTCAAGTTCTTCTACATTACAGGTTTATTCCACCCAAACAGTACTTTTCTAAAGAATAACTTTGTTTTAAAGGTTTATACCATCTAAAATACTATTTCCTGTTCAAGTGCTTATAGTTTGAAAGGTTAATTTCACCCAAATAGTATTTATCTGAAGAATGACTTACGGTTTTAAAGGCTATTTCCAACCAAAACATTACTTTATGTCCAAGTACTATCACATTTAAAGGTTTATTCCACCCAGATGGTACTTTTCTAATGAATGACTTCTGGTTTTAATCGTTTATGACGCCCAGGTTTCTATTTTATGTCCAAGTAGTTTCACATTTAAAGGTATACACACTCCAAATTGTACTTTTCCAGTGAATGACTTGTGGTTTTAAAAGTTTTATACAATCCAAAATGCCTTTGTTCAAGTTCTTCTACATTTAAAGGTTTGTTCCACTCAAATAGTACTTTTCTAATGAATAACTTACTGTCTTAAAGGTTTATTTCACCAAAAAATTCTAATTTATGTTCAAGTTCTTATATATTTAAAGGTTTATTCCACTCAAATAGTACTTTTCTAAAGAATAACCTTTGGTTTTAAAGGTTTATACCATCTAAAATAATATTTCTTGTTCACCCAAATAGTATTTATCTGATGAATGACTTATGGTTTTAAAAGTTATTTCCACCCAAAACACTACTTTATGTCCAAGTACTTTCACATTTAAAGGTTGATTCCACCTAAACAGTACTTTTCTAATGAATAGCTTTTGGTTTTAAAGTTTTATACCATCCAAAATACTACTTAATGTCCAAGTACTTATGATTTTAAAGGTTTATACCAGACTAATAATACTTTTCTAGTGAACGACTTGTGGTTTTAAATGTTAATACCATCCAAAATAGTACTTTATGTTCAAGTACTTTCACATTTAAAGGTTTATTCCACTCAAATAATACTTTTCTAATGAATAACTCGTGGTTTTTGAGGTTTATACCATCTAAAATACTTTTTTCCGTCCAAGTATTTCTAGATTTAAAGGTTTATTTCACCCAAATAGTACTTCTCTACTGACTGACTTATGGTTTTAAAGGCTTATTCAAAAACACCACATTATGCATGTTATGTTCAAGTACTGTTACATTTAAAAGTTTATCTTACCCAAATAGTACTTCTCTGATGAATGACTTATGGTTTTAAAGGTTATTTCCACCCAGAATATTAGTTTATGTTCAAGTATTTGTAGTTTTAAAGGTTTATTCCATACAAATAGTGCTTTTCTAACCAACAAGTTATGGTTAACAAGTTTTTTTCACACAAATCTGTACGTAGCTCTAATTTTGCCGGAGTCTGAGGGTTAGAGAGGCCAGTTGTAAACAAAGAGTCGCCATGTTTTCTGGCCCAAAATGAGTTAATCAAGAACATGGAAATGCAGCCTCCTGAACTGCAGACTCATGATTAGAATAAATTCCTTGATGTTGACGGTGTGATGTTGCAGGATGTGAGTGATTCGGGTCTTTTTCTCACCATGGCTGCTCCGGTCCTTGATGTGGACCCTCCAGCCCTCCTCCTGCAGCGCCGGCTCGCCTCCGCCCGCCTCCTTCTCGGCGTGCAGCTCGGCGTGGATGCGCGACACCGACGTGGAGTCCAGCGTGACGTCGCACAGCTCCGCCGCTCGGCCCAGACGGAACACCGAGTGGCTCAGCGCCGGCCTGAAGGTGTACAGGTCCCTCGCCGAGTCGCCCGACGACGACCCGATCCGGAGCAGCTGGAAGCACGGCTGCACCCCGGACAGCATGACTGAAGGGCTGATTGTCTGCCACCGCTCGGCCCCCCTCACCCAGAGGCCTCCCCCAATCTGTGACCGGCCCTGACTTACAGGAGGCTGTGATCCATCTTTACATACAACTCTGTGCTACTAAACTGAAGGTGTCTGACCAAAGAGTGCTGACATAAAGCTACACCGCCAGATTAAATATTCCAAGCACAAACCTGGAAGCAGCGAGTGTGAAGGTTACAGACAGGTGCAGCGGCTTTGAGCAACAGGTGTCTGCATTAGTGTGGAAAGCTGATGTCTTATTGTGTCCCGCTGTGCATACATGAATAAATAATGAGCACACAGAGCACTGTATGAGCTGCTGAAGTGTGGAAATGAGCTCCCGCACTCTGTTAGGAGCACCGGCTCAAACAGACTGAATCCCCCGTGGAGTGGAGGCAATAAGGCTGCAGAGTAAAGAGCCGCTGCCGTGTGGACGGGACGTGTGCCGCCGCAGTAAACATTAAAGCTGTGACAAGCAAACCTGCTGAAAAGCCTGACAGCCGTGACTTTCAGCTCCGGTTCTGACGCTTAATATTTGCAGGTTTGCACAGCTGTCAGCCGAGGTGGAGCGTGAGCGAGGCAGATTAAAATCCCAACCTCCTGACATCAGCCGACTCACAGGTGGGGAAGGCTGACAGGGTGGAACAGCTGAGGACTGTTTGATCTGCAAGAAAACAAGAGGAAACCACTGAAACACTCGCACAGAAAAGCTTTAATTGCTCTGGAGAACGGCTTCTAATTGATAAGTAGAATTTATTTGACACTTCAGAGAATTAAAACAGCTTTTGTCACTTTATCTCAGGCCGCAGTTAAATTAAACTAAAGTCACAGTGAAGCAGGAACACACACATCCTCCTATCACTGCAGGAACACTGTCAGTTTCACTCTGAACTCTGAGCAGCTGCAGCCTGGATCAGCTGCTGCTCTGACAAATCATGGCAGCAGCAGCACAAAGAGCCGAGAAGCAGCAGAAAGTCGCTTTAAACTGCGGCTGCTGCACCCAAAGCTGCACAGATCCTGGTTTAAAGAGGACTTTTAACCAATAAGAGGCTGATTATCGGTGGAAACCAGAAGAATCGGAGTAGTGGGATCCCCCCCGACATGGTTTAGCCTGTCGGTCACGGCTAGCTGTCGTTAGTTCCCTCAACAAGTCCAAGCTGCAACTTCCAGCAGAGACGCAGATGCGCGCAAACTTTGAGACTTTTCCTCCTCGACGCGATCAAAAAGTGTTCCGCCCGCACTTGAAGTCACCTACCGGAGCTCAAGGAGAGTTTTCTCGCCGTATTTAGTCTCCGTTGTCCCCAGGCTCCTCTGCGGCTCTTCTCCGTCTCTCCTCCGGGAGGAAGTCCTTTGAAATTTGGCGCGCCAGTCTGGCAGCTTCCTTGCGCTAGAAGCTGCGTCACTTCCGGCCCCGCCCCGAACGGAGGAGCTCCAGGGCGGCTTCGGGACAGACGGGAACTGGAGCGGTGCCAAAAGTACTGAATATCTGCCAGAAATACAGATCATCTGCCAAAAAACTGATCCACGGAGATATTATCCTCACGTCTGTGCTTTATTTTACCTGCTCTGTTCTCTCATATATAACCCATCCTGCTGTTTTTAGTGGATTAAATATCTTTAAAGGACCAATCCAACTCATAAAAAGCACTTTTCTACATGTCAAAAAGTGGCTGCAGCTCCTACATTGGAACTGAAATGTTATTAATGCACCAAAAAGACTTGATTTCATTCATTAGGATTATAGTTAAAGATTAATCCTAATCGAATAAATGCAAAAGAGATTATTTCCTTATTTAATCTATAAATCTCACCTGTAAATCAAGTTAATTAAACAAGAATATTAGACGAACAAAACACATTCAGCCTAAATATCCAAAAAAAAACTACAATATCACCTATAATCATGCTGAATGTCATTCCTGATTAGGCTGCAAACATTTTTTTGGTTATAATTATTTGGTTCAAAGAAAGTTTCACAAATACCCACCTCTGCTGTCACCAGACATATCGTTTGGTGTATTTGCATGTCACTCAGAGACATTTAAAATCAAAAAAGGTATGAAAAGTCTACTTCTTTACCAATTTTTTATAGTTTGCAGGAGCTGGCCCATTGGTGTGGCAATAACAATGAGAAGGTGTGTATTTTTTACATATGCCTACATTTTCTAACATCACAAGCTTGCATTTACTGTAATTTTCCACTTTTAATCACTATATTTTAGTGTTTTTTGCAGTGAATCGTGGCTAACAGACATAGATGATCAGGAATCTGTGCTGCAGAAGATGCTTAAAGCCCAAAGTGACGACGAACAGCTCAGTTGTGATGAAGATGATTCATATACAAGTATACAAATAAATAATATAAATCAGAACACCTGCACAGGTTCTACTAGAATGACTGTTATCTGATACGACACTGCAGTCATGTGAAATCATCATATGTGAATATAGGAAGCTAAAATAAAGTTCGGTGTAAGGACTAACTGTGAAGATTTATTCAACCATCACACACTAAACCAGCTGTTGCCTAAACAAGACATTTGTCATGTTGGTCTTTTGGGAAACATTAGGTTCAACATTTTTCACTGTTTTCAGACATTTTATGGACCAAACAACCTAATCAGGAGAATAAATAACAATGAAAGTAAATGTTAAATACTCAGTAGTAAAGTATTTCTTTGGTTGTTAAAACTGTTTGCCTTCGACATGTCCGAAATCTTTGTTTAGACTGTGATTAGCATATTTTACAGACAGGTTTTTATATATAACATCAAATAAGAAAAAAAAATTAAAGTAATAATTTTATAAACCCCTTTTGCAATCATTCTACGGGTAATAATCTGTAAATATAACCCTAATGAATAAAAACATGTCATTTTGATGCATTAAAACCATTAAAATTAAACACAGCTCTCTGCTTTCGATTGCACAGCTTATATGCTCCAACTTTTACCCATAATTCAACACCTGCTGGGTTCCAAATTCATTGTGCAGCAGGACAACAAACCCAAACATACAGTTGGTTTGTAAGGAAGTAAAATGAGCCACCGTGCAGCAGATGGTCTGGCCCCCTCAGAGCTCTGAACCAGGCTGGACTACATGAAGAGACACAAGACAGCCGGAATCCACAGAAGAACTGTGACAAGTTCTACAAAACGTTGGAGCAACCCATCTGCCAGACACCCCAAAAAACTTACACAAGTGATCAGCCTCCAATGCATGTCTTAGGTTCAGATTTAATGTGAGCACAGACGAATCTGAAAACAGCCTGCTGGGCTCCAACACTGGTGTAATATTCAGCACCGTGAAGAAGAAGAAAAAGAAGAAGAAGAAGAAGAAGAAGAAGAAGAAGAAGAAGAAGAAGAAGAAGAAGAAGAAGAAGAGGAGGAAGAAGAGGAGGAGGAGGAGAAGGAAGGAGAAGATGAAGAAGAAGAAGAGGAGGAGGAGGAGGAAGAAGAAGAAGAAGAAGAAGAAGAAGAAGAGGAGGAGGAGGAGGAGGAGAAGGAAGGAGGAGAAGAAGAAGAAGAAGAGGAGGAGGAGGGGCAGAAGGAAGGAGAAGTATAAGAAGAAGAAGAAGAAGAGGAGAAGGAGGAGGAGGAGGAGAAGGAAGGAGAAGAAGAAGAAGAAGAGGAGGAGGAGGAGGACGAGGAGAAGGAAGGAGAAGAAGAAGAAGAAGAAGAGGAGAAGGAGGAGGAGGAGGAGAAGGAAGGAGAAGAAGAAGAAGAAGAAGAAGAGGAGGAGGAGGGGCAGAAGGAAGGAGAAGTATAAGAAGAAGAAGAAGAAGAAGAGGAGAAGGAGGAGGAGGAGGAGAAGGAGGAGGAGAAGAAAGGAGAAGAAGAAGAGGAGGAGGAGGAAGACGAGGAGGAGAAGGAAGTAGAAGAAGAAGAAGAAGAGGAGAAGGAGGAGGAGGAGGAGAAGGAAGGAGAAGAAGAAGAAGAAGAAGAAGAAGAAGAAGAAGAAGAAGAAGAAGAAGAAGAAGAAGAAGAGGAGGAGGAGGAGGAGAAGAAGAAGAAGAAGAGGAGGAGGAGGAGGAGGAGGAGAAGGAAGGAGAAGAAGAAGAAGAGGAGGAGGAGGCGGAGGAGGACGAGGAGGAGAAGAAGAATGTTGTTGAGAGGAAGACCACTTTAATAACAACACATTGCAAGTTCACTCTACTGTTATAAAGACTCATTTCAACTCAGGTCGTCCAATTTTTGCTCATTCAATTAATCTCTGCTTTGCCTGAAATTTTTATAGCATGAAATATATGTATTTATGAAGTCACTGCGTGGCCTGATGCAGAGGGCTCTGGACTCTGTGGATGAGTGGGGTCAGGAGTTCTCACTGGCAGTTAATGGATCAAAGACCAAGGACATGCTTCTCAGTGCCAGACGAGAGCGTAACGTCCCCTGCCCTCCTCCACCTGAAATCAGTGGTCAAGCAGTGGACAGAGTCACCACCTTCGAAGTTCTTGGAGTCCAGATCTCTTCTGACTTATCTTGGGATGCTCATGTGTGATACATGCTCTCTAAAACACGCCCCAGGATACTTAAATGTGGCCAGAAGAGCTGGACTCCCCTCTGATGTCCTCAAGCAGGTCTATCTGACCTTCATCAGACCTGTGCTGGAATATGCCAGTCCTGTGTGGGGTGGGCTCACTAAAGGCCTGTCAGTCGAACTGGAGCGGGTACAAAAAAGGTGTTGCAGAATTATTGGCATCCCACCATCATCCCTCCCAACTCTGAGTGAGAGGCGGGATGAGGCCACACGGCACGTCCTTCACAACATCCTGGAGAACAGCTCGTCTCCTCTGCACGCCTTCCTGTCTCAGAACCCCTGCACTCAGTACGAGCTCAGAAATCAAAGACAATTCTCAGCCAAGAAGAGCAACACTAAAAGACACGAAATGTCCTTTGTCCCCCTTATCATAGATAAGAAATGTATTTTTAATTTTGTCTTAATATATAACATACATTTTAAAAAGTTGCTGTTGACCCACTTTCACACACAGAAATCTGAGGCTGTTTGAACAACAATATCTCAGGATTTATTAAAGATAAAAACATGAAATTGTCACTGTTATCTCTCATAATGTCATTGATTTAGAATCTGCAATATTGACCAAGCGACTCAAATAGTCTCTGATTATGGGTGAGTTGAAATATGAAAAAAATCTAAGATGTCATGAAAAAGGTCCCATCATTGAGCTCATATTAGCGAAAAAATGCAGAATTTTAAAAGTCAACTAGTGATATTCTGTGAACCATATGTAGCTGCACAGCACAATAATACAAAATAAAACATGCAGAATGCTTCCAATATGAAATACTAGGCCACAAATTATTTTAACTTCATTTTTATTACTGACTACGACGGTAGGGAAGTTGCAAAAAAAAAAGCACAAGTATTGCTGGATAGTTTGATCCAAGTAGAAGACAGTCCTGGAGTTGACAGTGGTACCATGATTTTTGAGATCAGGCACATGACACTGGGAAGAAAAAGTGGTTTAAATTTCAGGCTTTTATCTTTAATAGTTCCTGACACGTTGTGATACAGCCTTGAAGTGCAAAACATGTGTTGAAAGTGGGTTGAGAAAATAGTTACAAATAATTAAAAATAAAATAAATCTTAGAGCGCACTTTTTATATCAATCTAAAACATTATGCCTTTTTAAAGCTCCATAGTTTATTATGAACAAAAGTAAATCCGAGCAGAAGTTCCCTGATGATTTAAGGTGGAATAACTTCTCCCTCTTCGACTCACTTCACTACATTTATACTCTGCTGTGTCATTTTTAATTTGACTGTTATTTCTTGTGGGCCGGATTTAGGCAGTGAATCATGAGCAGAAATAATACACAAAAATTATAATAATAATGAGTTGGCATGAAAGCATCTGAGGAGACAGAGAGGGAGTTTATGGACGTTTTACTGTTTATTATATGTGGTCATTTTAAGAGAGAATCATACACTGAGGTTTCCTGTTGGTGAACCAGCCGCCGTCTTCTTCCACTAACGTAAAAGGATCATGTCGAGCTGCGGCGCCCACTCAGCCTATAGGCAGCGTCTGAGTTCATTCATCACAACTTATACTTGCCATTACCTCTGAGTTTATCCAGAGAAAGAGCTGAAACTCTGGGTCAGAATGTGGTCTGTGAGGAAAATGGATGTTTACTCTTTGTGATCCAGACTCTTTGCTTGAATGAGGCTTGTTTTGCTGCATGTTTTGGAGATGCTTGCTAATCTTTCATTGAAGTTCAAATGGAGAATACTTGAGCCTAAATGAGTGAAATTGAAAAATTACCCCACCCACAAAAAAAAAGCAGAGACACAAAAAATAAGCCTTTTAATTTGCTCTCTGTTGAAAATTCATTTAATAGGGAATTATTCATTCATTACAGAAAAAGGAGAAGCTTTACAAAAGTCTGTGCAGGATGCCAAAAGGTCTTATAGTATAGAAATAATTATTGATTTATTATTCAAGCAAACAGGGTCTGACCATGGCAGTGCAGGGAAGTATTGTCAGTGACTATCCAGCCTTGGAAAAACATCAAATCTGAACTCATAGATGCGGCTTTTTAACCTGATTCCTTTCAAAATAAAAGCAGCTGTATATAACAATAAAGATTTTCATGCAGGCAAATCAGCGACCAGTGATTTACTGATATCAAAAGCACAACATGATGATTCTTTGCATGTGTTATCTTCACTTGCAATAACCTAAACTCACACAGTCCTGATAAACTCACGCTCACATGTTCAGATGTTCAGTGACAGTCAAGCTGAATTGATCTGGACTCCAGTAAATCAGACAGAGCTCAACAAATTACAGGCAGAATGAGAACCCTGGTTAATATCTGTGTCTGGATTTAAAGGCTCCACATCAACACAGATTTAGCTCACAACACTTTCTTGATTTAATCTATTTTTTTGCCGATTAATAAGACAAAACATGCATTTCCATATCAAATGGTCAACACATGATTCCACCTTCCAGCTTTTCCTCATGAAGCTCAGACTCCTGCTGTCATTATGTCATCATAACCTCAAACATTATGCAAATTAAAGTGGCATTATTCCAGAACATCAGATAGAACAACTCTCAAACACAGCCTTAAATGAAACAGAAAAGACTAAAAAGACAAACAACCACAGTTACAATGACAATACTTCTCCTGACTGACTCATGGACTGAAATGGAAAAAAGAATTTGGCCTCCAGAATCAGCCTGAATCTGTGGTTTCCCCAAACAAGGACAGTTAAATGACAGGTTTTATAATTACAAGAAGTAAGTTAGACAAAAATAATAGTTAATTCACATAAAATGAACCTCTGGAATGGATTTTTACTGTCACTTAAAATCAACCTGTGTATGTTAGTTTTGAAAGATGACAATAAGCATCAGCTTTAAGGTTGAAAATCAGAGTTTAAGTGCATTAGATCAGTGGTTCTCAGCTGGTGGGTCTGAACCCAAAAGTTGGTCGTGAAGCCATTTTTAGAGGGTCGCAGAAGCATGCCCCCCTCCAAAGAAGTAGTGGTATAAAGTCTTTTATTTTGAAGGACTTGCTTCTTATGGCACAGTTTGCTTTCAGTAGCAGGATATTTAGTGGCGGTGACACCAGTAGCAGCCCACTATTAACCTCTAGATTTGACTCTGCCAGCTAATTGGAGAAATTTATGCTAAAACGTCCCAAAAATGAACCAAAATGTGCTCAGAATCTGTCAAAATGGGCCAAAATATGCCCAGAACGTGGCAAAAGTGTCCAAATATACCAAAATGAGCAAATAATAAGCCAAAATTTTCCTAATTTGTATCAAAATGTGTTGAGACTACACCCAAATGAACCTTAATTTGTTTTCCCGAACAGCAAACTTCAACAATTTGGGTTGCAACTGTTATTAATAGAGACATAGTGGGTCCTGAGGCTGGACCAGCTGAGAACCACTGCATTAGATTCTATGTTAAAGGAGAATACCAGCGGCATTAAAACAATACACGCATATTAATTGGTGTTCCAGTTAAACATAAAGATTATAGAGTTAGTATATCCCTGCAAAGGCATTAATATAGAGCATAAAAGCATGAATTAAATAAGAAAATCAACTCAGACGTCATGAAAATATACAACGCAAAGACTAAACCAAATGGATGTTTTCAGCATTTTTTCCTATTTCTAGCATGAGCTGAACCCAACAAGACTTTTAAAACACTGGTATTCACCTCTAACTATCCTCTGTGCTGAATCCCCGCAGTAAAAAGTGTGTTTTTAGTGTTTTTTTTTTTAAGAGAAACCACCAGATCAGGAGGGACTCAGGAGGCCTGCTGTACAGAAAAAGTGCAATTCATATAATTACTATCATTATTAGCTATTGGCATCACGGCTGCTGTCCCACAAGCAATCTACTGGTCAGCATGCTGCGGTTACACTAACTCTTAGGTTTACACTAGGACAGCAGATATAGGCTATAATATCAGAGTAAGAAGAAGTACTAAGAACAGCTAGAGGAGTTTTTTGGTGCTAGATGTGATGCTACAAAAAGTCCCGACGATGAAATGTTCATTCATTCAAAGGAGGTGACATTTTTCTTTTTTTTTCTTTTTCCAGCAAATGCACTTGGTTTGGGATGATGCACATTTGTTTCACTGATTATATGATTTTTTATTTTTTTTTAATTATTATTTTCTAGTATAAAAAACATTCTCAGGTGCTGGGCGTATCGCAGTGGAGACAAGGAGCTACAAAACAGTTCCCAAGCAGACGGAGTCCGATGCTTCTTTGAATGTATCTCGAAACAGGAGTGCTGCAGAGCCGGGATCAGTTTGTCCGAAGTAATATTGGCCTGATTTGATTTGAAATGCGTGCGTTCATTACTCAGGATGCTCCCCCTATAAAGTACGGCGCTCAGACAGCGAGCTCAGAGCGACAGAGATAAGTGGTTTCCAATTAGTTTCTCCAATTATCTGGCATGAATCAAAGATGAGACTGGATTTAATCATAGAAGCCACTGAGTTGAACTGGAGTGAATTAAAATTAATTGATCTCGGAGTCAGACGCTGCAGTTGACAGTACTTTGAGTGTTTTGCGTCGAAGTGAAATTTCTGTTGTGATCGTGGTGCGGGCAAACTGCAGACGTCATTTCACGGTTTTTCATTACATTCTTTGGAATTACAGAGAATAGTAGATTAACAGGAGAGCGAATCTGCCCCGAACTGAAAGAACATTTTATTAAATCTCCCCCTACCCACACACGGATCAGCACTTCTGTTCCGAGAGGCTTTGTGAACAGCGGCTCAGATGTGTAATGAAACAGAAAACATCAGACCAAGGATGAATGACAGAAAGTGAAATCCTTTTATAAAGCCTTCGTCAGCTGTGATTGCCTGAACCTACGGAATTATCGCTCCGGCAGGCGCACGCTGAAATCCAAAGGAGGCTCGTGTCCTTTCACCCTGCTAAGCACAAAAGTGTCCTTCCAAAAGAGGCTTTCATAATGTGGGCTCTGGATGAACCACTTCATCCTCACTTAAAAAGGAAAAACATATTTGCAGATGTATGGAGCTTTCCGGCCGCAGCTCCACCAGCCTCTCAAACATCAATATGTAAATGTCAGAACTTTGCCTTTCAATAGAATTACTGATCAATGTTTCTAAATTATTCTGGCCTGCAGTTTCTAAAGCTGAGACCTCAGCATAGTTTGCAAGTATTATTTGTCTTGAGTGATATCTGGCGCTCCACAGAGGACTGAATCAATTGAATTTCTTAGCAATCCATGCATTTAAACAGATATATCTGTGCTCAGATGGAGGTCTAAATCTCAACTTGGAATACGCTAACATAACAGTATGCTAATTTCTCTTTTTTTAATGCTGCATTCAAACTGCACACAAAACGCCCCCACTCCTACTACTTCAGTTGTTTTATTTCAGGCTAGCTGCTGCCTCGTCGTCACCAGATGGCAGGATTTTATTCAGATCGAACCTTTCTCATTAATGACTTTGCAGCTTTTTTGCCAAATTCTTGATTTTGTTGCAGTTACTTGCATCCAGTGAGAGAAAGCTGGAAGGATTTGCTGGATAGGACCAACTAACTGCATGAGTTTTCCCATTTAGCTTGTAATTAAAGTCTGTGCGGTCTGGCATTAACACAGTCACGATGTCAAGTCTGCTCCTGTGCCTTCTAACAACTCCAAGCACTGTTAGCTTAGCATGTAGAGCAACAACAGCAGGTTCTTTCACACACCAATTGACAAGATACACTTCATCTTAGTGTCTCATTAATGTGCAAGGTGGGCCTTCACTGCGTCTTAATGTTGATCATCATGAAGGTTTTAACTGGAACTAAAGGTGGTTCTTTGCAGTGACGCAACAGATGAGCCACCTTTAGTTCCACAAACAACATATTAGCAGACGGTTCTTTAAAGAACCCCAAAAGATGCCAAGAAGAACAATTAAAAATGGTTCCTTCAGGCACCGTTAATGGTGCCTCAAAGAACTTTAGCAAACATGGGTTTTAAAGGAACCTTTTCCCCCTGGTTCTACTTTGATAACAGGATGTAAAACCAATTTTAAGCAAAACAAGTCAAATGTAAGAATTTGCAGCATTTCTGGTCCCTTCCTATAAAATGAATGCATGATTTTGGGTTCTTGGTCCAACAGAACATGTTTTAGATGATTTGGGAAACTGTGATCAGCATTTCTCATTGTTTTCTGATATTTTATGGACCAAATGATTAAAGGAAAAGCCTGCAGATCAATCAGTAATGGAAATAATTGTTCTAATTTTATGCTTTTACCTGACACCAAACCAAAGAACTCCAATAAATGAGGAATTTTAGAGCCACCGAAGGACAATTCTCTAAAGAAAAAAGTTCTTCAACTGGTGATGCTGCTCTGAAGAACCATGTTAACCAAACCATTCGGACTAGTTAATCTATATTTCCAGTGAAGGCAGCAAAGAAGCGTGCATGTTTTCCCCTAAACCTAAACTGGTGTTTCAGTTTCCACCACTATGATAGTTAAGAGACCAACCCTATAGTGTAACTGTTTTGTTTTTCTGGCATGTTGGATTTCTGTAACTCTGTCTACAAGTGGGTGACAAATTAAAGGAAAACCAAGTGTCTTAGTAAGGTGCAACGTAGGCCTTCACTGCGTCTTGGTATTGATTCTCCAAGTCTCTGAAACTATACTGGATATATTCCAAAGGATTCCCCTCATTTAGGTGTTCTGATGAAATGGATGGTGGAATCTGATTCACAGAACTGTCAGCAAACCATTCAGTGATCCCTCGAGCACTAGTTTAGGGGACACTGTAATCCTGGAAGAGACCACACCCATCAGGATAAAACTGACAATTCACAACCACTTTGCGTTGATTTGTAGGGACCCTTCCCTCTAAGGAGACAAGTGGACCCAAACAATAGCAGCAAGATAACCCCAACAGCCTCACTGTAGGTGTCAAGAGTTCATGTTTTTCCTTTAATTTGTCACCTGTCTGTCAATCCTAACTACTTGGCACAATCTTGGAAGCACAGTCTAAATATAAGCAGCAGTACCTGGTTAAATAAACCAAACTGGGCGACCTGGTTCAGGTGCAGAATTTAAAGCACTTCCTTGCCTCCTGCACTGTTCATGCGTCACATAGCGCCCCCCGGAGGCAGCACCACGCCTGCCGAGGCAAACTTCGATGAAAGGATTTCACAGCAAACATGTAAACATGGCACGAGCTCGCGTTCCCAGCTGAAGGCATGGTTTTCTACCTACCGCGGACGTGTGGTTAAAGGATCGATGCAGCGTCGTATAAAATCTTGCATATAAGCCTTGCAGTAAGAAACGTTAGTATTTTCCACACTATACACATGCAGATCACGTATCTTTGTATTTACAACGGTGACAAAAGAGGATGAGTGAGAGTGAGCGATGTGGAGATGTGCTACGCCTGATTCCTCTCTCCGCCCCGTGGGTGTCTCACTGACATTATCATTAATATTGCTTTAGGTTTCATTGAAGATCCACCAACCGTCAGTCTGTCATCATCAACCTGATATTTACAAGACATACTGAGTCACTTTTGGGCCTTTTTTAATGTGAATATATGTCTGATTAATTCCCTGCATGAGCAATCCCTATAAAACACCCCTACAAAATGAATAGTTCACATGTAGGGGGGGGTCAAGACTCGATCCAAAGTACATTTTCCTGAATAAGAAAGGGAGCTAGCTAACCTAGTCTTTTTTATTTTTTGCAAATTAACTGTGTTGTATTTACAATAGCTGCGTCTTTTTGAACCCATCTTAACTACAATGTGAAGCCTCTTCTTGTTTAAGAAGGCTCACAGTTTTGTGCTTTTCCTTTCCAGACATAAAACCTCCACGTCTCTGTGACTGTTTGGGTCGTAAATCTTGCAGAGTTTCCGGGTTGACATCAATTCAGTTACAGCATGAGGTAGCCAATCTGCTAAGAGCTGTCAACTACAACAACAACGGTGATGCCTAAATGGGATCCGTGGGACACCGGAGCCTCGGTTTGATGGAGACCACTGTGGTTGTGATGGTGGAGGATGTGATCGATGGTGTTTCTGTTTCCCTAAAGGTGCAGCTCTGTTAGTTTTCCAGATTGCGGAGGGGAGGTCATGCTTGGAAGGCGTTTCCTCAGCAGTGGGAGATGTTCTCGCTCTCGTTCTGTGGTTCCTGTGACCTGAATCAGCCTGCAGACACACCGATGGCTTAATCTAATCGACTCTGCTCATGCTTGTTTTTAAATGATCTCCTGCCACTGTTTTTTCCAGCTCTCATTTCCCACAAACAGTTGACTTTGGGGTTCAGCGAGCACTGGTTACCTGACAAAGGAGAAAATCTAAAAAAGAAAAAAGCGACTTCACTACATCTGCGTGTGATGCCAACAAGCTGTGGAGCTCTTAAACAAACCTGCAGCCTCATTTGTTGGGATTGTAATGCCCTTGGATTGATAAAAAAGTTGTCAAACAGTAAGTCAACATGTTTGAAGCGGCCTTCTTTGCTTCAGCGGTTAAACAAATGTAAAGCAGGATGCCTTCATAATGCTTTCACTGAGTTGTGTGGAGGGTTAGGAGTCACAAAGATTCACCATCCATCCATTATCTATACACCGCTTAATCCTCTGTGGGATCGCGGGGGGACTGGAGCCTATCCCAGCTGACTCAGGGCGAAAGCAGACACCCTGAACAGGTCGCCAGTCTATCACAGGGCTACATATAGAGACAACCAACCAAGCACACTCTCATTCACACCTACGGACAATTTAGAATCACCAATTAACCTCAGCATGTTTTTGGACTGTGGGAGGAACCTGGTGAAAACCCACGCTGCACAGGGAGAACATGCAAACTCCACACAGAAAGATCCCAGGCGTCCTAACCGGGACGCGAACCGGGGATCTTCTAGCTGTGAGGCGACGCTGCTAACCACCGAGCCACCGTGCAGTCCTTATTAATATCAATTTAACCATTAATTCTAAACTTTTATGTCGTCTCCCTTTTCATTTCCTATTTCAGTGGGCTCCTGTCTCCGCGCTGAATGTCTAATATTGTTGGTTGCTTTGTGTGAACACCCTCCTCCGCTCACAACCACTTATTCAGCCTCATTCTGTTGAGGCTGCAGGCTGCTTATCGCTCGCTGATCCTGCTGCGTCTTTCCGCTCACTTCATTTTGACAACAACTGGGGCTACAATAATCAGAGCTCCGTGAGATGGATTGGGGGCTGAGATGAAAATAGGAGGCTTTAAATCATGCAAGTCATTTATCTGCTCCCCGAATAGCACCCTGCTCCATCTCTGTCGTCTCTTTTATCGCCGCTCCTCACTCGACGGTGTCCGTGAATTGGACGGCCTGCAAAAGAGACGGAGAATCCAATTACGTTCTCAGGAGCGGTTCCAAAAGTCCCAGAAGCGCTGCACGGCACTCTCTGAGTTTTATTTTTCCTCTGACAGAGCTTGTGACAACTCCACTAGGGAGGAGGAGGAGGTGGGGTGGATAAAAACAGATGAGGAGAGCTTCTACAGTCAGCTGTTGTTTCCCGGCGTTCATCATTAGCGCGAGCTAGACGAGGTGGACGGTTCGACAGGTTTTTTCCCCGCAAGATGATGCCTTCAAATGTGGCAGATTTGACGTCTGAGATACAAGAGAAAAGGAAAACAACCGGCGGTGCTGCTCAATCTAGTCGAGCATGTTTCAGGTTGCCGAAATAAGACCTCGAGTAGATTGTTCTCATGGATGCGGAGAGTGAGTGCTGAAACAAGCACTTCTGTCTGGGATGTGGAGACGCTGTTCTGACATGCTTGTACTGTTAATAATAGAGTCAGTGTGTGGGCGGGTTGAAATGCAATCATCGCCGAGTTTGTCTGATGCAAGTGAGGGAAGACAAAAGTGCTGTCAGAGGCAACACACTGAGAGTCACCCCGAAGAAGAGACGCTCTGCTGCTGCTGTTAGTAGCCTTGGTCTTAGAAAACAACCGTCAGACTCCTGGAAGTTTGTCTGACAGCCTTTTTGGCAGATGTTAAACTCATTTGATCCCATTTAGGTGTTTCCCTAAAAGTGTTTTCGTGTCATCATTACTTCTTTTGGAGCCCGTGCATGCAGTCTACTCTAATGTCAGCGCTTTCCTGCAGATCTGGACTATGATATCTACTTGAATGTTTCTTTTGAATGCATGCATTTTTCCAGATGCACGGAGCGGCTTTGTTCTGTTCTTTTAACAGAGCTCGGGGTTGCTCTTCGGCGCTTCATTTTTCAGTGCATAGTGCATTTAATTCTGTGTTGTGCATTTTGTGCAACGGCCTTTTTTTTATTTTTATTTTCTTCTAGGCTACACTGACATCCGGATTCAAGCTTTAATATTTGGCCTGTGATGTTGTTTCAAGTGCAGTGATGAAGGACCGGGTGGTGTTTGGGTTTGAAAATGTTCCTGCCAGATGGTTGTGGATGTTTAGGGAGCTATAAAAAAATACACCCTGGTGCTTCCTCTCAGGTGCTCTGAGCTGATTCCTCCTTCTGCCCACCTTCTCCGCTCACAGCTCCAGCCTCTGTCTGGGCTGAATCCGACTCAGCGGTGCCCCTGGAGGCCGTCCCCGGCGACGCAGCGCCGCGCAGGCTGCCGTCGGGAGTTCCAGCTGCAAGCGAGCGAGGATTGGAGGCAGGGCTGGCGCTCATGGCAGAGTCAGGGGTTCTGCTGGCGCTGAAGTCACCGTCGGGGATCATGGTGGCCGCCAGGCTGTCGGAGGGGACTTCTGCTGCCACGGCGGTGGGCGAGACGGCGTTCAGGAGGGGCTTGTGGGAGGCGTAGGTCATAGCTGCGTCAGTGTCGCTGTCCAGGGGAAGGCCAGAGTTGGTGAACTCAACCCCAGAGTCACTCATCTCCAGGAAGTTGTCCGAGCTGAGAGCCTGGTAGCGGCCTGGTTTGGACACTTCAAGACCCTGCAGAGAGGAAGAAGGAAAACATGAGACCAGGACAGAAAGCAAGATGGAAGAAGGAAAAGAAGAGTAAAAGCTGGGGAAATAGAAGAGGTAGAGAGAAGACAGGAGCAAAAAAAAAAGACAAACAGAAAGAAGGAATCAGGTGAAGTAGAAGAAGAGGGAGGAGGCAGGTGGGAAGCAGCAGGATGTGGTGAATACTAAACGGATTCCCCAGCTGAGTGGAGGAGGGGAAGGAAAAGAGGTGGTAAAATTTAGGTCAGAGAAAAAGCAACGTGAATAATTTATGTGCATGTTTCCAGGACCATATTTATAGATTTACCTCCATCTGCCCTGCAGCCAACACTATTTCACTTGTTACACTGGAACAAGGTAAAAATACAGTACATGAAAAAGACACCTGAATATGGTTGTAAAAATCTGGATAAATATAGAAAAACAGTATTTTATTGATAAAATAAGAGGACAAAATCAAAGAAGGCCACAGATGACAGCAACAGACAGTCTGATAACTGTTGTTTCTGATGTTGGATTAACTCTCCAAGCATCGATTGGTTCATAAAACATCAAGACTTCTGGTAAATGTGATTAAAAAGTTAAAGTCTTTATGACTTTATATCAGGCTATAGCTAGTATTTGCTTCACAATGACACATGCTACACAAAACAGTCATGGACACGCAAATAGAAGCTTTCCAGCCAGTTTCCAGTTACGACCATGATGCAGAGATATCTGGAGAAGCAGCTGTAGTTTTACTCTGATCCAGTGCAGCGACTCCTGCAGAATCTCTAATCAGTGGACTTGAAGGGATAAAGGACTCCCTGAACCGAGACCTCTTTACTTTCTCCACTCCTCTTTATTTCAGTTTGACTAAAGGTCCTTCCTATAAACTTGAATCTAATCTGTTCCACTGCCGCCGCGGCCTGTAAGGTTGATTGCCTTTTAATTACACTTGGCTCTAAGGTGACGTTGTATTGCAGGTAGTTTCTGTCAAGCAATCTGAAATACAAGGATGGTTACTGATCTCCCTGTTCTTTAATCAGCATTTTTATTGATTAACCACCTTGAAGGAAAACTGCCCTGGAAGTGCACAGACTGTTTAGAACGTTTCTCTGCTGCTGCTGCTTCTCAGATATTACAGCTGTAATGGTTCTTGTATCTAAGCTCTGCTGCTGAGGCTCTTGTTTTGTTGACCTGATAACCTGATTTCCATTCGTGGACTAAACAACCTCCCACATGGACGAGGAGTTTGACTTCAGCTCAAACCTGTGATTCTAATCAGTGTTATTATAAAGTCTGGTCTAAACTGCCTGTACTTTTATTAAACTTGTCTGCACTTTTATTCACTTAATTTTAACTAATTTATTTTCTATTTTATTTTATGCTTTTTTTTTTTTTAAGTCAATAAGTCAATTAATAAGTCAATTAGTCAATAAGTTTTAATTATCCTAGAAAATCTGTGTGCACTTTATTCAATTTGTCTGCATTAATGTTATTTTTTTTATTTAACAGAATTTTATTCTGCGTGTATTTTAGGGGTTTATTTTTATTTTTTTTTACCTTACATGAAAAATCTGTAAAAACAAAACAAAACAAAACAAACAAACAAAAAACTGAGCAGCAAGTGTGCTAGAAAAAATATGTTTAAAATGGCATAAACATTGTGACACAACAAATTACTATTCTTAAAGATTCTGATTTTTTTTACACTCTGGGTAAATTGTTTGTGTGATGTGATTTTACCAGATATTATCTCCAATTAAAAATGATTTTAATGGCGTTTTTATTTTTAATCCTTAATATGCATTTTTCGTACTTTCAAATAATGGCAAATATCTGTAAAAACAAATGCATTTTTGTTGATTTAAAAACAGGAAAAAAATGTGATTTACAGTTAAGAAAAGTTGTGGGCCGCCGCCGTATAGGTCATTGAGCTGGGGGTTACTATATGGGCGCAGGTCGCCAGCAGCGGTCGTGAGTTCGAGTCCGGCTCACGACCCTTTGCTGTGAGTCTCTCTCTCCTCTAAACCCCCTTTTACTCTGTCTCTCCCTCTATCAGTAAAAATGGAAAAAAAAAATCCCCCAAAAATATTTTTAAAAAAGAAAAGTTGTAAAAGAACACATTATATTATTTTTTTTAATTTTAAAATACTGCTTTTCACAGTGTATGTGTAAATGGTTACTTCTCCTGTGATTTTACCAGACGTTATCTGTAATATCTTTTTCAAAAAACAGGGAAAATCTGTAAAACAGTTAAAAATAATTCACCATTTTTCATTCCTTAATAAACATAATTTTTCTTTCAATTAATGACAAATACAGTGACAAAAATAATAATTATTATTACTATTATTTTACAGTCAAATATAGTAAAAGAATGAATTATCGTGCATAAAAATACAGATTTTTGATGTGGACATTATTCACTGTTTTGGTCTGTTTTTTATACAGTAAACATGTAAATTGTGGCTGAATTTCTGTGATTTGACTAATTATGTTCTGTAATTTAATAAAACATGGAAAATCTGTCAAATAACAATAAATGACAGTTAAAAGCTGTTCATTTTTTACAGTGTACCGACTGATTGAGCATCTAATATTTTCTCTTTTTTTTCTTTTAAAGCTCTGGTTCTGGTTTTTATCAGCACCTGAGGAAATCACTGGGCTGCAGCTGCTAAAAGCTCCATGATGTTCACTTGCTGGCTGCTGTCTGGCATTTGGTGCTGAGCAGGTAATATACCGCTTGTTTCTCTTTTTTCTTTCTGGCTGCTGAAAACAGCTGCCTGCTGTGTGTGAAAATGACACTGAGAGCGAACGCTGAGCTGAATGTGTTGCCTGAAGCCGAGGGGAGCTGCAGATCTGAGTGTTCCTCACTGAGAGTGAAGCTTTCAGATGACACGTTGTCATTTCACACATGGATGTTAAAAAATAAAGATTATAATCGCTACAGAGACAAATTGTAGAAATTTGCAGCTTTAAAACTAAACAGTATTCTGATTAGTTGTAATTTTTAAATTACATATTTGTTATGTAGACTCTGGAAAGAAAAAGCTGGCACCAAGAGTGACAATAAAAATACATGCTGAAAAACTGTAAAAAATAAGGCAAATGTTTGTAAAAATATAGATTTTAGATGATTTAAATATAGTAAAACAGTATATTTGTATGGTCATGTCCTGTAAAAGGACACATTACTCCTACTATTACCACTACAAATATACATGCCTTGTTTTTTTACAGTCTCCATGCAAATTAATACTTTTTTCAGTGATTTTACTACATATCTTCTGTAGTTGAATAAAAAAAACTGAAAATCTGTAAAATAACAGTTTAAAAAATGATTTACCATTTTTCAAACCTCAATAATAATTTTAAAAAATCAATTAATGGCAAATATCCGTTTAAAAAAAACATATAGTTGCTGGTTTAAATACAGCAAAAACATAAATGTTGCAAAAGAACAAATTACCATTTATGAAAATACTGATTTTTGATGACATTATGTATAGTTTTGGCCTATTCTGTTTAAAATGTAAACATTTGTTTCTGTAATTTTACTCTATATTACCTGTAATTTATCAAAACAAGAAAAAAATGTACAGTAATATGAAAAAAAAAAATCATAATTTTTCTGCCAACTAGTGAGGATACCAGAAAGAAATACATGTAAAAACAGTGGAATAATGTACCACCAAAAAGGGCCTGAAACAGATGAAAAAGAACATTTAAAAAAATATTCAGATTTAACTACAGCAAAAAAAAACATTAAAATGTAGTAAAATGAAAGAAATTCCATTTGGATAAATATAAAATTTTGGTGTGGATTTATTTACAGATGTGGCCTGTTTCTTTAATGGTTAACGTTACATTACATTAACATGCACAATATTTAGTTTACCAGTATAGTTATCCTAATAGAGCAGAGAAAATCTGTAAAATGATGTCAACTGTTCACCAAATTACAGTTAAATGACCAACAAAGCTTTCATTTTTGACAGTGTGTGTTAATATTTTAACTTCTCTGTGTTAGCATCCTTATTTTTAACATGTGACCAGCTGCCTGGTTCTGCCACTGACCTTGATGGTGACCTCTGTGCTCTCCGTGGGTTTTTCACTGACAGACTGCATCAGAGATTCTTCAGTGAACCTGCTGTAAGCCTCATGGACGACCTGCAGACCCAGAAACACATGCAGAAAAATACACTTTAAAACGTGGCATCCCAACATCCCAGCAGCTATCACCAGATACATGTCTATCAGAGGGGACATGGACACACACACTGGACACATTTAACTGCACAGACAGCTGCTAAATACAGATATTAAAGAAGACACTTTATTTGTCTTTACAGTCGCGGTGGAGGCTGAGAGGAAACAGAGCCGACGGGGCTGTAATATTCCTTTCAACTGCAGGGAAGACAGCGTGAGTGAAGGGAAATGACAGACGGAGGAGAGGAGTGTTGGAGAGTTTTTTTCTCCAAAAGCAAAAGAGAAGAAAGAGCAAGATGGACGTGCTGAAAGAGCGTAAAGCAGGTCAGAGGAAGAAATGTGACAAGTTTGAGAGAATGAGGCTAAAGCAGGAAGTTGAGTAGGTGGAAGACAGAAAGGATTTTATGCATTCTCAAGAAACTGGACATTAGGCAGCTTTAACAGAGACACCAAGTCCTGTCTGTGAGTCATCCTTCAGAGTGCTGATCTACGCTAACACTTTAGCATGCAATGATGCAAACTACTGAAACTGTTCAAAGCAAGAAAATGCTGTGCAGCTGTCAGAGGAGGACTGTGAACCCATTTCAGATTATACACACTCAAAGGTGCAGGTTTCTTAGAGAGGTTGATGAAAATATAATGTAAACTACCAAACTGTTAATGGATAATAAATGAATAAACACGTGGTTTGTTTGCAGAAACACGTCCAAAATGAAACCCGGACACATCGGTTTGACTGGGTTTTACAATCTGTAACTTCTAAAATCCTGATCCTGTCTCCAAAACATGATGTGCCGATATGACTAAACTTCAAAAGAGCAATATTTTCTCCTGGTAAGACAACAGCATGATGCAGTAGGAAACTTTCGCACTTTCAAAGAGCCACAAAGTCCAAACACAGGACTTTCACCTGGGAGTGTCTTATATGGGACTAATATCTTTCATTGTCACTCACTGTCTACTTTTGGCTTCACTCAACACTATGGGTTAAGTTGAGGCACCAAAACTACTTGGTTAAGTTTAGGATAATGAAAAAATATGACCCTTCCACTCGACACCTGAAGCTTCATCTTACCAGGGTGACAAATATATGATCGTTTGGCTGAAATGAGTGGCAGTAGCAAAGATATCTTGATTAGCATTGACATATTAATGACGCCTCAAAAAAAAATATAACACTGTAGAAAGTGTATTTCCCTGAGTCGTGCATATCCAGACTTATTTCCACAGCAACATGTCAGCGCTAGAGAATGGTCTGACTGCACCTCATGATCACTATGAAGAGAAAGAAGCTCTGGCTTGTACTTCTTTAAATCAATCACAGTTATATTGGGCAGCGCTAAGCTCAGGATGCAGAAATGGCGTCACTGTCACTAAAATGGCTTATTGACCATGAGAACCAAGCAGGCCTGCCCTGTTGGAAGATATTTGTCAGAGTTTGCCATTTCCAGGTTGTCGGTTGTTAGCTTGAAGGTTGTAGTTGTCCTGCCTGTACATAAGGGCATTTTGAAAACGGTACAATGCTAACAGAGTAAAGGGAGGACGATGCTGCACAAACTGCACAGCAGAAATAGCCGCTAAAGGCCCAGTTTACGTCCAGTAACTGTCGTCTGACTCACCGGATTTAGAGTTCAGGTATGAGCAAACTGTGGGTTGCTCATTTCAGACAGCTTTGTTGTTACAAGTAGAGAGGTTGGTAGACTTGGGACACATATGGAGGACAAACATCACGCTGGCAAATAGGAAGCTGTTTATTTGCAGTTTTTGAACCACCAGCAGTGTAAGATTATAACTAACAAGGGGCAAACCTAGAAGAAAAGTTTCAGCCATTACTTCTGAAACTTAGCAGTCCTCCATTGTGTTGACTGTCCACTCACACATAGAGAAAGAGGAACTGGGGGCTTGCCCTTCCTGTTCAAACTGGCCAATCGGGACACATCTATTATCCAATCATATGTGAGACCCCGCCCACTCATCTAACCAATAAAGGAGGTGCTCTTGAGGCGCCTCCCCTTTGAGCTCCAGAACAAGATGGCCTCCAGAAGGAAGTAACTCTGGCAGGTAATGACTTCTTTTTTTAAAATTAATGTCATTTTTAAAGGCTGCTTGTTTTAATCAAACCAAGAAGTTATTTCAGAAGCTCTCTGTAGCTACTGAAACTGTACAATTACAATCATAATGGTGTGTGATTTATGTCCACCGTTTTAGATAAAAGGCATGCAAGTCATCAGATAGGGAGCTCGTACTTCTCAGCATTGTCTTCTTCTGCTATTTGTGTCTTGCTGTTTTTGTTACTATGCAAAGCAACAGCTTCTGAGCAGCAACCTACCACACTGAAAATGTACAGTTTGCTAATGATCTGGTTCCATCAGTGAGCACTGACAGTTCTCGCCTCCTAAATTCTACCAACCTGCCGCTATTTTGAGGGGACACCATCCCTGCATCCTGGGCTTGGTTCTGCTCAAGATGACTGATTGGTTTTAATAAATACAAACAAGCTAGAGAGCTTTTCTCCACAACAGCAGACTATTGTGTTACATTTACCTCAAAGCTCAATGGAGAGTTCAGTTTTGATGTGTAGGAGCTTCATTTTTGGGGAAACAAGGATTAAAATCTATCCAACCACAAAACCGCTCACTGCTAGCTGTAGCATTTTGCATGTTTAAGAAATTCTGTATATATATTGAGTAAAAATCTAAACATAAAAACTGTCTTTAGAATGAAAACACCTCATATGTTAGAGGGAGGAGCCATTTTTACATTATCTCTAGGAGAAAGAGTACAGAATAGATGAGAACCAAGTGGGAGGAAAAGACTAAGTATGACCGAAGAGACACATCTGAGAGATGGAATGAGTGAGATAAATGCCAAAAAATGAGACACAGGAGAGATCGATTGGAAGAAAAAGTAGCAGAGAGAAGAAGTGAGGCAGATGATGAAGACAGGAGCGTGATGGAAGGTCAGAGAGATGGGGAGGAAATGAGCGGATGAGAAAAAACATCGAGGCATGAAGGAGGAGAAAGCAGCTCAGGTGGAAACGTTTGATTGATCGGAGTCTGATGCCGAGTCCCGAAAGGTCGCCGACATCCTCACACATGTCGTCTGCGTTCTCACGTCTATTAGAAAATCCATAACGTGTCAGAGCGACGGACGTCAGGGCAGCTGCTGTCGTCTCAGCCTCCGCCGTCGATACACAAACACACACATGAAACTCCCACGTGACAATTTAAACACGTCAGAAACACACACAGTTTATATAGTGTATGAAGACAGAAACATGAAGATACACAAACGTACACTCAAATAAGACTCCACACAAACACTTATAAACACACAATAAAGGAGATACAGGAGTGTGCTGCTTTAACATTTATCCCATAATGATCAGTAGTCATGAAAAACCACATGCTCTTTATAAAGTCATTGATCTTCCAGTATTTTACTATTTAGTGACGTTTTACTGTTTTTTTAACTCTCTGAATTTGAAAAGCATACTATCAATAAAAATATCATTAAAATAACACAATTTATCAGAGCCAGAAACTGTAAAAACAGAAATATTCAGCGGATTTTCAACTACTCATATGTGATGTACAGTTCGGTTGGGAAAATTCACCAAATCTGAGCTTAAAATCTTGTTATTTAATTAAAATCACTTTATCCTATGTCTAGTTTTAAAATTTTGTCAGAGATAAAGTGTTTGCATGAACCACATTCTGTAAAAAATGAAAAAAATCTGCACCTCTCAGGATAACAGTGAAGCCATGTGCAACTCAGCTGCAGCCAAGAGTCACATGATGAAAAGTCACATGTACTTGGCTGAACTGCCAGCAGTGTTTACACCGAGCAGATAGGAGACAAGTATGACATCAAATTGAAAATGTCAATAGTAAAATATCCACAGTATGTAGAGTCACCCTGTTTTCAGCATTATTGGCAACATCAAAAATGTTACACATGTTGATTTCATTTATTTATTTGTAAATTAAATAATCAAAAAAAATCAACTTTATTTTTGTCTTATTTTTGATTTAAGGCAACATAGCCATGTCGTATAAGCACAAAACTCATTTACCCATGTAGCATTTGCACTAGCTAAAGGGTAGCATCAGCACTGGTCACTACCTGGAGCATCTCCTAAACGGGCCTGGGTCAGTTGAATGTGGCAGTGCTGGTTGAATTATCAGTTAGCATTAGCAGTTAACAGTTACCTAAAGGGTAGCACCAGCACTGGTCACTACCTGGAGCATCTCCTAAACAGGCCTGGGTCAGTTGAATGTGGCAGTGCTGGTTGAATTATCAGTTAGCATTAGCAGTTAGCAGTTACCTAAAGGGTAGCATCGGCACTGGTCACTACCTGGAGCATCTCCTAAACGGGACTGGGTCAGTTGAACGTGGCAGTGCTAGTTGAATTAGCAGTTAGCATTAGCAGTTAGCAGTTAGCTAAATGTTAGCATCGGCACTGGTCACTACCTGGAGCGTCTCCTAAACGGGACTGGGTCAGTTGAACGTGGCAGTGCTGGTTGGATTGTGTAGGAGCAGTGTGAACTGGCACTAGGGGGGGTGACTCTGGGACGCCAGAGTTCACCTCCTAGCCTCCTGGAGGTGTCTTGGGTTTAAGTAGGAGAAACAGCGTTGAAGGGAGGTTTCCACCTGATGACCCCCAGAGACGTGTTAGGAATCACTGCTCACTGGTAGGTATAGAGACAGATTAGGGATCCTAGGTCCTTCACTGATGAATCCTTTCTTTGAGCAAGAGTGTCTTGTGTTTAAATTAACTTGATTTCTCTCGACTTGTAGTCAAAGCTGTCATGTTTCCATGGAGGTGAAGGACTTTAAATTGGAGTGAAAAATGAACTAGCAGTGATTAAAAACGTAATGGGAGCAGAAAATGTCCAGAAACATTGGGTTCTGAGGGTAAAATAATATCAAGTCACCAATATATATTTATGTGACCACGTTAGTGACATTTTAAGAAGCATAGATACTTTAAATGTTAGAATCTTGCTTTAATCAAATGCTTTAATTTTGTTTTAAATGCCACTGCTTATTAAATACTAGTTAGTATTGCTGCTGCTTTAATAATCATATATTGTTTTGTCAAAAGGAGAAAGTAAACAAAATATATAAGTGAGCGATGAAGTGAATAACTAAAAAACCTTGCAGCTCTGAAATAAAGGTGTTTTTTCAGTGAGTAACTTGATGGAGACCAATGCAGCCTCAAAGCAGATTAAAAATCTGACCAATAAACGCACGGATGCTTCCTTTAATTTGGTCAATGCACAATCTGGAGCTCAACATTCACTGAACAGAAGATTTTACAGTTGAAAAATAAAGGAAGACAAACTGTGGAGACTCCTGATGTCAGCCATAGCCTTCATCAATAAAATATGATGCGTGATGGGCTAACATCAGCTGGTAAATCAGGCTGTTTAAGTCCGTTAGTAGCATCAAAAAAGGATGTCTGTGCTCCGAGTGCAAGCAAGAAAAGTTAAAGGCAGCTTTTTATTTTAAACATTCACTCATGAATAATGTAAAATTAGCGACTAGTAGCTGGAAGAACAGAGCAGTCATGTCATTTTTCATGATTAGGGATATTTCGGAGTAAATGTAAAAACAGCCACATGGGCAGTGGCTCACAGCATGTCACATATTCATCTCTAGCTTCACTATAATGTGAACACACAACACTGAATGCAGACAGACACACAAAAAAACAGACAGCACAGACTCTCTGGGCCAGTAGCTGATTGTTCGGTTACAATCTTCTACAAAATGAACTAAAAAAAACTGATTTAAACCACATTGAGGAAGCTTTAACTGGAGTTTCATCACTACTGCCCTCCTCTCACCACACAACAACAGCACAGGTAACCACACATATGCACTGAATATTTACCTTGTAATTCAAAAAACACACACTGAAGTCAGAAATATGTGCATGTGTGTGTGCTTAGCTCGCTCGACGGTGCCTTACTCGTAGCGGTGAAGCGTTGACGTCAGCAGTTATCATAAGTGGACCAGTTTATGAGTAACTGCAGAGTTTTGAAATCAGCAGCGAGGGAGCGAAGAGGAAGCCGAGGGAATGAGTGGCGCAAATGTTTCACTCATTGGAAAAGAAAGAGCCACGCATGACATCAGTGGGACTTTCTCGGGGGCTAATTTCGCAGCGGAAGTTACGCACAGAAACACTGAGGAGACGTGAACCATCTCAACAGGTCATTCAGCCTCCATACTGGACTTTAAAGACCCCCTCCAGACAGCTCCGTATGTCAAAGCTTTGAGTAACAATTTGAGCCCGATGGGTGTTTTCCCATTCAAAAAAAGATCAACTACCTGCTTGAAAATTCTCAAATGATGCAAACGGCAAAACCTTTAAATATGCAAATGCTTTGAAAGTTTAATAGCGGATACAAGACGCCTCCTACATCATTAAAAAAGTCTTTGCTCGATGTGTTTGCAGCTCAGTCTTCAGATCGTCTGTTGAAGTAGAACTGGCTTCTAAAAACACAGCCTCACGATAAAATGTGTGACACCTACATACTTATGTTGGACCACAGCACCGGAACGTATTAACTTCACAATAGAGCCCCAAAAATTGTCACATTAATTCTTCTTTTTTTGGCTTGCAGTCCTTTGTGGAACCGTTTTCTTGTGGCATTTTTAGTCACTGTTTAGGCTTCAAAACTGCTTCATTTAGACACCAAAACTACCTGGAAAAGAGCTTAAGTTTGGGCTAAAATGCGCCCACGCCAGCAATTTTCAGTCACTGTTTAAATTTGCTTTCTGTCATTTTTAGTTGCTTTTGCTAACGCTACAAAAGTGCCTGGTTAGGTTCAAAAAAAGATCATGGTTTGGGTTGAAATTCACCAGTTCAAACTCTAAACTCAAAGCTCAGATTGTTTTTCATCTCACACTTTCACTGTCATTTGTGTGGAAATAAAATGCTTTGGATCAACGGAGCTACGAGGGGTGACTGATAAGCTTTGAGCCTGACCAAGGAAACAAGACTTGTTAATCAAAATGTTTCGGACTCTGAGCAACATGTCACAATAGTTTGAGCTCAGTTTGGACTCACTGTGTGCATTAATGCAGGTACAATACCTGAGTCAAGTAGGGTAGGTTCCACCGGGACGATGATACAGTTCACAAGTCAGTTGTTGCCATGGCTCAGTTCTATTCCCAAACATGAAATGCTGTTTCATGTTTGGGAACAGATGAAAGTCGGACGGAGCCAAATCTGGGGAATAGGGTGGATGCTGTACGAGTTCGAACCCACATTTGTGAGTTGCAGTCATGGCGACAACTTACTTGTGGACTGGAGTGTTGTCCTGGTGGAACCTACCCTACCCTGCTTCACTCAGGTATTGCACATGCATTAATGCACACAGTGAGTCCAAACTGAACTCAAACTATTGGGACATGTTGCTCAGAGTACTAAACATTTTGATTACCAAGTCTTGTTTTCGGGCTGCACGGTGGCTCGGTGGTTAGCAGCGTTACCTCACAGCTAGATGATCCCCGGTTCGCGTCCCAGTTAGGACACCTGGGATCTTTCTGTGTGTGGTTTGCATGTTCTCCCTGTGCAGCGTGGGTTTTCACCGGGTACTCCAGCTTCCTCCCACAGTCCAAAAACATGCTGAGGTTAACTGATGATTCTAAATTGTCTGTAGGTGTGAATGAGAGTGTGCTTGGTTGTCTGTCTCTATGTGTAGCCCTGTGATAGGCTGGCGACCTGTTCATGGTGTCCCCTGCCTTCGCTCGAGTCAGCTGGGATAGACTCCAGCCCCCCGCGACCCTACAGAGGATTAAGCAGTGTATAGATAATGGATGGAAGTCTTGCTTTCTTGGTCAGGCTCAAAACTTATCAATCACCCCTCGTATTACAGGTTTTATTGTGAGACTGTGCTGCTTTAAAAACTACCTGTGATGTCACAAATCCGGCTCGCAGAAACCCGCCTTAAACACAGATTTTAGACACTTTTAGATTATTCTGAAATCAGCCTTACTCCGTCAAACTGTGAACACACATTATTCTGCACAGCGAAGCTCAAACATCAAAGAAAGCAACAAGAACCAAAACACATTTTTTTGAATGGAGGGGACCTTTAAAATCACACGTTTCATTTCTTAAAGCAAGTCAAGGTGTTTCTGTTGATCTGAAACTCAACTGGAGCCAAGCAGAAACGGTCTCCATCAGGTTTCACTTGGTTTAAGAAAGCTGCTGAGGGTAAATACCGGATTAAATGACTTGTTAAAATGGACATCAGTGCCGTCTGCACCCCGACCTGGGTCAAAACTGGATCTGAAATCCTGAAAGACAGTTCGGACATTTGACTGAGCTTGTCAAACCGGGAATTAGGGGCTAATTCTTATCGAAGCTTAAACACTGATACTGAGCTTTTCTTCTAACCTTCACTAATAAAGCAAACAGTTTTCTTTCAAAGGACTTGTTTTAACCCATCAGTGGCAAAAAGAAAACCCTGCTGGAGTCATTCTCAGACTAGTTTTTACTTTGATTTCATTCTTCTCTAACCACCACTGGTTTCCTTCACTGCTGCTATGAATTTGAAGCCCCTATCACGGATGTTGTAAAATCTATTGTTCATAAAAGTGGACGCTTGAACGCAGCTCAGTTGCACGAACACTGAAAAGTCTGTAAGGATCACAGAGACAGTTTGTTCCAAGTCGTGGTGCCAGATCCACTTAAGGCGATTTATTGACTTTTTGTCAAATTAGGTCGTCGATCAACTTGTGCTCCCTCATTAAGATTGGTGGCAGTTTCTCCTGCGCGTCCGGGATTTATTTCCTGTCTTTAATATCTCTAATGGCTTTATATATAATCACCGAACACCCACTCCTGAAACTGTCGCCAAACCCCTCGTGGCACAAAAGCGAGCTGATCGAGGAGCTGATTTGCCACCGGCAGGGGGGGGGGGAGAAAAAAAAGCAGCACATTTTCTCAAAACACCAGAAATGAGGAAGGAAAAAGAGGCCAGAACACAATTCTCTCACCAAGAAGAGGCTCCGTTTGAGGCTCCTTAAAGTAAAAGAAGGGAGAAACGTAACGCACATGCAACAGCGTTAGCTCAAATCAGAGACATCCGACCGGCTGCGGAAAGACCTCGACTCCACAGCGAGGTTTCAATCCGCCAAACACTTGAACCAAGATGCAGAAAGTATCAGAACATTTGTCATTTCAGATTATTAACACACACAAAGAACAAGCATGGAGCCCTGAGTGAGTTAAATGTGTAAATATAGGAGTTTATCTATGACTCTAACATTCATCCAGCTGGTTTCCTCCCCAAAATGTGATGCAAACTTTCAGATAAGAATAAAGAATATCATTGTGTTGGCTGTAAATATCTGAAAATGTAAAGGTGGCTTCAGGATGGCAGAGCAAAGACAGAGCGGAGACAAACAAATACGATTAAGTTTGGCATGACAGATAAATACACAGCATTCCTCAGCATCAGTCAGAACGAGAATAATCAGTCTGACAAATTGGCGAAAGAAACAAAAAAGAGAGCAGCTGCTGATACGCGAAGCAAATACCTCAGAAGACAGCTGGATGCTAACTGGAGGAGAATGCAGTCGGCCTGGATCTGATATATCTGCAGCATTTATAATCCTCCGTCTCCAAACAACTGTGATCTCAGCTGGGACATTAATAATCTAAGCTGGTAATATGACGTTGGGTTATTGTAAACACTCGGTGTCATCTAATCTTCTGTGCCGAGCGATCAGTCTCTGCTGTTTGCGGTGAGCCAGCCAGTCCGCCTGCAGTGGGGCTCTAATTGGTCCGTAAATTCGATCAGTTTAAAGCATCATTTAGTGGCTTCGCTGAGCTCCGCTGTCAGGTGGTTCAGATGATCTAATCAACCTTCTCTGCAAACGGTGAAAAGCTGCGATTATTAGTTTTACAAAAAACTTCATGAGGGCAATATTGTTTGTCTGGGTTAGTTTCAAATTAGGCATTAATTACTTCAAGACGGGCTGATTTATTCCAAAATCTACCACCTCAGAGATTCAGCACTTTTTTTATTAAACACTCACACGATTGATCCGGACGTATCCCTCATACAATTAGGTGCCTGCATCGAACTGCCATCCCTCAGCAGAGCCATCGATCCCCGCGCCTGATGTTTAGGCCTTTTCTATAGGCGAGTCATCTGTTTGTAATGGGCTTTTAATTGATCCATAAATTCAGTTGGTTAACAAACTGCCTCCCGGGGCCGCGGGGTGAGTGTTCAGGGTTAACTGTCAGCCCTCCTGAATCATCCAATCGGTTAGTTAGTCAGTCAGTATTGAGCAGAAGGAGAACCAGGATCTAAGCCAGCTGGAAAACAACCACCGGTTTGTGTTTTGTCCCTGTGGGCTCCGCTGCATAATTGGATTGATTTTTTATTTAAAATTGACATTTTAGGAATGAGAAACACGGTAATGGTGCTGCCTCAGACGGCTTTTCTGTAGTAAATCAAGAACACCCACTCTGAAAACTGATTAATGGCACAACATTACAATTAATCATGAATAATTAAACAAACTGCTATAAAAATGAGATCTTTTACTGGGTGTGGGTGCTCTGCTCTCTAAAGTGTTTGAGTGACATGTTTTTTTTCTGTATTTTAGAAACATTCAGTACAAAATAAGAAAAATAAGCATTTTCATTTTCCTACTAATCATGAGTTCCCTGTTCAAAGTCACGCTGCAGCTTCAGGTGTTGGTGCAAAAACACCTGGTGACTAAGTCTAGTTATCGTCTGCACGGCGTCTCTTGTTGTCAGACCTCATTAAAATTGAAAACATGATATGTTATAATGTGAAGATGTGTGAGATTTGATTCCTGCAGCTCGAAGCTGCTCGCGTGACTTCAGGCTTAATCCTCCAGTATATTAGATGGAGTTCATTAGCAAGCAGCGAGTGTCCCTCGTCTCTGTAGTCTGAATGCTTGAACTGGAACTGTGGTGGTTCACTGTAATGTAAGATAAATTAAGTCCATCTGCTGTCGGACATTTATCATTATAAAAATGTACATTTATAACAGTATTTTAAAAACTATTTACCGTTACTTTACAGACTTTTTCTGTTTTTATTTAATTACAGATAATATCAAGTAAAATCACAGAAAAAGGCATTAATTTACATGTTAACCATAATAAACAAATCAAAGCTATAAATGTCCACATCAGAAAGCTCTATTTTTAGAAATGGTAATTTATTCTTTTTAAATAAAATTTTTACTGTGTTTAAATAAGTAAAGAAAATACCTATATTACTACTAGATAATTTTCATTTTTGAAAGAGAAGAGATGTATATTAAAAATTGAACAAAAAACAGTTATTTCACAGACCTTCCCTGTTTTGTTAAATTACAGATAATGTCTAAGAAAATCACAGAAAAAATATAAATTTTTGCATTAACTGTAAAAAAAAAAATCAAGCCAAAACTATATATAATGTCCCAGTTTAAAGATATTTGTATAGTTTTTACAAATGGTGATTTTTTCTCTTACAGCATTTAACTTTAAAATTAAATATATATTTTTCTGAATTTAAATCAGCATAAAATATTATTTTACAGACGTATACCTTTATTTGAAAGAGAGATGATGTATATTAATGAATGAAAAATGTCACATCATTATTTTACAGATTTTCCTGTTTTCTTAAATTACAGATATTTTTTAAAAATCACAGAAATAAATAATAATTTACACGTTGACTGTAAATTTAAAAAAGAATAAAACAGCAAGCCCAACTGTACAAAATATCCAAATTAAATAGGCTAAGAATATTATTATTTTACACATATGTGCTTGTATTTTCACAGGTTTTACAGTTTTTGAACATTACAGTGTTCCACCATTTTTAACATATTTTTCTGGCACCCTTTCTGGCAGACTTTTTTTTTATTTTTTTGAACAATCTACTTCATAGGTGTTTAACTAAAGGTCCTTTTCCATGTGATTTACTCTTACTTTTAAGGGAGGATGAGTCAAAATGTTTAGTTTGCTGATCCTAATAATCACGAGTTCATTAAATTGATATTCGATAGTCGTGTCTCTGGAAGGTCTACGTGTGACAGATGAGAGTGGATGGAGGGAATTAAGGAGGAGAGCAGGACTGGAAATGATATTTTCCTGAGTCATCTTTAGTCGTGGCGGTTAATTTGGCCGTGAATGTGTTTGTCAGATGCAGCGCTGCAGGGGAGGAAGCTGACCGGCTCACCATCTTGACTCTGTCAGCGGGAGACTACCTTTTAATCCCATCACACAGCCCCGCAGCTCACTAACGCCTCAACAGGCTCTGCTGATCCTGCCAACAACCGGAGCTGCACCTATTCGCTCTGCAGCCATCCCATAATGCTCCGCGGTGTGGCGGTAGCCGGTGTTACCTGTCTGAAAGCGTCGCCGTCACTCTTCCCAGCCTGCTGAGCGAGGAGCGTCAGCTTCTTGTTCTTCTCGTTCCTCTTGTGCACTTTGTACAAGCAGGACAGCAGACAGATGAGCAGCATGAAGGCGATGAGGCCGACCAGGGAGAGGATGGCCACGGTCAGCGGAGGAAGCTTATAGGCTGAAGAGGGAAAAACAACCAGAGAGAGGAAGAGTGAGCTTTCTGGGAGTGCAGGAACGTTATCTGCACCTTCTCTGTCTTAACTTAATTAGCACGTTAACTGCTAATTGATTAATTAGCAACAGGACAAACAGACCTATTTAGAACATTCAGCAGAAATAAAATCAGTCCTTTTAGGTATTTCTGAGGTCACATATTCAACTTTAAAGGCAACCATTTAGCATTAATGATAAGTAAAACATCTGACAGAGTAGTTCAACACACTATAATAAAGCTCTACGTATATTTTGAATAATGCAGTTGATAGTAGCTTTAAATCCTGCTGGAGGTATCCATAAGTGAAGCAGCCAATAGATTACGAATTATAATACAGTAAATCTGAAGTATGTCTTCATAGGAGGAGCTGTGAGTTTAAGTTTTGAGAAATGTTGAGGATTAACCCTCTGAACCCATCTGCAGGCTTGAAAGATGTTATCTTTAACAAATTGCCAAAATTATAGTATTTATCAGAGCCAGAAACTTCAAAAACAGAAGAAATTGCTGGATTTTCCCTTTTCCGACAGTCCCTGAACTACTCATCTGTGGCACAATGTCGGTCAAATGATCCAACATTGAGCCTAAAATTGTGAGTTTTTCATCAAAATCACTTGATTCAACAAGTCGCGCTTAAAAATTTGCCAAAAATAAAGCATTTGCACTAAACGGATTCCATTCAAAGCTAAATATTTCACGTTTCTCGGTGCAACTGTGAAGCCATTAGTGTCTCAGTTGAGTCACATGACAAAAAAATCGGTGAGCTCTCGGCTGAACTGCAGGCTGTGTTTACACAGAGCAGAGAGACGAAACTGAAAACAAATTAAAAATGCAATTAACAAAATATCTATATTGAAATATGTATAATATCTACACATTTTATTGCGTATTGTCGTGTATTCTTATCGAACAAATAACCAAAGAAATTTCCGCTTTTGTTTGCTTTTTGTTTTTATTATTATTTATAGCACTATAATTTTGTTATACTGCATAAAATACATTTTTGAGTTCTCTCTCCTTCTAGTCATGGTTGTTGTGTTTCCATGGACGTGCAGGACTTTATATTGCGATGAAAAATGAGCCAACAGGGAGAAAAATGTGTGTAATAAACTGCCTGGAGTTCAGAGGGTTCATAAATGTCTTTATATCTGCTTACATCAATACAATATTTGTTTTAACCCATTTATTAAGTGTTTGAAAACTGCCTGGCCTGGAAAATCTGAATAGGACATCTTAAAGTTTGATTTTATGTATTATTTATATGGTTTGAGTTCTCTAAATTCTCTTTGTTTACACTCCACATAAAACTAGAAATGCATCCAGAGCCCACAGTGCTGCTGCATTATTTACATTTGCTCTGACACAAAAAGCTCAGCTGAAAAGTTCAAACTGCTCCATAAACTCGGCACCAATATAAAGCCATATAGTGTTATGTAGCTCCGTGTCTCCTTCTTTTGCCTCTTGTATACATTCTGTAGAGTCATTGTCTGTTTACAGCTTTTGGAGAGAACAACTGCATGCTTGCATACAGAGTTTTGTAGCTTTAGAGGGAGTTAAATGATGTCTGATGAATTAGTGTTGGGGCTGAAGGTGGAAAATGAAAAATATATATATGTAAATAAACAGGAGTTGGAAGGAATGTGAGCGTATTCAGGCGTTTTCTCATCCCGGCTACACTAGAAGCTTCATACACACCTGAACCACTGACCAAACTCACAGCAGTCAGGTTGCATGATGGGTAATATGGCCGTCAGGTTTTTATCAAGTAAGAAGAAAGAGTGGAATGAAAAAAGCGCGATATATCTCTGGTTTCCCTGCCATGATGCTTGAACTGCTCGCTGGGAGTCCGACGGTGTGACAGAGTTTCAGTGTTAAATAATCTTCTCTGAGAAGTGTCTGATCCTCATCACTCAGAGCGCTCATGATCTCATTTGCTTCAGGATGTGCCCGCCTCCTCACATATATACTTAACTACATGTTTGACAGCTGCACTCATTGTGCTAATAACCGCAGCTCCCTCAGTCAACTATTTACATCTCATTAGACGCCCTTTACGTAAGAAATCGTTCATTTTTCTTCAGCATAAAACTGATGTTAATTAATTCATTATGCGTGCGAGCTCATTGCAGTGCCAGATCGCAGCTAAACGCTCATCTGAACGTGTCTCTGCTCTCACCGTTGACGTCTATGTAGATATGAGCCACTGAAAACCCAGCCAGGTCCGTCACTTTGAAGACGCCCGCGTCGCTCATTTGGATTTTCTTCATGATGAGGTCCGAGCGCTCCACAGTCAGCCGGCCCTCCAGCTGAGGCTCCAGCGGCGTCACCAGAACCCCCTGGTCCAGGATGACCCGGTCCTGGTTGTCTGATTTGGGCCTGTAGACGATGTTGAGGTTGGAGTGGTGCAGGTAGAGTTTCATCTTCAGGTTTTCTCCGTAGGAGGCTCGCAAGAAGTTCTGGTGCTCTGTGGGGCAAATAAGAACAAATGTATACAGATATATATAATAAATGTATTTAGAGAGACTGTAAGGATTTCTGTGATTGTAGAAGCTGGATTGTAATTGATAGCATAAAGAGGTTAAAAAATGCACCCAAATGCATCGAAACTTAGTGTTTTCTATCATGTAGAGCGGTGGTTCTCAACTGGTCCAGTCTCAGGACCCACTATGTCTCTATTAATAACAGTCGCGACACAAATTGTTGAAGTTTGCTGTTCCTGTTAACAAATTAAGGTTTATTTGGGTGTAGTTTCAACGCATTTTGATACAACTTAAGAAAATTTTGGCTTTTTTTTTTTTGGCTAATTTTGGTGTATTTGGACACTTTTGCCAAGTTTTGAGTATATTTTGGCCCATTTTGACAGATTCTGAGCACATTTTGGTTTATTTTTGGGACGTTTCAGTATAAATTTCTCCAATTATCTGGCAGAGCCAAATCTAGAGGTTAATAGTGGGCAACTACTGGTGTCACCACCACTAAATATCCTGCTACTGAAAGCAAACTGTCATAAGAAACACGTCCTTTAAAATAAGACTTTATACCACTACTTTTTTTGGGGGGGGGGCATGCTTCTGCAACCCTCTAGAAATGGCTTTGCGACCCACTTTTGGGTCCCGCCCACCAGTTGAGAACCACTAATGTAGAGGGTATGAAAGAGTTGATCTGCAATGACGGTTTGATTCAGACTAAAATGACTCGGGAACCACGAGATGAACTGGGAAAAAACACATTGGTTCTTCATGACATGTCTCAATAGTGACTGGGTTGCAATGAAATTGGATAGGCTTTCATGTTCCCTGACAAAAATAATTATTTGTCGCATCCAGTTAATTCAATGTAACCCTCTGAATCCCAACATTTGTAGGCAGACTTGAAAAGCACATTATCTTAAAAGGAATCACCAAATTGATACCTTTTATCAGAAGTAGAAGCTGTAAGAACAGAAAGAAATGTCAGACTTTCAACTTTCCCACAGTCCCTGAACTACTCGTGCGTAACAAACCATTCTGCCTGGGAAAACGCCTAAGTCTGAGCTGAAAATCATAATATCTCATCCGAATCGCTTTAGTCTACATGTTTCATTTAAAAATTCAGTGAAAATAAAGCGTTTGCTCAAACCAGGTTCTGTAAAAAACAAAAAATTCTGCAAACCTCATCACAACCGTGAAGCCAATAGTGACTCAGATGTGACCAACAGGCACGTAACGAAAATTCTGGAACTTTTCAGCTGAACTGCAGGCAGTGTTTACACAGAGCAGAGAGAAGCCACATGTGGAAACAAATTACAAATAAGTAGTAAAATATCTCTAGCGTTTCGATTTCAGTCTTTTTCCAGCATTGGTAACCCCTGGATCCAAATGGACACACATACATGTTGGTTTAATTTAAATTTCTGTAAAATAAATAATAAAAGCGATTAGGTTTTTATTGTGACTCCCTCTGCTTCTAGTCATGGCTGTGCTGTTTCCATAGACTACAGTGAAAAATGAGCCCACAGTAAGTAAAAACAAGCAAACACTAACCAGAAACTGCTTATTAACAAACAAACTCATTAATGGTCCAAGAAAAAAAATGTAATACCAACAAATATTTCCATTGGGTTTACCCGTCCTATGCTGTAATGCTAATTTTTTGGATTAAAATGAGAAGCTCTACACTCTAAACATCAGCATGTTAGCACGTGAATGTTGGCATTTAGTTCAAAGCACCACTTCATCAAAGAACAGCCTGTTTTGTAGCTTTAGATCCAAGAGTTTTTATCTCAGCCTGCAGTTATATTACTTTGTTCCATAACCTTCATTAAGCAAATGTGCTCTTGATATATTCTATCTCCGTCCTCTTATTTACAGCAGCCCAGCGTCCCTGCAGGCAAGTTTAACCTCCTTTTAAATACATTTGATAAGGACCTCTTAGATGACCTTTTCTCAGATAAAGGAATTACGATTTTACAGTAAAGAGTGAGCTAATGTGGACACTGGCACTCAGCCAAGATGGAGAACAGCTGAAAAAACAAGACAAAAACACTGGAGATCTGATAGCTGAGAGGTTTGAGCCCTGAGCAACGAGCCTCCTCCAGGTATTCCTGTATGTCCAGGTTACTCAATGCCTAACTGCAAAAACAGCCAAAACTGCAGGAATATCACATTTTTCTAGTCTTAAACTCGTCACCATCGTGTTTAAAAGTTGTGAAGCACGTCTTATATCAGGGACACCTTGTTTAGTGTGGAAAACATTTAGTGACAGATGTGGTGCTGCCTTGAACTCAGCCTCACAGTTATTCCTTTGACCAAACTTCATTTCACCTATTTTCTAGCATATAATCACATATGCTGATTTAACATGACTGCAAAGGCTCCAGTCATTCATTCTGAGCCTTCAGGTAACAGTCCGTTATCTGTAGCATTTTAACCGAACATATTTGTTGTTAGACTTGTCACATGTAAATGATAATTGTCACAAACTATTTAATTTTAATGCATGTGCAGCTGCAAGAAGAAACAGGACAGTTTTAGAGCCTAGACATGAGGTTTTGTTTTGACCAGGCTCCCCAGACCTCCGTTTGCATCACGTCATTCGTCTTGTGTTGAACCCTGAGCAGTGAATTATTATTATTATCAGTTTATTTAAAAAGGGACCATGTACAATGTTAAACATAAATGTTTCCATTTGATGTATTGCACCACAGTTAGCTTTAAGCTAATTTTCATCTGCAGTCCCTTAGGTCACGAATCCCTGGTTTGATTCTTCAGCATAGAAGGCTGGTGTTATGCAAGTATTTCCATACGACCAGGTTATCCAGTCTGTTCTTTACAGTGGTGAAGCCTGTCTCCTAGTCTTAGTCTGTTATCTGTAACATTTTAACCAGGTGCTAATTCTAATTGTTGCAAACTATTTAAATTCAATGCAAATGCAGCTACAAGCTGACCCAGTTTGACCTGTTGAAACAGGACAGTTTTAGAGCCTTGGCATGTGGTTTTGTTTTCACCAGGCTTCCCAGACCTCCGTTTTGCATCACGTCGGATGGGGCGGCTGTGGCTCAGGTGGTAGAGCTGGTTGTATACTGATCGCAAGGTTGGCGGTTTGATCCCCGGCCCCTCTGTATGCCAAAGTGTCCTTGGGCAAGACACTGAACCCCAAGTTGCTCCCAATGGTAGATTAGCGCCTTGCATGGCAGCTCTGTCGCCATTGGAGTTTGAATGGGTGAATGCAAAACACATGGTAAAGCATTTTGGATACCACTAAGGTAGAGAAAAGCGCTATATAAGTGCAGACCATTTACCATTTTACCATTTACGTCATTCCTCTTGTATCAGGGCCCTGAGCAGTGAGTCCCAGGTTCGATTCCCCAGTATGGAAAGACTGGTGTATTTCAGGTATTTCTGTGTGTCCAGGTGACTCAGTCCCTCAAAATGAAATCTAATGTTTGTGAGCTCCCAGACTTGTCACCATTATTCCTTAAAGTGGTGAAGCCTGTCTCCTAGCAGTCTATGCATCTATGCAGGTGCTCTGAGTCATGTTTGCAACAGGCCCTCACATAAGTCTGTTATTTGTGACATTTTAACCAAGAATTATGCTGTTCGGTGCTAATTACGATTGTCGCAAACTATTTAAATTTAAGTCATTTGCACCTGCATATGTCAGCTAAGTTTTTTCCAGTTGACAAGGCAGAGTGAAAGTTTCAACCATGATGACGTTGCTTCCCCAACCTCCACTTGCTGCATGTCGTTCCTCTTGTATCTTTTCCTCTCTCTCTGCACTGCTGCTATCAAATTAAAATGCTGAACTAAGCACTATGGGCATATTAATAATAGTCCCCTTGCAAGAACTATACAGTCCTCCAAAAAACCTGGCTTGTCTCACTTCTCAGCTGCACAGAGTGAGTCAGATGCGTCACAGAATGACGCATGCAGACGGCTCTGATAAATCAATAAAAGCTGAGCGGATGCAGCGGCGGCGCTCAGACGTCTCCTCACCTCTGACATTCAGACAGTTCCTCATCTTGATGCTGCCGTCTCGGTCCAGCACCGTAAAGCTGCCTTCATCCGTCATTCGGACCGAGTGCAGAGTCGCCCGCTTCTCCGACACGCTGAGGCGTCCGACGTATTCCTCCGCCAGCACCGTCGTCTTGTTGTACAGGACCACGAGTGGAGGCTCTGTGGTTTGCTGAACCTGCGTCTGGTTGACTTTAATCACACTGGGCCTTAACAAAAGAGAAAAACGATAAGGGAGGACAGATGTTAGTGAGCAGTGAGAGATGTGACCGACTGTTGTGAGATCTCAGTTTATAAGAGGTTTGAATCAATAGTTGGCAGCATTTAGTGTTATTTGCAGTGCTGCCCCTGTCCCTGGTTTTAAATCTAAGTCTACACAATCTGTAATAAACACGGCTTCACGGTTTGGTGCTGATAACTTTCGCTCTCTGTACCTGAACTCCAGAGTGATGGGGCCTTCGACGTGGTTGAGAGGGATGTTGTAGTTTTCTCCGTACTTCACCACCTGCTCCAGAGCGCAGTCTGATCATCAACACAAGAGGATTAAATGTCAGCACCTGCCTGCAGCTTAGTCATGTTGTGGTGAACGTCACTGTGCACAAGGACTCTGTGCTCAGCTTTGCATTACAAAGTGGTGCTTCACTGTAATCGCAATCCATTAGTCTGTGATCATCCTGAGAGCTTCCGTTAAAATCAACTGGACTTCTGTTTTTGGTTCTCGAACACGTTTAAACACTAATCCGAGAAACTGAAGAAGCCTCTTGGAAGGGAAACGTCTTCAGAACCAAGTCCAGCTGCTTTTTACTGAACCTCTTAGGATTCGTCTGTAATGCAGTAAAGTAACACATTACCGCTCCTATATTCAGAAATCACATCAGTTACTGTTTTTATTCTATTTATTTCTCTGTGAAGTGCTCTTTGGGCTTTTTTTAACCAGCTTTGCTATCAGCTTTACTTCATTGCCTCTTCTGAGCCCCAAAACCCACTAGAGGGTTTAAAGGGCCTGTTATCGTTTTAAAAAATCACCAGAATGACCCAATACATCATCTAAACTGTAAAAACAGAAGGAATCATTGGATTTTTAATGACTGTTCATGAGCTAAGCATGCTTGAAGCGCTGTTGAGACGGGAAAATTAACCAAATCTGAGCTTCAAATCTTGATGTTTAATCAAACCCCTTTAATTCTACACGTCTCGTTTTAGGATTTGTGAAAAGATAAACAGTTTCTGTAAAAAAAAACTACAGATTCTGTCCTCCTCAGTGCAGCTGTGAAGCCAAAAGTGATTCAAATACGACCAACAGGCACATTCGGGAACTTGTAAGCTGAACTGCAGGCAGTGTATGCACAAAATAGAGAGGTGACAAGTAGGGAAACACGTTAAAATGATCTTGAGTGATGTTGAGGAGGAGCGCAAAGTAATTTAAAGAGTAGCATGTCAGACTACCTGCCACATGGAGTAAATAAGTAAAGTCATGAGTTGCTTTTTAAAAGAAGCAACAGCCCCAAAGCTGGTTGCATTATTCCCAGACTTCAACTAAAAAATCATCAGATGTTAACAGAAATCTTAACCCTATGCAACAACAACAAATGCAGCTCGCTCACAAGTCTCATGACATAACAAGTAACTCAATAGTTATCTGATTTTATGATGCATTATTTAGTGTTTCCTGGCCAGTGTGTATCATAATATTCCATATCATACAGCATGTTTGATTCAGTTCCAAGTTTAGCTATAACACTCAAAGGAATCAATAAAGCTAGCTGACTAACAAAATGTCAGAGCATACAGACGAGAAAATAGGTTTGTAATTCCTCCCATAGATTATTTCTGGGGCTGCATACAATCCATAAACAGTATAGGCCCTAAAACATCCATACCCATGACTTGTTTATTTCATTTCTAGCCAGAAAAAAACCTTATTACTCAAATGAAAGTTAAATGTAAATCAAAACTTGGTATAGGTATGAATAATCTTGAGCTTGACTATCTGTTCTTGTGCATTCTTCTACAGGTGCAGTTCTTCATGAGCCAAATGATGATGACAGCCAGAAACTCACCCTTGACTTCGAGGATGAGGTGTTTGACCGAGTCGGAGCTGTTGGTGTTCCTGATGATGTAGACGCCCTCGTCCTCCTCCTGCACGTCCTGCAGCACCAGGTGGCCCAGGATGTTCAGGTGGGTCTTCGTGCGATTCATCACCTGACCCGCCTTCATCAGAAACACCTCTGGGGAGTGACTGGCGGCGGGCTTGAACACAACCTCTCCGACGTTGCCAGGCGGCACGTCGATGTGAATGTCCTCACCAAAGAAGGCCGTCCTGCGCTCCTCTTTGACTGCTGGAAGACATAAGGATGATTTATTACAGTAGAAACAGGAGTGAACAGCAGTTTACATCCACTTGTTAGGACTATATGTATCCTGGCAGCCTTGACTCCTATAACTCTGAGTTTTCTAAGATGGAATCATTGAAACACATGCGTCTTTGTCACAAAAAAAACTATCATGCATTTCAGTTCTTTCATAGATTTATTTCACGTCTTCTGGAAACATGGAAATCCGCTGGGTACAAAATCATACATACAGTAATGCTACTATTTGGTTAGACTTGGGCACTTTTGGTAGCCGTCCACAAGCTTCTGGTTGCATCTTTGACCACTCCACTTGACAGAATTGATGCAGTTAAACTAAAATTGCTGGCTTTCCGACGCAGACTTGTTTCTTCATTACAGTCCACAGGTTCTTGTGGGGGTTTAAGTCAGGACTTTGGGTAGACCAGTCTAAACTCTTTGTTATTTCTTTACCATTTGTGACATGTGTCTGGGGTCATTGTCTTGTGGAGACACCCAACTGCATCCAACTTTCTGGTGATGATTTTGGGTTTTCCTGAAGACTGTGTCTTCATTAATCCATTTACTTAATGTAAAGCATCAGTTCCATTGCCATCAAAACACCCCCAGAGCATGATACTGCCACCACCATGCTTGAGGGTAGGTTTGGCGTTCTTAGGGTTAAAGGCCTCCCCTTCTCTCCACTAAACATATTTCTGGTGATTGTGGTCAAATATCTAAATTTTTTTGTTCCATCTGACCACAGAACTTTCCTCCTGAAAGCCTTTTCTTTGTCTTTCTTTGTGATCAGCAGCAAACTTCAGTGGAGCTTTAAGGTTCTGCTTCTAGAGGAAGAACTTCCTTCTTCATGGAGCCTCTCAGCTCATGTTGATGTCAAACACTGTGGACACTGTCAGCTGTGTTCCAGCAGCTTCTGATTCATTCAGACCTGCTTTCGGCTGATTCTTGGTCGACTCTTGACCATCCTGACCAGTTATCTCTCAGCAGCAGGTGATAATCTGTGTTTTCTTCCTGATCATGGCAGCGACACAACTCAACCGTGCACTTTATACTTACAAACAATGGTTTAAACAGATGCTGCTTTTAAAAGGCTCCAAGTGACTTTCTTGATGTGTTCAAGTCAATGATTTGCTGTTTTAGATCTTTGCTGAGCTCCTCAGACGTTCCCAGAGTAGTGTTTGTAGCTGAGTCTAATGAGTGAATCAAATGGGTTCTATTTAAATTAATTAAGAGGAGTCAGCAGCTGTAGTCAATCATAATCACTCACACTAAGTTAGGAGGCCATGACCAAAGAAAATTTGATTAACGTAACTGTCTCTCTTACCAAAACTGATCATTTAAGTTTCTGTATGTATGTTTTTGACCCAGCAGACTTTGTCATACTTCTAGACGACCTATAATAAATCTATGAAAGAACCAAAATGCATGATTGATTTTTTTTTGTGATACAGAAAAGTGTTTCAGGGATTCCATCTTAGGAAATTCAGAGTTGCAAGAGTCACTGTAAATTTAATACTGCCACTGTTTCAATCAAATGTTCACACTTTCCCTACTTAGATTTAATCTGATCACAGTATCTTTGCATCTTTCTTCTCTCCAAACATTCTTAGTCATGCGTTGTTTTCAAAAACAAGCGTGCGATTTTACCTTTCAAAGACGCTGACACAACTGTGAAAGAAAAGATAGAGGAGTTTATTTTAAAGCGCATCTTATTTTAGGTGTCTTCTGATTTGTGCATAGATCTCTAAATAAACCTTCCTTTGTACAAAGTTAAAAAAAATACAAATACAAAACTTCCCCAGAAAGTATGAAAACATTTGAAATGTAAATTCCTCACATAACAACAGTTAAAAATAGGCTGGATGTAAAAAAAATACAACAACAGCAACCTGATTCCTTACAGCAAAAGGAAAGAAGGCAAAATAAGTGGAAATTAAATAGATCAGAAGCATGTTTTAGCTTCTTTGGTGCCATTTTCTTAGAATCTATGTTAATCATTTGGTTGAAACAAATTTGGTTTTGCAGGAAGTCTGTTTCAGCCGTTGGGTTGTCTGAACTCTCTCCCAAGTGACTGATTATGTTTGTGCTTACCAGTGCAGAACAGGGCGCTAAGCACTGCAGCGCTGATTACTTTCATCTTGAAGAGTCGGTGTCTGCAAAAAATAAACCCACAGACAATGCACAATAAATGAAAAACAGCTTTTTATAGCATCATTACGGCTCTAAATAGACTTTAAAAAAGACATATCTGCCATAATTACATCGGGATCATTTTATTTGACAAGATATATTTGCTCGCCTCCTTCAATTTGAGGTGTTTTTGCTTAATTGGGTTTGATGTTTGGTTTAAAAACACCTCTTTAAAGTGGAAGAACGCTCCCCCCACCCACCGCCCCCGTGTGCTACACCCAGTAACATTTCACAAATTAGCCTTGAAAACACCTAAAGTGGAGCGCTGCCAGCAAAATTTATAGTGCCGCTGCAAACTTTTATAGATAAAGTGTCCTCAGGGTGTAGAGTTGCAGGCGTTAGACAAAGACATGAAGCTGTGTGGCGAACAGAAAAGCAGCTCTTTAAGTCTCCTGCAGTGCGAGCAGATCATCAGCTTTCCGCTCACGACACATAACCACAAACTGCAAGGGAAGGGGAGAGCATTAAAGACAGGGAGTAAGAGGAGAAGACAGAGAAAAACGACGGAGGAGGAGAAGATGTGGCAGAAATTCACATGCAAGAGCGCGTGGCCATCCCTCAGGGGCGATGAGATGGACAGGAGCCAGCTGGCATGGAGAGAGTCTGACCTTTTACCACCACTGCACTGGATTAGACTGAGCAGTAGTACTACAGTTATTCAGGTGGGATAATTAGATGGACAGATAGCAGCAGAGACACACAGGAGCAGCTGGAAAGCGAAGGATCGGAAAATATTATGAATAAAAACTCTCAAAGCGCTGCGATGTTTGCCAAGAAGGGTAAGCTCAACTAGTTTCTTACAACGTTGGAGCTTTTAGTATGAAATTCACTCTTTGTGTGGACACATAATGCAGCAGCACATCCAGGAAGTCAGTCAGCTGTCTATCTGTCTGTCGTCACCTCTGATTGGTTGCAAATCACAAGTAACAGCCAATCAGCACTGAAGGACGAACGCTGGAAAGTTTTCTCTAAATTAAACACAAGGAAAGTGTAAATCAACAAAAGTATTTCAACAAATGTTTGTATTGGAGTTTGTGTTAATCTGATTTTTTTCACTATAAATGTGTATCAATTCCAAACATCGATCCCCTTGATTGATAATAACTTCAAAAAACCACATATCAGTCGCTGCATGGACCCAACACAGGCAACAAACCTGCATTTCACTGCTGAACTGAAGTTTAAATTAGATTAAATTAGGTATTTCATAATTTTTGGGGAACTTTGACCTTCTTTTGACCTTTTACAGTAAAAGTAAGTAACAGTGGGGAAAAAAATCTGTGAGCGGAAGTGCCAGAAAAAAATGCATTAAAAGGCTGTGATATATAAAAAGAACTGTAAAAGTAGTGGAAATAATCTCAAACATCTGTAAAATAATCATAGTTTTAGCTGATTTAAATATAGTAATACAGTGTAACTATACAGGCACACTATTTAAAAGAATTAATCACTGGTTGTAGAGAACAGATTTTTAATTATCTACAGTTTTGATTTTATTTTATTTTTTATGTAAATTAACACATTTTTTTGTGTGATTTAGCAGTTTTCTATAATTTAACTAACCATAGAAAATCTGTAAAATAATAGCAAAAATAATCATATAGCATCATTTAACATACTTTCTTTTAAAAAATGTAGACATATATTCATAAATGGCAAGTAGCTGTGAAAAACAATAGCATCTTACAGATTTTATTGTAAAAATAATCCCATAAAAAATGGTGAAAATCTGGCAGCAAGGGAAATTATTTATTTTTTTTATTTTTTTTTATTTACAATGACCCTTTAAATTAGTACCTTTTTATCATTTAAATACTATATTTAATTCAACAAAACAGGGAAAATCTGTAATTGTGAAAAACTAAAAACCAGATTCACCAATTTTTCAGTCCTCAATAGACATATTCAATAATGTAAATAAGTTCTAAATAATGACAAACATCTGTAAAGCAATGTTGTTTTTTGCTGATTTAAATACAGTAAAACGGTGGTTTTACAGTCAAATGTTGTGAATTTCACAGTTTTACATTTTTGATCTGTGTGTTTATAGTTAGCATGTGATTTTGTTAGATATTATCTGTTATTTAACAAAGCAGGACAAATCTGTAAATAAACTGTAAATAGTTTTTAACAATTGCAGTTAAAACCGTTCATTTTTTACAGTGTAGACAGGAGTCAGTGGGTGGAAGAGGAATGACAACAGGAGCTAATAAGTCCTTAAGTGTTCATGAAAGAATGTGAGAGACTAAAGAAATGTGACAGTGTGAGGTTGTCAGAATAATTACAGATTCACTTCAAAGACTCGTTTTAATCTGCAGTACAACCCCGCTGTCAGAACACTGCACATACAATTAGGACGACACTCAGACGAGCAATCTATTCACTTGGACCTCGACGGCTTCTCTAATGGAGCAGCCGAGTTTAAAAAGCCTCATCAGCAAGTTAATGAAAACATGCACCAGCAGTCACGAGCCGAGTGCATCTCCTCTAACCGAAACTTCTATGTAAACCTCAGCAGCATGGATGAACATGCATACCAGAGTCCTGCTGATCCTTCTCCTTAAATCAGTTCTTTGTGCTCAATGTGGACTGTATTATTGATTTCTGGCAGCAAAAAGTTATTAAATGTAAGGCAAGGCTTCAGAGCTCTGCAGCAAATTGGAAAGTACAAGTCATTTCCCTGTTTGCATCCAGTGCAGCATTATGGGACGGAGAGAATCACTGGCATCTTCAGGCTCTGGGAGAGAGAGAACAATAAAAAGTCATTGAATTTCAGCCAGCTTCCTCAGATGAGGGATTAGAGTGCTATTTAAAGAGGAAAAAAAGGAGGAAGAAAGCCCATCCACTCTCCCTCTGCACATCGACAGACGTAAAGTCGCTTCAGAAGTGACGCCTCAACATTAACGTGGGCAGAAAAAATTGTTCGAGAGCCTTTCAGTCCTTTGGTGGAACACAGCAATCATGGCGTATTTTCTAATCGCTGCCCTCTGAAGCAGGTTTGAATCATCTCACTTTAATGTTCTACAGAGCCATTAGCTTATTGCATGTGTGAGTGCTCATGCTGGAAGCTGCACAGACGTAAATCACAGGTTTGATTCATCGATGGAGAGAACCGTAGGCCTGACGAGGAAATGAGGGGCTGCTGCTGATTATATAAATGCTCAGGGAAGAGCAGAGCGGTGCCTCTGCTCTGAGAGACAGCGGCGGAAGAAGGCTTCATCAGGCTTCATCAGGCCGAGTAGAGGCCGGCCTCCATTAGAACAGTGCAGCTGTCCAAAGGAAGAGGCGCTCTGACAAAAGAGCAAGATGAAACTCAGATATGACGAGTCTGAATTTGATGAAGAGTGGAGGTACGATGATGCATTTGTGGTTTCTGAGCTTTAAAATGCAACATGAGCTGCCTCAGGTGATTTTTTTTAACTTATGTTGTTTATTTTACTTCCTGATTTTCCCGCAAAATCTAGTAAAATCATAGAAAAGTAACATAATTTTTCTGTTGAGTAGCATTACTATCCTGTTTAAAATGATAATAATTCACCTATTTATGTAATTATCATGTTTTTCAACAGTTTTTAGATGAAATTTTAAGAAAATGTCGTATTATTTTACAGATTTTATAGATTATCTAGTAAAATACCAGAAAAATATAGTAATTCACATGTTGATTGTTAAAAAAACAAACAAAAAAACAGGCCAAGCTGTAAAATGTCCACGTCCAAAATATGTTTTACAAATGATAGTTTGTTCTTCACAACATCTGACTTTTTTGTGTTTTACTGTATTTAAAGCAGAAATAATAACAATAATAATTAATATAATATTGATTTTATAGATATTTGTCTTTATTTCAAATGGCAAATATCTGCCATTTGAAATAAAGGCAGATATTTCTACCTTTTACCTACTACTATTATATACCTATTTTGTATATAATAGGTATATTTAGTAGATAATATACCTATTATATACAAAATAAGTATATTAAAGACTGAAGTTTTGTAAACAGTATTTTAACTATTATTGCCCAGATTTTCTCAATATTGTTAAATTATAGATAATATTCAGTAACATCACAGAAAAAAGTAATAATTTATATGTTTACTGTAAAATAAATAAACAAACAAGCCAAGAATGTGCATAATGCCTGTACTATAAATCTGTATTTTTACAAATAGTTATCACAAAGTGTGGCTGTAGAATAACAATGTTTTACCGTATTTATTGCTCCTATTTTAATAGTTTTTACATGTTTTGAGATGCTACAGTATTACTTCAATTGTCTTTTTTTACAGTCTATCTGATCTTTTAGTTTTTTTACAGTGTACCTCATCTACAGAGGCTGTACTGAGCTCTCTATCTCTCTACCACTGCTGCTAATTTCATTAGCCTCAGTTTGACAGCATCACTGTCCCAACGTCCAGAGTGCTAATGAATCTAATTAGCCCTCTAAGCATCAAGATGATTTCAGTGCAGGAACCTTAAATCTAAAGATTCTAGTTTGAATGTGATTAAAAGTAATAGTTTCAAGTGGACGTCTGATGATGCATTTGCTGTGTTTTTGAGCTCATATACGACAAGAGCTGCGTCAGAGGGGAGCTATGAGCCTGTGATTCAGACGTAACCACTCTCCTCTGGCTGAGGACATGATGTCCATCTTAAAAGCCTGACTCTAAATGGGGTCATCGCTTTTATGACCAATTAGATCAGTCAAACTGTGCAAGGCGAAGCCCTGATTGAAGGGAGTGTGACACATCCAGCAGCCTCCTCGCGGGCCGAGGCGTGGAGGTTACAGCTCTCTGGCAGATCTCATCAGTCCGACATCCATCCGGACTGATGGATTTAAGAGCCTTTTCCCCGTCATCTCTGTTCTCCCACACAGTCCAGGGGGGCGGCAGCATCCTGCCTCCATCTTCCTCCTGTTACAGTATCAGAGCTCTCATCTTCCTGCTGCTGACCGTCTCTACTTTCCTCTCCGTCCATCTCTGGTCCTCATCTTCAGTCTGTGAAGCTAAATCCTTACTCTCTTCTTAATTATCCTCCTGTTTCCTTTAGGGTCACTCAGACTGATACACTGGTTTGCTGATACACTGAAGCACTGCTGTCCTAATATAAAATACTGTATCTTCTATGTGGACTGTACTGAGCTCTCTGTCTCTCTACCCTGCTGCTAATTTCATTAGCCTCAGTTGGACAACATCACTGTCCTGATGTTCAAAATGCCAACGCCATTAACCTAATTATCAATTCAAGCATGAAATTACACTGTAGGAAGTGAAAGGTTCTAAACTTCTGAACACTTTTTAACGATTTACTGGTATTTTACAGATAAATTTTAATATCTTATTTTTAAAAAAGTATAGAAGAAAACCAGTAAAATCACAGAAAAAGAGTATTTCTTTACACGTTACCTAGAAAAAATATTAAATGAGTATTCTGACAACTAACTTGTTCTTACACAACATTTGACTGTACAGTTACATTTATTTTAGAATATTTAAATCAGCAAAAAATATAATAGTCTCACAGATATTGTGCCACTGTGTATTTTAAGGACTGAAAATGGTAAGTAGAATTTCTAACTATTATTTTACAAATGATATGTGTTTTGTTGAATTACAGACTATATTTAATATTGTCTCAGAAAAACAATTAATTTACATGTTTACCAATAAAAACAGGCAAACACTGTAAATAATGTCCACATCAACAATCAGTGCTGCAAAACAGTAATTTGTTCTTTAAAAACATTTGGCTAAATGATTATTTGCTGTATTGAAATCAGCAGAAAGTAAATACAAATATACATATTAATGACTGAAAAGTAGTAAATACATTTTTAAAGTAAAATCCCAGAAAAAGTATAAATTATTTATTATGTTTTTAGAAATCTCACAATGCTTGGCCGTAGAATTAGACTGTTTAACTGTATTTAAATCCACTAAACGTCTCATTATTTTGCAGATATTTGCAGTTATTTTTGCTTTTTTTAAGTATAATTTTCACAGTTTTTATGGGACATTTTTACACTAAAATCAGCAAAAACATATATGTAATTACTTTATGAATATATTTGCCGTATTTTAAAGAAATTTTGCTTTGATAAGATATGTACATTAAGGACTGAAAAACCATAATGTTACAGATTTCTCCTGTTATCTTAAAATTCAGATTAAAAACTATAATCACAGAAACAAATATTATTTTTTTAAAATCCTGTTCTTTTACAGCATGTGTCCATAAATTAAAAAAGTTATTGTATTTATAAACTCATTAAACATATAATTATTTTACAGATATTTCCTGGTATTTTTACTTTTTTGTGAAAAGTAAAAATACTAAAAAATGAAAATTGTAAAATGTGAAAACTATAATAATAATAATTATTATTATTATTATTATAAATGTATTTTCACATTTTACTAAATATTTTTACACTTAATTTAAAAATATATATTTTATTAAGATTTATATTTGTCAGTATTAGGACTGAAAAATTGTTATGTTACAGTTTTTCCTTATTAAATTAAATCACAAACAAAATAATAAAAATTTTACAGATATTTGCCTTATCTATCTATCTATCTATCTATCCATGTTTATGTTACATTATTCCAAAGTTTTAAAGTTTTTTTCTGATTCCTTTACTGCCAAATTTTCACTACTTTTATTTTTATTTTTTACAGACTTTTTCTTTCTCTCTTTTTTTTTTTAACACAGTGTATCTTCTATGGTGGTTTCTGCTGGGCTCTATCTCTCTACCACTGCAGCTAATTCCATTAACCTGTTCTACAGCATCCCTGTCCTGATGTTCAGTGTTCTAATCCTCATTTAAGCATGAATTAGTCAGATACAATCATTTCAGTAATGTTAAATCTAAAGATGCTGAAGTGACTCCCCTCTCTGCAGCTGTTTGTCCCCTGCCTCGTTCCCTCCTGTACCCCTCTGTCTCCCCCTCCGTCTCCCCCTCCTCACCCTTTACGCAGCCCGTAAAGCCTGGAGCAGCTGCTGGCGCATCCAAGGGTGTGTCACGACCGGCGGGGGGCTGTCCCGCTCCGGGGATGTCCGGATGGAAGATGGAGGAAGTGAGAGCAGAGGACCGAGCATGAATGAAGACTGGGAGAAGTTGTGATCGGATTTATCTCCACGGTCCGGAGTCTGCGCACAATGTCGCCTGGAATTGTCGCTCATATGCAGGAACAGAGGAGGTCTTCTCCCTGCGCCTCTGCAGCTCAAATCCTCCACAGACAGCAGCCGCACACTTGGCATCAGTGAGAAGTGCAGCTTTCACTGAGCAAAAACCAGCTGCTTGGAGGAGATTAGTATCAAAACAAAAGGCTTATTAAGGGAAGGGGGTTCCCACATACTGGAATCATAATCTGGTGCCTTAGTTATGAATCTGCCCCTCATCCATCGGTGCTCTCATTCACCACCCTGCAGAAGGCTCCTCAGTATGACAGCCTCTTAGTCAGCGGCTCTAACGTGTACCGTAGTGCATTGCGTAACCATCTCCACTGGGGTGGACCAGAAAATACCCCTGAACCCAGACGGGTATATCCCGAACACCCAGCCTGCTCCGCTTTAACACACGAAACCACCGCCGTGCGTAAAAATCGCCCCTGATAACGAGCATCAGGATGAGTGGATTCACCAGAACACAGGAGGCCACTGGGCGCTCAGACACCACCTAAAACACCAGCTCGTCCCAGTAAACGTCTGGATTCGTGTGGGAAGGCTGTGAAATGTCGTCGTTTTCCAGTTGGAACAGAGAAAGTTTCCCCCCCTGCTCCGCCTGGAAAGCCTTAATTGCTGCGTTCTTGTGTGAAGATGCCTGTAATTGCTGCTGCTGGTGATGGTGATGATGGTGGTGGTTACACGCCCTAACCCAGCCGTATGTGATCAGTCACCACAAGCAAATAGTGAAAACAGCGAAGGAAAACTGCAGAATTTAACCCACTGCCTCCCCGTTTGATCGAAACGCTGAAAATAAAAAAAAATTAAGATGCAGTTATAAATGGATGCTGGTAATTACCTTTGTCAAAGCCTCGAATCCGAAAAGCCTCGGGCAGGGAGGGGCTCGGAGGGATGGAAACCGCTTCTTTCTTTATTTCATTAATCTCGTCCACCCCATCACCCCCAGCCTCACAACAGCAGACTTCAATGGGACCGGATCGGGAGTAGCTGAGCGCTTTCGGTTGATGTCGGGTCTGTGGACCGTTCGAGTTCGGCGCCGCTCGGCAATCTTCGGCTGAAAGCGTCGATTCCGGCTCGGAGCCACCAGAAGGGCGCTGTGCAGTTTAACCCCGGGCCACCGTGAGACACCTCAGCGACGTGGCGTTCAGTTGTCCGGTCGGTCAGGAGGCTTGGAGGGAATCCTCCTGCAGCATGATGCACTGGGGCTCCTTTTATCAGCACCGCACTGATGATGGATGAGGAAATGTGTGTTGGCTGCCCGCACTGGGGTTTTTACACTTTTATGCTGTCTGATTTGAGTTAATCAGAACAGTGTGATTTTGTAGTCAGGCATTGTAAAACAGCAAGTTACTATTTGTCCTCATCATGTAAATCAATACTTTTTTCCTGCAATTTTAATCTTTTTTTCAGCTGTACTTTACTAAAACAGGGAAATTCTGTGAAATAATAGGTAATAAAAACACATTTAACATTTGTTAGTCCTTGGTGTGTTATATTTTTCACTAGAATAACAGCAGATATCAATGTAAAGAATTTTTTAATGATTTAAGTGCAGAAAAAAGCATGTAATTTTACAGTCAAATGTTGTTAAAAATAATTACTATTTGTTAAATAAAAACAAAAACAACACATTAAACAGTAAAATAAAAGTCATTTTCTGATATTCTACTAGATATTAACTGTAATTTACAAAACATAAAAATATATAACCTTGTTTTCCTTTCAAATAACAGCATATCGGCATAATAATAAGATTTTTTGCTGATTTAAATTCAGTAAAAATAGTGTATTTTTATGGTCTTGTAGCCTGTTTTTTAGGGTCAACCTGTAAATAAATATTTTTTTCTGCAAAAAAACTATTTTTCAGTCCTTAATATACGTATTTTGTTCTTTCAAATGATGACAAATAATTGCAAAATTGTGATATTTGTGCTGATTAAAATGCATTTTTTAAAGGGTTAACCTGTAAATGGAATCTTTTCTGGGATTTTTGCAAAATAAAAGTTAAAAAATATTTATTTATTTTTTAACAAAAATTCCAAATATACGTAATTTTCTTTAAAAATAAAGACAGATGTCTGTGAGATCATATTTTTTGCTGATTAAATACTTAAAAAATGTAATTTTACAGTTGTGACCTGTCTTTTAGGGTTAACGTGTTATTTTACTAGTTATTATTTGCAATTTACTAATAAAAAAGGCAAAGTGTGTGTGTGTGTGTGTGTGTGTGTGTGTGTGTGTGTGTGCGTGCATGCGTGCGTGCGTGTATTGTTGTTGCTGTTTTTGTTGTTGTTGTTGTCCAGGGTTCTGATGTTCTGATTCCTATGTTGTTGTTGTTGTTGTTGTTGTTGTTGTTGTTGTTATTGTCCAGGGTTCTGATGTTCTGATTCCTATGTTGTTGTTGTTGTTGTTGTTGTTGTTGTCCTGGGTTCTGATGTTCCGATTCCTTTGTTGTTGTTGTTGTTGTCCTGGGTTCTGATGTTCTGATTCCTTTGTTGTTGTTGTTGTCCAGGGTTCTGATGTTCTGATTCCTATGTTGTTGTTGTTGTTGTTGTTGTCCTGGGTTCTGATGTTCTGATTCCTTTGTTGTTGTTGTTGTTGTTGTTGTCCTGGGTTCTGATGTTCTGATTCCTATGTTGTTGTTGTTGTTGTTGTTGTCCTGGGTTCTGATGTTCTGATTCCTTTGTTGTTGTTGTTGTCCAGGGTTCTGATGTTCTGATTCCTGTGTTGTTGTTGTTGTTGTTGTCCAGGGTCCTGATTTATTCCGGCCACCGCTGCTCCTCTGTGTACTGAATCACCTCCAGCCCGTTAGAGCTGCCAAGCCTGTCTCAGAGCTATTTATTACCTGTTTGTAGAGTGTTCCATATCATTACTCATAAATTACACAGATCTGACATCAAATGACCGAGTCTTGACTCCAGCATTGTGGAAATGCACTTTAGACGTTTAGATTCCTATTGATCACTCAAGCAGGGAGGCGTCTGATCCGTCTTCTCACTGCAGCAGGACAATGACCCAAACACAAAGCCAGAGTCGTAAACTATGTTCAGCCACAAGGAGAGCGAGGAGCCCTGCTCAGAGTCCTGATCTCAGCATCATGAGGTCAGTCTGATTACATGAACACTCACAGCAGAGCAATTTATTCTCAGTGTGCAGGGTTATATGTGGCTCCCAGAGCTTCTTAAAGCAGAATGGGAGGAAGATCCTTCACATTTCAGGCTCCTGTCCTGTGGAATCTACTCCTAGTTTGAATTTAACAGGCAGAAATCCTCCTGTTTTTTAAAACTAGACTCAAAACAAGCCTGTAGATTGCAACAGTCATAAACCCTAAAAACCAAAATGTGATTTATGATCCACATTTGAGATAAACGAACTCTGTTTATCATTTAAAATGCAGCAACTAAAGCACCGAAAACAATAAAAGATAAAGGATGAAGCAAGTTACAGGAACATTTATTCTAAGGCACCAATGTCTGATGAATTGTAGTCTATTAAATATAACTTAAAGGGCAAGTTTCAGGGGGCCGTTAAAAAATTGTGAAATCCTGTAACATAAAAAAAAAAAACACTGAAAAAAAAAATTATGAGTAAATTTTAGTTTTTTTTTAGCTGGTTTAGATATACAAAAAAGGTTTATTTTCACAGTCAAATACTGTAAAAGAACAGAAAAAATATCTGTAAAAACAAAGGTTTTTAATGTTGACATTATTTGCATTTTTCACTGAACATTATCCATAATTTATTAAAACACAGAAAATCTGGAAAATAATCATTTAATTTTTTAAAAATCATTTTTAGTCCCTAATGTATGCAGTTTTACTTAATAATATCTGTAAAATAATATTTTCTTCTAATTTAAATACAGTAAAAATAGAATAATTTAACAATCAAACACTATAAAACACAGATAAAATTATTTACATTTTAGGTCTGTTTTTCTTTACAGTTTACATATAAATTGATATTTTTTTCCTGTGATTTTACTAGTTATTATCTGTAATTCCACAGATTTAACAGTGACAAAGGACCATCCTAAAGATGCTTCCTTAAAGAGCCTATATTTGTTTATGTTTCACCCTTTGTGCCTTTTTAATTATTATTCTTTGAAGGTTCTTTAAAGAATATCTTGCTAAAAATATTCTTGTATTTCACCACTGCCGGGAAACGATTGGCTTTATTTTTGAGAATCCGAGGGAAAGATGGCAATAACCATTATTTTCACTACAGATTGTATTAAATTAACTTTTAAATAACACTATTCTTAATGTGATAAAATGTCTGCACAGTACAGTACTGTATAGCAAAGTAGGCCAGTGTTCCACAGTCCGTCTGTAGTTTGTGTTGATTATATATCAGAATGTGGAGACAAACTAAACTGAACATACCAAGCATAAATGGCAAAGTCAGCTGCACAATTTCCTGCAAGAAGAAATGACATGTCAGTTAAATGAATCAACTGACTGAATATGTCTGAAAAGCTTTGATGATCAGGTAGTCATTTAGTCCATTTATTCATCATAAATTATCTAATATTTTTCTAATTGACGTCATTATTAACTGAATATACCTACACACTAAAAGCTTGGGACGACATCTTTTACAATTTTGTTGTATTTCACAAAGTAAAAACAGATTAATTGTAAATTGAAAACAAACCAGAGTTGCAGCCCCAGAACTATTTATCATTTTTCAGATGTTTTGCATCTTTGCCTTCATGTTGCATCTCTTCTCCATTTGTCGTTCTCAGAAGAATCGTACCGACTTCCTGGAGGCTCTTAAAGAGACGGTTTCCGATCACAGCAAAAGCCGATCATCAATAATAACTGACTGCACAGACGCATTCATTTCCTACAAATGCCTTTTTATTTCTCTCAAATGTTTCACAGTCAACAGGATCCCAAATGAAATCTTCCAAAGGAATTAAAAAAAGGTACAAAGAGACGATAAAGTACAGGGAGACGCTCACGGACACAGACATGGTCGATTTAAACACATACTGTCGAGGCTCAGAGTGCAAACATATCCAGAGGACAACATGTTACAGGATAAAATACCACATTTGTATTTCAAAAGTCCAAGCAGCTCGGAATTCTATTTTTTAAATGTTTCGATAAGCCTTGATTATTGAGCTGTAGAACTGAAAAGAAAGGTTCAGACGCAGATGGAAGTCCTCAGTGTGGTGACATAAAGTGAGAAACTGTTGCATGTCTGAATGAAAATCAGATGCAGGTGAATGTTCTTGTTTGGATCTTTATGTTCGGAGTGGCTCTCAAGACCACTGGGCTCATGAAACTGATTAAAAATCTAGATTGGAGCCTGATTAATCACTGCTCTCCGTTACGGTCTTCGAACACAGCACTTGTTAGAATGTTTAGCATTTAGTACGTACAAAAGCAGAGATGCTTCAGGAGGAGCTCAGGCTTTTATCAGCCTAAGATACTGGGAATGGAAAACAGATTAGATTAAGGCTAATGTGATCTCCATGACCTGACCTGAGTTCAGAGCATCTGCGGGCTGTGATCCTCCTCACGACGTTGGCTGGCGTCTGAGCAGAATCCTGCAAATGCTGCTGCTGCTGCTTTAATGCACCTCAGTATTTCTGGGAAAATTCAATGAAGCCGACCTTCACTTTGACCGACTACTTTGAAGAATCTGTAATTACTGGAATGTACGACGTGCACGCTGCAGGCTCTGCTAACGACATTTTACAGCACGTCTTTCTATTTTATGCCTTGTTTTCAAAAGCTAATGGTACTAGAACGTGAAAAAATACTGTTGTTTTGTGTTGAACAAGGGTGAAGAGATGTTGGCATCGCTTATCTCACCTGCAGCCTTACAAAGGTTGAAAACGTGACGATTAAAGTACTTAAAACACATCTGCCTGAGAGGAGAAAAATACTGATAATGTCTCATCTACAACCCAAATTCACACTGATCGCTGAGAAAGCCGATAAAAATGCTAATGAACACTGATAAAAGCAATTAACACTGATAATGGCGTCATTTCATTTCTCTGAAGCTCACTTTCAGATTACAGACTTCACAGCCGCTGAGCTTTTAACACTTGATATTCTTTGATTTCTCTGACAGCGCGATTTAATAGTTTTGCTTCTTACAGTCAACAAATCCCTTGAAAAGACCAGAACCAACAATGACTTCATCCTGAATAAACGCATCACACGGTGCAGCTCAGTGTTTGCTTTTAATAGTTTCCGGACAACAGTGCAATCAGCTCAGTCAGGCTTTTAGCTTCGCACACAATACCTGCTCACAGGATCAGTCCACTGTTGGTTCTGGTCTTTTCAAGGGATTTAGAAACTGCCCCCTTGAAGTTATCCTTCAAATGCTTCAGCCGCAGAGAAGGAAATCCAGACTGGGAATGTAAAAGCACAAAGATACAATTAAAACACCGCTTCTCCGGTGGGGTAATTGAGCTGTTTTTAGCATCCAGTGGGAGTGAAAAGGTGTGCAACAGTTGATCTGAATCAGTAATTTTAACCAGCGTTTACTTTGCCGAGTCATTTTTTTTTTTACTCTCCAGGAAACTGTAAAAACAAATCCAGGTGATGAAGCTGAAGTTACAACACTAGGTCTGGTGTAAAAAAGATTCTTAATCGGCCTACATGGCGTCACATGAACCTGTAAACCGTGGCACATCAATTTGGTCGTGTAATTTTCACTTTCTTTCTCCGCCTACATTCATATTTCATTCTTGCTGTAATTTCCGTCCTTCCGTGAACCAATTCGGACCTCCGCTCTCCTCTAATCAGCCTTCCTCTTCTGTTCCGCTACATTTCATATCACATTATTCTTTTTCGATTTTTTTTTTTTGATTTTTGGTTTTTGATTTCAGACTTCCGTTCCATCTTGTTGCTTCTTTTTAGGCGTCCTCTTCCACCTCCTCCTCGAACTCGCCCTCCTCCTCGGCCGTGGCGTCCTGGTACTGCTGGTACTCGGACACCAGGTCGTTCATGTTGCTCTCCGCCTCGGTGAACTCCATCTCGTCCATGCCCTCGCCGGTGTACCAGTGGAGGAAGGCCTTGCGGCGGAACATGGCGGTGAACTGCTCAGAGATGCGCTTGAACAGCTCCTGGATGGCCGTGCTGTTGCCGATGAAGGTGACGGCCATCTTGAGGCCACGCGGTGGGATGTCGCACACGGCCGTCTTCACATTGTTGGGGATCCACTCCACGAAGTAGCTGCTGTTCTTGTTCTGGACATTCAGCATCTGCTCGTCCACCTCCTTCATGGACATGCGGCCTCGGAACACGGCGGCCACCGTCAGGTAGCGTCCGTGGCGAGGGTCGCAGGCCGCCATCATGTTTTTGGCGTCGAACACCTGCTGGGTGAGCTCGGGCACCGTCAGGGCGCGATACTGCTGGCTGCCCCGGCTGGTCAGAGGGGCGAAGCCGGGCATGAAGAAGTGCAGACGGGGGAAGGGCACCATGTTGACGGCCAGCTTCCTCAGGTCGGCGTTAAGCTGGCCGGGGAAGCGGAGGCAGGTGGTCACGCCGCTCATGGTGGCCGAGACCAGGTGGTTGAGGTCTCCGTAGGTGGGTGTGGTGAGTTTCAGAGTGCGGAAGCAAATGTCGTAAAGGGCTTCGTTGTCAATGCAGTAGGTCTCGTCTGTATTTTCTACCAGCTGGTGGACGGACAGTGTGGCGTTATACGGCTCAACCACCGTGTCTGATACCTGAAAACAGAGCGAAGAACATCAATACATCAGCAATTTATTGTTCTACAGGTTACTGGGTTGTTTCCTAGCTCCCACTTCTATTTTAGCCTCCTTAGGAATAAAGAATAGCGCTGCAAGACATTTTTCATGCAGCTGCGCTCTTGTTGAAATTCACCGCCATGAGCACTGCAGGTCAACAAAACTAATAGCCCTAAGTCAAGCTGGCAGATGTTTTCATAATAAAATCAATATCTACAGCAAGAACGGACAGGATAATGGATAACAGGGGCATTTTTTTCCACAGCAATCAACCAAACAGGACATAAAAGCTGCTACTACTTTACATCATGTCTCCATAAAAGCCGCAATAAAAAACAGTATTAACATATAATTTATCTGATGACAAATTAACAGGAAGGACACATAAAAAATGAGGACAGGCAGAGAAATGGAAAACAAATGGTGCCTGATATGCAATGAGAGAAGGTGCGATCAGAAAGTTGCCCATAAAAATCCTTCAGGGTCATTCCAGCTCAAATCAGCAGATTTCTGGAGCAATTTCTGCTCGACCATCTCTGATTTGCTTGAAATTTGATAGCATAAAGAAATTAATGCTTATGAAAATTCTAGTTGATCCACTTGTCCAGTATTACAGGTTCTGAATCAACGGCTTGATGAGAAATAACAGTCAAAATGTTAGGCTTTAATCTTTATTTGCTACTGAGACATTGTCATTAAAACAGCCTCAAATTTCAATGTGAGAAAAAAAATTGTTGCAAGTACTCAAAATGTACTTGAAATATCAATTTAAAATTTAACAGATACCATTTTAAATATCTATATTCTATGATAAAAAATACTTCAAACAAATCAGAGATGGTTGAACAGAAGGACCATAATGATCCGAGATTAAACCCATAAGTTAAAGATGGCTTCCATCACTGTTAAAGAAGCCTCCTTGGGCAGCGATACACTGATCCTACAATGCATAAGTAAACATCCATCCATTATCTATCACCGCTTAATCCTCTGCAGGGTCGTTGGGGGGGCTGGAGCCTATCCCAGTCAACTTGGTCAAAGGCAGGGATATGTAAACAGCACTATCTGTGATCAGCGCTGAATCTCCTAAACTGTGTCAAAACAGCGATTCTTCAACTTGAATTGGATTTTAGGGACAATGAGGAGGCCACAGGGAAACAAATCAACCAACTAGGGTGGTTGGAGAGCGATGATTGTGGTGTTGTGGTAGCCAAAAAACCTGCATGCAGCCACCCTAGTATGAAAGGGAGCATCCATCCATCATTGGCACTGATATTCCCCCTCAGACACCTCAGGATGGTACAGTAGAACTCTGCCTTGACAGGCCAACTCTGGGGGATGAATTCACAGTGCACAACCTAAATCCTGGTGACCCTGACCTGATGATCTGTCTGCAGTTTTTTTTCTCTTAATGGTAGCTGCAGATCCTCCTCTGTTCACCATGATAATCTTCCACATATAGGTTGGATCATCCAGCTGCTGAAGGACTCAGAATGTCATGTTTGCTCTACTTTGAGCTCCATGGAGAAATCAAGAATCAAATACGTACCAACTAGCGGTCATTAAAACACTGTTGATAACATGATATGTGGTCTGACTCGTGATGGATACAGCTCACACATGTTGCTCAACACGTGACCGTGACGCGCTCAAACAGCCTCAGAACTTTCTGATCACACCACATATATGAATCAGTCACATCTTACTGGACGTTGTGGTCATTACTTTACCTTAGGCGATGGCACCACACTGAAGGTGTTCATGATGCGGTCGGGGTACTCCTCCCTGATCTTGCTGATGAGCAGGGTTCCCATGCCGGAGCCGGTGCCTCCTCCCAGGGAGTGTGTGAGCTGGAAACCCTGCAGGCACTCGCAGCTCTCAGCCTCCTTCCTCACCACGTCCAGGACTGAATCCACCAGCTCTGCCCCCTCTGTGTAGTGGCCTTTGGCCCAATTGTTTCCTGCTCCACTTTGGCCTGAGGAATGAAAAGATCATGACATTAAAATGGTATAAATTAAGAACAGACCTGTAAAAATAATGGAACTGTCCAAGCTAGTTTCTTGGATTTTGTTGAAATTAAAACTTGAAGAAGTTTTACAACATGTTCTCTGCCTGATGATTAATGTCAAAATAAAAGAATCATTTTAAAAAAGGTCAAGACTGTGGTCAAACTCCGTCAGAGAGCTGAGGACTCATGTGGTTTCACAGTGGGATTTTATGTCAGAAGTGAGCTTATCCGTGCCATATAGGACAGTCATTGAGCTAAATTTGTGAAATGGACTAAAAATCACAAAATAGGGCAACAGGGACGCCCGGAGTTCATCTTTCAACTGGAGCCCAAACCCCAGTGACAGAAGGCCTCCAAGCTTCACTGGGCAAAATGTTAAACTTTACAAGTTCTTACCAAACACAAAGTTGTCAGGTCTGAAGATTTGGCCGAAGGGTCCAGAGCGGACCGAGTCCATGGTGCCTGGCTCCAGGTCGACCAGAATGGCTCTGGGTACATACTTTGCTCCTGCACACACACACAGATACACTCATTAACAATACAAGTAACTGCAGATTTTACAAAAGGAAACAAAGAAAATGAAAATGAACAGACGAGCTCAGTCACTGGGCTTCATTAACATACTGGAATGATAATTTACATTTTTCGGCAGTCGAGGTCGATGCAAGCTGGATTGTTCATATTAAATCCATCAGCACATTTAGTTACAACTTGGTCTTACAAGAATATATCTATCTTTGTCAGATAAATCCTGTCCATGAATACGACCAAAGCCTCATTTAGTTTTTGTTAGAATTAATTAAAGCATACTAAAAATAGGTGGACCACATGTTCTTCAGCTGAGCAGAGTGAAAACTCAGATTAACAGTTTACAGTATAATAGCTGTTGTTCATGTGTAAAACCTCATGTGGCCACTAGATGGAGTAAAGCATTAAAAATAGATTGTAATATGCATAATAGTGTGAATAGTGTCAAATCAGCCAAAACTACTCATTTTCATTAATCTTGGTTTTAGCTGCTGAGCAAATCTTCAGTATTTAGGCTTCACATTTCTTCGACTCTCATCTTATACTTGAGTCTTTTGGGCTGCAGTCAAAAATCTTGGTTGATTGAAATCATACAAAGTCTTTAACTAATCGATTTGTTGTGAGGGAAAAAAAAACTAGCAGGTTATCTGTAGATGAACTAAATGGGTCACAGTGCAAAGAGAGGACTGGACTGTATCCTCAATGAATTATGAACCCAAAAAGCTGGTATTTACAGCACATCAGATCATTTTAACCTCATTTTGTACTGAGATGAAAACTGACATGGAGCAGACCTGCTGCCCATATTCATGTGATTTCTGAAAATAGAACTTGATCAGGTGGTGATTCCAGCATAAGAACTACTGAGGAATAAAACACAGACAAGTCAGTCTATTGTTTTTAGATGATCTGACATGCTGGCTGTTGAGGTGTGTCATACAAACTATTATTTGAAAAGTTTAGTCGACTTTTTCACCAACCATTGCAGCTACAACTTCTTTTACAAGATGTCAAATAGACTGAAGCAGCCTTCATTAGGTTGGGGAAGGTTAAAGCTGTGAAAACGCGACGGTGTTCACAGATAAACTGTTCTGTAATGATTAATCCTTGAAGGCTGTTAATGTAAAGCATTTCTCCTTACGGAAGTAGCACCAGCAGCTGTCTGACCAATGAGAAACTGGTGGAATGAAAGCATATCGATCGACCTAGATACTGCAGTCCTGTTCAGTTGTTGTAAAAAACTGAGGGTAAAATATGCCTCTATCAAAGCACCAACCTGATGGATTCCACTGCATGTAGAGCTGTAAACTTGATGACATCAACCACTGCAGCTTTTCTAAACGTCTTAACTGTGATGTGAAAAGCAGCATGGCCCTTATTAAGAACCCCATCATGTGAACAAAGTGAAGATGTACAGTACAGGGGCGCATCACATCCCTAACTGTAATCACTTTAAGTCAGTCAGCTTAAATTTTGTGGATTCTTGTTTGGAGGATGATGTATTTTTCTCTGTTCTTTGCGGCTGCAGTGAATCGGTTTCTCCACAAGGGGGACGTCTTGTTTCATTTGGTCGTACACAGGCCTCAGTGTATCTGCAGGAGTCTGGGTGAACTCACCGGTGGCTTCGTTGTAGTACACACTGATCCGGTCCAGCTGCAGGTCGCTGTCTCCGTGGTAGGTTCCCGTCGGGTCGATGCCGTGCTCGTCACTGATCACCTCCCAGAACTAAGCAAACACACAGATCAATACTGCATCAGCAGAGCAACGACATACTGTACACACAAAGAAGTGCCAGCTTGGTCCCCACTCAGTCACTGTCTCTTCGATTTTTATCACAAACATTTAATTATAATATTAAAAAAGATCAGATCTGGTCTTTTAATACTCATATTCAAGGCTTGACACATGACAATGATTAATGTTTTGCTGGTTTGAAAGCTGAACCATCCATTTGCAGCTTTAACTGATACACTGCTCTGTATTCAGCTGCGGTTTTCAGTCACGGTTCAGGAGACATGCCTCACAAAGAGGTATCTTTGTGTGCTTATTAAAGCCATAACTGCAAGCCAATTTAAGGGGAAAAACAGTCTTCTGTACTCTTTGCTTCTCGGACGCATGTGATTACCTACGGTGGTCACAAGATCACCTAAAAACAGCAACATGTTCCTTAGGACTGCCGTTCTCCTGCAAGGAAACAGTCACCTCGCAGCCAGCTGCAATTACTGAGTTAGAATTCTCCAAACATCATGATGATCACAAGCTGCATTTCATAGAGCATAGGAGCTGAAATGTACAAGCGTTTAGCAACAGCTCCGATTTGTTGCTTCTGATTTAAACGCTGTTTGAAATTACAAGGGGCTGTCGACTGATAGATGGAGGACAGGGCAGCTGAAAATAGTGCAAACAGCTCTGAGTATTTCATGTCAATGCTGCAGTAAATAAACATGCTTATTATAATATAGATGTATAATAAATATAATGCAGGTTTCATGGAGACATTTTGTGTCTGTTCCTTGGAAAACGTCCAGGAAGAAGCAAAAACCAAAGGAATTTCAAAGGTTTAGACCTGAGTGACACAACAAAAGGAGAAAGTACAAGGGCCATTTAGACTAGAAATAATGATTATGCGTCCACACTAGCCACCAAGTTTTTGTAAAGTCTCCAGATTTCTAAAAAAATGGCACAAATGTTTGCGACGACTCTGTTATGAACCGCTCTTAAAAATCACTGGGAACTCAAAACACATGTTTTTGGCCACGACTCAAAAATGCACACGCTGATTATGACATGTAACAGGAAAAAACGAAGGAGAAGAAAAACTTTACATCCAAAAGGTGAAAAGTCAAGTCTGGACCGACATGGATGCAAACTGCAACTTGACTGACTGGCAGACGTATACAGCTACAATCTGGAAAGTGATCATTGATTTAGTATAAAAAGATGTTGGGAAATAGGGAAAATACAGAATATAAACATTTAAAATCTAGCCGTTATGTCTGTTAGACCTTTTAATAGAAGAACTAATTAGAAGACTAAGAAAACCAACAAACATTTGCATGTTAGAAGTGGGAATCAGCTGGTGCCAAGCCAAGGTTAGTCTGGTCAACACGCCCATATGGTGTTTTTAGTAGTGAGACTATTATTAGTACTACAATCTATTGATAATAATCTCAAAACACAAAATCAGACTTCTGGTGTTTTGTTAGATAAGAAACTGAAGAAAACAGTCCTGTCAACTTCCAGGGTGGAACTTTTTGCATCACAATCCTCCTTCAGAGTCAGTTTCCTATTCAAACTTGTAAAGCTGAATTACTCCAATATAACAAGTGACCATAGTGCAGTGTAGAGTGGATTTACAGTACGTGAGCAGAGTTGCAGGGGAGCTGGTGTGCTCGAGCTGCCCCGAGTAGAGAGGGCTGAGCAGGAACTGCGTAGATGTATGCATTCTAGAGGAAACAGCGTTATATCTAAGCCATATTAAGGCCGGAATTGAATATTTACATGGAAGACAAAACTTCTAAATATGTAGCTTTCATGCACAGAGATGAGTTTATAAGGGTTAAACCATCAACTGAAGGACTTTAAATGGAAAACTGATTGCTGGAGGCTCTACAGTGACTGCACAAGGCTAAAAATACAGAATAAAGAAGATCTTTGTAGCCTTGGTAACTATGCAGCATAAAAACCTCAAAATAATCAAAGTATTGACGATTTCTCACAACATTATGTCAGTTAAGTCCACGTGTCATTGCCAGTGCACGTGATTTTTATAGAAAAGCAAGAAAAATGGATTCATTCTCTGAATGGAGATTCCATTGCTGCTGTTTAGGAAGCTGTAATTTACAGTAAATTTCAACTTGCTGCTGCATGTAGAAAGAAAAATATCTTTGGGCAAACAGTGCTAATCTGCCAGGCTGTTATATTCAGCATTCCTTTGTGATTTCAGCTGTAGGTTTAGATTTAGTGCTTTATGGAGATTTTATAAGAAAGAACATTTATCTACCCCTACTGGTTCAGAGAGTCACACACTTTGGTCATAACAGCACCTCTGCAACTGTAAGAACTGAAAGTCCTCCTTCCAGTCGCAGTCGGAGGGTCAAAGCTTTCTCAGAGGATTCAGTCGGCCTCGTTTCTATGTGCTGAGACATTAACGCCAAACTCAGTTAAGACGCGAGCCCAGACTGTCACACCAGCTCAGTCAGCTGACCCTAATCTGCACCGTGGACGATGTGTGTTTAAAGGAAAGAGGGGCAGATAAGCAGACTGAGGCTGGCACGTCTGTGAGGCTGCTTGTGTGTGTGGGAGAGGCTCGAAAGTCTTATTTTTTAATCTTCACTACTGTCACCTCTCCATCTCTGGCTCATGTGCCTGTGGTCACCATGGCAACAAGCCGATGAGTTTAGCAAAATCATTCCAGCAGAACATGTCACTTTGACCAAAAACCTGCAGCACTGAGCTGTTAAACTTGCAAAACAAGAACAGACAAAACTAACATCCCAGTATCCTCAAATCAGACTGTCTAACCCTCCGTTCCAGTCATCTCTACGAGACGAGCAGCATGAGACATGTGAGCAGGTTTCTGTTGGATTGGTGAGCGAATTCAAACAGAGCTAATCCAATGCGAAATGGGGATGACCTCAGCCTCACTAAATCCTCTGTAAATACACTTGTCTTCACTGATCAGGGCCATTGAGCAGCAGAGTCTGAATCACCCCATATGTTGCCGCCACGCCTCTTGTGTTGCCCCCCCGAGGGTAAAACTCAGCTGGATGACTGCATAATGGGTCAAAGAGATGAATATTACTTGACAAAATTAAGCTGCCTGTCCTTTCTGGCTCTTAATATGACAAGACTTCAGTTATCTGGTTGCAGCACAGTCTGTTGAAGTCCTATTTCTGATGTGTAACTAAAGATAGAAAGTCTACCATTAATAATCCACTCGGAATGAGACACAAGGAAACTTTACAAGGGATCTTTGCAATGTATTAACATATAAACTAGTGCTGCTCAGTTATTTGGAAAATTATTGAAATTGCAATGTACAAAAGCAATATCCAAATAGCAGAAGCTGCGTTTAATGTCTCACAAAATTCCATTTTAAATAAAGCACTGTGGTGCGACAGAGTTGCCTCGACCTACAAATCGTATTCTCCAGAAATAAGGGAACAGGTATGTTTGGTAGAGACTGCAGCACCAATGATGTCATCTTTGTTATTTATTTATTTTCTTGTGGAAAACAAATGAAAAAACTAAAATCATGACTCATATTGCTTTCACAGTATCTGTCAAAATGATCGCAATGTGATTATTTTGACAGATATTTCAGCAAAACTAGGCCGGCTCAAATAAAAAAAAACACTTAAATGTACTGCACAGCCAGTCGATACACTGTTCACCGTGGGGCAACAACTTTTCAATTTGCTGACTGTTTTCTTGATTCACTGATTATTCTATAAAAATGCCAAATAAGTGAAAGTATCAATCCAGCTTAAACTACTGCTTTCAAATGTCTCTGAATTTTCATATTTGACAAAAAAACAATCAAACATTCCATTTAAAAGGCTGAAAAAAAGAAAAGGTTTCAACTTTTTTTGTTTAAAAATGCCCAGCACTATTTACTGTTTGCCAGAATGGTCTCATGAATTCACTTGGATTCATGCCAAAAGTATTGGAAGAAGTCTTGAGATGATTAACTTAAGTAACAATAATTTAGATTTTCTCCATTAGAAATAAAGGTCTTACTTAACTAAAGGTACATACTGCAGTAAAAATCCTGCTTTCTTCCCACTGACTGATATATTATTAAATGCAAAGTCATTAGATGATTAACAGTGAATCATCAGTGTGTCGGCAGCAGGTTACTGTTGGAGCTGCTGCAGTTCAGCCTATTTCACATCCAGTTTTTTATACAGGAAGAGAAGATAAATCTGAGGGCTCCAAACATGATTAACGGGAGAGGAAAGAAGGAAAAACTAAGCTCTGACACACAAATCCGTTTTCACTTTTTCTCCCATCTTTGATTTTCGCTGAGAAATTGGACCATTTAAACATTTACTGAAGTAAAAGCATGTAAGAAGTCTGGAGGGAAACATTACTGCTTGGTGGAGCCGTTGACAAATCATAGACATCTGAAATGTGAGCCTTTGGGACTGTTTCATGGAAAAAGCCATAAAAGCTGGAAACCACTGGTTCAATCTTTAACTGTGTGTTGGATTTTAAAAGTTTGTTGTGCAAAATCGTTGTCCTAAAAGAAGCTAAAGCTGTCAGGTAATTGTAGTGAAGCAGAAAGTACAATATTTCCCACTAAAAAGCAGTGCAGTGAAAGTATGAAGTGGCATAAATGGAAACACTCAAGTAAAGTACCTCAAAATTCTATTTAAGTGCAGTTATTTTCCACCACTGCTGACAAGTCAAGTGCAGAAAGGCTTCAGGAAAAATGCTGATGAATAAAAAACACTTATTATTGTCCATGTGCAAAGGGGATTATCAGGGTGAGTGCTGGTTTGGGGGCGTCTGCATGTGATACACTGACGGGAAAAGCAGCCATTTAAATGACCTCATCTGTGCTTTCAGAGCAGACACTGAGCCGCTTGTTATCGTTCCCCCTTCACCCTCCTCCTGCTGCGTTCCTCTCCTCTGCCTCAGCAAATTTCTCCTTTCTTTTCTTGTCAACCCCTTTTACTTGTTTCTTTCTGGGTGACAAAGACTCCGGGTCTCCAGGCAGACAGGACAGCAGCTGGCCCTGCGCGTCGACTCAAGTCTGGCCAGCTTCATTAATCACGGCTCAGTGGGTTGAGTCACTGTTTTGTCAACACTTCCAAATGTGGGAATTGTTACTGTATCATATGTAGGGAAAGTACAAAAAGAGTACTGTTTAAGAGAGATTTCATTTCCCAGAAATACAAAATAACTATTATATTACTAACAAAACTTGTAGTTTTGTTTCATCACTCACTTTAGGAAAATATTTAAATTCTTATGCAGAATGCTTGTTGGGATTCTAGTGTATCTGAGGGCACCTTCCTGTACTTTGTGCTACTTTTAAGACCAAGCAACGATGATTCATTGCTCCAGCTGAACAGCGTTTTCATCCACTTCTACAATAGGATTAAGTAAAATTTCCATTTCTATTTTGTCTGTGAGCTGAGTATTTTATCACAATATAACAATAAATCTGTGCAATAGCTTTGGAAAATGCATCACAAAGAGCTATAAATTACAATATATATACACACTCCTTTGTGTAAAGGCAGCTTTCACTGAAAACAAAGGACTAAAAAGGAAAGTAAGGATAGACTCACTTTTCACATTGTCTTAAAGACCGAGTGCAAACAATGGGACTGTATGTTTCTAATTCAGTATAGCAATTTAAAAAACGTTAAACAAGGTACAGAAATTAAGACATTTATACGATATTTTTAATTATATGTAATTATTTTCTGCACCTGTTAATATACAAAACAAAAGAAAGGCCTCTGAAAAAGTTTTAAGGATGAAATGCTCAACATAACTAGCAAAAACTGGACTATACTGCTAATTAATGACTAAAAAAGTTAATTGTTCTTCTTGTTATTTCTTCTTACCTTTGCTCCAATCTGGTTCCCGCACTGGCCGGCCTGGATGTGCACGATTTCCCTCATGATGGATGATAGTTGATGCTGAAAGTGGCAGAGAAAAGGCGCTGCGGCGGACCTGCTGACTGAACACAGACTGACGGCAGGAGGCTTCGCAGCGAAGAAGCTCAGGACCGAGACGCCGCGTCATGCCGTCCTCGATTCTGATTGGCTGCTGCCACCGCGACTCCGGCGCTGATTGGCTTTTCTTATAAAGGGGTTTCCTCGTCTCAAAGGCAGGGACCGGAAGATGAGAGGGAGTGCCGGGTTCTGTCATCACTGCCCCGCTGGAACCCCAAAGACAACAGAATAGAAATAAATAGAATAGAATAGAATAGAATAGAATAGAATAGAATAGAATAGAATAGAATTAGTGACCATAATAATAACAATGACAGGAAGATATGATAAAAGATAACAAAACAGAAAATAAAAACAGTAAAACAAAATAAAGTAAAGAAAATGAAATAATACATTTTTTCTTTTTCAGAATACAGTGCAATAAGTTAAAAATCAAAAATGATAAGAACAACATTAATAGTAATAATAATACACTCACACAGGTACACTCATTCACACTCACATGAACTACACACACACCCACTCACATGCACTAACCACTTAATAATGCTTGAATAAAGTGAAGTTGCCTTGCACTCAGCTATCACAATGGACTCTTGCACCTTGTACTTTATTCATTTTTTATTGTTCTTATTTTATTATTTTATTTCGATTTTATTGGTGCACTGTGAAGTTGAGTCAGACACTAAGTACAGAGAATTTCATTGCTGGTGATGATGTTACACTGTTACAAGCACATGACAATAAACAATCTTGATAACAACAACAACAGCAAAAGCAATAATAATAAGTGATGCATTGGCAGTATTGTTATCTGAACATACACGCAGGTAAAGCATGCTGATTTGTCAACTGTGAAGAATATGACAGATTGTCATATTCTGCATGTTACAGTTGTCACCTTATCAATGACAACTGTAACATGCAGATTTCCTCATAGGTATTACAGTCATTCCCCATTCACAAATGTCTGCTCTTTCCTTCTTCTCCTGTATTAGAAAATGTGTACATGTGCTTTTAAAATCTCGTCTGAATGATGAGCTGTTCCAAATCTTGGCTCTCATACCTCTGCTGGTGTTCAGGACACTAAAACTGTAGTTTCTTCAATGTGTTCATAAATATTCCTTTTCTCTGGACTTGTCTTCCTGCATTTTGCCAGTATTGGTTTGCAGTGAGACAAACTCAGTAGGAAAATGTTAAACCCAATAATACGTGTCTGCAGGAAAGGAAAGGTACCCATGACTGAAGTGTGCAGTTTGGGGCAGGAGCTCAACGTTGCTCGAAGTCGGCATGCCATTGGCTGAATCCAACTGTTCAGGGCGGGAGCTCGACGCTCAATCTCTGCATGCTATTGGCTGAATCTAACATTTGACTCCGCCCACGGGGACATTGCCTGCATATAAAAACGAGCGCCGTCTCATGCTCCTCCGAGCATAGTCACACACCTGTATTTGGTTCCACTCTGAATTGCATTAGATACGTACGTTCCTGAAGGGTTATGGTGAGGGTGAGGGTTAGACTGTCACCAAACTGTTGCAAAATGAAGTAAAGTTGAACGCTGAGCTCCCGCCCCGAACTGCACACTGCAGTCAGCTTCTCGGAAAGGAGACTGCAGGTTAAGCACCACAGGTGTGGGAGACAGCGCCCCCTGTCAAACTGGATGATTTTTAACATGCACTTATGGTTTTAAAGATTTATTTAACCCAAAATACTGCTTTATGTCTAAGTACTTTTACATATAAAGGTTATTCCAGACAAATACCCCCTTTCTAATAAATTATTTATGGTTCAAAAGGTTTATTCAACCCAAAACAGTATTTTGTGTCCAAATATGTTTACTTACATTTAAAGGTTTGTTCCACTGAACTGGTAGTTTTCTAATGAAAGACTTATGGTGTTAAAGGTTTATGTCCAAGTCCTTTTACATTTAAACGCTAGTTTCACCAGAAACATAGTTTTCGAATTAATGAACCTCGTTTTAAAAAGTTTATTCCTCCCACATGGTACTTTTATAATGAATGACTTATGGAGTTAAATGTTTATTTCACCCAAAACACTATATGACACTATAGTGTGAAAGTTTATTCCACCCAAAACATCGCATTATGTCCAAGAACTCCTACTTTTCAAGGTTTATTCCACACAATTAAAACTTTTATTATGAATAGCTTGTGGTTTTAAATCTACTTTATGTTCAAACACTTTTACATTCAAACTTTTACTTCACCAAAATGGTAGTTTTCTAATGAATGACCTTCGGTTTAAAAGGTTTAATCCACCCAAATAGTACTTTCTTAATGAATCTTATGATGCTGAAGGTTTATTCCAACCAAAACACAACTTTATGTCCAAGCACTTTTACAAATTGCACTTTTCTAATGAGTCACCTTTGGTTTTAAAACTTTATTCTACCCAAAACACTGCTTTATGTGCATGTACTTTCTACAGTTAAACCAGCATGCTGAGCACTGTTCTCACATTTACAGTCGGCAGAACACCTTTGAATTATCTCCCACCTCAAGTCAGATCCAGTCTTTCAAAACAGTCTCTTTTTCCCCACTCTTTGTTATATTTTTAGCCTCTCTGTCCCACTTTTTCCCGCTCTTTGTCACTCTCTCTTGCACACTCTCAGGCGTTCTTGTGCATATTTGTTGCTGTAGGTGGGGGCGGTAACCAAGAATCGGGGGAGGGCTCCTGGAAAAGGACAAACTAACGTGTTTTGCTTTGTTGTGGAAAACTGGGAGAGAGTCAGGAGGGGTTCGTGCAGGCAGAAAAGCAAGCCCAAACAAGGAAATACACTTTAGAAAACAAGGCCAAAAACCTGCAACTGAAGAGATCTGCAAGCGACTTCACAGGACAACATGACCAAAGTCAGTCATACAAAGCGGAGTAAGAAACGGCGCCGTGGAAACTCGGAGCAGGCAGATGCTGCACGTGGAGGGAGTGAGGTGCATGTTTCTGAGGAGAATATGAGCAGTGAAGATTCACCTTTGACCGAGAAGGATTCAGGTGAGGAACACCTGTCAGATAAAGAGAGACCCTGCAACGGGAGGGGGGGACACGAAAAAGAGGATGAGGAGAAGAGTGAAGAAGAGGAAGAGGCAGTGGACTACGATGCCTCTCAATGGAAGTCACGAAGTGGAACAATGCTGTGGTCCCCCTCACATGAAACCACTCTGCCATTTTATCCGCCAGCCATTTTGACCCAAGGGCCAACTCGGTATGCTCGTGCCAGGATCACGAGTCCTGAAAGTGCATTTGATCTTTTTTTTCCTGACGAAATCATGCAGATTCTCCTGCGTTTCACCAACCTGCAGGGGATGAAGTCATGGAAACAATGGAAAGAGGTGAGCATGCAGGAGATGCACGCCTACCTGGGGCTGTTGATTTTAGCTGGCATGTTCAAGTCACATCGTGAATCAGTCAAGAGCCTGTTGAACAGTGACACTGGACGAGCCATTTTTGGTGCAACAATGTCGTTAAAGAGGTTTAGGAGCATCAACCAGGCCATGCGGTTTCAAGATAAACAGTCCCGGCAAAGCCGCGACAAGAGAGATAAGCTGGCCCCGATCAGAGACCTGTGGGACCGATGGAGCAGACGACTCCCCATGATGTTCAACCCAGGAAGGGACATCTGTGTCGATGAACAGCTGGTCCCTTTTAGGGGCCGATGTTCATTCAGGCAATACATGCCCTCCAAACCGGCAAAGTGTGGCCTGAAGATTTGGGCTCTGTGTGATGTTGAGACCTCCTATGCGTGGAAGCTCCAAGTTTACTTGGGGAGGTCTCCGGGAGGTCCAGTCAAGCGCAACCAGGGCATGCGTGTTGTACTGGACCTCACTGACGGGCTTAAGGGCCGCACTGTAACTACAGATAACTTTTTCACATCTTTTCCTCTCGCTGAGGAGCTGAGGAAGAGGAAGATGACCCTGGTCGGGACACTGAGGCATAACAAACCTGAGCTCCCCCTGCAGCTGCTCAACGTCCAACACAGAGAAGTGTTTTCCTCTGTATTTGCATTTATGCAAAACAAGGTGGTTGTGTCCTATGTCCAGAGGAAAAGGAAAAATGTCCTTCTCTTGAGCACAAGACATCGGAGCCGGAGGTCGAGGAATCTGAGAAAAAAAAACCTCAGATCATCCTGGACTACAATAAATGCAAAGGGGGAGTGGACTGCATCGACCATGTAATTACACATCACTTATTTATTTCACTCACCTGTATTTATTTACAATTACTCATTACGTATGATTGTGTGATATAGCAATAGACTAATTACTTTATTTAGTTTTATATTTTTTCTATTCAACAAGAAGGATGTGTACAAACGTATTCATGTCATTCATTCGTGTTTGTTTGTTTGTTTGTTTGTTTTGGCAGGCTTGTGGCGCCTACTCCTGCCGTCAGAAGACACGCCGCTGGTCCATGTGTCTGTTTTATCACATGATTGATGTGTCATGCTTCAATGCATATGTCCTGTTCGTCGCTACCGACCCCAGCTTGAGGAACAAGCGCCGTCTCTTCATGCAGCAGCTTGGAAGGAGTCTCGTCGCCCCGACCATTGCAAGCAGGAGCCATTTGCCCAGAGGATCATTTGCAGCCAGCCTGGTCCTCCAGGCCCGGGCCGATCGGGGGAACGAAGACGAGGGGAAGGAACCCCAGCCACCCCGGAAAACACGGAAGGCATGTTTTTTGTGCTCAGATAAGAAAAGAGTGTGGAGCAAGTGCGACAGATGTGAAGCACATGCATGTAAGGTGCACCTTGTCCTTGTCTGTCGTTCATGCTCTGATTAGCTGTGAACATATAAAGTCACATACAAACACACACACATGAACATGAACACATGAGAAAACATACTGTTGCCAAAAAAGACATACAAACATAAAAAAAACTTTTGTAATGTTCTGAATGTTTGCATGTTTTGTTATGTTTAATAAATTTTATATCTGAGGATTGGTGTGGAGTTCTTGAAAACATTTGATGCAATAAAAGTAAAAGAAAAGTATTGCAATGTCATTATTAAGCTTTTGTGGACACAAGGTTTAAGAGTGTTAGTTAATTTTAAAAAATCACAAATATCTCACTTTGCACCTCATTTTTGGAAATATTACATATTTTGTGCTTTTCCCATTGGAAAAAAAAAATCAGAGTTCTCATGACAAAAAAAAACATTTAAAAAAAACTATAATAAACTTTAAGGATGGGTCTGAAGTTGCTTGTCTTTTCTAATGAAAGACTTGTGGTGTTATGAGGTTTATTCCACACAAAATATTATTTTACGTCCAGGTACTTTTACATTTAAATGTTAATTTCACTGAAATCATAGCTTTCTAATGAATAGCCTTTGGTGTAAAAGGTTTATTCCACCCAGATAGTACTTTTTAAACAATGGTTTATGATTGTGAAGGTTTCTTTCACTCAAAACATTACAGTCCAAGCTCTTTTACATTTAAGAGTTTATTTCACCGCAAACACCACTTATGTCCGAGCTCTTTTACGTTTAAAGCTTTACTCCACCGAAATAGTACCTGTCTAATGAGTGACGGATGTTTTTAAAGGCTCATTCCACAAAATGTAACTAACGAACGTGAACTAGTTCATTTTTAGGACTGTGAACTTAGTTCAGATTTTTTAAAAGTGAATTATGAACGTGAACTAGTTCATTTTTAGGACTGTGAACTTAGTTTAGATTTTTTAAAAGTGAATTATGAACGTGAACTAGTTCATTTTCACATGTGTGAACTGAACTTTGAGCTTGTTCTGTTCAAGCATGAACTGGCACAACACTGGTGCTAGATGCAACCTCCTCTGTTGCAGACTCATGCAGTCAGTGAACCTGCCTCCTATTATAACCTAATTATAAGGGTGTCAGTTCCGCACCGCGCCGCTGGGTGGCGCCCTACCGCAGCTGTGTGGATGGGTGTGCTCAATATGAGCCGCTGAGCTGCAGTCTGCTTTATTCTCTGGCCGCATCAGCTGGTGTCTGACGGGAATAAAGCGTCAGCTGGGATAAAAACTCGTCAATTTCCCCTGAACACACCGCTCCTGGTTCTGCTGCTCCACCTGAACCACGCCGTGAACACATCGACCGGTAAGTGTGAGGTGTTCCTGCCGCTGAATCCACCCCTAGTCCGGACTGTAAACACCAACGTCTGCCAAATTAATGGAGTTATCGCTGCTAGCCGCTAGCAATGTGCGGCACTGAGTAATGTGCAGATTTTTAACGTCGTTTTCACCCAGAAGTGGCGGTCATTTGCGGGGTTTCTGTTATTGTCGCGGCCTTTCTGGTGGATTTCACTGCGCAACGTTTGCGTAAATTAGATTTTAGCCCTGCTGGCCTGCATCCCAACCCCTCCCTCATCTTCAGCCCTGAATCAGAACTGTTATTTAGGTTTGGAGGCCTAAATTATAAGAAGAGAATAATAAAATAAGAGTACATTTAGCCAGGAGTGGACATCACACTGCGCCTTAATGTCATTCCAAACAGTTCCTTCACTAAGCAGATTGGTGTGGCTGCTTTTATTTATTGTTGTGTCACTTTCTCTGGTTTTCAGTCTGAAGGAGGATCAACAAACATGTTCTACACCTGTGGTCCCAACGAGGCGATGGTGGTTTCAGGTAAAATGGTGGCCTTTACTGTACAACAACACAATAACATAAGAAATAGAATGTGATGTTGACAGTTAATTCAAAGTGTAGCTGATGTGTAATGTTTAAATGGCCATCTAGAGGATAATCTCTCACAAATTCCACAATTTTGTCAGCACAGGTTGTGAAATAGGATTTACTGCCCCTGCTAGTAAACAAGATTTGGTTGAGTCATTAATTCTGGAGGGAAATATGGTAAAATAGTTTATGTGTAGTTGTAAATCTGTAAAAGTAAGCTTATGATAGACAGGATGTTGCAAGGTAACAGCTGTAAACTCTGTTCTGATGCTCTGTTCGGTCTCTGTTCTGTGTCAGGCATCTGTCGTTCTCCTCCGCTGATGATAGCCGGAGGCCGAGTGTTCGTCGTCCCTTGCATTCAGCAGATCCAGAGGTACACAAACATCTTCCATTATCTACTGGTGTCTGTCTCTGGTTTAGATTACTAGTTGCTGCTGCATCTGTCACCTCAACTTGGCAAGCACATTTTAACTGACAGATGGACAGAAAATATAAATCCAGTAAAAAAATTAGGAACATCTTACAACAGTAAAGGGTAATGCATGATTTGTTGATTATGTAAATGTAACAATTTGACTATATAATACAGTCCCTCCAGGAATTCGCAATGTTGCGTTCACAACAATTAACGCAAATTCAACCAATCTCTGTGAATTCTGCACAACCTTGCAATTTTGTCCAATCACCGCATCTTTTCCACAATTTTGTCCCGCCTCCTGTGAGTTCCACCAATCATAGAAGTCCCCAGCGCAAACGTAATGTACGTACATCACCGGATTCACTTCCATGTTTATGGTTTGAAGATACAGATACGTATGCAACAAAAACTACTGCAAAACAATTCCCTGATGTTCTTCACGAGAGCGGAGGTAAACTGTTTTGCACCCCGTACAATACTGAGGTGGAACACAAACGAAATTCATCGACTGACAAACATTTTTCTACCGCGAGACATATCAGGAGAATGGGTGAAACCAGTGGACCACAGACCAGACAGATCACCGTGACGGAAGCTGTTGCATCCAGATCTGTGGCAGCACTGAAAGAATGAAGGTCAGATTAATTAACTGACGTGACGAGCTGTGAGCGTGTGTGTGTGAACACGCGTGTGCCAGGATGTGAAATTAACTTTTTAAACTTTTAAAATTTTTAATGAATTATACAAAACAAAAAAAAAATGCAACTTTTTGACAATTTTTTACTGTCTCCCGCAATTTTATCTCAACAAATACGCTTAAAACATCGCAACTTACATCGCAATTTTTTAGAAAAGCTCCCGCGAATTCAGGCATTTAAGCTGCAACTCCTGAAAAACGCCCGCGAAATCCTGGAGGGACTGATGATATAACAAAAGTGTGGTGTTATGTGTAAACCAACCCGTTGATTACTTGGTTGTCTGTTCTTGTCGTTCTGTAAAATCTGAGAAAGTAGCCTGCGGGCAGTCTCTCTGGAAATATGTTTTACAGGGCAATTCCAGCTTTTCTTCATATCTTTGCAAAATAGATAATCACAAAATTATACATGCGTTTTTATTATAATTTACGGCATTACCACTGTGTCGTGCTGCATAGGTGGTATGTTTGCCTTCTCTCTACTCGTAGCCATGGCTGTGCTGTTTATATAGAGGACTATCTACTGTGTATCACTGTGAAAAATAAGCCTACAGTGGATAAAAATATGACCGGAACAACAAAAACAGTCGAAAAACATGATGAGATGGCAGAGGATGCAAATCCAGAATGGAAGGGGAGAAACAGCTTTAGAGTGAAGGGTGATGCATGATTTGTTGATGATGTTAATATGATCGACAGTTTAAATATAACAAATTTATGATTTTAGCATTAGGATGACTTTTATCTTCTCTTATTTAGAATAATAGCCATCTCCAAGCAAAGCAAACCATTGCTGACCTGGTTATCTCTTCTTTTTGTCTCCCTGTAAATTGTAAGATTTTAGCCTGCAGACAGGCCACATTTGGGTTTTCCAGTGGACATGCTGCTACTCCTACAGTCCACTTTAATTCATGGCACATCATGTTTTAATGGCCTGAGTGCTGTAGTTGGCCTTGATCCAATGCCTGTATCCAGTTCCATTCAGTTTTATTTATATACACATACCACAGCATGTGTCATCTCAGGGCACTTTGCTTTATAAAGTCAAGATTATAGATTATAAAAGGAAAAAAACAACAGTTTGCCTTCAAAAAGCAGTTGGAGACAGTGTAAATGAGAAACTCCCTTTTAGCAGGAAGCTCCAACAGAACCAGACTTGCTGTGGGCGTCCGTCTGCCTCTAGTGGTTTGGGTGAGAGGAGGGAGAAAATATGAGAGAAATAATGTAACAATAAACAGCTCTGGAGTCAGAGAAACCTGCAGAGAGAACACAAACTACAAGAGAGAAAAGTCACAAAGTTAATGAATTGCAGTAGTGGCAAATAAATGCATCGACAGTGAACAAGAGGAGAGTAACAATCCTGCACTCAAAGCTTGCCACTCAGTATTGCATACAGCGGAAGCCACCACACTTTAATGTGTACCATTAGAGCAGTTTATAATCAATCAATAATCATCCTTTCCTTCACATTTTCTACTCTGAATCTCTCCAGGATTTCCCTGAACACTCTGACCCTGAATGTGAAGAGCGATAAAGTCTACACCCGCCATGGAGTTCCCATCTCTGTCACTGGGATCGCTCAGGTCAGTGAGCAGCAGGTTACTGCTGCAGGAGGAAGGTTTATCCCAGAGGGGCAACAGAGGAATAGTTTGTGAGAGGCATCAGTAGGAAAACACATTTAAACACTGATAAACTGTGTAATAAAGATGTAGCTGGAAGGTTTGTATTTAATTAAGCTTGTTGTCCATCAAGGCACCTCCATTACTCCCACACATGTCCGAGTGTTTGACATTTAACAGACAAGACTGTGTCGGCATAGACAGATAAATGTGGCATGCACACATGACTGCATCTGTTTTCTGTAGTGCATCAAGAAGCCTGTTGTAGAAAATCTAAATCTCAGCATCAGGGATTAATATTAGTTAGTAGCTACATATTCCAATTACATACAGTTCCTTGATGTATCTTTGTAGATTCTCAAGTCATGGTCATCTTAAGTGCTTCATTAGAAGGCAGCTGGAGATCTCTTAGATGTCGCTCATTTAAGGGGCTTCCTCGATTCTGAACTAAGAACCAAAGAAAAGAAGTCCAGTTTTCTTCTGTTGAAGCACTTTGGGTGTAGTTTCAGCTTCATTTGACAACAGAATTTAATATTGGTGCCATTTATTTGCATATAAACCAGCTTCCTGTGGATATAGGGAGTTAACCCGTGTATTTGTTTCACTGTGGACTAAATAATGAACTGTTTTGTGCAGATGAAGATCCAAGGTCAGAATAAACAGATGCTGGCTGCAGCGTGCCAGATGTTCATGGGGAAGTCGGAGCCTGAGATCGCTCAGATCGCCTTGGAGACTCTGGAGGGACACCAGCGGGCCATCATCGCCCACCTGACTGTTGAGGTAAGAGACGAATGGTTCATAGTTGTACTTACTGGATTCCTAAGGAGTTAAAATCCGTAAAGAATAAATATCACCCCATTTAAAACACTTCTAGTCTTCTACAGGACAGATTTAGTTCATAACAAACGTAGAGCTTCTTTAAAATTGATTTGACAGATGTTTTAAAAAAAGACTGAACATTTTTTTACATTGTTTCTTATGTACAAGCCTTTTTTTGCACTGTACTTTGTATATTAAACATTACCTGCCTCTGGTAATATGAGCAGGTGTTAACTTTTTCTGTGCTGAAAACATTTCACCTGCTTTTTTATACAGTTTTTTATGTACAAAAACCTTTTTTTTTACAGTGTTTGTATGTGTGAGAACATGCAAGAGATGAATGTGTCTAAATGAATGTATTCTGTAATCTCGTTAATTACAGCATTTGGTAGAGACTGAATTTCATTACTGATAACCTGTTATAGCTACATATGACAATAAATCCTTTGAATCCTGATTAGACAAACAGACAAGTGTACATATGAACGTGCTTTAATGCTGGAATTATATGACGGGTATTGTTGGAGGAAAATGTTGGTAGTCTGCCAACATCTTGCAATGTAGCTGCAGCTTCAACATCACCGTGAACATCTTCTTCTCTACAGGAGATCTACAAGGACCGCAAGAAGTTCTCAGAGCAGGTTTTCAAGGTGGCGTCCTCTGACCTGGTCAACATGGGCATCAGCGTGGTCAGCTACACGCTGAAAGACGTTCATGACGACCAGGTAACGCTGTGCCGTCGCGTATACAAAACACATTACAGATGCTTCTAAAATGTCCTTTCCAGAGGAGGAACATTTCTAGATTTGGGTTTTTGATCTCAATATATTGTGACTATTTCCAAGATTGTTAAACGGAACATAAATGAATGCACTTCTGATCTTTTTTCTCCTTTTTGGTGAACAGGATTATCTCCATTCGCTTGGAAAGGCTCGAACAGCACAGGTTCAGAAAGACGCTCGCATTGGAGAGGCACAGAACAAGAGAGACGCTGTGATCAGGGTGAAATATATCATTATGTCTCCATCTTCTTCAACTCGAACAGCTTTTTTTTAGAAACCCTTAGATAGATAATACCTCTTGCATGCAACAGAGATCATCTTCAAGTCATTTTGTTTCTACAAGGCTGTTTATAGAGTACTCCAGCTTTTTCTTCATTAGTTTTGTGTAGCCACCAGTCACTTTTGTCTAGACTCCTATCTGCATTTTTAGCATCTTTAAGTTGTTTACTTTGAAGAGTTGCTCCCATTGATCCGTGTTATCTGGCTGTTTCTCTCTGCAGGAAGCTCATGCAATGCAGGTGAAAGTATCAGCTCAGTACAAGAATGAGATTGACATGGCAAAGGCCCAAAGGGACTATGAGCTGAAGAAGGCAGCCTATGATATTGAAGTGAACACGAAGAAGGCTGAGTCAGAGATGGCCTACCAGCTTCAGGTACAGTGGATATTTGTGGAGCAAAGTGCCTTACACAGCACTGATGTAGCTATGAAGCTGTGAGAAATCAGCGACATGTTCCGAGTCTGATATTTTATGATGCTGAATGAGGAAATATTATGTGTATTTTCCTTTGCAGGTAGCGAAGACGAAGCAGCGCATCGAGGAGGAGAAGATGCAGGTCCAGGTGGTTGAGCGGACGCAGCAGATCATGCTGCAGGAGCAGGAGATCACCCGCCGGGAGAAGGAGCTGGAGGCCAAGGTGAAGAAACCTGCGGATGCTGAGCGCTACCGCTTGGAGAAACTGGCTGAGGCTCACCGGTGAGTTGCAGCGTCATCCTCGTAGCTACTTTCCTGAACAGCAGGATGGTGTTTTGAGTAGGCAGGCAGTCTTTCAGTTTCAGTGCCAGAGTTTAAAGCCCCAGGAAAGAACTCGATTCCTGTTGCTTTATAGTTGAGCTGATGCTTTTGAAGGGAGTTTTTGCAAGCTTTTATTTGTAAGTTTGAACCTCTCTTTTTAGATGGATAACAAGGCAGGTGGGACTTCAGGTGTATTTTTGCTTTCACTTTACATCTTCTGCAAGGTAGTACAAAAGAAAACAAAGTCACGGCATCATAGTGACGTGTGTAGAATTAGCAAAGATCCTATATTATGCACATCTACAAGTTTATAGTTTTATTTTTGTTGTTTCCTACAATAGATTTGTATGCTTTAATGTTTAAAAAGCACATTGTATTCCTCATATTGTACATTGCTGCACCAGCTGTTTTCATCTTCTGTCTGAAACGTTCCATTTTAGCTCCTGTATTTTTAAGGTCCACCTCTTAAAAAGCCCAGTCTCCACTGATTGGTCAGCTGGTCTGTTGAAAGTAACAAAGCTTCGGTTGTGTACTCCACATCTCTGAGTATCTAGCAAGGAAATAACGTCGACTGTGAGGATGCAGTTCATACTTCGTTAAAGAGTTTGCTGAACTAGCTGCAAGTCAAGCAGAATGCAAATGTGTAAGGACCCTCACGTGACCTTACATGGTGACATAGATAAGTAATAACAGAAGAGAAGCCTAAATTCAGATAAGAATAACTCCTGTTGTTGTGGAATTTGGGCTTTTTACATTTGCAGAACTTTTACATACACCAAAAAGTTCTGAGGCACGAAAGGAATGGGAGAAAAAAAACAAAAAGCATAATATGGGCTCTTTAAACACAGCAGAGCACTTCTTTTGAGGGAAGTAAAACTAAAATCACAGTAAAGATCTACTACACTAGTTCTGCTTGTATTGTTCATGTAAGCACCTGAACAATCTGTATTATCATTGTTTCATGGTAACTGACTTTAGACACTTCGACATCTATTAACTGCTACAGACCAGATACAATCCAGATGCTTTATGCTCGCCAGATGTTTGATGGAAATGTAATAGCAGTATGAAAGTGGATCAATCTACCTGTGAGCAGCTCAACTGAACTGTATGTCTCTCTGCTGTCTGACTGTGCATTTCTTTCAGTCTTAAATTGATCATGGAGGCGGAGGCGGAAGCTGAGTCCATAAGGGTGAGTCACACTTCACTTAAGATGAATCTAAACTCAGCTCAAATGTTTTAAATGGAAATTATGCTTCCATGACTTTGTATAATGTAGATCTTATGCCCACAAGTTTTCCTGTTTTGTGTGAGTTTAACTCACACAGTAAGCCCGTCCTCTTGCGTCCTTCAGGTTAAAGGTGAGGCTGAGGCATTTGCAGTGGAGGCCAAAGGTCGCGCTGAAGCAGAGCAGATGGCGAAGAAGGCTGAGGCCTTCCAGGAGTACAAGGATGGAGCCATGGTGGACATGCTGCTGGAGAAACTGCCTCTGGTGAGAGTCGATAATAAACACTTAAACACTCTACTGCCAGCTTATGCCTCGCTACTAGGTGTGTGTAGTTTGTGCTTTGGTTACAAATTTGTCACTGGGTTGCACTTATTGTCCAAATGACAGTGAGTTAAGACTGTTGGACATAAAGAAAAATATTTTGGTGACAAAAAGTTATGCATAAAAATACAAAGAAACATAGTCACCACATAAGTGAAACTTTAGACTAAATAAATCAAAGTACTGTTGTTTCAATTTCACATTTTGCCCTATGATGGGACAAGTTAAAATAGAGCCTCCCTGCAAAATAGTTACAAGGTTTAACACTGAGTTTGCAATCTCTGGGTTTTTCCAGAGTCTAGTAGAGTGGAGTCAGTTTGATTCTGGTTTTAACATTTTCTAATGTTTGTCTTCCACTAGATGGCAGAAGAGATCAGCAGGCCTCTGTGTGAAGCCCAGAAGATTACCATGGTGTCCAGTGGCGGCGGAGAGGTTGGCGCAGCCAAACTGTCAGGAGAGGTTCTGGACATCATGACCCGCCTGCCTGACACGGTGGAGAAACTGACCGGGGTCAGCATCTGTCAGGTAACTCATTCATTACATACATACATCACACATAGGTTCATGTGTGCATGTTCTCCCTAACTTATAGTGTGTTTCACTGAACTCTGGTCTGATAAAGCATGTCATGTAAAATCTCACATGGAGGATGTGTGTTTCATGAGCAAACCTTTTGACAACATACACTTATCAGCCACAGCATTCTGACCACTGACAGGTGAAGTGAATAACATTGATCATATTGGTACTATGTGATGTTCTGCTGGAAAACCTTGGATTTTAACATCCATGTTGATGAGACTTAGACACCCAAATAAATATTGTCCCACAACAAACACACTCCCTCATGCAAATGGAAATCACAAATGTCACTGGCCTACCCCTGCAGGAAAATGCACCCCACCACATGGAAAAACATCTAACAATCAGGAACATGTTGAGGAACATGACAATGGTCCAACATGTTGATTTGACCTCCAAACTTCCTACACCCCATTCTGATCAAGCATCAACAGGATGCAGAGGAAGAAGTTTGATGGACAGAGGCCCCATTGCACAAGCCAGAGTACCCAAAGGATCCAGTGGCAACGTCCTGGTTCCAGACCCCATAGGACACCCTGAGAGGTCCTCTTGTCTATGACCAATGGTTCAGAGCATTTTGGACCACATAAGGGGGACCAACACAATGTTAGGCAGGTGGTCATAATGTTATGCCTGATCGGTGTATGTCACTATTTAATATGAGCATTACTGTAGAAATGTGACATTTAACTTCATCAAAACCCCTCTCTCGCTCTCTTTCCCTCTGTTCTGTAGGTGACCTCTCGTACCGGCTGAAGAGAATCAACCAAACCAGTGACCGGGCAGATTTACTCTCCTACTGTCTTATCAACTGCCTGGATTCCCTGCATGAGTCTCTTATCACAGCTTAGTTTCTCTGCTCCCGTTCACTGTTATAGCAGCTTCTCCCAGCTGGTTTGTGATGTTGCTGTGTTGTGAAAACACTTTTTGTCTGTTTTTTTTGCTCATTGTTAACTAGTTCTATCTGAGCTAAAGCATTGTGTTACTATGGCTGCAGTTACATTTATTTATACTGACTTTATGCTCACTGGTACTAAATCCTTTCAACATGAAGCATTCAAATGACAATACTCCCTATTTATTGTTTTACTGACCAGATTTTAATATGCACTGAAACAAGCAACAAATATAACTGCAGTCACTTTGTGTCTTAGATTTTTTCTAACTTGTTTTATACCATTTTCAATCTTCTTTCCTCTCTGTCACATTTTGCGTGTTTGTGTCACAATAATAAGAAAGTTTTCTTCTGTCCTCTGTCTGAGCCTCGTCCCACTGTCTGTTTACCTTTAATGTCTCCTCCATTACTGCCTGTGTCCACTGCCTTGCTGCCAAACCTCAAGTGCATCTTAGCATGAAAGTGTAATACAAACATGCATCCAAAACCTTCATGCACTAATGCTACTAAACATTACATTTTCTTATAGGAGACCAAAACCACAGGCTGCGGGTTTTAGCCATCAGTTCTTTTTCATAATTTATTTCTGACCGAATTCATATTTAATCTATGAAGGGTTTACGATAATCAGTCTGTCAGTACATGAGTCTTTAAAGCTGTTATTGATGGTTACAAGTTAACAGTCATTGAAAACTGTGGTACCATCTGTAAACCTGTATGGCATTGGTTTGCATTATATTTTTAAAATCTGCCATCTTTTTCAGTTTTGTGTATGATTTTTAGGATTTTAGGAGTAGAATTTCATAAGGACCCTTTGCTTAAGGCATAACAGTACATGCATTAAAAAGCTGTGTTTAAAATATGACCGTATGTGATGCATGTTCACTAACCCTAACACAAGTTCAGTACAATCTTTGCTAACTTCATGTTCGTTACCAAGCACTCTGTATCATACACATTGTTATCTAACTGATCTTTTTATATTTATTTACTGTCGGAGCACTGTGATGGTCATTTTACATGCTACTGCTCTTTCTAGTAGATGCTTACAGTGGTGGTAACTCAGGAAATTCAGCTCAGTTTACCTGGCTTTGTACGTCTCCAACGCTCTTAAATCACAAATTCTAACGACATGAACTGTAATATTACCCTCAAAGTTCATGCTTCAGATTTTTAATGCAGCTTCTTAATAATTTGATGCTGTGCGTATATTCTACTCTCCTTGTCAATCCTCAACATTGCGGTCTCTAAAATATATCAGATTTAGGCCTAAACAGGAGCTTGAACCTGGATCTTGTGGTTCAGGTTTCCTTGAGACTTTACCACCCTGCAGAGTATTAATACTGACATGCATACCTTAAGTAAAGTGGTGCCTTTTGTGTTGTTGAGGCCAGTTATGTAGCAGCTCTCATAAAGGTGTAGCTTGTGAAACTAGATTTAAATGTATGGTAAAGTATAGCTTTAGCCTTATATCGTAGCCATGGGAGTAACTCAGTGTAATTATGGGATGAACGTGCGTGTTAGTATCATACACACTCGTAAAGCCAATGTGAAGAGATATGGAAGAGATGCAACACTGTCAAGTTGTTTAATGAGGCCGGCTTTAACTTCAGGGAACGGGATGTTTAGGATCTGACAGCCTGGATCAGGAATCATAGATTAATGGTCAGAAGTGGAAAAAAGTAAGAAGTTGTTGTCTTTTCTTCACTTTATCCTTCGTCTCTTTTGTTGTAGTGTTTTTTATTTGTTCCCTCGTTTCTGTGTAATTCAACATAAATACCAAACAATCTATTGGTAAGAAAGTCAAAATCTATTATGAACTCAGCGCATCTGTCCTCCATAATGAAATGCTGACGAAGGTTTGGGAGTTCGCTCTGAAGAGTCACTGTAGTTCCGAGGAAGTGTCCTGACTTGCCTTATATCATAACCCTGTCACACCGTCTCCCTCTACCTCACCATCACCTCTGGGGCTGGGTATTTGAAACACTCTGTAGTGCATCAAATTATACTTAAACACTCAATAATCTTACAATAATTAGATGTTTTCTTTTTTTAATATGTACAGAAATAATTTGATGTGTGATTTTGTTTGATTGATTGAGTTGTACGTGGACGCTAAATTTAACCAAGAGCGTTTCTTTCTTTTACCTCCAGCCCTGAACACGTCACTGTTTGTCTGACTGTGACTTCTCTGCACTGCTGATTACAGCCACGTGTACTGTAATGGCTCTCTTAGGGTGAATTTGAACACTGCTGTTATATTATGCATGCATCAGTACCTGTCACAGTTAAACTGTAATATAATATTCCAAATGCATATGTTTTCAGTCAGGACACAGTGCGCAGCTTCTCTGTGAAGTTACCAAAACAGTAGAATGCCTGTTGGTTAACTATAGAAACGGAAATGTGATCTTCGTGTTTCTGAAGTGCAATGATGCTGAAGCGGCACTACATAGGGATGTAGATGTATTTATACGGTATATATTTGATATTTGATACAGTATCAGTGTAGCAGTGTTTGCTTTACAAGTCACCATTAACAAGTCTACTAATCTACTAACAGCAGCTCCAGTGTTTCATTACAAACGTAATAAAGCTGTAGTCAGTTTATTAGAGTTCTCTGTGTTATTTCAGCTCGTGCTGTAGTTTGTTGGTGAAGTTCTGCCAAAATGACCTCTTCGTTGCATTTTTATTCCCGTCTGTGCACTTCAGGAAATTAGTGTTTCGGGAAAATGTTATTCTACAATCCTGTTCACAATATACTTGTCATTAAATTGCAAAATGTAAACCACTTATGTCTTTACTGTTTCTGTCAACCGAACGATTACAAATCTGCTCCGTGTCTTACTTTGCTTGTGTATTATATTCTGTTTACAAATCTGTTTTGTGCATGTTATGTTTTCTTCCAGTTTTTATTTTATTTCTTAATCACTGGGTTTGTGTTGCTTTTGAATAGTGATTGTTTTTATAGGTCCCCCATAATGAACAGCTCTGACGTGCATAGCAGTGTTCTAATAAACAGTTTTTCAGAAACATTTTTTATAAGTTTTCTTTTTATGTATCTGTCAAAAATGCTGATGTTGATTTGTAGCACCTCTGGGAGCTGCCTCTGTTGGAGATAGTGTTTCTTGCTCAAGCGTGACTTGCCAGCAGTTGTAGCTGGAGGGCTTCGAACTAACGACCATCGACCGCAGATAGTTCTTATGATAAACGTTAACCAACAAAGAAGTGGGGACTATTTCTGTGACAGGTAAACTACTCATTTATATGACGAGCATGAGTTGAATGCAAAAGTACACTGATGCAGATATTACTTTTTAAATGGACTGTGTGACTGCTGAAATTAATTTTCAGTTTAAGACCTAAACTTACATAGAAACTGATCATGTTATGATTTGCTCAGTTCAAACACTGACGGGATAATTAATGCAGCAGAAGGCTGTGTGGACGCTGGAAGCTACGTCAAGGTAACTAAACGTAACTTTTTAAAATTCAATATTAAGAATGAAACAACTGTGAGAAACGGGCATTAATATGTATATAGAACAAAATTCAAAACACTTAATGGAATGAATTCATTACATATAGAAAGAATATCTACTAGCACATAGACAGTCAGTGTATTATTATAATAAATGTTCTCTGGCTCAATATATGGGAAGAAATGTGTGACACTACCAACAGAATTTGAATAATTTATTGAATTTGAACTGCTCATCTCAAATAAATGAAATATAAATGTGAATTGACTCATAGTTTGAATATATTAGATTAAAACTGTATTCTAATGCATCTAAAATTATATTTAATATTGTGAAATTAAATCCAGTTGCTCACAAAAAATCTGTTTTTTTTGTTCAAACTCTAAAAAGAAAATGTATTTTATGTGTCGGATTCATAAACAAAATCATAAACCAAACCGAAAAAGGAACTGCCAAAAACAAAATATGGTCCGTTTTTGACTGCTTTTTAGTTTCTAGAATCTGACACCAGAAATAGATTTTTGGTTTTGTAACAGAAAACTGATTTTTTGTTGTTGTTGTTTATTTTTAAATACAAATAATTCTGGATTATCTAATGATACCAAGACCTGTCAGTTTTATGCTGACTGGAATTGTGTTTCAATCTGACAGATTTAAATTATCAGATTGAAATCAATCTGAGTTTCTATTACACGTATTCAAGTTGAGCAATTTAAAATCAAATTATGAGATCCAAATTACTTTTTAAATTTTTTTATAAAAATTATTCAAGTTGAGTAATACAAATTTAAATCATGACATTTAAATTGATTTTTTTTATTATTAAAATTATACGAGCTGAGCAATTAAAATTCAAATGTGAATTATTCAACTCTAAATTCTAGTTGTACATGTTTCTTTTCATATTTTTAAAACGACAATCTGAAATTGTAGTGCAATTCCCACCTGTGCAGTGAACACATCCTTCAGCTTGGCACTTTTTTCTTTATTTTTTTCTTTTTTTAAACGCAGTAGCTGTGGTCATGTGGTCATGTGTGTATTATTTTGAACGGTGAGGCTGGAGTCTCGGCTGTTCACGCTGTCTGACTTGACTCTCGCGAGAAGAGCTGGAGGGGAAAAAGGAAAAAAAAAACGAAGAAAAAAAAGGCTCATCTGAGGGGTTTGAGGGGCGGATTTGGACAAAGTTTCCCAACTGTCCCGACCCGAGGAAGCTCCGGGGGGGTTGACGGGGAGTCCAGTTCACCGGTAATTAACACATGAGTTATTAGTCGGTTGTTAATTAACTGTTATTTTCAGTGTGTCTGAGAGCACCGTCGTCCCGACCGCCGGAAGTCTGCATGAAGCTGCGTCTCCTACAGAGGCAACGGCGTCGACGTTTTTTTTCTGTCTTCGTTTTTTTTTTTTTTATTCGAGACTTTTTTTTCTCTTTTTTTATTTTCTCTCAGCGAGATGAGCAGGGAGTGAGGAATGGAGGCGTAGGGAGCAAGGATGTTTGTGTTTACCAAGCGGCAAGCTAGTTAAGCATATGAATATACAGGCCTCCTTGTAGCTAGAGCAAGCCAGCGAACAAAAGGAGAAAATTAATGGAGGCAAGTTAGCTAGCTCCCCTTGTCTTGTTGCGTTAACAAGCTAACGTTAGCCATGTTTGTATATAACTCAGATATCTCATTAAGCTCTTGGCTGCCGGTCATGTGCAATGTAACACATGCTGAGTGCATTGCAAAAGGTTCCCAGATTTTAACGAATTCTGACAAATTCGTATTTATAGGATCTCATCAATCACTGCTAACGTTAGCCCGTAGCTAGCAGTGCCACAGTTTTGGAGCCAGCTTGTGCCCCCCTCGTCAAAAATGGCTCTCGGAGCACTGAAACATTGACTTAGTAGTACACTAATAACGGCCCCTTGTGTCTGATGCCGAGTTACGGAATAGCTACAACCTGTGGGAAATTAATTAATTTGCCTTAGAAGCTTCTCCCATAATTTATTTATAGGCTGTGCAACTGCAGAGGGGAGAGGAGGCTCATGAAAAACGACGCAAAAACATGCCCCGAGTTATGTATTGCATGAAATATGTTGTTACCTCAATTGTTTGAGAGTTTGTTAAATTGACGTTTGTTTTTCATGAGCCTCCCATACAACCCTGAAGGGCTCAACAGATATCACTTAAATTTATTGCCAGTTCAGCTTTACTAACATGTAATTACATGCATGCTTTTCTTGATATGTGAGCAGTATGACTATGCATGGCATTTCCAGTTTTTACATGCATTCAGAAAGCTAAACCTCGAAAGCTATTTTATCATTCATCTATAACAGTAGCAAAATATCTTAAAATAAGGTGAAGATGCATGTCAGCAGGACAATGAAACTATTAAACTTCCTTCTTTGTGCTACAGAAAACATGCTGCTTATGTGTCAGAGGCAGATGACTGAAAAATGAAAGCTCTAATAATGACAATATCGATAGTTGTCTTTTAAACTGTTGTTTTCAGTAAACCATGTGTACTTGTAGGGAGGATGTTATATTTGACACATACTGTACCTGCATCAGGTTTTGTTTTCAAGAACTAAACTCACTGATATGTTGGTAACATGAAAAGCATGTAGTTTGTTAATGGCAACACATACTGTGTAAGAGACAAGTGCATGAGCTGTGTTCGAAAACATTATGAAAATCCTCAAAGACTGATGATGTTTTCTCAGCTCTTGCCTGTTCTGTTCTCCTGTAGTTTTTTTGATATTCATCCCTTCTGGGATTGAACATCTTTGCTTGATTCCTTTCACATCCTTTTCTCTGTAAATATGATTAATTATTTGAAACAACCCCAACAGCATAAGCCTAAAATAGTTTCCCTACAAGCACACCCATTCCACACTCTTGGAATGAGGTAACAGTAGCTGGATTTTGCAGACCAAAATTTAGCAGCATCAGAATTTTAATACTGCACACTGATCCTGAAATTTGACATATTCAGTGTGTTAACCTGTGGAGGAGAGGATACATGAAAGGAAACAAACTAAGATGACTGAAATGCAGCCATGCAGTGTCTAGTTTTACTTGACAGTAAGAAAAAAAAGAGGAGGAGGACAGGTGTTTTCTAAGTATGTTGCTTTTTAATTACAGAAATAATGGACGATTCCCATTTCAACTCATCATACTTTTGGTCTCCCGTCCCCACTGTACAAGGACAGGTAGACACAACCTTATTGTTGGAATTGTCTTGAAATACACATGGTATAGTGGTATGTGGTGTGGCAAAAGATACTCGGAAGCGATTCTCACTTTGACTGTTTATCGAAATATTTTGAAGATTACATGATACCAGACAGTGATTTGACCCTGAAAATGTTGTTAATAATACCATCAAATAATGTTCTCTGAGTTGGTGAAGTTGACTTAACCTCATATAGAAGTTATCTGAGTATGATTTGATGGGTTCATATGATCACTCCTGTCCCTCTCCTCTCTCATCTTTTCAAACCTCTGTGTTTCTTTTTTTCATTTACTTTTTGCATCTCACCATGCCTTCGTTCTCTCTTCTCTCCCATTGTTATCTTCTCTTCCTTTGTCTTCTCCCTACACTAATCTAACCCATCATTGACTTATACCCACCGTTCTTCCCATGTTGTTTTGACACCTTCTTCCTTTCCCTACGTCCCCTTTATTCTTTCAACCCCTACGTTTCATGGCAAATATGCTATCTTTTTTGGTTTCCCCATCTTCTTTACTGTCTCCTGCCTTCCTTTTTGTCATCCCTGTATTCTCTCTTATTTTGCTGTTCAAATTCTTCCAATCTGCCTCGCCATCCTTCCTTGTACACCCCCACTTGCTTTATTGTTTATCATTGTGCGTTTTTTTTCCTCACCTTGCTTCTTTTGCTTCTCTTCCACCTTATTCCTCATCTTCCCTAATTCCTTATGCCTTGTCTCCATCACCTTCCTTCTCTGTTTTCACTTTGTCTGATACTAAATCACTTCACTGTCCTATCTTCATCCCTCCACCTACATGAAACACTTTACCCTTACCACCCCACACTTCTCTCCCCTTTACTACTTCACCCATCCATCTTTCCTTCCTCCACTTGCCGCTGTCTAGATTGAGAACGCCATGTTCCTGAACAAGGCGAAGGAGCAGCTAGGTCCAGACAAGGCCAACGCGCCCTCCTTTCCTCACTCCTCTGCGTCTTCCACCTCCTCTCCCCACTACCCCACGGCTGTGCTTGCCATCCCTGGCTCAGTGGATGCAGGGGCTGGGTTGCGGGTGGTCCCCAAGCAGGAAGGAGGTGCAGGAGGCGGTGGCGGTGGCAGCAGTAGCGTACCGTTGAGTGCAGTTGGGGGACACCTGCACCAGTCGCACACCTCCCAGAACGTCACCGTCGTGCCTGTTCCCTCCACGGGTATTATGACTGCAGGTGAGTGTGCACTTATGTCCATTTTCCTGCCTGAATCATGACATCCCTCACTCAATTTGCCATTCCTCTTGTGGTTTACTATATTTCTGGTTATCACTTTAAGATGGGTGCAGGAGAGTGAGGAACACTATAAATATTCATCTGCAGCTGCTACCAATCTTGATATCAACAGTTTTTTCTGTATCCATAAAAGGCTCTTTGTATGTAGTGTCAGTTTTGACTGTTTTTGAAGCATTTTTAAGGACAGGATATAAAAAATTGTAAAAATGTAAGCATTGTGAGAAGTCTGTCGTGTTAGTGTTGCAGCTTAGGCCTTTATGCAAAGTATTAACATAGTTTACTGGCAGTGTTAGAAGTTATTCTGACACTGTTTCAAGTTTTCGTTACTCTTATTTGGAATGAAAGATTAACATGCCAAAATCTGGACAGCCAGGTCACAGTTTTTCTCTTCCCCTTAGCTGGGTTAGTGATCACCACCCCACAAGGCACATTGGTCCCCACTGCCTCCACGCAGTCATTTGTAGCTGGACCCCCCACTGCCACCACCATGATAGTGTCCGCAGTGCACCCCTCAAATGCAGGTAATGCACAGGTGCAGTTCATCATCACTTCAGTCATTTCATCATGTTAATGCAAACTCCAGTGTGTTGGATAATGATCTAAATATGACCTTGGCACTTTTTACCTTTCATTTTTGAGGGGAATGTGTTTGTTTTTTAAGCAGTTCCTTGCAGCACAATCTGCATACTAAAACTCACAACTAAAACCTACCCATTGCAAACACTGTTGATCTTTCTGACTGTTAAAAATAATGTCATTAACTTGATGCCATTTTTTGATTTGTTTTCTGTATATTTTGGCATTTTTAAACATTTATTCAGCTGAGGTTAGTCCACAGTAAATAGAAGCCACACACACCTCATTTAATTTTCACAGGACATTCCTTTTTTTCTATCCAAAATGTATTTATTCTTGCATCTTTTGAGTTGTTACATCCATACACATGCAAACATTCACACAGCGATGTATCTCTTATATGAGGTTTGGTGTTGCTACTGTCTAAAGCAGCGTACACCTGCACCACAGTTCATGCTTATATTATGTCCGGGCTAGGTGTGTTTCTTAGAGAGGCTGTCTCTGTCTTCACTCAACACTCCACAACTTCCTCTCCCTGTTTTCTTTTTACTTTTCTCCTGTTTACAGATAAAAAGGATGACATTGCTGTTCCTCCTGCAGTTGTCATGCCGACGCCATCAAAGCGAGGCAGGAAAAGCAAACAGATGATGGGCAGAGTGACTGGAGTGAGTGGGGTTCTACCTCCAGGAAGTGATGCATTAATATTGGCACACCTTGCTGCTGGTGGACAGGTAAGGGCTCCTTTTATTGTTATTTTTCCAGCTAGAATTCTGTTTTAGCTATAACTGGTGTCAGTCATCACAGCTTTGGCTTTTTATCATAAGTAATTTGTTGTTCTTATTTCGCAGCACCACACTGCTGATCCATATGATCTATCAAATGATGAGGATGATCATACCAACAAGGATGGCCCCAAATCCTACAGGTAGTAGAAAGATGCTTAGATTGAAGAGAAGCAAATTTTTTTCATCTACCAATTTAAACAATTTAAACTCCCCGTCTGTTTGTAATGCAATTTAATTCTTTGCTTGCTATAAAGGTTTTTTCTTCTCTGTCTCTCTTTCTCTCTCTTTCTCTCTCTCTCTCACCCCTTACCTGCCAAGGTGTCGGATGTGTGCAGTGACATTCTTTAGCAAGTCTGACATGCAGATCCACGCCAAGTCCCACACTGAGGCCAAGCCCCATAAGTGCCCCCACTGCTCCAAGTCGTTTGCCAACTCCAGCTACCTGTCCCAGCACATTCGCATCCACAGCGGGGCCAAGCCCTACACCTGCACCTACTGCCAGAAAACATTCAGGCAGCTCAGTCACCTACAGCAGCACACACGGTACTGGGCTGACTGGTTTGTGAGGTCCTGAGTGTGTGTGCACGCTTGCTTCTGCTTGTGATTTCTGTTGTTGAAGCATGTGTATGTGGGCCTCTGTGTGATGATGAAGAAAGGGAGGAATGGGGCAGTGAGCTGGGGATTTGCTTGGGTCTTTTGGGAGAGTGTTGACAGTGTAAAGCTCTTTTTGCACAGTTGAAGCACCACTTTTGAAGGTGCAGCACTTGTACCAAACTTAAATTAACTCAAGCTTGTTTTTTTTTTTTTGTTGAGATTAATTTATTTCTAACAACTAATTATCAGGAGAGCAAGCAGGTCTCAATACTAAATTTAACAGTTGTTTTGATCACTTACATGCTAAAATCATCTCAGAAAACAAAGAGCCAAAGTGGATGTATGCTCCACCGTTTGGTAAAGAAGGTATTTACCAGTTATTACCAAAATATACACTCACAGTTATGGCTTTCCACAAAATTTACAAACAAGACTTTACTTTCAGTGGAGCCACGGTTTATATTAAAACTTCACCTTTTAAGTTCAAATTCATGTCAAGCAAAAAAGTAGAATTTTGCCTCAGGTCACTGATTTTGTTTACAAATGACAACAGAGATTATCAGATAGTGAAAATGTTATCAGCTGGAAAGTCAGTCTCTTAATAAAATCCCACAAAGCTAAGAACACTTTGCATACAGTTAGTTTATGATAATTTACTTCCTTAAAACAACACGCCCTTCTTACTGTCTTTCCTATTTTTAATTATAATGAGTTTTTCCGCATGTTTTACACATTTCCAAAAGAGATAAAGCTACCAATCAGACAGTAAGAATGATTTCACTTTTATTACATTTAACTATGTGTGATGATGTAAGTGATGAAAGCACATTTTTTCTATTTATGTTGTCACGATTCAGATAAATGTTTTAATTTTATTTTTGACCTTGTCATTCACCTTCTTCATGTTTTCATTTTCCTTATTGCCATGCACTGGGTTTTCTTTGTGGGTTACAGGCCATTAATTTTAAAGAGGAAGATGCGCTCCACTGGCCTGCCACTCGTCTTGAATTTACATTTCAGTTTGACTGCAGCAGAGTCAGATATTCATAGACACACTCACACCCACTCAAAGCAGGGCACACCAAAAGGAGAGAGAGACTGAGAGAGAGAGAGAGAAAGAGAAAAGCGTGACTGTGCTTGCTGTATGTTTTGTTCTGTGTTTTCACAACTCAGACACAGCACAAAGAGCACACTGTCAAACTTAATGATCTATGATCAACACGATTGGTTGTAGATCCTTTTAACAACAGCGCATGATTTGGTCTTCGGTTCATCATGAAGTTTGGTCATGCTGTAGCTTAAAAATCTCTCGCTGTTTCTCTCTCTGTTTCTCTCTCTCCACCCCCTCATCCCTCCAATCCTGGTTTCCCGTGTTAGAAACCACACTGAGGCCAAGCCCCACAAGTGTCCCCACTGCTCCAAGTCGTTTGCCAACTCCAGCTACCTGTCCCAGCACATCCGCATCCACACCGGGGCCAAGCCCTACACCTGCTCCTACTGCCAGAAAACATTCAGGCAGCTCAGTCACCTACAGCAGCACACACGGTACTGGTCGGGGCTGGGCTGGGTGGGTTCTGAATGACCAGCTGTGGTTTTTATGTGTGCATGTATGGGAGCAGGTATGTGGAGGATTATGTTGTTGTGATTGCTTGCTCTTTTTTTTTTAAATTTTAATGTGTTTATAGCATTGAGAGGCATACTGTTTAGTCAGAGCACCTTTTCTAATAACGCCAGTCAGAGTTTCCAAACTAAGACTTCTTACAGACTTGCTTAAAACCTCTAAATCTAGTTTACGGTATGTCTTCCTTTTGATGACTTAATACCTGAGGTTGGGTATTACTGCTATTACCTTACCAATTCCAAAGCTGTGGCTTATTGTTTCATCATACAATGCTCTAAAGGCTCATTAAAGTATTTTTAAAACCTTTTAAGGAAACAAGTACTTTCTAAAATGTCCCACAAATGTAATCATTGCACAAAATACTTCATAAAACCAAAACGAACTGCTTCTTGTAGAAGTGAAAGAAGACGTGGAAGAAGCTAAATTATGAGAAGGGAAGGGGTTGAGCTAAAACTCTTAATGCTGTTAGATGCACCTAATATCTTTACTTTTATACGCAGATGGTTGTAGTACACGGAGTTTTATTAACAGTGCTGTATGTACAATATGTTTGTTTAGATAACTGATATATATAGGACTATGTAATAATACCCATCACTCATTTTCATTTATGTGCAAAGTGATTTATGGAGTGTAATTAACTAAAGGTATCTGATTTTTCAGGATTCACACCGGTGACCGACCGTACAAATGTAACCATCCTGGTTGTGAAAAAGCTTTCACTCAGTTGTCTAACCTACAGGTAAATTAATTCACAGATTTATTGCTTGCTACTGACCTGACAGTGTTTTAATGAGCATGACTCTGAATTTTTGGTGAAATTCCTAAAGAAAGAATCCAGAAATTGTATGTTTTACTTCACATGTAAGCTAAGAAAAAAAGTAAAGTACATATATCTCTTTTTTCCCAAAGTCTCACCGTCGGCAGCACAACAAAGATAAGCCGTACAAGTGCCACAACTGTAACCGTGGTTACACAGATGCTGCCAGCCTGGAGGTGCACCTGTCCACACACACCGTCAAACATGCCAAGCTGTTCTCCTGTGGCCTCTGCAACCGATCCTATACCTCGGTAGGCTCTCAGACTTTTCAGTCATCAGATATCAAACAGACAGACTCAAGCCTTTATTTTGACAGAGAGTTTGCATCAGGATAAAGTTGACAAGAATTATAGTGCTGGAAAATGTGTGTAATTCTGTTTGTAGTTTGTAAATGACTTATTGTGAGTATTACTGTCCATGGTAGTATTTAACTCATGAGTTAATACAATTTCCTCAATCTGATAAGCATTGTATTTATATTTCTGGCTGGTATGTTTTGATTTACGGAGTATCTTAAATCTCAGGTCTGATTATTGACTTGTCATGGATTCTTACTTAATGGCACTTATGTCACTTTGGTCAGTCAAACATGATGCTTACCATAAATAGTCTCCAGTAATTTTATTAATTTATCCAAAAAGATGATTGTTCTGTCTGCACTGTATACTGCTGCCAAATTTAAAGAGATATATTTAATAATTACATACTGAGAGTGTGTTTTGCATTGATGGAATTCCACAAAGTACTGATGATTAGAATAAGAAAATAATCATTTTAACTGATTAATTCTACAAAATCTTTCTTATTGGCTAAATTTTTATCAGTCAAGCAACACTCATGAAACTGCTTCTCTCTCTCCATTTTTAGGAGACATATCTAATGAAACACATGAGGAAGCACAACCCCGACCCATTAACAGTAGCAGCAACAGTAGCTGCTCAGCAGGCCCAGGGCCTCACACCAGGCGGAGGAGGTGGCAGGGGCCGAGGCCGTGGTCGAGGTAGAGGAGGAGGCAGAGCAGGCCAGCTCCAAAGCCAGACTAACCCTAACAACACCAACCAGAACCCTAATCCTGGACCCCCAGGCAGCTACCAGCAACCCACGGAACCTGTGGTTCCATGCCCGTTTGACCTGCACCAGTACAAGACAGTGGCGGCCAGCGAGATTCAGTACAAACCAGTCACTGTGGCAGACCTGCCAGTGACCCACAAAGACCTCTGCCTAACCGTCTCCACGTCAGCCATACAGGTGGAGCACATGAACTCATAGGCTGCATCTTCCCGCTCTGCTTGAGGGATTACTAATTGTGTCTGCAGTGTAAAAAGGTCCATTGAACAAGTAATTTAAATGTATTCAGTATTAGAGTCTTCTTAAAACATGAAAAAATGACTAATAGTGTGGAAAAATGTCCACCCTGTTAGCCAGATGAAATTCTTTTGGTTTATTGACACGTCACTGAATTTCAAAGTGTAAAGACACTAATGGAATCAGTTAAGATTTACTTTTTTTTAATAACTTTGAGTGACATTATTTTGAAAGGGTTCATCGGGTAATGCATTACAATCAAAGGTAGAAGTCAAATTTAATCCACCCAATTAAGAGGCTTTAAAGCTGAGTACAATATTGAATTACTTGTTAGAACACAGATATTTGACTCCTGAGTCCACTTGCTGTGTATCTCTCTGCAGAAATGCTGGTCGAGGACACTGATATATGTACTGGAGCCACATTCCTCCACTTTATGAAGACTTCCAAAATCTAATCTGCCAAAAAGTTTTGGCTTTGATATCATTATGAATGAGTTGGTGATTAAATCCTGACGTAAATTTCACATAAGCATCTTTGGTCAAAGTTCACTGTCAGATAGCTATGAGTCATATACTGATCCTAAACCAGCAGTCCTGTTTTAACAGATTATCAGAGGATGAAGGTGTGAAATATCTGTTCAATTTAGAAAAACTACACTATTCTCTGCACAATTACGGTCCATAGGATAGTGTAATTTTTGAACACATTCAGATCACATTAATCTGAACATTCTCCACTATTTAGTTCAAGCCAAAACAAGGGAGAGAAAGAAGACAAGGAGTCACTGATGAAAAAACAGAGATTCATAATCACATCTGAAACAGCAGTGCAGTAGTATTGATCTGAAGACTGAGGAATGGATAAGAAAATATGTTTCAATGGCAACTGAATGGTACTGCCAAGGTGCCATGGACGGCAAAGAATGGATCAGAAGGGCTGAATTGAAGCCTGAGAAAATGATGTGGTGTAATGGGGAGTAAGGCTAACTTGTAATGCTCATTTCACAAATCATGGTGTCCTTATTTACACCCTCGTCCTCTCGGAGGAGCAAGGAGCTGAGGAGCCATTTCTTTGTCAGAGCCCAAAGTGTTGAACAAAAGAGACCGAGTGGTTCAGGAATGCACTCAGTGTGAGAAATCTGCAGCAGAGCGAGATGGAAACAGGAGAGAGAAAAGGGGCTGGAGGGTTGGGAGCGGGGTCTTAAAGAAAGCACTTGATGAAGCTTGTACTTCACGCCTATGTTTGTCATCGTTTGTCTTTTTTTTATATATCATGTATGTATTTTTCTACCAACAGAGAAAACGTGTGAACAAAAGAGAGATAGCAAAGTGAGTGCATGAATGTGATGGGAACGGAGAGAAAAGTCAAAACAGAACGTCTTGTCCCATTTTTTGTAACTACTCAAAGAAAAAACAGTTTACTATCCTCCAATGAGTAAAGGCAACCCAGCTTGTCATTGTCAGGGTGGTTGATGGGAAATAATGATTGTGTGATAAAAACGGCTGACAGGTACTGTTATCAATCTTTTTTTAAAAGAACTTTTCATACATATTATTACTACTTTCATTATAACTGTATTGCAAATGTTATCCACATTATTACCAATCTGAGGCATTATGGTATTGCAGTATGCTGTACATAAAATAGATAGAAAAGACTTTTTCATCTGTAAAAGGGAAGTATGTCTTGTGTAAAGCATATATGAAAACTAAAGGAACTCAAATTAACAAGTACCAAATCACTGGTTGTGTCCCAGGTCACCTTGAGTGCTGAGGGTTTGTACCTGCCATGCTGCAAATGAATGATGAATTCCAGGACTAAAAGGTTTTAAAGCTGACCAAATTATTCATTAAAGGATGGGAATGTATTTTTTCTTTCTACAATGTATAACTAAACTACTTTTTTTTTTTACCACCACACTCACTATTCACACCTGGCGATATTGATTCTATTCATGGTGCAACCTGAAATGAGTCATTTAAGTTCAGTATGCTGTTATTTGTAACATTTGTAGCATACTTGCAAGAATTTTGTTAGATCCATTAAAAAGACCACTGAGGCTGAACTTCATGTTACTGCACGGCAGCACGGGTGTTTTATATGAAAACTGTTGGGCAGGACTGGGGCGAATATTCCTGCACATATGGAAAATGTAGCCATACCATTTTCATTCTGATTTGACAAAGTTGGGTTTAATTAATAGGAATCACTGACAGTGAGCGCTATGGTGCTGCGTAAAAGTGAATTACTGTGATTTTAAAGAGCTTTTAACATTGTTTGCCCCTGGCAGTTCCACACATGATCTGACAATATACCTTAATGATAAATAATGCGAAACGAAGCTGTGATGTAGGTGACCTGGGACACTGCACAAGCCGTCTCTACCCAATCAAAATGTTCAGCCTGAACAAGAGGCTGATTGTCTTCATGTATACTCCTCCTTGTATTTCATTGTGTCTTTTTATGAAAAATAACCCATTCTCAATATTCTTGTTAATGTTATTACCAATGCTCCTGATAATACAGTTATTAACTGCCCTCTTATGCTACACTCTTGCATACTGTATGCACAGTTACACCTCTTGCTCATCTGAACAGACTGTTTCTTCCCTTATGAAGAATAAAGTTCAAAAACTGTTTATGATGAAAAAACGTTACTGTTTGATTTATTGATGAAGATGTACAATTGTTAGATTTTTGTGGCCGAATCCAGTTTGAGATTCACCTCAACCAGTCTGATTCCTGGTGGGTGTGAACTGCAAAATGTCTGGTAGAATTGACACACAAGGTGATCACCTTTCTTCCACAATATATAATTAATTTAGCAAAAATTAAAGAGTTTCCCTGACAGTTTGATTTTTAATGTTAGAATTCTGTGTGGTTTCTGTGTCTTTGCATGAAACACCAAATAATCACCCTCATGCGATTTGGAAATCACTTAAATTAGCGATCGACCGGGTTTGTCTGGAAAGAAGTTGAGCAGAAATGTTCTCTTTTGCAAATCTTTTAAGCAACAAAAAACAGAGAAAAGAAAAACTTATATAATGTATCACTTGTTATCAAAACAATATTGAAGATCATATGCTGTGATGTTACACTCCACAGTCTGAACATCAAGAAAAATACAGATCTTGATGGTTTAATGTGCAAAAAGATGCAGTAATCGCAGTTTATGTGAGTGCAGGAGACATAACATATTACTGATTGCAAATTTTGTCATTAATTATAACAAAATGTGGTTGACCTAAAGCAAATGACTCAATCACATAATCATATTGGAATTGACTAACGTTTTGTTCCAATTAAGGAGTGATTAAAGAGATTAATACAATGTAAAACAAAACAATGCCAGCATGTTAAATGAAATAACAAAAAGTTAGGGCAATTATTAATTAGAACTATTACATATCATAAAAAGATACGTTTTAGAAAATACAATAAAATATAATGACGGATTAAATAAAATAATTTTTTTAAATTTGAACGAATAATGTTTCAGTAGTGACGTAACCATAAAGACAACACATGATTCGTTTGTTTATCTCTTCAAGTTGCCTTTAGCACGGCATACTGTGCAAACAGCGTGTATCCCGCCCAAGCGGAGCACTCCGTAAAGTAAAACAAGCACAATAAATAAGGAGGCGGGGTTTACACTGTCTCAGCCAATCACAGCAGCTCCTCCGAAGTGCCCACCAAAACAGTTCAATTTCAAATTCAAACGGCCGGAGACGGTGGACTGGTGGGGTGCTTTTAGGGGAGACGCAGTTTGTTTTTAAGGTAAGTGTCTCCATTCTTTAAAACTCATCCTATATTTCATCTTAAGTTTAACTGGGGTGACTGGAAAACTCTGTTAAAATCATAAAACCATCGTTCATGTAATTTAACGTCGCAGTTCCCTTCCGTAATAACATGGACGTTGGTTCGTGTTAGCTGCTTTTATATGACTAACGGTTGTCCAGACAAAGAAAATCGGAGTTGAAAACTTTCCTGTAATGACTCCGCTTATAATAACGCTACGTTTAGTTGATCTATGTTTTAACAGAAGATGTCGAATGTGCGTTTAGCCACAGTTGACTGTCGCAATATGTTTAAGCGCTAGCTACCCGAGTCTTGACTGTGTCACATACATACAATACTGATTACCTCATGATGAACCTTTACCTCCAGAAAGTAATTTAAAACTAGCTTAACGCTAAGTAATATGTGACTTGCAGAAAAAGCTTAAAGCCCCCTCGAAGGATCATTTTTTTCTTTACTTACAGTGAATCCAAGAGAGAGATTGTGTTTTCATCTGAGATTTTTGCTTGATTGTTTTATGCTCAACCATCCAGTGAAGGTGACAATGTTCCAGTCCTTATTTGTGCCTCTTATGTATTAATTGCTACTACATTTGTCGTATATGTAAGCCAAGAATGTAGCTTTAGTTTTAATCAGAAGAACTGAAGGGATCTTGATCCCTCTGTTTTCCAAGTTGGCACAGTTTCAGAGTCAAAACAAATGTGGTGCTCATGAATGACATGAGCTTGAGCTTGCACTATGATATATTATATGAACCTAAATTACAAATAATATACTATCAGATTGATTTGTCTGAGGCATATGTGATTTCTGGTTACCTCAATTGTGAATGCAACTTCAAATACAGTTTAAAAATACATGTTTCTTGTCATGCTGTGGACAGAATATGCTTAATTTAAGTGGTTTGAACAGTCTGGGGATTTTGCTAAACAATCTTCTTGGTTTCTCAAACATGGCTTGGTATTTAACAGATACTTACTTCTGAAACTGTAGTTTTATTTTAATGTACTATAGACCCAAACCAGATGTGGTAAAAATTATTGTGATGGAGATGTTTTAATGCTTGCCGTTTTTTCTGGATAGTTTGTTTTGACCATGAATTCTCTCTTGGTCCTTAGTGGAGCATGTCACGTTTGCCAGTTATGACGAGCAAAAGGGTCCTCACAAGCAGCAGCTCAGAGAATGCCCAAGACTTTGCACCTGTTCAGGTTTGTATTATAAATGATCTACATATTACATATCACCATCTTTGTTACCTTTTGTTTTCTGTATCATCAAGTGGCATTATAAAGTTATCAGTTATCCAGCTCAGTAGCTAGAGATGGCCTTTCACTTTCAAGGATAAGTTTTAGACAGCAGAACAGAGTTTTGGAGCAGATAGTTATTCCATGCTCTGTTAAGTGTAGGGCTGTGACACAGTTACACAAACATGTACAGAGAAATATAATGTAGGTTTTTGATGTATAGTCTACAGTATAATGTTTATTGTCAGATATTCTTCTTGTGGTGTCTTTCTCTAATATTTCAAAAGCCAGTAATCAATAGAGCCCATATTATATTAGATTTGTTATCAAACTGAAATCATTGCTCTCACTTCATGCTGGTGGTGTTTTTGTGTTTGCAGAAAAAAAGCCGCAAGGACCCAGACCCAGTCAAACCACAGGCAGCAGCCACAATAATCGGGGCCAAGAGGCCTCCAGTTGGCTCAACCAGGCCACCTCTTTGTAAGTGAATTGTTAATATGAACATGCTCTGCTTAGTGTTGCACAAGGAGGGCATGTTTGTGGCATTTACCATACTTGCAACATGTCAGAGTGCAGCAGGGCTATTTTCAGCTTTTGTATTGTTTTTTTTTAATGTTGTGAATGGCTCCGGTGTTCTATTATCCTGTTTCATTTTGTCCCACAGCTAAGTCAGTCAGAGGTGGAGGGGCTGCCACTGTGGCCGTGGGTCCTTCCAGAGGTAAGATGAGCTCTCTGCTGGGTGATGGGTTAGAATTACGAAACATGTTATTTCTTTTCGTGTCAGGATTGCAGACCTTATGTTGACAAACCCTCACACAGAGCTGTGATTATATTACAGTTAAAGTTTGTACAATATATTATTAAAACAATGTTCCTCAAGTTCTGTAGTTTATCAAGTGGTAGCGAGAAGATTTAGAAATGTCTTAGGTCCATCTGAGCAAAGTGTATTTGCTGTGTCAGATTGTTTTTCTACATTTGTTCTTAAACACTTTCCTGTTTCATCAGGTGTCCTGAAACCATCTGTAGCTTCCACTGCAGCAAAAGGAGGCAACATGAAACAGCCTGTTGCATCCACAGGCACAAAAGCAGGTGAGAGATCCTTTGCAGTTTCTCATTGTTCATTATCATGTCATCTCAAATTTTAAACAAAGTCTGATTGGTTGTATACATGGCAGAGGAAAACTAGACTTGACAGCATTTCTGACAAATGATAAACCTAGGGGATGGGTCATGATTTTCATTTTCTAGAGAGAAAATGCAGACAATCGATTATGATTTTCATGCTCAGTCTTTTGTTTTAAAAAGAAAAAGTCTAATATTCCCTTTTTCAACCAACGTCTTTAAATGTAGCTTAAGATGTTGGTGAAGAGGTTTTTTGTTTGTTTGTATGGTTTTTTGTTGTTGTTGTTGTTGTTGTTGTTTTAACTGAAGGCATTTTGACACGTATGCGGAACATCTACAGTGTCCCAATATGACTGTGTGATTGTGCTCTATTTCAGGACCATAAAATTAGAGCAGCTTCTTTAAGTTCAGCCATTGTTGGTTTTATTATTCACCCTTGTGTTTTTACTGCCACGATGTGTTCTGTGAAAAAGAGTGCCTGTCAGAAAAGTTTATGTCATGATGTGAAAGGAAAAGTGAGCACCGCTCTGAAGATGTTCTTGTATACAGGTGGGACTGGTGCCCCCCGACGGCATGCGTGGGACTTGAAGGGAAAAGTCAGTGACATGGAGGATAAGGTCCGTAACTACCAGACCAAGGTCAAATCTGTTAACCAAGAAAATGAAGTTCTGAAAGACTCGATGGCCAAGAGCACCAGCAAAGTGGTGGAAATGGAGCGAGAGCTTGTGAGGCAGAGGAACCAGATCAGGTGCAAGGACCACTGCTTTTGGAAAATTTATTAGATTTAACATTTTACTGTCATTTTAATGTTGTGTTACTGTTTGTTTGGAGTCCCTTCAATGTTATTTATTTTCCGTGATTTTAGTGACTATGAGAATGAGCTTCAGGTATTATCAGGAGTCCGGGATGAGTTGGAAAAAGTGTCTGCTGATAAGAACTGTCTTCAGAAGGAGCTCTCCAACTTAGAGGGAAAGTACAAGGTGATGGAGACTCTTCGAGACAGCCAAGAGACAGAGCTGCAGACTCTAAAGGTAAAAGTTCTGCTGCTTGACCGCTGGTGATACTGGCTATTTTTGTTTTGTGGTATCAATCAGTGAAAGACCTGCTATATATCTAATATCCAGTCAGAATTGGATTGGAAAATAGAAAAGATGATTTTGCAGAAGACATCATTTTCAGCTGTGCTTCTTGCTTTTTTACTCCAGATGAAGCTATCAGTGCAGGAGTCAACACTGGCCCGTCTGCAGGCAACTCTGAGAGACACAGAGGAGGAGGTCCGCTCTCTCAAAGATACTGTGGCCCAGCAGAAGGACGAGCTTCATGCCGGGGAGATGGAACGCAGACGACTCCACAACACCATCCAGGAGCTTAAGGCAAGTTACCATGTGGTGTAACCGCACAATGCAGGCCAGTGACAGCACCCTCAAAGGCCTTTCAGCTGGCCCATGGGTTAGGCTAAAAGTTACTGTTCCTCTACTTCAGGGGTGGCCAACCCTGTTCCTCGAGAGCCACAATCCGGCATGTTTTAGATGTTTCCCTCTTCCAAGGCACTTGATTCAAATGATCAGCTTGTCATCAAGCTCTGCAGAAGGCTGATAATGATCCTGATCATTTGAATCAGGTGTGTTGAAAGAAAGAAACATCTAAAACATGCTGGATAGTGGCCCTCGAGGACCAGGGTTGGCCACCCCTGCTCTAGTTCTATGCTAATTTTACTAGGGGGAAAGCCCTGGACACTTGACTCTTTTTTGGGGGGGGGGATTCTCTGTCAATTGTGCTACAACCAAACATATGCTGTTTTCTTTCTCTTACTTCTCTTTGCTTAATGAGACTAATTTTTCTCTCTTTTTTTAATGCAGGGCAATATAAGGGTCTTTTGCAGAGTGCGCCCACTGGTCGGTGGTGGCCTCAGTAAGCACATCCAGTTTACACCCAGTGACAACAAGACGGTAACACTGGCCAAAACAGAGGAGGTGAGAATCCTGTCAGCATACCACAAAGACATTTATGTAGTTAAGGAAACCGCAGGCCATAGTAGAAAGTCTCTGTTGGGTATAACTATAATAAAAGAATTGGATGTCAAAGTCACCTTAGCAAACATGTCCATCTTCATGTTCGCACCCTGCCATCACAAAGACACATAAAGGAAGTAACAAACAAATTGCTTTGAATGGTGTAAACAAATCACAAATGACTAAATGAATTCTGCATTTTTTCTGCCTTTCAGTCTCACACAGGTAAAACTGCAGACACTCAGAAGAATTATAACTTCAGTTTTGACCGGGTGTTTGGCCCCCAAGCTTCACAACAGGAGGTAAACGATGTACACATGTATCACAGTTTACAATATATCAAAGAAACAACAGTGTTTCTGTAAAGATGCATGTATTTTGTGGCTGTTTCCTGCCAGAGAAGAAAATTTAAGATGATTTTGTCTCTGTGTTTTCAGGTTTTTGAAGAGATTTCACTGCTGGTGCAGTCTGCACTGGACGGCTACAACGTCTGCTGCTTTGCCTATGGCCAAACAGGAAGTGGAAAAACCTACACTATGGAGGGAGATGAGTTTGATGAGACCAGAGGTGTCATTCCCAGAGCCGTGCAGCAAATCTTCAAAGCAGCAGAGAAACTGGGATCTCAAGGCTGGGAGGTGCGTTTTGTATTTTCACACATGGAAGTGACTAAAGGGAAGGAAACTGTAGCGTTCTAAATAACCCCTGTCTCCTATAATCTAAGATTTTTTTTAAACTTTTTAAAATGTAACTTAAAAGCCTAAAGCAGTTAATCTTAATTTCATGTTTAAACTTTATTCATGTTTATTATTTTTCCACAGTATTCATTCATAGCCCCTGTGTATACTCACACTGAGGTTTCTATTTGTGGAGGAGATTTTAGGTGTGTTATTATTTAATATTGTTTCAATTTCTGTTTTGTTTCAGTTCACCTTCACAGCGAGCTTTGTTGAAATTTACAATGAGAGCCTGCGAGACCTCCTGTACACCGGCAAGGCAAGCAAGAGACCAGAGCACGAGATCCGAAAGTCGACCAACAACGAGATAACAATCACCAACCTCACCTACGAAAAGGTCTCCTGTGAGGATCAGGTACAGCACAGCTAGATGCCATGTGTTTTTTATTAGTAAACAAGTACATAAGTGTGATTAACTGTCAGTTAACCAGACATTTGTTACTTGAAAGTAGAAATCTTTATGATCCCCTCGTCTTGCCAGGTTCTGGGCCTGATTGCCTTGGCCAATCAGAATCGCTCCACAGCTCAGACAGCCCAGAATGACCGCTCATCTCGCTCCCACTCAGTCTTCCAGCTGGATATTGAGGGAGTAAATGTTGGCAGGGATGTCAAATGCAAGTGTGAGTATACTCCTACTGTTCATGCTAGTATTGGAAAAGTGGTTTTACTTTTGTACCTAGAATATCAAAGCTCTGTAGTTAATTGGCCTTTAGTTCTGTAAATAATGAAGAAAAAACAATACTCTCATTACTCAATGTTAATACTCTTGTGCCTCCTACCACAGTTTAGGGAATTGTCTTATTCTGTTGTCCCTTTTGTTGTTTGTGTAGTTGTTTACTATCAACTCTTATGCTAGTCTGATTTTAGAACACAAGTTTAGTTGTGTTAAAGTGGAATATTGTTTCTTGAAACGATTTTTTTATTTGTTTTTATGGGAATAGCCACTCTGTGCCTGGTGGACCTGGCTGGCAGTGAGCGAATGGTGAAGAGTCAGTCTCAGGGTGAGCGCTTCAAAGAGATGACGGCCATCAATGGCTCCCTGTCCAACCTGGGGATCGTCATCGCCGCACTGGCCAACAAGGTCTGTAAGCTGCAGCCCCAGGAGCCTCAGACACTAAGAGTGCTTTATTCACTCACTAAATGCTCTTTAGTTTACAGCATTCCTTTTGTTTGTCACCTAAACTGACTTTGTTTGTGTTCTAGGAGAGCTACATTCCGTACAGGAACTCCAAGCTCACCTACCTTCTGCAGGGCTGCTTGGGTGGAAACAGCAAAACGTGAGTTCTTCATTGTTTTTCCTTAAAGAGGCCAATGGTCTTCTCCAGCAGAAACTCACTTCACTTTCACTCACAGCAGAAAAACACCTATTACAATCATTTGCACAAAACATTCTTCTGCTAGTTTAGTTTAACTGTGAAAAAGTCACTTCTTAAATGAAGGAAGACAGATTAAAACTCATTCCGTTTTGAAGTGAGTCATTCTGAGATGGTGTTTTCTTCTAGGCATCTGGTTCATGATGATTGTGTTTCTGCTGTTTTTTTATCTCTGCAGCTTGATGTTTGTGAACATCGCCCCTGAGACAGACAGCTTTGGAGAAAGCCTCAACTCGCTGAGGTTTGCCAGCAAGGTCAGTGGCCTGTACAGCTGTTTGATACGCTGTCTTGATGAGACAGCTGCTACAAGATAACACGTGTGCATGAATCACATAGTGTGACTGTGATTGCAGTTGCAGCAAACCTCAGCATTCAACACTAAATTAGCTTTTTTCCAGTAACCTATAATTTAATTTCCCTCGCACTGTTTGATCTATTGGCTGGAAAAGTCGTACATCAAGGAATCCCCTTTGATCTAAGGCTGCTAATTCTTGAGGACTGTAAAAAAATTTATGATTTTTTTTTAAATGTCCCATCTTGCATGGCTAAATTGTTTTCTGCTAGAATTTCAATGAAATCTGTTGACGAGACTGCTGGCTAACAAATAACTGAACACGTTATCTTTGCAGTGGAGGTGATCAAAGTTGAATCCTGTTGAGAGAAAAGTGATTTTTACACATCATGTACTAAGACCTCCCTGATGTGTCACAGCGCAAAAGGTTCTGTTGGTGGGACTTTGGGATTTTTGGAGTAAAGTTTTGCGTTTTCTCCCTTTTCCAGGTGAACGACTGCGTAATTGGAACCGCAAGTGCAAACAGGAAGTAGACTGAAGTTCCTGAACAGCTCAGCTTTGTTTTTATTATGGTAACACCATGAAGAGCTCGGTGTCGCCGTTTCATGCTTTTGACTGACACTTTGTGCATTTTGGCACACACTCCGGTGCCAGTCAGTAAGAACCAAAAACTCTTGTATATTCTCAGGGCCTTCATTAGTAGTCGCTAATACAGGCTTTTAACAATCTTCCCACCTGTGTAAATCAAGTGGATGTGGACATGTTCATATTTTATAGTCAGAATTATTTTTAAATACTTACATGTGCTTTCAAGGCTTCTTGACTAAAGAGGTCATTCTCTAGTTGAGACATTTAATCTTCATGTCATGGTATATTTTGATAAAAGGACCCATAAAAGTCCGTTTTTTCCTTTAATGAAATCTGTATAGCTTGCAGAGACTGCAAATACATGTCGTGTGATTACTCCTACAGCGTTTTGTTTTTCTTGGTTCCTGGTTAGAAGTGATTTTTTAAAACTTTTTTACATGTACTGTCTGGCCCACCACACTGTAATAAAGACATTCAGTAGATGTGCTACTTTAATTTTCCTGTGCCGCCTCGTGTTTATTTCAGACTCCTGCTATCCTTTCCATGAAGGTAAAGCGCACATAACAAATCCTGTTTACATCTTTCTGTAACTTTCTGGACCTACAGAAAACCAACTAACTCCAATACAGTATTACATGTGGACATATTTCATTCCCATGGCTCATTAAAGATATTCCTTACAAATCCATATGTGGTTCTGATCAGGATTTCAAAACTCGTACTTGGGACATGCAGCACACTCAGGTTCACAACAGAGCTCTGTCACTGGAGAGGAGGAAGCTGCTCAGTCTTGAACCAAAGCAAGAGTAAATCCAGAAACTTCACTTTGTCACACACAAAAAAAGCTTCCCTCATCAAACATCTATGGGTCAGTTATTGTAATTTAAGATAGCGGTGTTGCTCCACCATTTCAGATTGTGTTTATTTGCTCTTCAGGATTTAAAACCAAATTCCGTCAAATATTTCAGGCTAAATTTTGAGAATCTCTTACGTAGTCATACCTGTATTTTCAGTTATTAAAGTTATTAACTTCGATCTGGGGGGAGATAAAAATCAAACTCCTTAAAGAAAGAGACGCATGTTGGATCTATGCTCTTAAGATTTTGACCTCAGAGCTTCTCTATAGACACTCCTTGAGTTGCAAATTGGAGTTATTATCTATTTTATTTAATGTAAGTTTTATCTGTTTCCTCCAAAGGATCCTTAAATGTGCCAACCCAGTTTCCTCATTAAAGAAATTCTATATTGATACTGCTGTTTCTTGAATGTGGTTTTACCTTAAAGTTGATCAGAAATGTTGTTTCCTTTTGTGTATTGTATCTTCCTTTGTCTACACCATCCTTAACTAGAGAAGTGTTGTTATCAGCCTGTGGGAGGGCCTCGGTTTTGTCTTTTCTGTCTTGTATTTGTATTGTGATAACTCTGGAGACCAGAGGGAGGACGCGATGCAGGTTCTCAGTGTTGTACACCTGTGATTGTGCAGCTATACTTAATTTCTTTATGTCTCCACACCCTGCAGAAGGCAATGCGCGCTGAGGTGTTTTTAAATGTCTCTCTCCCACTGATATAACAGCCTTTTACTTTTCAAACTCACCTTGATTTCCTGGACCTGGATCGTGCATCTTTTAGTCACTGCAGTAATTGAAAATCACCTTGCATATCTACAGATTGTTTGTTTGAGAAGTTAATCCTCCTTTATTTTGGGATCTTAATGAGTTTATTAGGCGGGCAGACACCGCTGCAGGTGCGAGTTTACACTTCCATTTGAAACCCTGGAGGACAAACAATAAATAAGATTTAGAGACGCTTTTAGATCATTTTGTTAGATTTTACAATAAGTGGAAAAAGACTGATGCTCGTTGTTTAACCAGTGGGGACAGTCACATTAGTCACACTTAAGATAAGACAGAACTTTATTAATCCTGCTGGAAATTCTTGTGCCAGGTGTTGCTTAGAAAACTAAATTACAAAACATAAAATTAAATGCAGTCCCTAATAGAAAAGCAGTGAGGTATATATATATATATATGATTCATCCCTGAAAATCAAAAGAACTCCACTAAAATAAGAAGAGAAAAGTAAGAGGTAATACTGGTAGAGACACTGAAGTAGTAAAGTAATATTACACATGATAATGAAATGTTGCACATAAAGTTGGACACACAAAAATGAAATTATGCACATGGAATTTATTTATTGCACATAAACTGATATTCCATAAAATATTGTGAAAAGCAATACTGTGGATAACATTCATATTACTTGCTTGCTTCAGTCTCAGATTGTACATGTTGGGTGCTTTACTAGTCAGCATCATAAACATCTTCTGTTTTTAGTTGTTTACATATGGCACAAACAACACATATTTATTATTTGTTCTTTTCTAATCATCTTGTTAGTTTTCTTTATTCCGCTCAGTATTTTTATTGATAGATATATCACTCTTATAACCTGATATTTATGCCAGTAAAACAGATTAATTGAAATTTGTTGTTTGTTTTTTTGCATTGTACAGAATTAATTCATATGTGGATTTTAAATAAAAGAACACTGAGAAATGTAATGTGTATTGTGACATCAGAAAATATAAAGATTACAGTGCTTTTGAGTCTTCTATAAAGTTGAAAAGTGATCATTTTAAACTATTTTTCATCATCTTTCATTGTTTTACTGCTGTTATTATTAGTAGCGTTCCGGCTATATTTAATATGTCATAATTTATTTGATTTATTTTGTGTCGGCCAAAGTCTGGCTCGTCTGTCTGGAATCCTGTTAAAGGCGACGCGTCGCTGTCTGCTGCTGCAGAGATCAGATGGGAAGAACATTTGAACAAAATGCTGCTCAAACTTCGGGGCCTGGATAACCCGGCCGGACTCTCTGCCCTCTGCCCGGCCACACACGGTCCTCCCGGAGGCTGCACTCTCGACTGAAACGGTGAGTTGACCGTCGGCGGCGGCGGCGGCTCCTGCTTTCTGTAGCCGCCGTGGGAGCTAGCTAGCAGGCTAACGTCACATCTGTAACGGTGTGACCGGAGAGTGAAGCTCCGGCGGCTCCACAAACTGCTGCCCGGCTGCTGTCTGCAAGCAGGAGGCGAGCGTCCGCGGAAACCTTTTCACAACCCAGCTTCGTGGATTTCTGTAGCGCTGCTTGTGTGGCTTGTCAACTCAGAGTGTGTTTGCAGTCCAGCTGTTGATTTTCTCAACAACACAGCAACAAAGTGCTGCTGTCATGTCCTCAGTGAGATGTGGACATTTTCTGGTAATTACTTTCCAAATGGAGGAGGCTCTGCAGAGAGGAGCTGCCTCAGCTGTAAATAAAGTCCAGATGACACTGTTGATCATTCTGCTGTCAGTTCGAGCATTTCACTGCAAATATGTGGGAAACAGTCCGATATGATCCATATGCTGCATGACATGCAACATATTCAACATGCATCATGTGCAGCTGCATGTCACCCTGAAAGCTGTGACAGCAGTGCTGCACATTATGACTGTTACTGTGATCCGACAAAGAGACTTCAGACAAACACTGAAGGCTCTCAGTTGTACAAGACTGTCTGCTTCCTGACTGTCTCAAGTAGGAATCATTTGCAGTGTATTTGGGTAAATTGGAAGCAACAGCACGACCAATCAAGTCAGCATCTCCTTGATTGGCTGCTGCTCTCTGCATTTCCCATCTCCCACACATATGAGATAAAGACTAAAAGTGTGATTATGCAAGAAATTATGTCACTTAATAGTAAAAGCTTCAGTAAAAGCTGCAGAACTTATTTAAGAGGTTCTAGAAGCCTTTCCCGTCTCCTCCAAGAAACATCATTGACTATTAAGAACTGTCAAGTAAAGTCCAGATGACACTGTTGATCATTCTGCTGTCAGTTGGAGCATTTCACTGCAAACATGTGGAGTCATCTGTGCAGAAACAGTCTGATATGATCCTTATGCTGCACGGCATGCAACATATTCAACATGCATCATGTGCGGCACCGCTGTCGCAGCTTTCTGAGCAACATGCAGCCACACAAAGACGGACTAACTGTGATCCAACAAAGAGACACTGAAGGTTCTCAGTTGTACAAGACTGTCTGCTTCCTGTCTGTCTCAAGCAGGAATCATTTACAGTGTGTTTTGGCTAAATTAGAAGCAACAACACGACCAATCAAGTCAGTGTTTGCTTGATTGGTGGAGTTCTTTCTGCATTTTCCATCTCCTACACATATGAGATAATAAGTAAAAGTGTGATTATGCTAGAATTTATGTCACTTAATAGTAAGAGCTTCAGTAAAAAGCTACAGAACTTCTATAGGAGGTTCTATAAGATGTTTCCCGTCTCATCCAAGAAACATCTTTGACTCTGAAGAACTGTCAGATGAAGTCCAGATGACACTGTTGATCATTCTGCTGTCAGTTAGAGCATTTCCCTGCAAATATGTAAATGGTAAATGGTCTGTACTTATATAGCGCTTTTCTCTACCTTAGTGGTTCCAAAGCGCTTTACAATGTGTTTCTCATTCACACATTCACACTCCAATGGTGACAGAGCTGGTGCTAATCTGCCATTGGGAGCAACTTGGGGTTCAGTGTCTTGCCTAGTGACACTTTGGCATGCGGAGGGGCCGGGGATCGAACCGCCAACCTTGTGATCAGTGGACAACCCGCTCCACCACCTGAGCCACAGCCGCCCAAATATGTGGAGTCATCTGTGCAGAAACAGTCTGACGTGATCCATATGCTGCATGACACGCTACACAGACTAGAAAATGCATCTAACCAAGCTGCAGAAACAGTGCTGCACTGCTGTCACGGCTTTCTGAGTGGCATGCAGCTACACAAAGACGGACTGTGATCCGACAAAAGACTCCAAAGAGACACTGAAGGTTCTCAGTTGTACTTGTAGACTGTCTCAAGTGGGAATCATTTGCTGTGTCTTTTTGGGTAAATTAGGAGAAACAGCATCAAATCAGAGTTTCCTTGATTGGCTGCTGTTCTTCATGCATTTTCCATCTCCCACACATACGAAGAGTAAATACGTCATTATGCAAGAAGGTATTTCACTTCATCTCAGTGGTGATTTATTACTGTTTGAGAACAAGTCTGGATGAGAAACAATCCTTTTTAGGTATTGTCTGCTGTGTTTTATTTATTAATAGATCTAATTTTGTATTTGGAGAAGTCATATTAAAGGGTAAATGTTATTACTTTGGTGTAATAACTCCAGTTTGTGGTGCTGCTGAATTATTTGGCTTTATTTATGCTGAGAGGTGTTTCTAATATAAAATATGAAAAGAAACTGCAGTCCTTATATTATGCCTGAAATGTTATTAATGCATCAAAATGACTAGATGTTTTTAAAGATTATAGCATATAGGATGATCACAAAGAGATCATTTACTAATTCTAAAGATAAAACCTATAAGTAAGTCATTAATTACATTCTAATTATGGATATTTGACAGACCAAACACATACAGTGTAAACATCAGAAACAACACTACAGCACTACCTATAATTATCCTAAATGTCAGGCCTGGTAACACTGTAATTACACTGTTATGTTCACAATTGTTCAGTGACAAAAAATGTTAAAAGTTTCACAAAGACACACTTTTGCTGTCACCACCTACAGAGATTAAATTCAGTGTATATGCCGGTTATGACTGTTGGATTTAAATAAAAGCAGCTGCATGTGAACTAGGCGGCTTTAGCAAGAAGCAAAAGTGGCAGATGAACACTATTCACCTCTAAAATTATCATAAACTTGATTCTAAACTACATTTATAACAGCAATCGACGTGTTGGTTGACAGAAAATTATTAAGCAACTATTTTGATAGTTGTTTGATGGTTCATTTTGATACATTTCAAAGAAAAAAATTGAAATTCTGCTTTTTCAGTTTGAGGATTTGCTGCTTTTTTGTTATTTATGTAACTGTAAATCGAATATATTTGGAGTTTGGACTGTTGGTCTGATAAAATAGGGTATTTGAACATTGTGTTCTGTCTTTTCTGTATAGAATAAACAAATATTGTCTTAACTTGAGTTGGTAATGGAAATAATTTTAAGATTTTAGAACCTAACCTGGTTGTTTAAACCAGTGGTTCTCAACTGGTGGGTCGGGACCCAAAAGTGGGTCACAAAGCCATTTTTGGAGGGTTGCAGAAGCATGACCCCGCCAAAAAAGTAGTGGTATGAAGTCTTTTATTTTAAAGGACGTGTTTCTTCTGACACACTTTGCTTTCAATAGCAGGATATTTAGTGGTGGTGACACCAGTATTTGCCCACTATTAACCTCTAGATTTGGCTCTGCCAGCTTATTGGGTTAATTTATGCTACAGCAATCCAAAAATATATGAAAATGTGCTCAAAATCTGTCAAAATGGGCCAAAATATGCCCCAAACTTGGCAAAAGCGTCCAAATATACCAAAATTAGCAAAAAATAAAAAAATGTTCCTAAATTGTGTAAAAATGCGTTGAGACTACACCCAAATACATCTTAATTTGTTAAACTTCAAAAATTTGGGTCGTGACCATTATTAATAGAGACATAGTGGGTCCTGAGACTGGACCAGTTGAGAACCACTGGTTTAAACTATGTTGAATGTTGGGTTTGTTGTATTGCAAATGCATTGGATTGCACTTGTTTTAGCTATTTCATAAACTTAAAAGTAAGTATTTAGCTTAGAATTTATCATTTTGCCTACAAAACATTTAATAATACATTTTATTGGAGAGTTATTGCCAAACTACTTGATAAATGCAGCCATGTGGCACCTAAAGAAGTGTTTTTTGAACCTGCACAGATCTGGTGATGCACTGTTTCTGTTCAGAGAGAGCTTCCCTGGTTATTTTGATAGATTTTGTCCTCTCAAACTCAGCCTGGATGCACCACCTGCAGAAAATCAGCAGTAACAAGCCAGGGAGGAAAGCCATTATAGGAGCACTCTAACTTAATCTGAAAACCTGATTTAACCGCCAACACTCGGAGTCATGAAAGTTTTTCTCCCACCCAGATGCAGTCTCTGCCCATGGAGGTGGGAAGCAGCAGCAGCAGCAGCAGCAGCAGCTCGGTGGTGCAGGTGTGCTTCCCCAGCGCTCAGGCCTCGGTGCTGGACAGCCTGAACCGGCAGAGAGAGGACGGCCGGCTCTGTGACCTCTCCATCCACGTCCAGGGCCAAGTGTTCAAGGCCCACCGCTGCGTCCTGGCCGCATCCTCACCTTACTTCCATGACCAGGTGGGTGTGCTGGCTGGTCATGTCACTGCTTTTGTAAATGATGGAGATCTGACATTCACTAATTAATATAAAAGCTGCATGGAGTCAAATGTGTACATTCCTGAGTAACTATTCAACCTCCTGTATGAACAGTTTGTGTTTTAGGAGTTATATTGGGTTTTATCAGCGCTGAAGAGGATCAGCTGTCACAGTTTGAGCGACTATGACAGCTTAATTGAGCATATTTTAGCATTTAAAACACCAGGACAGGCTAATGAGTATTTTTGCAAAGGGAGACAGGTGACAGGACTAGTCCTACGTATCTTTAAATATATCAGGTGAAGCTCAGAGACACATTCTGTGACAACAAGCCTCAGTCACTGTCAGTTTAGTCTAGTCTCAGTAAAACACACCTGAGCCTCTGTTTTTGGTTCTTGATGATGGTTTACCTCTCAACCGACGGGATTCTTTAGTTCTAATAGACTGATGGGGAGTCCTAGATGTTTATTGTCCTCCCCACACGGCTAAACGCTCATTAACAACCAAGGACAAACATGCATCAAGGTGTGAATGATCTCAGGACTGCATTATAAGTACCTGATCATTGTTGCACAGACATCATCAGATAAATGTTACATCTATTTAAAAAATCTTTTGTGTTCATATTAAGACACCTGAAATTGGATTAAAAAAGCAACATCTGAGGTTGTAAATTGTATACTTTATTTATGCCTTCAACACTGTGCAATATCTTGTGAACGCTTTAATGGAATTTCTTCAAATTTGGTATAAACGTTGACTTTTTGGTCACATAGCCAAAGAAATTCAGCTCCATGTCTTTTCTTAGACACTTTTCCTTGACCTTAATGGAAAACATTAAGGTACGATGTTTCATGAGAACGTTGGAAAAGACAGTTAAGCTGCACTAACTCTACATAATCATGTGGTGGTGGATGTTGTTGATGTGTGTACAGTATAATCTCCTTAAATTATGTAAAGGATCATCCAGTGTATCTCATACTGAAGGCGATAAGGAAAGGGAAGCATTAAAGCAGCTTTTATTAGCATTTAACCCGCTCTGTCATGGCTGCCAGTTACATGCTTCGGGGTTGTTTCACTCAGTTAGAAAAAAAAGACTAATTATCTGCAGTCAGGGATGAACTGATCAGAGTTTGGCGCACAAAGGTCACCGTGATCCTGCAAAACGCGTTTTCAGCCGTAACACAATAATTCATACGCTAATTATGACCAGATTTCACACAAATGTCTCTTTGGATAAAACGTTAGAGTGATGGCATTTTATGTGCAAGAGGTAAGCTTCACTGTGGCGCCCTAATGTTCTGCAAAAATGCTTTCTGGCTGTTATTCAACACCGCAACTCGGGGATGAAATGGAAGACTGTGACTGTGTTTTGATTCTGATTCTGTGACGCTATTCCTGGGCGCCCATCTGTGGATTTCTTTTAACTTCTTCGCCACATGCTGTATGTTGTAGGAGTACGGAAAGACAAGGATGTAAACTGCAACGTCACCGGAGGCACTAGGCTAGTTTTCTTATAAGTATTTCTACTTCTAGATCTAAGTTTTGGACAAACCAGAGACATAAAAACTGACTAAAAACCTTGCTTGTCACATGCTCATACAGTGAAATGCGAAGTGTCTGTTCCACAAGGCTGTGCAATAACAACAAGCTAAATGATTTTAACTCAGGATAAGAAACTGAATAAAACAGAGTGCAAATTAAGAATTAGGAGAATAAAGGCCTGCAGTGTGACAGCAGCCTCACGCAGTCATTTTTTATATTTTGATTGTTCTATTTCAAGAGAGCCTTACTCATCTGCCAAAGAGCTCCATACTGACACTTGGTGGGAGGTTGTATCGGACCCCTGTGATGTGTCTGAGGGGCTGGCAGACAGATTGTGTCTGTAGACGCCAGAAATTCACTAGGACTTGGATTGTGACCAGGAGTTTCATTTAGCAACATGGTGTGAAACAAGAGACGGAGAGGAGAGTTGGAGGGGCAGAACAAATCATTACAAACTGACAAAGGTGTCACTGTGGTGTATTGATCTCCACCCGCCTCCAGGTACTACTAAAGAACATGTCCACGGTCTCCATTCCGGCGGTGATGGACCCGCTGGCGTTTGAGAGCGTGCTGAGCTGCGCCTACACTGGTCAGCTCCGGATGCTGCGCGAGGACATCGTCAACTACCTCACGGTGGGCAGCGTCCTGCAGATGTGGCACATCGTGGACAAATGCACCGAGCTGCTGAAGGAGGGCCGAGCTGCGGTGGCGGGAGGAAGCGGCGGAGGGGGAGGAGGAGGCGGCGTGCAGGATGGAGCGGGTGGAGGCGGAGGGTCAGCCAACCCCGGGTGCAGCAGCAGCAACGGCGACGGCGGTGCAGGTGGAGGTAACGGAGCTGGAGGTAACAGTGGTGTCGGTCAAGTCCAGGCTGCAGAGTCCAACGAGCCCCAGCGAGCCTCCCAGCCCCCCAGCCGCCCCTCGGTCAGCGAGAGCCAGAGTCCCAGCAGCACCAACTACTTCAGCCCCAGAGACGGCAGCAGTTTTGGGGGAAGCGGAGCAGCTGCAGCCGGAGCTTCAGTGGACGGAGGCGCGGCGAGCAACACCCCCAGCTACTGCACGCCCTCGGGAGGAGAGGAAGCCTTCCTCATTGAGGAAGAGGAGGAGGAGGTGGAGGAAGAAGAGGAGGAGGTGTTGTACCACCAGAGGAAGAGAGGAAGAGGAGGAGGCAGCGGGAGGAGGAAGAAAATGAGCTCGGTGTCGGAGCAGGAAGTCGGGGTCAGCGACAGCTTTGGTGTGTCGTCCTATCAGGTGAGTGATGCTCCTTCAGTTCATCAAATCAAATCAAATCAAATCAAATTTTATTTATACAGCACTTTTCATACAAAAAGAATGTAACTCAAAGTGCTTCCCAAAATAAAAACATACAGTAGAAAAATATCACAGAAAGAAAACCCGCTCCCTCCCCCCAAACACACACATAGAGCAACGTACCCACAATCGGTCCCACGCACACACACACACACACACACACACACACACACACACACTCACCCACAGAACCACAAACGCTACCGTTACTATTAGCATGGTGACATTGCGAGGCACTGAGGAACCATGAGGAAAAAACCACCTATGGGGAGCTCATCCACACTGAGAGGAATCGCAGCCCACGCCCACAGGGAGCGCTGCCACCACAGAGACCCCCGACCCAGAAAGACCGGGGTAGACTCCACACGCATGGTACAGAGCCCCCCGGTCCTCTGGGCCTCCGGGGTCCCCAGGGCGACCCCCCCCACGCGGGCAGACCAGCCACACCTCCCAGCGTGGAGGCCCCCAATGAGGAAGACACTGGAGCTAAAACTGGACAATAAAAAGGGCTAAAAGCTAAAAGACAAAAGAATAAAAAGAGCTAAAGGCTAAAAGACAGTAAAATAAAAGACCTAGAAGCTAAAAGACAAATAAATAAATCAATAAATAAAAAGAGCTAAAAGACAAAACAATTAAAAGAGCTAAAAGCTAACAAACAGACTAAGAGACATCAGTTAAAAAGCCATCAAGTTCATCAAAAGTTTGTTCATGTTTGTGTCTCTCAATAATCTATATGTTTTCACCACCTTTATTTATCTTTACTATATTACAAAAACTAAAAAGTCATGTCTATCTCCAAAAATATATCTCCAAAATTAATAACACTGTAGGGATTTAGCCAAAAGATCTGTGTATATTATTTAATACTACAACTTATAGTACTGTAGTGTTCGGCTTTATTGTCATTTAGTTACGGTAATCTCTATAATGAATAACAATGTAGGGTCTTATGTCAATATGTTTTGCAGTCCAGTATCAGAAGTATTTCATATACTTTTTGTAGCGTTAACCACATCCTAAATAACACTACAGGGTTTTAACTGTTAGTACCTAAATTCTCCAAAGTAATTGCATTCAGAGAAAATAGATTTCAATGAGTAAATTTCAGCTGATTCTATTTATAATTTCACTGGCTGTTCATTCTGGATTGTTCCTTATCAGGGAACTGTTAGGTTGATAAAATAGTTCTCAGACAGTCTTTTGAAGTTTAACAAATGAACTTGTGTTTTTGGGTTTTGAAAATGTTTCACTTCATATCCAAGAGAACTGAGGAAGCTTCTTGTATGAGAAATGAAACAAAAAGAAAAGTCCAGCTGCCTTTGATTGAAGAACTTAGATTCTACACCGACACAAAGTTTTCACCTACAACAAATAACAGAAATGCTACGTTTACTGTACATAACATGAAATCTCTCAACTGAAAGGACGGAGAGGATTCTGCATTGCCTCTGCAGAAGCGTCCGACCTACAGCCAGCCCAGCATCATGCCCCGTAAACAGTGGGTGGTGGTGAAAACCGAACGCACGGAGGACGACGACCTCATTGTGGTGTCGGGGGAGGAGGGGGGAGAAGACGAGGAGGACGAGGAGGAGAGGGAGATGGAGCTGACACGAGAGAGGGACCGAAGCGACTTCAACATCTCCAACGTTAGGAGCCTTTCAGCCGAGCTGGGGGGCCGAGCTGAGAGCGACATGGACTCACAGGTGAGCTGAAACCGTCTCCAGGGCCTCTCTGTGATGATAGCATCAAAAGGAACCTGAAGTCACAAGAATGGCAAAGCTTGATTGGTCAGACTGGACACAAACAATTTTGAAAAGTTACATGTTTTTCTACATTCATGCTTGAACATAAACAGAATGTACAGACACTGAGCATACAGTCTATAGAGGATATAATGTAAAATTACTCTTCTTTAATGCTTTAGAATTTTGCAAAAAATGTCCCATTGCAGTAAAATCAAGTTGTACAGATAAGTTTTTCTTTCCAGTGTATTCATTACAGATTTAAAAAGCCCTTTTTGTCTGTCTGTAGGTGGATTACTGCCAGTCTTCAGAAGACTACCTCAAGTTTGAAGGCAGTCTAATGGAACAGACATTAGCTCAGCACCTTCATGACAGCGCTACGGGTCAGAGCCAGAACGCTAACCGAGCCGTGTCAGCGCTGCTGGGTCAGGTTCAGTCTGCAGCCACGGCCCGAGCCCAGCTCTTCCCCCTGGACATGCAGGGGAACCAGATCCTCCTCTACAGCCAGGCCTCTGGACTCTCCCTGGACGCTGCTGCGCCCCCCTTGGGGATGGCAGGTGGTATGATCGGAGGAGCCTCTTTTAAAGGACCCGGTCTGGAGCACGGTGCGGTCCACTTGTCGGTGCAGGGGGGTTTGGGGGTCGATGGTACGGACAGCGGGGGGATGGGAGGTGGAAATGGGTGCGGTGGCAGCAGCGGCAGCTCTGGGGGTTCAGGGAAAGTGTTCATGTGCCACTGTGGGAAGACCTTCACCCACAAGAGCATGAGGGACCGCCACATTAACATGCACCTGGACCTGAGGCCCTTCCACTGCCCTGTCTGCGCCAAGAAGTTCAAGATGAAGCATCACCTCACGGAGCACATGAAGACGCACACGGGCCTGAAGCCGTACGACTGCCTCGGCTGTGGGAAGAAGTTCATGTGGCGCGATAGCTTCATGCGGCATCGGTCGCACTGTGAGAGGCGCAGCGGGCTGGGAGAGGGCGGCGAGGGCGGGAGCAGCAGCGACGGAGGCCGGAGAGGAGGAGGAGAGGATGGGCCTGACTTGATTTCCTCCCCTCACCTCCTCCTGTCTGCAGGTGAAGGTGCACAGAGCGGCATCCTGGGAGGAGGAGCGAGGGGAGGAGCATCTGTTTCACATCTTTCTGCTGCTGTTCTGTCACCGCAACACACCGGCGTCTCAGCTGCAGGAAGCAGCAGCAGCAACAACAGTGTGAGTAACAGCAGCAGTGCTGCTCTGAGCAACAACATTTCTGCGACGGGGGCCCTTCTAGGGATCTCTTCGAGTCCGGGTCAGGGTCCAGGATCTGGGATGTTCAGTGGTCTCGGGTTAGGTCGGAGTGTCTGTGATGAAGACGTGTGTGAAGTCAGTGCCAATGAAAGTAGCGTGACTTAAATCAAAAGTGTGTGTTTCATCCAACGGGTGCCTCTTTCCCAGCAAACTGTCGTGCTTTTGGTTCCTGCTGCTGTTTTGAAAATATTTTGTTGGAAGCTTAGTGCTTCACTGGAAACAGCGTTTCAAGCAGACAGTGTACTTTGTCCAGAAAACAGGCGAGGCTCCCGTTGGACACACAACCTGAAGGACCTGTAATGTTTACAGAAAATGACACTTTGAGATTCCAGTCGACTGTTGTGGCGTGAAGTTTCTGAAACAGACTTGTGGTTTTGCTGATGCCATCGTAAGTCATCCGCATTTCTCACAAAGACTTTAGGAAACTTGCCTCCGAAACGTGGCCTCATAAAAATGGACATTTTGTCTCTGAGTAAGCTATTGTTTAAATATCTGAGATGTTATTAGAGTTTATTTTTTTGGTTTTGTGAGAGAGAGAGTTTGTGGAGAGGAAACAAAAAATGACAGTGCTTCACTAACTGTGACCTTCTGTGGCAACATTATAATATCAGTAGAGTAGAAAAATGGCTGTTCTAAATTGCTGTGATTTTCTGCAGTATTGTATTGTGACACATTTCTGTAATCAGATCAAAAACACAAATCTGCAAAACAAATTAGAAATGAAGGAAAAGATTCCGTTCATGTGGTGTTATTTTTCTAAACAGGCACAAGGACTTTAATAGATTACATGAAACTCACTCAGCTGACTTCATCAAACTCCTCTGAATTAAGAAAAAGCAGAGAAGTTGCAGATTTGTGTGTTGTTTTCTTGGGTTTCCTCACAGCAGCGGTGATGGATCTTTTCCTGCCTCAGTGTCAGATGTAACAAACTTAACTGTCAGCACTGCCAAGTTGTTTTCAGTGATACTGGTTGTGCTTTTGTTGAAGCTCGTCCCGCGTTGCAGTTGAGACACAGATATTTATCCTCATCACTGACCGACCTCAGTCACGTCCACAGGGACGGACGTTTGCCAAACAGGAACCCTTTGGTCTTTTGGCTGCTTATTTATTCGTCTCTGCCAACCTGTACAGCTAATTAGCTTGAGCCTTATTCAGACGTGGTTTTTCAAAACTTGATGTTTGGTTGTTGTAGCAAAAGCTAGATCTGTTTTACCGTCGTGGTTCAGCTCTGCATAATCAGCCACAACATTAAAACCACCTGCCTAATGAAGAACCTTAAAGGAGCCACTGGAGGAGGATCCTTCAGGTGCTGTAGTTTGCATGGTGAGGCCTCTGTGTGTCCCACAAATGCTGTAGTAGATGTGGATTTAAGGAGTTTGGAGGCTGGGTCAACAACTGAGGCTCTTGGTTGTGCTTCTCGAGCTGTTCCTAAACAGTTTTTGAGGAGTGTTCGGCCACTATGTCCTGCTGCTGCCAGTAGTGCTGTTGTTACGTGTTAAGGCCGTGTGCTTCGTCTGCAGCAGTGTTTAGGTGGGTGTTATGTGTCAAAGTAACATCCAGCAGAGCATTCACTGTAACGAGATGTTCGGTTCCTCACCAGTCGGTGGTTTTAACGTCGTGGCTGGTCGCTGCGAACTCAACCTGTAACTGATAAGCTCATAACTTCCCCCCCTGCAGCTCTGACAGCAGGAGGCGGCTGATTTACAGTTTTGCTGCTGCGTTCACTTTCTTACGTTGATGTTCACAGAGTTTTTGCGCTTCGAGGAGTATTTTATCATCACTGTAAATATATAGAGATATATGCCATTCACCCATCGGACCCGCGGCGGAGTTGAAACGCTGCTGCCGTCTGGTCTGCTTTGAATCGGTTGTAGAGGAAGTATGTGAAAGTGTTCTCCACTGGGTTCTCCACTGGGTTCTCCACTGCATCTGTTTGGCCTGATGAAAAGCATCACAGTGGTCTTATTAAAGCTATACAGGATACCTCCTCTGAATGGGTGGCAGAGTGGTTTTGGACCCAAATGGAAAGAAAACCTCATTTTTCAGTAGCACACAAAGAAGTCATGTGATTCTTCAATTTAACACTTCTGTTATTTTTACTCGTGGTTTTTTCTTCTTCTTCTTTTTGCAATATGTTCAAAAGCATCACTGAGTCACACAGGTCCTGACCTCCCAGAAGTGAGTAAATGTTGAGAGAGTTTACATGTTCTGGCTCGTTATATGCAGGACTTATCGTATATTTATGACACTAATAAACACAATAATAATGAAACATAGTAGAAGCTTAGACTGAAGGTGTTTCACATGGAGGAGATGATCTGAATAGATTCTGACGCATCTTTCTGCATAAATTTAAATAATAATGAGAGCCTTCCCAAAAAATATTAACTTAAAGTTAAAATCGATGCCACATAAGTTGGTGTTTTATGTTTCCTTATGAGCTAATTGGCTTAATTAGGAGGAAACTGATTGTTCCTCTTATGTAGTAAACGTTCTGAGTAGATTTTAATGTGCCTTGCTGCATAAATTTGCATATTAACGAAGTAAAAGTAAAGTGGTCTTTTGTCTCAGACGTCATTATCAGATTAAAGTAGCGTTTTTCTCTGTGTGTCTTCAGCAGCAAGCGGTTTTAGTTTTGTTTAGTGCCGACGCTGAAGGAAGCACTAGTTTGGATCATGAACCAAAGACATGCTGGCTGAGAAGACTAGATGAACAGACTGAGATCAAGCTGAGACTTCTTTTTGGAACAGCTGCTGTTCCATTGAAATACAAAATTACAACAAATTGACCCGTCAAACACCATTATTACTGTATTTCCTCAAAGTAAATTGAATTAATTGCACAGAAAATTACGCTGTGGAAGTTTTTTTTGCTCATCAAGTAAATATAGAAGACATTAAATTGGTTAATTGGCTCGTTAAGTCTAAAGTAAATGTTAAAAAAATAAGGAAAAAATGAGGATGTACTATCAGTCATTTGCCTTCTTAAAGCTGATAATAAATTGTTGATAATGATAAATAAAAAAAGATAAATTATTTAATTAAATCATCATTATCTGTAGTCTGTAGCCACGTCTGTGCTGCTGCTGAGTAAGTATTTGTGTTTCAAGCTCCGTGTTACTTGTGAGAGTTCAGGGCTTGCAGCTGGTCTCATGATGCTGAACGCAGCTCAGTTTTACCGTCAGTCTGTCTGCTGACGTTCTTCAGTTCTTCACTGTTCACAAACACCAGGTTCTGTTCTTCTCTGTGCTGCTTCAGGTCTGTGCTGTGTCTACACTGGGATGCCGTAGTTAATATATAAAGTCAGTGCTGTTATAACATCAGTGCTGTGTGATGCGTTTAGGGACCATGGTTTTACTACTGACTGTGCTGCAGATACGCAGTAGAAATACTGTTCTGTTTGTTTTCACACTAAAATACTCACTGAGGGCTCTTTTCCTCGACTGCAAGAACTTAGATATCTGTAATAATTAGCTTTCTGAAGTGCTGCTTACATTCGTTTAAAAGATTTATCAGAAGACACAGCTTTAGAACTTGTTGTAATGTAAACTAATTCTATCCCACGCAGCTCTTTAATGCTTTATATCGAGACGCCATGTAGTTAATCCATTTTAAATCATCATTTTTCATTCGCTTGAAACATTTTAAATCATAAATATGGATATTTTAAGGGCAGCTTTGAGTGTTTTTAGTTGTGTTTCAGTCGAGCTCATCTCCTGTTGCTTCAGTCTGTTCAGAGCTGTTTAGACACCATCTTGAAAAGCATTTGATATCTTAAGCTAAAATATAAATATATATATAAACATATTTTATGCTATCATATCAGAGAAAGTCGAGCAGAAACTGTTATAATAATTTGAGGATTTGAGGCAGCATTAAACTGAAGTTGGATTAAACTGCAGGTAACCATAGTAACAGTACTGATGCTGATGTTCAGTGACCTCATGCAGCTGCAGGTTCTCCACCAGGGGGAGCTGTTGAGTTCACCTGAAGACAGGAAGTAACGGCAGCAGTTAAAGGTGGAGTAAGTTGTCATGAGCCATGATGTTGAGTAAATTTGAAGAGTATGGCGGCGGTAAACTGGCGCTTGTTAACCGTATAAACCAGGTGTGGCCAACCCTGGTCCTCGAGGGCCCCTATCCTGCATGTTTTAGATGTTTACCTCTTCCAACACACCTGATTCAAATGATCAGGATCGTTATCAGGCTTCTGCAGAACTTGATGATGAGCTGATAATTTGAATCAGGTGTGTTAGAAGAAGGAAACATCTAAATCATGCAGGATAGAGGCCCTCGAGGACCAGGATTGGACACTTCTGGTCTAAACATTTCAACCAGCTACAACGATCCGTCTCTGGAAACACAGACTCCACCTTTAAAACTGTGCTGTGCGGAACCCAAACATCCGGCCTGTTTTAAAAGATGAGTTTGTTTAAATGATGCCATTGAGAGCAGACCTGTGGCCACAGCTGCTACTGCTGCTAACTGCAGCTACGTCACGGTCAGACCTGTTACTTCACCTACGTTGGTTAACTTCAGTGTAGCTGCAGCACAAAGCAGTCGCTGGTGGAATACCTGGTACACATGACCTCTTAGATGCTTTCAAGCCTGTACGGATGTTTTAAGCATGTGTTTCCTTCTGTGAAGGCTCAGTGTGGATGTTTTATACGCAGGTTTGGAGCTCAGCCTCTGTGAAAGGGCTGCTGGATGTTGTGTGTCTGCTGAAGTGGGGGATCTCCAGTGTTTCTTGTGTAACTGCTGCAGAGGAAAAACCCTGGAGATGTTATGTACGAGAGATGAGTCTGAAGTGAGCCAACGCTGTGGAGAAGTTAGACGTGATCACGGATAACTTTCACTGAGAGTGAAAGAACGTGAACGACATCTATTTGTATGTTTCCTCATCAAGAAGAAGAAGAAGAAGAAGAAAAACACACGACCAGACAAACGTTTCGTGTTCAGATTGTACAGAAAGACCAACATGAACTCGTCCATGTCACGTAGACGGACACAGGACAGCAGTTTATCTCTGACACAGTATGTTTGTGTATTCATGGGCACAGATTTAGTTTAAACGTTGGAACAATAAGGAGCATCAAACACTTCATTTCCTGGATTCTGGTGAACTTTTTTTGTACCAGTTTGTGATTTATGGAGGAAACGTCTGTATTTGTTTAAAGGAACACGACATTTACGGGTTAATTCAAATTCTGTTGGAATATGATGCAGTAAGGTAGATCAGCTCCTCTCATTTCATATCATCTGACACACACGGAGGCCTGATTTACTCCTCTGACCTCTTTGAATGTGCACGTGGCGCCTTTTCACGTCGGTTATAAGTGAAGTCACTGGGAGAGTCTGGACTTTATTAGCTCAAACCTTGTGCACTTTCACAACACATCACACATATCTGTGTTTGACACGCTGAAGAATGAAGACCGCCAGGACTAATGTTGCATCTATGAGTGAACATTTAGCAGTATTTGTCTTTAAAATGAAAGTCATTTGCTTCCTTTATGTTGGTTTTTAAGGACAGATGTAGATGTTGTGTCCAGTCAGAAATCTCTGCCTGTGTATTAAGATGAGACTGCAGCAGAAGTGTAGACATAGAATTTACAGTTTGTGACGTTTGAAATCCCTCAAATAATCAATAAAACCTCAAAAACTTGTTACTGAAAAGTGCAAATTCAGAAACTACAAGAAGAGTTTGATCCGGTGTCACCTCCACATCCTTATTTCTAAAGTTCTGCCCTCCTGAAACAAACTAAATCGACTCCAAGCCAAAGATGGTTCTCGTTTTTAAGCTGTTTCAGGGCCTCAGTTGGCCGACGGGTTAAAGGTCTTGGAGTCCTCGATGCCTTTCAGCGAGAATCAACATGACGAGTGTGTAGTTCTGCAGCTTCCCGTCTCCGTCGCTGAGTGATGGAAGAGCTCAACATTCCTTTTTACGAGAGAAATAAAAAGGCGGAAGGATCAAAGTTGCTGCTGAAAACTAGACTGAAGTATTTTTGTTATTTTTGTACACGCCACAGCTACGCTACACAGATTCTTACATGTCCTCTGACTGACCAGCTGATTGTTGAACAGTGATTACACAACACGACGTTTGTGGTACCAATAACGTCATGAACTCCAGTACATCAGTATTCACCTGCCATGTATCAGAATAATGGATTAATAAATCATTTGGTGAAAATAACGGACTTCTGCTGGTCTGTGTTGCCTTCATCTTTCTGCTGTGAATCTCTAATGCTATCTGAAGTAGTAGAGGAGAGCTGGACTGTTTTTGGTTCTGTTTTACAAAGTTTCCAAGAAGGTTCTTCAGCTCTTACAGTTTATGAGTCCCAGGAATTATTCTGACAAGCATTGTCAAAAATAATTATTGATTAGTCATGATCTTATCTTTGATTAACTCTCTGATCATTTCAGCTACAACTGAACTCTGAATTTATCCCTTCACATCTTGAGTTAATACAAAATAATGTGCAATAACTTGGTGCAGTAACACACTAGTTATTACACTATATATATATATATTTTATTTTCTTAGAAGAAGCACATTTTAAATTTATGCTTATACTATTTCTACTTATGTTAATATTTTTACCACATATATGTCTACTTACATATATGTTGTGCAGTTTATATTTCTTGGGAGAAACTTTAATGTTAGCAATTTTTCAGTAAAGTGTTTCCGATTCTGTTTCTGATGTAAATGACAAAGCACCATCTTTTGCACGTGCTTATGCTGTTTGGGGATTTATAAAACTGACCTGAGTTTTGGATTACTTCAGCCTCCCTCAATGTGCGTGAACATGCAAAATCAAACAATCACTAGTGTTATTTATTTATTTAAAATGCAACATGATTTATGTGTATAGATGTAGATTAATCCTAGACATATTAATTGATAGATGAGAGTCTTTAAACTAAACTAGTTACATCAATTATCAAGTTAACAAGGTGACTTGTTAATTGCTTAAATTACTCTGTTGTTTCACATCTATGTAGTTTTTAGCTCAGTGTTCACTGATATATGTAAAATAGGGAGTCTGTCTGCCCTCTTGTGGACACACTTTGGAACTGCAGCGTAAAGCTTGATAAAATAACTGAAAGTTATACTTCCGGGAAAGTTTCAGACTAAAAGTTTACGGTTGACATGCGACAAAAGCGCATTTTCAATCCGGACTTATTTCTCTGTCATTAAAATCAATCCAGATTGTAGGCTCAATTTATCGCAATTTGATCATTTATTGTTGGCAAAATGCCATACAACACATAACATGTAACACTGGTAACTAATACCGCGCTCAGTTACTCAGCACTCAGTTAAGTGGAGGCTAATATTTCCTGTTAATTGTCACCAAAAGTATCACTACAAGTTACGATAACTAATTTTATATCATTGTGAATAACTTCTGGCTTTAAGTAGCTCAAAATTATTATATTATTATATTATTATTAATTATTATAATTAGCTCCAGTTTGTAGTCTCTGGTGTTCCCATTACACATAACTAGCGTAGGACTCATAAACTGAGCTGGTTTTAGCTAGCGAAAACCAAGTAGATTTTAGCTCACTTAGCTTACTGGATTTAAAGGAGCACAAAAACGTCAAAATGTCAAGAAACTTTCTATGCTTACAAAAAGTCGTATAACACTGACAACTGTGACCTTTTACGTCGCGGCCACTCGTTTTCTTATTTTGAGATTTCAAAATAAAAACGTAAAATAAACCGTTTCCCATTTTTTTCAGTGATAATACAAAATGGAAAACGGGCCCTAATTCATTATCCATTATCCGATTTAATTGTATGTGTTTGTAAATGGAAATGAAAATTAAAATACACCTGTGGAAAACTTATTTCTCTATTTCCTGTTGGTTTTGGCTCCGTGACCCGTCTGACTTCTGATGAGGAGCTAACGATTTAGCTAGCTCTGCTAAATGGCGGAGCTAGCGATTTAGCGCTAGCGACTTAGCGCTAGCTCCGCGACTAGCGCTAAATCGCTACTTTGCTTTCTGGCAAAGCTAGGGAAACAGAAAACTTCCCCAAAAACGTCCCGAAAAGCAGCCGAACGCTAGCGACTTAGCGCTAGCGGCGGAGCTAGCGGCACCACAAGGTCCCTCTTCCTTCCTCACTTATCTAGCGTAATCTTACCTGTTGACCTTAAGCGTTTTATTTTGAAATAAGTTTCTTACCAGAAGTACGTTTAGATGTTATTATATCTAACTTTATAGTGGTGTTGCTGCAGTTACACAGTGTGTCCACAAGAGGGCGGTTAAATGCCCAATTATAAAAGCAGGAATGGACAAACAAGTTAGGAAAAACTAAATAGATGTTTTCCAGCAGAGGAAAAAGGGAAGTTAGGAAAAGATTATTCTTACGTTTCTGTATAGTTAACGAAGATGCCATTTAAGAAGGTACATTTTCAGCCGTGAGCCATAACTTCTGTCAGTACCACAAAATTGTCTCCAGTTTGCTCCTTGTGTTTTTATAACAAATGTAGGACGAACAAACTGGGCTGGATTTTGTGAGCAAAATACAAATTTAGAATAAATAAAGAATATTCTCTCTCAGCTCAACACTAATTAGTAAACTTCTGTGTTTGGCTTCAGCAGGTTAAATCTTTAGTCTGGATCAGAGCTCAAAGGTTTAATATTTTCAATGAACAACAAAAGATAAGCATTGAAAATTACTTGGGCTTCCATCATGTCCAAGTGAAAACAGATTTCTACAAGGTAATCTCATTTAATGAAAAGATACATGTGTCTTTATACTGCAATACATGAAACACATTCACTTTTACATGAAATGGGTATTTTTTGTAAAATTTTTTTGTCAAAAAAGCCAAATAAAATTGACCCCAATTCAATGCAGCCATTATACACTCTATACTGCTCACTAATTCTGCCCCAGAGTGCTGAAGGGATGTGCTATTCAGCTGTGTGGGATTTTCCAGCACATCTTCAACTTGAGCCTGAGCCAGATGGTTGCTCCTGAGCGATGGAAAACCTCATGCCTGGTTCCTGTGCCCAAGAAGAAGAATCCCAACACACCTAGTGACTACAGACCTGTGGCCCTGACGTCACATGTTATGAAGTCACTGGAGAGGCTCATCCTGAGGCACCTCCGCACAGTCGTCAGATCATTACTGGACCCCCTGCAGTTTGCGTACCAGCCCCATAGGGGAGTGGAAGATGCCATCATCTTCATGCTGCACAGAGCTTACTCCCACCTGGAGGAGGCAGGCAGCACTGTGAGAGTCATGTTTTTTGACTTCTCCAGTGCGTTCAACACCATCCGGCCTGCCCTGCTCAGTGATAAGCTGCTGGATATGAAGGTGGAGGCTCCACTGGTGGCCTGGATCAACAACTACCTCACAGGCCGCCCACAGTATGTGAGGCTTGGGGACACTACTTCTGACACCATTGTGAGCAGCACGGAGGCGCCACAGGGGACGTTCCTGTCTCCCTTCCTGTTCACACTCTACACCTCAGACTTCAGGTTCTGGTCACAGTCCTGCCACCTGCAGAAGTTTTCAGACGACTCTGCCATTGTGGGCTGCATCAGCAGAGACCAGGAGACTGAGTACAGGAGTGTGGTGGACAGGTTTGTGGAGTGGTGCGGACTTAATCACCTACAGCTCAATGTCTCTAAGACAAAGGAGCTGGTGGTGGACTTCAGGAGACTGAGGACCCGTCTGAACCCAGTCTCCATCAACGGAACAGAGGTTGACATTGTAGACCACTACAAATACCTGGGTGTCCACATAGACAGCAAACTGGACTGGACTGTGAACACAAATGCCGTTTATAAGAAGGGTCAGAGCCGACTGTACTTCCTCAGGAGGCTCAGATCCTTCAACGTCTGCAGAAACATGCTGCAGATGTTTTATCACTCGGTGGTCTCCAGCGTCATCTTCTACGCTGTAGTGTGCTGGGGCAGCAGGCTGAAGGCAGCCGACACCAACAGACTTAACAAGCTCATCAGGAGAGCTGGCTCTGTCCTGGGGGTGGAGCTAGAGTCTGTGGTGGAGGTGTCAGAGAGGAGAATGCTGAGGAAGCTGCTCAGCATCCTGGATGACACCTCTCACCCCCTGCATGAAACACTTAAGTCCTGCCAGAGCACCTTCAGCCGTAGACTGAGACCACCGAGGTGCACCACAGAACGCCACAGGAGGTCTTTCCTACCTGTGGCAATCAGACTGTATAATTCCTCCCCTTTCTGCAGGGGGGATACACAATGAACACACCTATGCAACACTGACTTGGACTCATTTATGACTCAACACTATGTGCAATCCATACCATAAACACACTTGTCACTTTTCAAACTACTGTATATATGTATATATTTTATTTTATTTTATTTTATTTTATTGTATTTTATTTTTCTTATTAAGGCACTGTTCTTCTCTTTGTGTTTGTGCTTCAACTGTACTCTGGCAACAGAATTTCCTTCGCAACAGAATTTCCTTCGGGATTAATAAAGTTGATCTTTATCTTTATCTTTATCTTTATCTTTATCTTTATCTTTATCTTTATATCTGTCTTACTGTGTCGAGGTTTGGGGAAACACCTACAAAACCACTCTACAGCCAATATGCACAATACAGAAAAGAGCAATAAGATCAATAAACAATGCAGGATACAGAGATCATACAAACCCACTATTCATAAAAACACAATTGTTGAAGTTTATGGATATAGTCAAATTCAAAACAGCGCAAATAATGTACAAAGCAAGAAATAATCTATTACCAAAGAATATACAGGGAATGTTTACAGAAAAGGAGGGTGGATACAATCTAAGGGGAGACCTAAACTTTAAAAAACCAAAGACTCGAACTACAATGAAAAGTTTATGCATGTCGAACAGTGGGGTGATTCTGTGGAACAGTCTGGAGAAAGAATTAAAACAAAGTAGCAACATAAATCTGTTTAAAAAAAGGTACAAAAACATATTATTACACAAGTATGTGGAAGAAGAACATTGTTAATGGAGGATGGTCAGATATATAAATATAAATAAAATAGTGTTGGGTGTTATATTGTAATTAACTTAATATAGGGTAAATATTTAAAGGGGATAGTTATATTGTATGCATGTGTATATATTATGTATTTCTATGGATATCTGCGCAGTATATTATAGTATATTGTATTAGGTAGTTGCATTATATCATAGTATATTATATTGTATTGTGTTATATTACTGTGTTATACTGTATTGTACTGTGTTGTATTGTATTATATTGTGTTATATTATATTATGTTATATTATATTGTATTATATTATATTATATTGTGTTATGTTATGGTATAGTACAGTATATTATATTATATTAAAGTCGAGAAATGGTTAAAAAACAAAAAAAACAAACAAAAAAAACAAAAAACAAAGGGGTATGACTTCAAAAAGTGTCTACTTCTCCCTACTCCTTTTTCGAACCATTTGCTATGTTTTGTTATGTTTTCTTTTTTTTTTCATTTGTTTTTTTATTATTTTCTTTGTTTTTTTCCTTCCTTTGTATGTACAAAGAACATATTTTATTTTATACATGTTCGAAATAAACATTCATTCATTCATTCATTCATTCATTCAATGTTGAAAAGCAATAACAGGAGAAAGGGGGAAGAATACTGTTAATAGGCTCTGTGTTTTGTACATGATGCTTCTACCCTGTAAAGTTATATAGTGTTTTACCTGCCGTCTCAGACATCATCAAAACCGTGCAGCCCTAAAACTCATCTCCAAAGTCCAGGAAACTATGGGGAGTTCAGAAAATGTTAGTTGGATGTGTTTTGGATTAGGAAGTAGCTGGAAAGCTTTTAACAACCTCAGTGTGCAAATAAATCTTAGGTTGAACATGGCAAATAATCTGCTTGGATTTCCTTTACATAAATGGAGGTTTAATCATCTCAATATTCAGATGTTGCAGCAACAATAATGCTGTTCATCTGTCTTACAGTGGTGCTGCAATTTAGCTGCAAACGCACCAGATCAACCTTTTCTTGCCCAAACATCTCAGCTCAGCGTTAGTAGGTCACCACGGAGAACTCATGAAGAACATTCACATGGGAGATCACATGTAGCCGTGCATCAACGACTGGAACTGATGTGACATTTTGGTCACAAAGTGCCCGACATCAGCTAAAATCAGAGTCAGCACAGATCTGGTGCAATTTGTGAGAACATGAACGAGCTGAGGACAGTCGCCGTTGTAAAACTACTTAAACTGAGTAAAAACTAATCTGCTGCCTTCGTGGAACAGACACAGACTTCTTTCACTGTAAAAATGTATTTAATGTAAAGTTCGAGAACATTTAAAAATGCAAATGAGCAACACAAAGACTGTATTTAACAAAATGTATCATTTATTTCAATATCAAAAATGAAAAAGAAAACAAATTCACAGTGAATGATGGATCACTCCGCTGCATAAAATAGATTGTAGCAAAGACAACTACATTCCAAGACTTTATTTTAGCAACTCTGAAAAGAGCATTTACCCCAAAATATCATTTCACCTATGAGGTAAAATTGAATAAAAATGGAATTCAGAAAGGAATAGCAAAAATTGGGATTTTTATCAGGATAAAAGATAGAAAACACCAAAAGGTTCAGACATCCATCACCATTCTAGTGCTCTGCTGCACAGCGACCATTCTAACAACTTATATTGAATAAAGGACACAGTACACACCACCCACAAAACATCTCATTCATCGAATGCTGGAGATATTCAGTGCCACACTGTCTGACGTGGAATTAAACTACAACTAGAAAAAAAAAGAAAAACTTCATCTTAAATACAGCAGGGATGGAGAAATATGAATTCTGATGGCTACATTTGGAGAGGGACAGGTAGAATTGTTTAGAATCAATGCTTTTTCAGATGTGCAAAAGGAGACGTTTAGCTTCCCTTCCTTGGCTGTTTGTTGTGAGGAAACATTTTCTGCTTTAAAAGATAAGGCTGGTATTACTCTGAATTTTTCTCAGTGTCAACCAAAAGATGTTAGTCTGTACTTCCCTACTGTCTTACCCTGTTTTCAGCCCAATAAGAACTAGAATCTTTAAAAATAAAAAGTTCTACTTTCGCTGTTTCTTTAAATGGCTGGGTACTGTGGTTTATAGCATACATTACATAAAAAGGAGTAAATATTGCATTTGCTTGCGAATATTTTCAGAGCCAGATTAATTTGCATTTCATGGGGTTTGAGAAATTGTGTCAGAGTGAGATACAGTGTGACCATGACAGTAAGGAAACACGTGGCTCACTGGCTGTTTTTAATAGTTTTTTGACAACATCTGACCTCACAGCAGACATTTAATACACAGAAAAAATGGCTGAATTCCATTTTTGGTGTTTAGGCTTATTAATGCTATGAGTCCCACCTGTTATGAGAATTAAAATGTCTGCCATGAAAAAGGTAAGAGGGAATAAGATCAAACATCACCAACACAAACAACACTTTAGTTCATTGAGAGTTTTGCCCTTTTTGTTGGGTTTGTTGACAAAGAGAAAAATATCAACTACTGTCAGCCTTATCCTTCAAACATCTGCTCCTAAAGCTCCCAGGAAAATAATCAGTGAGGCAGCAGAAGCCACAGAAACTAACTAACTACACTGTAAATCTTAAATAGAAATCAGTTTGGAGAGGAAATATGAAGGAAACCATTTCAAACTGTCAATGTTTTCCCATTATCACTGCTGAAGTCCAGACATCTGGCTAACAGAGTGCTAATCACCACACAGCTCACTCACATCATAAATAAAACAGCAGATAAAACATTGTTTGAGACCATTCGTTCCCTGCCCAAAAAAACTCAGTTGAAATACGAAATGTAAACAGACTGGAGGCGAGCTAACGCAGCCGTCGTCGGTCGAGTTTCTGTGAAACAAAAGCTCACCGTGTGCACCACAACTCAGGTCTTATTGTGAGGCACTGATTTTACCTACAACACACGACTATAGTTCAGGGTTCAAAATAAAGGACAATCATCCCAGGAGAAGTATTTTAAGCAAAAAATATATATTAGTGCTTCTACCGACTGGACATCAGAAGCCGTAGCAGTTTGGCTGCTCGTGTCACAGTAAAGTGTCACCATACTGCACCATAAAGTGAGATAAGACAGTCGTGGTCCACGTCAGCCGACTGTTTCCCTGCATGGAGAAAATGCAAACTGGATTCCGTGATGCACACAGCAGAGGCGCAACAAAAACATCCCACAACTTCCTGTTTCAGCTGGCCTCCCAACTAATGTCGGGTTACTATTATTTTATAGAAGTCCTTTACAAAAGCAGCTGTCCTGGCGATTGTTTGGTGTTTTGTAATCAAGTGACCGAAGCTACAAACTTCACAGCTTCCCAGTTGTCCACAGCTGTGAATGGCTGCTGAGATTTCTGTCAAAACTTGAAAGGGACTGTTTAAGTTGTATTTATATGAGCACCTTCGTGATTCCGAGCTGGAAGAAGAAAAACATTCAGCCTCTTCCTCTACATACGAGCCAGCGGACAGGGATGCTCTTTGGAAATGCGTACTTTACTCCAGAGGCGAAAGGTCATTCTGAGTCTGACAGGACGATGATCTCATCCGGGTCACACTGGGTCGCAACGTTGACCTGGAAACACAAACAGCGGCACGGTTATGAAACCAATCAGGGTTCAGGCGCAAAAAAATCAGTGAGGTTTAGTATTTTCTATTTCTGGAAAAATGTCCTGAGCTTGGTGTAGAGAAGGTGTACTAGTAGCAGAAAACACCATTCTGGGATCAACAGGAACATCAACCAGATGTGGCTTATTTTTGGTAAAAAACTATATTTTAGAAAACATGAACTTGTCTACTTACAGAAAATCACAACATGTGAACTGTAGAAAAGCCAAAACGTGCTACTGCATTAGTGCCACTACTGCACTCTTGTAACACTGCATGTGTTGGCAGTGTTACAAGAATGAAAAACAACCAGAAATGTAGGCTCCTCATGTTGGTCCTGTTGTCGGCCCTGCGGCTTTTGTGGTTGTCATGAAAAAGACAGTAGTGACAGTAGACTGTAGGGGAGTGAAAACGAGTCCTGTCGGTTGACTACAACACCTCACCGTGACTTTGTTTTTTGCTTTACTTTAAGAAAAAACTCGATAGGTTGCTGTAAAACTGTTGGTGCATCTCCTGTCTTTGTGGCGTCTGCGAGACGATCATAACGCATGTAACCAGAGTAGATGTTTTTAAGATGTGTCATCTAGATCAGTGGTACTCAACTGGTGGGTCGGGACCCAAAAGTGGGTTGCGAAGCCATTTTTAGAGGGTCGCAGAAGCATGTGCCCCCCCAAAAAGTAGTGGTATACAGTTTTTTATTTTAAGGGATGTGCTTCTTATGACACAGTTTGCTTTCAACAGCAGAATATTTAGTGGTGGTGACACCAGTAGTTGCCCACTATTAACCTCTAGATTAGGCTCTGCCAGCTTATTGGAGAAATTTAAGCTAAAACATCCCAAAAATGAACCAAAATGTGGTCAGAATCTGTCAAAATGGGCCAAAATATGCCCAAAACTTGGCAAAAGCGTCCAAATATACCAAAATTAGCAAACAAAAAGCCAAAAATTTCCCAAGTTGTATCAAAATGCATTGAGACTACACCCAAATGCACCTGAATTTGTTAACAGGAACAGCAAACTTCAACAATTTGGGTCGCGACCGTTATTAATAGAGACATAGTGGGTCCTGAGGCTGGACCAGTTGAGAACCACTGATCTAGATCAAGCCTCAACATTCCAGAAGCAGGTTTCTATCTGAAGTGTTACAATCATTGTCAAGTCATGATCTGCACATCTAAGCTCGAAGTCTTGTGCATACAACCCTGCTGTGATCAATAATGTCCATTTACATCCCGAGTTCTCCTTTAACAACTCTGCTTTCCCCACCTTGTTCTTCTTGGGAGGCGGCGTCAACTGGGAGCTGCTGATCAGTTCCTGGGTTGGAGTGTCAGCTCGGGTGGACTCCGCCTGCTGCAGAGAACTGCAGCTCCACACACCCATATCCAGAGGGATGTCGCTCTCACTGTGGAGAGAAGGACGCAGGGATGGATAGATGGAGGAATTATTGGGAGAGAATAAAGAAATTAAAATCAACAAAGAGACAGGAAATGTAACAAATGCTCCAGCAACTTCCCTATTGAATTATTCCAGCAATATATTGTCAAAAATTCAAGTTTTAAAGGGCGACAACTAACATTTTTAACCCTGTGAACTTTAAAGCCTGCCAGTGAGCTTGAAAGGCATGTTATATATCTTTTAAAATATCATACAAATTCTATCATTTATCAGAGCCAGAAACTGAAAACTAGAGAGTAATTGGATTTTCCGACTGTCCTTGAACGTCTCATCTGTGACGTGCTGCTCTGTTGAAAAATGATCCAAGTCTAGGTTAAAACCTTGATATTTTAAAAACACTGTTTGCTCTAAATGCAGCTGCCACCGATAGTCCCATGACAAAAATTAAAGAAACTGTCAGCTGAACTGCAGGCTGTGTTCACACAGAGCAGATAGGAGACACGTACAGGAACAAATACAAAAGTCTGCATAGTAAAATATCTGTAGCATGTACAGTCTTGGAAACACCTTGGAAAAACGATGCACATTCCAGGTGTTCTTAATTTTTGGAAAAAAGATAATCCAACAAATTCAACTTTTTGAAAATGATTATGATTTTTTTTTAAGTTAACCATTTCCTCCAACCAGATTCTGTAAAAACTAAAAAATGTGGCACTCCTCGGTGTAACTGTGTCGCCTTTAGTGACTCAACTGTGACCAACAGTCACATAACAAGAATTAAGGGAATTTTCAGTGGAACTGCAGGCTGTAAAATATCTACAGCAGGGGTAGCTAACCCTGGTCCTCGAGAGCCACTATCCAGCATGTTTTAGATGTTTCCCTCTTCCAACACACCTGATTCAAATGATCAGCTCATCATCAAGCTCTGCAGAAGCCTGATAACGATCCTGATCATTTGAATCAGGTGTGTTGGAAGAGGGAAACATCTAAAACATGCTGGATAGGGGCCCTCGAGGACCAGGATTGGACTACCCCTGATCTACAGCATGCAGAGGCATCTCTGTTTCCAGAATAAAAATGTACATGTTTATTTCCAGATTTTTAAAAATCTTTGTCAAATAAATAATCAAAGAACTTCCTTTCATAAAGTGATTTATGGCCGTACAGCTGTGACATTTCTGAGTTCTCTCCACTTCTAGCCATTGTTGTGCTGAACTTTATATTGAGCCAACAGTGAGTAAAAATGTGACGGCAGCAACAACAAAAAAAAATGCCTGGAAACAGGTTGGTGTTCAGAGGATTCATGACATTTCAAATAGTTTGATGGTTTAAAGAAGTGGAATATAAATTTTAGATTTGCCATTTCTTGACTTAATAAAACTTGACTCATAAAACTCTTTTCTCTTGTGAACAAATAGTTGTCTGGTTGGTTGCTGTCCACAGAGAAAATGCATGATTGCTTTTGGTGGTCCTCAATAAAATAAAAATAAACTGAAGTGGCTTCACTGACAGACAGCATTAATCTGAGGTTAAAGTCACTTCCATGGAAGCCTGAATTCAGCCTCCATACACCAGACTTCTTTAATGCACTTTGGTCGTTTTATTAAAATATAGGCCAAAGTCTGAATGAATTAAAACTATGTTTGAGAAAGCCTGAGTTCATCTTGTTTTAAAGCATTAAGTTTACTCATCACACCAGGAAACAAGCCCTGTGTGTCTCTTGTTGTTCAAAAGCAGCATGAAATCCTTGTTCCCTCATTTCCTCCATCCTGCTGTCACAGTGCTGCTCATATTCAGTGTATTAAGTATGAGTCTGTTTTCTGTTCTGTCAAACCAATGAAAGTGAAAATATTTCAAGCACCTTTTCATCAATAAAAAGCTGCAAAATTTTACCATCTATACACATGCAAAGTGTACTGCAATATATGTATACCTACCTTTTGAATTAAGCCACCACTTGTGTTATTAATAATCACACTGTATATAATAAATAAATACCATGTAATATTAACTCCATATCATGCAGTCCTAATCTATCACAGAATATCCTCACCTGTCATGGATGATTATGTGCTTAGTGTTTTCAGCGTTCCCTGATGTGATCTCCTCCCTCTTCCTCTTTCGGCTCCTTGTAGCTCTGGGGCTCGGCGGCGGCGACCTGCCGTTGGTGTCACATTTTTCTATGGCTACTGGTGACGGTGGTAAAGGCTTCCCATTGGCTGCTATCGAGACATCTGTGGAGTCCTTAGAGACTTTGCTGGTGCTTACCAGCGTACCCGAAACATGATCGGAGGAATCCACAGGCTCCTGTAACGTTGCAAGGTCACCATTAGACAGTAACGGTCGCTGCTCATCAGTTATTATGGGCTCTGATTGACTGGGACTGTCTCTGGGGGAGGGGATGTCAGACAGTGGAGAGACTTGGGACTTGGTTTCGTCAGACACATGACTGAGTCCACTTGTGACTTGCTCTTCTTCGCCTGCAGATATACTTCCTGTCTGATCATCGGTCTGATCCTCCTTGTTGGCGTCCTCAGGCGCTCCCTCTGCCTCGACACTGTTGTCTTCCTCATTGTCATCATCATCTACAGAAAGAAGTTCATTTTTGCGATTAAATATTTTCTAGTCTGAATCACCAGATGTAAACTGCAGGTATAAGTCTGCCACTGGCTGAGCATTTCATGTGTTACCTACAAAAACAACAACCACCACCTCCAGGCTGGCAACGCTGAAAATTTCACGTTTAGCCAGAGATTTGCATTGTGCAATAATGCAGCCCTACAAGTCGTTTTTGTGATTAAGACATTTGAATGACAGTGTTTGCTACCCTACAAGCAATCGTTTCACCAAAATAATACCTCCGTCACTATTTAAGGGGACACCATTGCTGCATCCTTGGCTTAGCACTTACTAACCAGGACGACTGTGGCTTGTTTTAAAGAAACACAAACAGGTCACAGCAATTTTTCCCCTGAAGCAGAATGATAATAAAATTAAGGCAGACCTTTCTGTGCTGCGGAATGGTGTTGTTGCACATGGTCACAATAAGATTTAGATTTTTGGAATCACGATTTGAGTAAGAATCAAATGTCAATTCTAAACAATTCTTGAATGAATGAAAATGAAAAAGGGCCTCTATGTTTTTCTTACACATTTATCTTGCAGGATACACCAAACCATCGCCCTGCTCTTTTCAGAGCTTCAAATGAAATTCCAACAAAAAGACAGAGGTTGAAAAGCATTTATGTGCATGACGTCATCTCAGACTGAAGGCTGTGGGACAAATCATCACGTTCAGGTAAAGAGAGACTGATGCCTTCTTCTTTTCATAAACACGTATCAGCATTTACTGAGAAATTCCTGGACTGCAACCTCATGATGAAATTTCAGTGACAGAAAAACTATCAAACCTGCCTGAATTAATATCTCTAGTCTTACCTGGTCCATCCTGCTGAGTGCTGGCCTGGATTTCCTCCTCTATGTCTGGGTCTGATGATTCATCTTCTTCATCCTCCTCTTCCTCCTCCTCCTCTTCTTCTTCGTCTTCTTCTTCTTCCTCTTCAACTCCATTCTCCTTTTTAGTTTCTGCCTCCTTTCCTGATTTCTTCAATAAAAAAACAAGCACAATGAAAAAATAAAATAAGATCTGTTGTGGTCCGATAATTTAGGAATACTATCAGACGAAATTTACTAGTTTAAGTGAAACTAGATTTGTTTTCCTCAATGGTAAATTGATATTTAAAAGTCTCTGCTCACAGGATGAAATGATTTGGCTTCAACTTGGGTAAATCTGATATCAGAATGCCTTATTTCACTGTTTTACTGTCACACACTTGTCTGCGTTGCTGCAGTGTTGTATCTGAGTGGAAGCTAGAGGCTTCTCTGTGCAGCCGTCTAGCTACACTGGTAAGTCATAGTGCATCGATAAACAGATGTGTAGCAAGTGAGGTATTTTGGGTACAATTTTATTCATATTTTGCCTCCAGGAGTTGCTCTGAATTCAGGGAAAGAAGAATCTCTTTTTAAATCTTGTTTTAATGCAAGGATTTCTGCAGTAGCACAACATAGAAGTGAAAGCAGCGCTGTTCTAGATGCCTCCTTTACCTCTTTGTCTTTGCTGTCTTTCTCCAGTCGTTTGTTCCTTTCCTGCTCCTCCACGTCCTCTTGCCTGACAGCGTACTTGGTGATGACCTCCTCCAGGCGGGATAAGGCAACTTCTCTGTTCGCCCGCAGCTTCTGATGCAGTGAAGGGTTCAAGAGAGCCGGGTCCTTGGCTGTAGAGGGAGGTGAAGGATGAAAGGTGAGTGAAGGCATGGTTGATGGAGTAAACGCAAGGAAAAAGGAAAGTACAACGATGGCAAAAAAAATATATATTATGTCATATTTTCTCAGTGTTGTGCAGGAATATGGAGAAGATCAATTAAGAGATAGATAAGGTGTGGATGAAGGCAGAGAGAGAAAGAACCAATGGTGCCTTCTGTACACGTTATCAAAGGCTGAAATTTAGAGGCATGGTAAATCTTAAACCCCAAATATGCTTTATACATTCACAAAGTACTACTGAACAGCATTCAAAAATGTTTAAATAAGACAGAAAATGACTCTGGAATATTTAACAGCTGTACTGAGAAACTGAAAATGTGTACCACACTATTCAGGTTTAAAAATGATTTAAACTAATGATGATTGTACTAATCATAAGCAAATCAGGCATTTTAAGGTAGACAGAAACCTTCAGCATGCAGGTAGAAACTGCACTGAGGACAGCGTAGCCCAACACATGAGTCAATAGTGTTTCTTTCCTGTCCAAAGTCTTACCAGCCTTGTAATCGTCAGTGAGGTGTGAGCCGAAGTTGTACGCCAGGTCCAGTTGACGTCGCTCCTGCATGCGGCTCCCGGTCTCTCTGAAGGCCTCCTGGGCGATCTGATTCAACTGTTTTCTGCTCAAGCACAGATTGCTGCGTTCGTTGGCACGTAACACCTGCTGGAGGATGTCTTGGTAGTCTGGAGGATTGGTCTGTGCCTCCGGTCTGTTGATGAAACGCTCGATCTGGCAGGAGAGAGGAAGGGTACTGAACCAGAGGCCTAACTCACCCACACAAAAATAGAGTTTTAACAAATGAAAGAGCTTCCCTACCCACAGTCTACATCCCAACACATGGTTATATCTTTGCTTTCTTGTCTCAAAAATTCTGTATAACTCTCTGAACTCCCACTAATACAACTTTTATATTTTAGCATTTTGTCTTTTTTACTGTGCTCCAAGTGGTTTTGAAAACTTTAAAAAGAAATAATTTACGCAGCATCATATCCTGCTGATAGTAATAATAGTGAGTTCTGCAACTGTAGATATGCTGACGTGTTTTTACACTCAAAACTCTACATATCATATCACATAACAAGTTTTGCACAGCTTGTTTTTGAAAATCACTCACAAAAACACTCAAACCCACAAAAGGCAGCTCACCCTCTTGTTGATCTCAGGATAACGAGTGCTCCTGTAGGTGATTCTCTGCTCAATGACTCGGCCTGTTAGCGTGTTGCAGCTCTTTAGTTCACACAGCTTTTCATATATTTTCATCATCTGAAAAAGAAGAAGAAGAACAAGGGGGAAAAGTAAGATTGTCACAAAGCCTGTTGGAAAGTTTTTCATTTTTACACCTTTAAGCTGTAACCGCAGCCCTATTCGTAACAAGTGGAGCCTCAAACCAGGTCAAACTCTGGCCTCACCTTGCGTTTAAGCTTGTGCTCCTGGATGTATAAAGAATCCTCAGCTGCCATTTCGTCTATACTCAGTTCAGCCTGCTGTAGACGGCGGATTTCGTCGTTGTACACCTTCAGCAGGTTCTCCAGGTACGCTATCTACAAGACATTAAGAGAAGACCTAAAGGTTAAGGGAAGTTATCCTAAGTTTCACAAGGCATATAACCCTTGTTGTGTGTATATTTGCATAAGTTTTATTTTCTTTTATATTTACTGATTACAACTTCATTTGATGTTTGATTAATACATATTTACTGACAACATGTTCATTTATCTGTTTTTATTGTGTTTTAGTGTGAAAAGCCCTTCATAAAAAACACTGAAACAACTTTTTAAAAATGCTGTACAAGTAAAACTAATAATGACTAGAATCTCCATGAGAACTATTTAAAGCTCACTGTCAGCCAGAAACAATACTTGTCATGTCTAATCAACACCAACCTGTTTTCTGGATGCTCTCTTTGCTTTTTTCTCTGCTTCTTGATCCTGTCTATTGTCCTCCTGCAGCCCTGAGGTGGAAGGTTGTTCTTCTTCTGCTGCCGGTTCCTGCCCCTCTGACTCTTCATCCATCTTACCTTTAGTCTTGTCTTTACTTTTGATAGAGGTAGGCTGCAGAGTAGTTGATGTTGAGGTAGAGGGACTAGGCTCAACCTTGGAGAGGGTCTGCCTCCTCTTAGTGGCATGCTGCTTAAGTACAGTGCACAGTTCATTGATGTAGACAAATGTTTTAGAGAGGTTGGCCTGAGCGCGAGTCAAACATCGTCCAAGGCTGTTCCTGAACTCCACTGACGACAGATAGTCTGGACAGGCCTTGGCATGCTTGGTCTGGAGAAAAGTCAAGACCTCGGGGCAGTCCTTCGTTAGACCTGAGCAGTGTTCAACAAACTGGACGGAAGGAAAAGAACAAAAAAAAGAAAGGATGAGATCTGGCTGAGTAAAAGTGATAAATAATCAGCACATTGTAGATGGACATTTGTCCAAAGTTTAATCATCTAGACAGCCTGAAGAACTGTAAGCTCACCTCTGTGAACAACTTCTGATTCTCTGCCTGCAGAACATGAGTGTCCTTCTTCGCTGAGGCAAAAGGTGACTGGGTAATGTGTGTGGGCACCGGCTGCAAAGATTTGAGAGGCGAGACCTTTTTGGTGTGACGATCAGAAGATGAGGTGGAGGCAGGGCAGGAGGGTTGAGGACTCTCTTCATCTTCATCATCATCATCATTAAGGATGATGATCTTATCTGCCAAAGAGGCCGGAGCCACCGCCATCCAAAATGTTGTTTGTTTCCACTTTCAGAAAAGACAAATAAGCAGATTGATCAGCGCGACTAAAAGTACCAGATTTCATACAAGCAAACTCCTCTGGCCTAATGAGAGCACATGATGGGAAGCTTGAGGGTACTGAGGTGGACGTAGCAACAGTTCTGATTACTTACATCCACAGGCTGTTAGATGGACCCAAACAATGACACACTAAACATGCCTTTTGTGGCCCTCAAATATCAATAAAATTTAATTCTTTAATTTCCTCTTCATTTTGTAAATGATATTTGGCTTTAAACCTGACTGTAGACTAGAAATCATCTGACAAAAACGGAACTAGCAACAAAAATTTGTCACTTGAGTGCAACTGACAAGAGGAGTAGGGGTATTAATACCCGTCTTTGAGGAAAACAAACATGTTTTTTTAACAAAATTGTTTTTTTATATTCTAAGGAAGACTTTCTCTAGTCCTGTATAAACTACAGATGTGAAGAGTATATTAGATTAACTTGTCTGATCAAAGAACAGATGAACAATGTTAGAAATTTGACTAGATATTATGACGTCAGCTTTTTAAGTGTGGTACCAAAAAGGCCAAGGCTTCACACTAAAATCTCTGTTGAAAAGTTTGTCATTAATGTAGGAATTTGTTAATTAATCTGCAGTAGTTTTGATAAATGATTCATCTGTCTTTCAAGCATTTTTCAAAAGTTTTCTCTTGCACCTGTTAATATTTTTTTTTGAGCAAATTGTTGCGTTTCTTTGTCTTATATGGTAGTAGTCAACTGTTTTGTGCCAAAAACTGAACGGAGCAATTATCCTTAACCCGCTCCGTGCCCCAGACAACAACCAATCCAGTTGTTTTTACTGGTAGAAATCGTACTTAAAGACCAATTCCATTCATATAACGCATTTACCACTTGCCAAAAAGAGACTGTAGGCCCTGCATTATGACTCAAATTACATCAGAATGATTGCTTTCATTAATGGGGGCTATATTTTAAAGATTACAGCCCATTAAAGATCATTTCAATACTTACAACCTATCTAGAAATCATGCTAATTACAATGTAGTTTCCAAATATACACAAGGATACTAGACATATAAGACAAACACATACAGTCTAAACATCAGAAACAACACCAAAATATTGTCCATAATCATAGTTGCTATTGCCTTAGAACACTATAAAACACAAACATTTCTTTGGTCACAACTATTCAGTTACAAACGTTACAAGTTTCACAAATACACATCTTTGCTGTCACCATGGAGATATATATATAGCTCGGTGTATTTGCATGTTATGACTGGTTGACCAGATAAAATCAGGTGGAAACTTACATAAACTGCACGATTTTGGCAGACGATCACTTTTTGGCACAACAACTGAATCTTAGGGGGTTTACCAGGTTTGAAAGAAATTTAAAGACCCCATCTTATGTTCTTCTGAAAAGTTGTTACAAATATTTTAACAGTTTTTTCTTTTTTTTTTACCATTAGCCATTTATCAGCGTAGTCATCAATTATAAAAATAAGGGTAGAGACAGCCACCAAACTTGAAGTGTACTACACAAACCCCCCACACATAAACACATCATATTCTTGTAAATTTTATGCTTCGTGGGCACATAGATATTATGCTGACTGTAGCTTACGAAATCAGGAAAACAAGCAACGGCAGACGCACTTCCGAATACTTCAACTGTTAGTGAAACTAAACAATGATCAAAGCTTGATGACACAATACATTACATAAAGCGAATTAGACTAAATCCAAGGTTAAGACAGAAATATTTGAACACATTGTGATATACTCACATGTACTGACCTCTTGTTTAAGAGCTGTTTAACTTGACAATAAAGCAAGAAGACGCTCCGCCGAGGTGTAAGATAATAATTCTGTTAGTTAGCCAACATTAGCATTAGCTAGCTATTAGCATTATGGCTTTTCTAAGTAAGAAAACGATAAATCAAAAGAAAAGCCCGCATTCTGTTTTTATTGCGCGGCCAGCCAGGCAAATAAATCCCAGATAGTATGTAAAATCTTGTTTTTAACCCCACACACGTTCTGTTTACCAAAACAATGCCCGTCAGTTTAGCTACGCTGTGGACTCGAGCTAGAAAATGTACCCGCTAAAGTCCGACTAGCATCATTGTTTCTGATTGGTCGAAAAATGCTTTACGATCAGTAAAGTCACTGACCATTGGACGACTTGCTACCGACGAGTTTTGCGAAGGCATTTTAGACGTTTTTTTTAAAGCCTGGACTTCAGATGTAAATTGCACCAACAGTTTCATTTAACGCCTGTTCCAAGTTTTGTTTTGACAACAAGACTTGAGAAAAATAAAAAAAAATAAATAATAAAACGAAAGCAGAAATGCATATGAAAAACTCGAAGAGAGCTGATCTTATAAATTTATACTAAATTTGATCTTATCTTCCAACCCATACAAAGTATAGTAATAAATGCAAATAAAAAATAAATAACAGGCCAATGGAGTAGGTGTGTATACAGAAGAGGAGGTTGCATTTTAAGGACCGCATTTCTACGACCCCTGTATTTTGTTAACTGTTTCTTGGGTCAGATAACACGGATAACAAAGCAACAACAAGAATAAAACTATGTACACTTGTGGGTAAAATAAATCTTTACACCCAAAACCTGTTACTTAGAAAGTTTTGTTTGAGTGGAATAAACCTTTAAAACTAATTACGTGGGTAGAAAGTACTGTTTTGGGTGGACTGAACCTTTAAAACCACAATTTGTTCATTATAAAGTGCTGTTTGAGGGAATTACTCTTTTAAACGGTAAGAATAGAAACTACTATTTGGGTGGAATAATCCTTCAAAAGTGTAAGCGCTACGACAGACAGTAATACTTTGTGTGGAATAAACTTAACCTTGTAAGTACTTGGATATGAAATACTATTTAGGTGGAATAAACCTTTAAAACTATAGGCCTAAGCGCTATGACAGAAAGTACGGTAGTATTTTGTGTAGAATAAACCTTTAAAATTGTAAATACTTAAACAGAAAGTGCTATTTGGGTGGAATAAACTTTTAAAATTCTAAGCACTTGGACAGAAAGTAGTATTTCGTGTGTAATAAACCTTTAAAACCATAAGTAGCACATGTTAGCACTTACTGACCTCAGCAGGGGATGCTGTGGCAAAAAAGGGTCTCAGAAATGCAGTCCTACAACTGCACAACGACAGACTACTGCAGACCGCCTTGTCTGCAGGAATACTGGACCAGTGGCTGGGTCTGACTATGTTATACATATAATTAAAAATCATTTGCATATGAATTAAGTCATATAATATCAATCCCACATACACAGTGTATTTCATACTATTAATTGGTCTCAAAAGCAACACCATATGTTCACTATGGTTCACACTGTCATTAATGCATGTTTTTATAGCTGCGATCACTTTGTTTCACCTTTAGCCATTGGTCTGTAAGGCTACCTTCATATACAGCAGTCTAAGGCATATATAATATGGTACAAGACTTGTTTATGAAAAGGCAATGGAGGTAGCATGTTTCAAAAAATGTTTTTATTCCACTTCAAATGCAGAATTCAGTTAATTCTGATGCGAACGCTGAATATTCCCTGCAGCACAATTGCTCTGGTTGTACCATTTCCTTCACATGTTAGGTTTCATGCTGGGCATTATTCAGAACACTGCGCGATAATGACAAACACACATGTAGCAACAACATGAGAATATATGTGTTGTACATACATTAGATTCTCAGTATTTACAAAAATATGACTGAGTGTGTGGGTTAGCAATTTTTTGTCAAATATAGATTTTACTGTCCTTATTAAAATAATACATAGGGACTCAACTCTGGTCCCTTAGAAAGTTAAAGTTACTGGAATACAAACGGCGTTGAGCGCTTTATCTCCAAACTGTAGCTGACATTTCAGCACATTATATATTCATCTAAGTTTCTGGTACTTTTCCAGTGTTTGTGACAACATGCAGCATGAAAACAAAGGGATCACTTAAAAGAGAAAAATAAGGAATTATTACAACACACATATTTACACAGAGCAGAAAATCTTTACAGAAATAAACAAAAACAATCTGAACTCCTGACTCCACAACATGACTATTCCAGAATAAAAAAAGCCTGAAAATACAAGCTGACCCAGAATTTAGCTGACTTTAAGCTGACTATTGGCTGAATATTAGCTTCTGTGAAAAAATGTAAAGTTTATTAAGATTTCCCACCATTCTAACTGTCAAAAAAAAGATATAATTGTCTGCATTAAAATCTGGACAACCACTCCCGAAGTCCCATCCAAGATACGAAAACTAACAGGTTTAGTGGGTCAATATCACTCTTCCAGTCGGTTGTCTTCTTTCGCCTTTATTTCTCTTTCTGTGAGGGAAGAAGGAAAAACTTATTACAGAGAGGAAACATCAAGCAACAGCTTAAGTGTGATAAAACAGAGGTGGACAAACAGATAACATTCATGTTCATTATTTGGTCTCTTAGTAGTCAGAAAAGTAAATTTACCTTATCTTGTGCCTCATCTGAGCCTATACACAGTGGCATAAAAGAGAAAAGGTCAGATACAGAAATGAAAGAAATTAAATCAGTTAATTATTATTTTACTTGAAAATGCACTTCAATATGAGTTCTTTATTTTATTCAAATGGTGACAGGGCTTTTTGCAGGTTAAAATGGTTAAATAGGTGTATATGATTAATAAATTTAAAAACCATTGTTATCAGTGTCATAAAAATAAATGTTTTTCTGGTTGTTGTTTCCCACTTGTGCTACCTGAGCTGCTGAAGGTCCACGAGACAAACTTGATAAGCCCGTAGAGCACTAGTGCCACACCAACCATTGCCATTGAGTCCTCAATGGAGGGAGTACTGAATCCTGAAAAGAAAAAAATCTAGTTTTAATGGATCTCTGTTTTATCTGACTTCTGGCATTTTTTCCATCATTTGGAAGAAAACAATTAATTTCACTTTCAACATTCAACCTGAAAGAGTTCCACATTTCACCAGGGCCTTCACAACCAGGAGGTGTCTCTAAAATGATGTTAACTGAGTTGAAACTAGATTTGAAAAAAGACAGAATAGATTGTCTGTAGGTTTTTACTCGCCTACACCATACAACTGTAAAATTTCTGATTAAAGAAATTTTACTGAATTTACTGATTACTGAAATAAAGTGCCTAATTGCATCTGACCATCAACCAGGTACCGGTAGAGACTTTATTAGTCAAATATACCCAAGAAATTTTATAATTTGAACATTTACAGTTGCAGTAGACAGGATTTTTGCTTTGACTCGCCATTAAGAAGTAAATACCGATTGCACATTGTGACAGCTTCTTTCTTCTCTTTTATTTCCTCAAGTGGTGTTGATCATTTCGTGTTCTCTGGTGTTTGAATTTGTGAGGATGCGAGGAAAGCAAATCCTTTCTGTGCAGCAGCGAGGGACGGTGACTAGTTGCCACTTCAAGGTGCAGCGTGTCAACATTAGAACATCTGGTTTTGTATCACAGCACCTTTGACACCATGCTTTATTTTATTTATTCATATTAATACTTCTCTATTAGTATTCCTACTCATGAAAGAATCTGTGCAATGCCACTGATATGTGCAATATTGTTATTCCCACAGCCAGAGGATTTTGAACAATCTGAACAAGTACTTATGCATACTTTTTGTTTTGTTATTTTCCTAAGGATATTGATAAAATGTTTGCACTTTACCCTTTGCTGCTGTAACAATGCAAATTTCCTCTCTGTGGCATTCATGAAGGCTGATCATATTGTATTGTATTTCAGCACAAATTTTTGTAGGCTAATCATGTTTAAAATCCAGTTTTTCTTTCAGTGTTGGTGCCAAAACAGTTTGATAAATGCCTTCAACAAACACCAGAACTGCTTCACATTACCGATGACATTGAGGGTCGCACTGGTGCGTCGGGTGCCTCCTGGATGGACAGCCACACAGGTGACCTCCCCTCCTCTGCCCAGGTCCAGCTTAGATGTGTCGAGCTCCAGCCGGGTGCTCTGGCCGTAGGTGCCGTCCCAGGCCTGTCTGTGGCCCGTTACCCTGCCCGATCCCAAGGGCCTTGACTTCCCGTCGGCACCTTTAAACTCCCAGCTGAAGTCCAGAGAAAGCGGGGCAAAGCCAGACGCTTCACACTGGATGTCCAAAGTCTGACCTGGAACAACGAGAGGCAGAGGGGAGGGGTAGATGGACAGGGATGGAGGTTCTGGGTAGAAGAGCAACAAAAGGGGAAAGACAAGACAGAGTTATTATTCATGAAATTCTTACGAAGTGAAATCTGGTTTGTTAAGAAGCTTACAACAATGATTTAACATAATCTTTTAATTTTTTTGAAAGCAGATCTTCGAGTAATACGTCAAAAGTAGAATCTTCTCCCTCACCTACAATCTCAAGGTCCACCGCCACCTGAGCAAGCAGGTACGGCAGATACACCGAGCAGATATATATCCCGGAGTGATGCACTTTAGCCTCCTGCAGGATCAGGGATGCATTTCCTTTCTCGTGCAAACTCTCAAAGTCCATTGTGGCCCCTTCCTCTTGAGTATCGGCCACGCGGTCTGTCTTGCCGTCATAAGCCACAACAAGTCGCCCTTTGCCTCTGAACTGGTAGCGCCACTCAACAGCAAAACCTGACCCAGACAGAGGCGAGGAAGGGTCGGTCCAGAAACCGCAGTCCAGCAGCACAGGTTCTCCGAGTCTGGACTTAACTGAGACCGTTTTACTGGTAACACTCAGGATCACTGAGGAAACACACAGCGTGGAGGAGACAGACATGTATGACTGAGATACCTTTTCGATTTTGAGCATGTTAATTGAAAACACTGTGAATGTGTTGGATGACACTTGTGAATGTTCTTCTGTGCCATAAATATTTACCATTATGTTCTTTACTGCCTGTGGGAGCACGCGTGATAGTGGAAACACCCAGCTGTTCACTGAGGCCCTGAAAGGCAGCTGAAAACCAGTCGGCTTGCAGGTATATGGGGCTGAGGGCAGAGTCTGTGAGCGAAGCTACCCATGTGAGGGTTGAGGGCTGCGGCAGGAAGGGGTTGATCTCACACTGAGGCTTTTTGACGGAGCCTCTGGGAGGGTTGAGAGAGTGGTGGCACAGAGTGGCAGCCGGGTCTGAGAAAACAGGAGTCATGTCGGAAAATAAAAGCATCATCATGGTACCAACAGTTCTCAGATGCTAACTAGCTTGATCGTAAAGCTCGGAAGATGCAGAGATAAATATGAGACCTGCTTAAAAAGTAAATGAAAATCACAGAATGTTTTTTGTTTTGGCAAAATAATATATTATAGAATGCCTATAGAGAAATTAAAAACCTAATTTCTATTGCTAAATGTAACTTCTGCAAAGGATCTTTTTAGGACCAGGTGTAGGAATGTATTCTTATCATAGGAAAGAGCAGAAAAAGTGCAAGCATGCTCAGGTATAACAATGACCTGAAACACGCATTTCTTTTTGTATGGAGGATTGTAATTTACTTTTCACTAAACCCTCTGACTCTCTATCCTAACAATTTTGCCACAGTAACTGTATATACAGACAACAACTGCATAATAAAAACATGGACCCACCCCGATGTGAGCAAAAATAAATCTCAGATAAACAGAAAGCATGCACAAAAATGCACACCCATTCTCACATATGTCTAGGTAAACGTGCTCAGAAGGTAATTTTGAACTAACCAGTAACATAGTAGACCCTGTCGGGGTTGATGTCGGTTGGAGTTTTCTGGGACGCTGCATCGTGGCTGTGCGCGTCAGTTCGGATGTGAAGCAGGGATTTTTCCTGGCTCGTAGCTCCAGTTAAACCACCTCCTCGACCCGCTTTCTCCTGCACAAACCAGCACTCCAACACTGGACAGCTGCTGCTCGAAGCTTCAACCAGGAAAACTAAGAAGAAACCGACAATGAATTTAAGACGCACTGTAAAAACATGAGCATGAGAATGAGATTGCATTACATTCTGACATTATGTTCATTATGTTCCAGTGAAGCATTCTCTCAAAATTTTGTAAAGAATCTTAATTTTGCTAGTGTGTACAGTATCCTTCCAGAACCTGTCTATTACAGAATGAACTGACTGAAGTCCTTCTAAAAAACACACACACACACAAAAAACAAGCTGCAGAAGGTAATATGCTGGGAAAATCTGAATATAGAAGGACTTATGATGTAGCATTTAGTGTAACATGCTGCATAAAGCCTTGCAGGAGTTAAGCCTTGACAAATAAATGTAAAACTGTCATTGTCTTTGGGTAACAAAAACATTATTTCTCTTAACAGTTTCCATCTCTTTAGCAAAATAAAAGTAAAATCAAAATTTCTCAGAAAGTTCAGCCTTTATTTTTATTTTTGCTTTCTACAGTTGCTTATTGCATAATCTTTGTTATTTTGATAATATTAGTTAAACTAACATGAAGGCGACTGTTTGGGTGCAGTAACGTGTTTTTGTCACTAGATGACGCTTCGCACCAACCTCTGTTTAAATAAATGTCCATTTAAGGTCATCCGTGTTAAATATAAATTTACATAATGCTAAAACATTAAATAATAGGTTTTACAGTGTATCTGGACTTTATGCTAAATTCGGCATACACGTGGCTCCCAATACACAGACATAACTACAATTTAATGGGCTGAAGGTAAAAAGCTAAAGTTCGAGCTGCCTTTTTAACCAGGTGTTTTGCTACATTTGGAATTCAGTGTAATGATGTGTGATTCTTACGTATATGCAAAAGCTCTTCGTTAATATTAGCATCAGCAACATTAGATATGCTACAGGCCTTGTCGTGTACTCTGCACGGAGCGGCCGAGCAAATATTAGCATAACAAGCCTACCTTGGAAGACGCAGGTGAGGGCCACCACGGACAGTTTATAAATTGTAGAAAAGTTCGTCATGACTGTCCGTCTCTGCTTTGCTTTCAAGCTGCTCTCCTCTGCTGTTCCCACACGGACTAAAGACGGGTCAGGTTGGCTGGTTTTCCCCTGCAAATCCGGGGCTCAGTTTAGTTTCACTTTCGCATGCAGCTGGCCAGGAGCAGTAACAATAATAATAATTTTAATATCAGGCAACCACACAAAGGTATCTGTCTGACATCTGTATCTGGAAAATGAAGCTACCTGCAAACTCCAAAGTCAACATATTTTTTACCAGAACTTAAAAACACAGTTTGGAATTGTTTTAAGTGTACATGAAGCAGTTCTCCAATGGCACCGCTAGATGGCGCCCTATGCCAAACAATAAGCCTGCAGCTCCTGGTCTGAACAAGTTCCCTACAAACATGCATGCTTTGTTTGTTCCTTTAGCCTGTTAAAATGTCCTGCAAATAAGTTTTAACACAAGTCTGGTTGGTCTGAGTGCTTGAACTGTTGCTTTATGTGCATCATGGCTCCTTTAATGCTTAAAAATACAGATTATAATATGAGATACGAGGATCCAGTTTGTGAGAACAGAGGTCAGATGAGGACAAGAGAAGCAGATGCAATAGAAATTCTTACACATGCACACAGACAGCACCTGTTTTTATAGTGTAAATGAAGCATATTAAGTTTCTAACGCTCATATTCAGACTACAATACATGGAGTTTGTTTTTTTATGTGTTTTTAACCTTTAAATATGGTTTTTACTGTTACTTTAAATGGATTCTGTTAACAGCTTTTTTTGGAGTTGTATCCTATGTAGTTAAAGCCAGCTGCACGCTTAGTTTTACTGATTGTTCATCTATAAATGCTCTTTCTGATTTGTCTTTGGAGGAATGTGGACAAACAAACGGAACAAGAAGCTTCAGCGTCCTGGCAGAGATAAACTGGGTAACAACCACACCTCACTCTTTCTTCCTGGTTTGTGTGCCAACATTTGCAGATCACACCAGATATGTACACAAAAATGAAACCTAACAGAGTCGTCATGTGATTTCCCAGAAAGAAGCAGAGGGGAATGTTTTGTTTCAGCCCGGTGGTGGAGCTCTAACGCTCTAAATAACCGTCCTGCAACAACAACCAGCATCATCTCTAGAACACTAGTGGATTCAGTTCAGGATTTATGTTTAGTTTGTTGATACTAGAAAAGTCCATCCAGTTGCACTCTGGGAAGGTTTAATGTGACTCACTGCTTCTGCCTGTTTCACATAATTAAAAAATGTTGCCATCTGTGTGTATAAAACAATTTAAAACCACAAATAAACACATTATCAAAGCACATAATACTGAGTATCACTATATATATATTTCAGATTCTCAATATGTTTGAGTATTAAGGATCAAACACTGAGCAACAGACAGCTGTTTGTGTGTCTGACATTTTACCACAACTAGGAAGACACAAAATGGCAGCAGAGGTTTTATCAGAGTTAGAGGTGTGACACACTGACATGTGCACCAGCATCAGTCTGCATGGGTGTGACACTGTGTGCATCTAAATTTAGGAGCGTCACAAAACCACACGGCTCCGTCTCCTGTAGAACTACTGTATGTTTATCAATTTAAACTTTTCTGCACTTAAATCTATGTTTTATCAGTTTAATTTTTAAATACTGTAACTGTTCATGGGGCAATTATTGCTGAGATTTCTGGTTTCAAGTTTGTTATTTTCTGTCATAAATATTTGAATTCATATGGTTATTAAAATTAATTAAAAGCACAATAAATTATATGTTCAGAGAGATAACTTTAAAATGTATAACTTTGAAATTGATGTTTGGGTTAAAAATGTAGTGCTATTTTACAATGTTTATCTGACGGCAAATGAAATAGGTCACATGACCACAGTTTAGTGAAAGGTCTTACCTGTGGGATTTTGGGTCATGCAATATGGCTGCAGAGGACTACACCAGCATTGCAAGAGAGGAACCAATATGACCCAAAAACATAACTATTCTGTATGGTCTGAGAGGCGCACACGGTAACTGTGACCTTTAAGTTGTATTTGTTTCATATTTGTTGGCATTGTTTGTTAAGATGCTTTGTATTGATGGTTTTAATGCATTGTTGTTGCAAGCTAGCATATTGGACCCGTCTAAAGACTGAATCTAGCTTGTTCAACTCACTTTGGAATCCGTCTAATTAGAGACACTTTTTGTGAACATCTGTGTATTTGAAATGTTTGTATGTTTTTTATTTTCATAGTTTTCACGTTGTCAGCAGACTGGAGAGAAATAAATGTTAGAAGACATCTGTATGATGCGTGGCCTTCATAACTTCAGACCAGAGTAGTTACAAATACTTCACTGTATTTCAGAGAGAAACGTTTTTGTTTTGTGTTTGGTTGTTTTTTCTTGCTTTAAAAAGTTTTTTTGGCAGCTCATAAAATGGACAGCGGAGTTTTTGTCTTGTACTTTCTTCTGTTAATTAAAGACAGTAAAACTTAATTGCAAATAAATGCACTGATAAAGTGTTTCAGACCTTTACAGCTCCTGACAACACTGTTTCTGACTGACACTTTCTATACAGTAAGTTACCTTCAAATACTAACGTCAGTCATGTAAACTCTGAAAAATGCTGTTCTTAATTTCCCCCTTTCACCTTTTAGCTGTAAAGAAAATGTTACTACAAGTTGGCTTCCCACAGTAAAGACAAAGAGATAATAAAACATGATAAATAATCTAAGTATTTCATATAAACTATTGTATTTCATGTTGTTTTTCAGTTTCTGTTTATTAAAGTTTAGTTTGTTTCTGGTGAATTTCTTCAGAACATAAACACTTAAGGAATTCAGATAGTTCCAGGTTTCATGGAGCAGTGATTCTGTTCATTGACACTAATAATTTAATAAGACCAGAGTTTATTAGGATGTTTTTTGACATAATAGAGTTATGTGTTATTTACAGCTCAAAGGTAAATACATGATCTGTCTGTAGGGGGCGCTGTCTCACTGCTGACTTCTCTGTACAGGTGATAAACTCAGGTATTGATCAGCAGAGAGCAGGAAGAGACTTTATCCACCACAGTTCAAGCCTCAGTGACATAAATATAGATACGTCTTTGTCTAAATAAAAGATGAAGCTTGTTTTTGTGAAGTTGTGAATAATTCTGCTCCAGCTGAAGAAATGAAACCTAAATTCTAAATAACTCTGAAGTGCTTCAAAAAGTGAGGACTGAGATCAGAACATCAGTGAAGCAACAGTTTGATATCTCTGATCAGAACTGTTTTAAGTCTCAGGGAAGATCAACAACAGAAAAAACAGAATAAGATATTAGTTCATCACACAAGCTCCGGTGTGAATCAGCAAAACTGTAGTTTAGTGACCTCTGACTTACCAGAAAAGTTAATAATTTCTGTTCATAATATCACATTAGAATAAAAATCATTAGAAATAGTTAGAGCAGCTAAAGATAAAAGGCTCCTGTCATCAACTGCAAAGTGAAGAAACTCCAAATGAAGCCCACAGCTCTTCCATTATATTAAACTGGCTAAAACGAGCACATTTTACTTTCGTTTATAACCTCAGTGGGTGAGTTTTACCCAGATGTAAGTGACGTTGACACCCAGAATGAATTCTGATTGGTTGAGACGGAGGACGACGCTGAAACGTTCCATGTTTTTCGCCTCATTTCGGCTCCAACTGTCGATCAGGATGTAAAACTTTTCAAAGAGTTAGAATCAACAGAGGAAAATGAAGACCTTCATTCTAATATTCCTTCTGGGAATCGGCGGAGTGACGGCTGGTGAGTTATAATAAAGCTTCGTTTATTTATGTAAATATGAATGTTTGTTTGATAGCTTCTGTTACGGGAATCCGGACTTAAGGGATTTCCTTGCTTGACTGATTCGTAATATTTTAGGCCTGATAGAGAAACTTCAAGTTTGTATAGAAAAGCGGCTGTTCAGAGTCCATTTAAATAATAATATAGATGATAATAATAATATATGTTGTGTTAAAGCCGAAACGGTTCGAGCAGGTGCTGGTTTAATGGCAGCGTGATTACACAGCGTAAAAACATGAGTAAATTAAGGAAATAGGAACTTTAAAGCTCCTGATCAACCTTCTTTGTGTAAAAACTACAGACGTTACTGTGCCCTTGTCCACTTCTATGTTCTGTTGTTAGAAATGCATGTCGACGTTAATGTATTGGTGGTTCAGTGGTGGAATTCTCTCACCTGCCCAAATGAGCACACCATGTTTGATTTAGTGTCTTACTATAGAGGACTTGCATCACACAAAACAGATAATAAACAATTATATGTCATATTTAAAGCAAAGTAAAATATGTAGGAATAAAGACACTTTAGGTCAAAAATAGGAACTTAAAATGTAAAGTTTAGGCAATAAAAAGCCGATGTGGCTGTTGGTAAGCTTGAATTAAACTCATTGGTTGTTATAAATAAAAACAGTCTAATTTTTGTAGCACTAATGATCTGCCCCTAAAGTAAAGACAGGCCCTGTCATGCTTTAAAAGTATTTTATTGAAAAACAACACTGGATTTTAAGGAGGAATACTGTGACTGTAATAACTATACAACATGAGCATTTATTTAATGTAACTTCTGAACCAGTTATCAATGGATTTGTTACATTTTGATTATTATCTTCGTCATTTTCAATTGTTCAGCTTCTCTGATGTGAAGGTTTTCTGTATTTCAGCACTGAAATACAGCAAATCTTACACTGTATTTCAGTGCTGTAAACTTAATATCTTTTGGTTTTGGACTGTGGCTCTGGTAAAACAGAACATCTGATCAGATGCTGGTCAGAAGTCATAGGTGCAGACATCTTTGATTTATTGATCCTCGATCCCCTATTTTTGCTCCTTTGAAGAACAAAACAGTTTGAGCCGTTTCTGGCCAAAATGTTTAAATAATTATGGCAACGCAGAAAGTCCAATTCACAACACAAAAAACAAAGAAAGAAATAAACGGGAAGATGGAACCTCCTAAAAAGAATTTATTACTGCCATGCTACATGCCTTGTGTGAAGTCATTATTTTAGTGATAGTAATCGTGACTGTTGTATTAGACGTTATGTAAATTTACCTTGTTAGATTTATTTGATTTCATATGACAGGAAGAGCAAACCCAAGTTGTCACAGCCACACAGACACAGAACATAAGGGACAGGATATAATCACATACAGTTTAGCTCGTTGAATATAAAAAATACAATTTAAATCATATATTATTTGGTCCAGGTTTTGTGGTTGCTTTCTAATGCAGTCATAAAGGATGTTTACTATTGCATCCTGAAGAATAAATGTGACCCTGAGTGGATACTAAACTGGAGTATCACTTATTTGGCTGCTTTAATATATATTATTCGAGACAAAATAATTAAAAATATCAAATAATGTAAGTTGGAGATCAATGTATGTGTTTATCTACTGACTGTATGACATTCTTATAATGTCTGTTGAGTAATATAGCTCACTTTGATTCCATGTTTAATATAGTAATATCTGTTTTAGTGATTTATAAAGCTGTGATTCTGAAACAACATAAACTTTCTCTTACAGATACTCACTCTCTGAAGTATTTCTTCACTGCGTCTTCTGGAGTTCCAAACTTCCCAGAGTTTGTGTCTGTTTGTTTGGTTGACGATGCTCAGATGTTTTACTGTGACAGTAACACCAACACAGCAGTGTCCAAACAGGGCTGGATGAACAAAGTCACAGATGATGATCCACAGTACTTGGAGAGGAACACTGAGATCTGTGTGGGTCACCAGCAGAACTTCAAGGGCAGCATTGAAATAGCAAAGGAGCTCTTCAGCCAAACTGAAGGTTTGTTTGTTTCATTTTTTTGTTGCAGATTTTTTTTAAAATTCAGGTTTGTTCCAAAACTATCAAACACACCACAGACAGACGGACACACGCACGCACACACACGTTTCATTCACATGTTTGCTATGGAGACACTTCACATGCACTGAAACACAGTCATCCTTAAAACACACATTACTGAAACAGACTAATTTATGCAGATATACTGTACAGATCCAGCGTTTTATTCATCCCACAATAACAAACAAGATTATTTATTCATTGGACAGGACTGTAAATGAGACACATGTTGCTTCCGTTGCTCTTCATTTGAGGGTAGAAACAGTTTGTTTTAATAAACCACAGTGACAGGAGAACTTGGAAAATGTATCTTACAGACCACAGATTTAAACTACTGACAAGCTTGTTCTTCCCAAAGAAAGTATACAAAACAGATCAAACCAGCTTTACTTGACTGCTGATACACTAATAAACATGTACAGTTCTGAAAAAAATAGTTGAATAATGAATCAGGTTACCAACAGTTTTATTTGACAAGAATTTTGATCATCATATTATCATTTATGTCTTTTAATGAGACAGAACATTAAACATTACCTTGCACCAATTTCTCAAATGTAAGAATTTTCTGTTTATTTCTTGATTAAGGTATTGAGATTTTTTTTCTATTTTCTGAAATATTACACTGTAAATGATTATTCAGAAAATTGTCTTTCAATAGAAACCAGAATATATAAATATGTAGACTGCTATGAATTTAAATATATACGTTAACAGAATCACAAAAGAGTTCATCAAACACAGAATGTGAACATAAAAGTTTAGAGATATACTGAACTTTCAGAAATATGACAAAGACTTGCTGTGTGAAACACAAGGAAATAGTATTTTATTATAATATTTTCCTCTACGATCACACCTTGTGTTGTCTGTCTTTTGGGTTGTGAGTTATAGTTTTTCTTTTACACTTGTCAGTTTTCTGAGTTTGGTCATTAACAGTAAATGGACAGATGATTGAGGGGTGGGGTTTCTCTCTGCTGCTCTTCTATTGGTCTGATAAATTGTCAGTCACATCCTGCAGCTTTGGAAGTGTCCACAGACCTTTGACCTGTTAGCGTTCAGCCTGCAGCAACAACTAACAGTTGAAACTTCACTTATTTCCAGTCTGTCTTCATCACTGATGTATGAAACCTTACTGCTGACATTAGATAACCTTCTGGAAAATACGTCACTGTGTCTCCAGAACTCTAAGTTACTGACATTTATTGTGATCAAAAACTCGTCTTTCATGCACATTTAACCAGCTAAATCTGAAGACACAGTTTAACATTAAGTGTTTTCTTGCTATTTTGGTAAAGACCTCCAACCAAACTGAAACATCTAATCAGTGGAATAAATGTCAAAATGTTTTCTTTTTCCCTTTCAGTTCAGAAATGTGATAAAGTGTAGACGACAGCCAGCATGTGTTGATCAGTCTGATCTGATTAAACCTCCGTTCAGTCCTCTCCTGCTCTCCATCAGCACTTATTTTGTGTTTTAATATTCACATTCACTGTGTAGCTGCTCTCATTTAATTATTCTTCTGTTTCTGTTGTCAGACAAGTGATTGAGTAGAAACAGTGATTAGTTGTGGCTCATAAATGAGGAGTTTAGCAGGAAAATCAATGCTGTTGTTCTGTAACATTCAATAACAACATATTGTTTCCTATTAATTTGCTATATATATATATAGATATATATATATATATATATGTATATATTAGTGCTGTCAAAAATATTGCGTTATTAACGCGTTAACGCAAATCAATTTTAATGGTGTCAATTTTTTTATCGCGAGATTAACGCGGGCGGGGGCATGGTTGGCGAGGGCGAGGTGTTCACCGTCGGAGTCCGACAGAATCTCCTTCTGGCGGTGGTACAGCAGCAGTTTCCTCGCCCGCCATGCCTTTCTGTCTGCTCCTTTTCCGCGTAACGAAACACGTGCCGCTGATGCTCAGCCAGGCGACAGCGGCCTGGGGTGCGCGCATGACGATTGACAAGACCAGAGTTATCGGTGTGTATTGTCAGAGTGAACTGAGTTATCATCGTAGCACATCCAGTCTGTAATACCAGTTGATGGCCAAACACAGCTGAAGCGAATTCTCAGCCTCCTCCTCATATACAATGATAATTCAAGAGACATTTAGAATAGATAAAAAATGTGCGATTAATTTGCGATTAATCGCGATTAAATATTTGAATTGATTGACAGCACTACTATATATACACACACATATGTATGTATTCATATGTATGTTTGTACGTATAGAAAATCTACAGTTTAGATTAACTTTACCACAGTGTGTTGCTGCCATAAACACATTTAGTTTAGAAGTGACAAGCCAGTTATTTAATTAGTTGATCAATAGAAATGTAATTCACAACAACTTTGATGATAAATAATTACTTTTAAGTCTTTAGCAAGTAAAATCTCAAACATTTTCTGATTTTTTTTTTTTTTCTGACTTTTAACAGTTAATTATTGATTTAATTGTAACAAAGAAATAGATTGATAATGAAAAGAATAGGTAGTTTTATCCCTAAAAATATTGTAGGACTAAATATTAGATCAGGACTCACAGACTGTCTCCCAGTCTCCATACTGGTCCTGCTGGTCTCTGCTTTATTGTGACCAGTTGCAGTAACACTGTTGAACTGGACTCTCTGTTTTGGCTGAGCAGGTGGAGTCTAATGACTAATGACACTGAAACTGTCCTTCAGTGGAAGCTTGTAGAAACACCTGAGGACAGTCTGGTCTGTAGTTTCTCACAGGACCAGGATGTTGTTGGACTGATGGAGTGGCTGCAGAGTTTCAGAGGATGTGATGTTAGATCCAGAATCAGCTTTAATCAGTGTCTGCTGCTCAGGACTCCACCTCAGTGTGTGAGTCTGTTCTTGCAGCTCACATCAAGTTACAGCTCCTTCAACAGTGGACACAAACTGTGTGTTAGTGGAGGCAGTGTGTGTCTGTGGTGGAGACAGGAAGTGGACTGTGTTTGGATCTGACTGTTTCCCAGCAGACTCTCTCTCTGTCTCTGTCTGAGATGTTTACACTGTTCAGATGATGGTTATCTGTAAGAGGCTGATAACAGCAGATGTAGATTTACTGGTTAGAAATGTGTTGATCAGTGTCTTTGTGGTAAATAAGTGATATAAACTGTTAACAGAGGATTATGCTTTGATCTCAGTTTTATTCACTGCAGTCTTTGTGCTTCTCAGGTGTTCACATTTTCCAGTGGATGTATGGCTGTGAATGGGATGATGAGACGAATGAGGTTAATGGATTTAATCAGTTTGGTTATGATGGAGAAGACTTCATATCACTGGACCTGAAGACAGGGGAATGGGTCGCTCCAAAACAACAAGCTTTTTCAACCAAAATGAAATGGGACAATGACAAACGTTGGATTGAACAGCTGAAGAACTACACCACCCAGGAGTGTCCTGAGTGGCTGAAGAAGTATGTGAACTATGGGAGGAGCTCTCTGATGAGAAAAGGTAAAATCACATGACCAGATTTAATGCCTTTGATAAAATGCTCATTTCCTTTAGTGTCCTATGTAGTTTGAAATCATAATGAACAGCCCACTGTTTCTCAGTTTACACTCTCATTTTCTCCCTTCTCTCTGCCTCCTTTCTTTTCTCACCCTTTATTTCTGTGACTCTCTTACGTATTTATCACCACTCTTACTCTGTTTGATCTTCGTTCTCCTTCTCAGTTTCTTTCTGTCTGTTTTACTGTCTTTCCTCTCCTTTTCTAACCTTTCTCTCACCTCCTCATATCTCTTCCTCTGTCTTTTCTTCTTTGCCATCAACCCCTTTTCTTAACTGCACTTGACATTAAGACTACATTACTTCAAGTATAAATGTTGATATCAATATTCAGTTATTACGTAAACTATGAGCTATCTTTCTCTTTTCTCTCCAGAGCTTCCCTCAGTGTCTCTCCTCCAGAAGACTTCCTCCTCTCCGGTCACCTGCCACGCTACAGGTTTCTACCCCGACAGAGCCGACTTGGTCTGGATGAAAGACGGAGTGGAGCTTCATGAGGACGTGAAAAAAGGAGATATCCTGCCCAACCATGATGGAACCTTCCAGATGAGTGTTGACCTGAAGACTTCGTCAATCAAACCTGAAGACTGGAAGAAGTACGACTGTGTGTTTCAGCTGTCTGGTGCTGAAGACAAGATCACCAAACTGGACAAAGCGGTGATCAGAACCAATGAAGGTAAGGCTGAAAACAGAGGTGATGAAGATGGCAAACCAAAATGTAGTTTTTCCCGTAGTAAAGTAATGTTTGGTGTTGAAAACAACTTTCTTTTGTTGTTTTGCGGTTTCAGCTAATGGATGTCCCAAAAAACAAACCATTTCTGTAATTTTCACTGTTTTCCTCCACATAACAGGCTCCTGCAAGAGCAACTCATAAGAACAAATGCTTTCTGAAATAGTGACTTAGAGAGCAGCTTCATGGCATTCACCAATGTTGTCATTTTTAGAAGTACACTACAAACGTAACGCTCCAGTGGCCCATGACCTGTTGATAGGTCATGTACTGATAGGCTGCACTTATCACAGGGTCAAAAGCAGTCATTTGACATGAAGCCATAATTGCTACTGTACCAAAATTGACTAAAATAGAACTGATAAAAGTTGAATGCAAAATAAGATTCTTTTCACCATGGGATCATCATGGTCTGCTAATTTAAGCTTTTGTATATCTTATTTCACTGTACACTAATATTCACTCATCATATATCTCTGTTGTTATTAATATAAGCTGTTACAGCTGACGGCTTTGCCTTAAAAATGTTATAACACATCTAACCTTATGTTAAATCATCCCACGATCATAGTACAGTGCAAATTTGTCAACATGTTCCTTTATATCTCTTATTAGCTAATTCTGGTGCAGTTACTTTTAATTGTGCACTGTCCATGTAAAAATAAATGATAAATAAATAGACCAGAATAGTGAAGTCAAACAGAGCAGGAAAGGAAGCCTTATATGGCTTTTTTCATCAGGGACAGGTGATATTTGTTATGCGAGTTTGGTGAACCCAATGAAAAACACTTGGGTAACAAGTTAAAGTTTTCTTTGTGCTGCGTTTTGGCTCCTAATAGGTCAGACATGCACTACATAAAACAGAATTTTATTGTATTGTTAATATTTTGCTAAATTTAAGTGAACCTTAGTTTTTGTTTTTTATTTTAAAAAATGTAAGTTTTGCCAATGTTTTCTTTTTTTATAGTCACACTTTTAAACCAATGCCTAACTAATAGACAGTGATTTGTCCGTGCAGATTGTGATTGTTTTCTTCATTTTGTTTTTGTTCCTCAACAGTGGAAGCCAATACTGTGATCATCGGCATCGCAGTAGCAGCAGCAGTAGTAGTCATGCTGGGTTTACTTGCTGTTGCTGGATTTATGATTTACAAAAAGACAAACGGGGGGCCAACCAAAGGTAAGTTTTTTGTGTTCAACAGTTATTATTTGATTTTAGTTTTTAAGTTAAGATTTCATCCACACTGCTAAATGAAGCAGGCTGCAGGTCCTGGAGTGCTACAGTCTCAATCAATAGTCAAGGTCTGGGCGACAGTGTCATGATAATATAAGGGCATACCATCATAATGTAAAAGTGGCGGAATTGAAGTAAAACGTAGCTAGATAAAAATGTCAGTCTTTCTTTAAATTTTCTATCGATAAACGCTATCATATTTTGTCTTGAACTTGACCATTGTACAATTCATTTAGCATTTTGTTCTCCTCAGAGATATATGCAAATAATTCCCATAATTAAGAGGAAAAATATGCAAAGCAAGACCCCACTTCGTAAATATGCAGCATGACTTGGTTTTTACTGTATTTTATCATTCATACATTTGAAGTAAATCTTAACACTGAACAAAAAGCTTTTACTGAGCCCATTTTTGTACTCAACGACCATAACCATGAAAATGATGATAATGCTGTCATGAACGATATGATTGTTAACATTATAGAGTTCTACTGTTTGTGTTGACAAAGTTATGACAGTAACTTTAAATAACTCTGGGGCAGCTCTGTTGGTAGCAGAACTACTGTTGTCTTGATATATTTGTTCTGTTTTTGTAGACAAGAAGACTTCACCTGACACCTCTCCTACAGGAAGTTTGATGAAGACAGGTTCATATCTATCTATATTTGTGTTTGTCTGACTGTTTGAACATAATCTGTCTATCGTGTCCAGTTTTGTATCATTGTCCTTCATATGTGTGTTGTTTAACTTCTCTTTTCAGAATGGGAGACTTTTTCAAATGGCTCTGATTCATCTAGAGAAAGCGTAAGCAGTGACACACCATCGATGAAAGGTAACTGATGTCTCTGTGCTATTTTTGTGTGACACATTGTAGTGCAAGCTTTGAAGTAAGCCTGATAACTGACATTATGAGTCTTTCTTTTTTGTAAATGTAGGTTTTTTTTAAATTCTTGATGCATTTTGAAATCTCAAAACATTGTTCATTTATAAATGCTTAATTGTTGGTCCCTACAGCATGAAGAGGAGGTGAACTTCACTCCATGAGGAAACTGAAACATTAAACTTAGTTTTCTTACAGAATGTTTGGCTTTACAAAAAAGAAAAGCTAATATGTTTTACTGGGTGGGATACAAAAGAAATTGTAAGGTTGTGCCTACATAAGTCAAAAACTGCACCAGGTCCACAGGGGAGTGAAATCTTTCTCCTCAGTCAAAAAACAAACACTGAGTTTTTCTTTGGTGATGATATATCCAAACAATGACCATTTAAAAAGTAGTTTGTAAAATACAGTGGCAAGTAGAATCAAGAGAATTTAAGACCTGGATACACTACAATTAATTGCAGATGCACTTTCTATAAAGTTTTCCAATTAGAAATCAAGCTAAAATGGGTGTGTGAATATCACCATTTTGAGCCCGTATAGATTCCCCATCATCCAGGTTATGGGAGTCCAAAGAGCTTCAGTAGAAGGCAACTCAGAGGTTGTTCTTGGATGAGTGGTGAAAGACAAAAAGAGAAGTCCAGGTGCCTTCTGCTGAAGCTTTTAACATTTTCTCAGATTCTCAGAAATGTTACAGCAGCCAGGATCGTGAAACTAAAAGCAGTCTCACCGTTAGCATTTTGTCATATAGGACGCCTGGATAATATGTCAAATGATTGTACTCCCAAAATGCACATGCAAATTAACTAAAAAACATTACAACATGGGTGGCTTCAGCTAGGAGCACAGCGTATAATGTCCTGAACAGAAAGCTAAAATAATTAGCAGCAAATAGAAGACAACAGACCTGCATAGTACACGATTAATCAGAAAAATTACCTACAATACAGCATAAAACTTACATCATCTCTGAGTTCTACTGTTTGTGTTGACAAAGTTATGACAGTAACTTTAAATAACTGCAGGGCAGCTCTGTTGGTAGCAGAACTACTGATGTCTTGATGTATTTTGTTCTGTTTTTGTAGACATGAAGACTTCACCTGAAACCTCTCCTACAGGAACTTTGAGAACAGGTTCGTATCTATCTATATTTGTGTTTGTCTGACTGTTTGAACATAATCTGTCTATCGTGTCCAGTTTTGTATCATTGTCCTTCATCTGTGTATTGTTTCACTTTTCTTTTCAGAATGGGAGACTTTGTCAAGTAGTTCTGATTCGTCTAGAGAAAGTGTAAACAGCGACACGCCACTGGTGAAAAAAAGGTAACTGATGTCTGTGTCTGTTTGACACATTGTAGTGCAAGCTTTTGAAGTAAGCCTGATAATTGACATTATGAGTCATTCTTTTTTGTAAATGTAGGTTTTTTTTAAATTCTTGATGCATTTTGAAATCTCAAAACATTGTTCATTTATAAATGCTTAATTGTTGGTCCCTAGGGAATGAAGAGGAGGTGAACTTCACTCCATGAGGAAACTGAAACATTAAACTTGGTTTTCTTACAGAATGTTTGGCTTTACAAAAAAGAAAAGCTAATATGTTTTAGTGGGTGGGATACAAAAGAAATTGAAAGGTTGTGCCTACATAAGTCAAAAACTGCACCAGGTCCACAGGGGAGTGAAATCTTTCTCCTCAGTCAAAAAACAAACACTGAGTTTTTCTTTGGTGATGATATATCCAAACAATGATAATTTGAAAAGTAGTTTGTAAAATACAGTGTAAAATAGAATCAAGAGGATTTAAGACCTGGATACACTACAATTAATTGGAGATGCACTTTCTATAAAGTTTTCTAATTAGAAATCAAGCTAAAATGGGTGTGTGAATATCACCATTTTGAGCCTGTATAGATTCCCCATCATTCAGGTTATGGGAGTCCAAAGAGCTTCAGTAGAAGGCAACTCAGAGGTTGTTCTTGGATGACTGGTTAAACGACAAAAAGAGAAGTCCAGGTGCCTTCTACTGCAGCCTTTAACATTTGTTACAGCAGCCAGGAGCGTGAAACTAAAAGCAGCCTCACCGTTAGCACTTTGTCGTATAGGACGCCTGGATAATATGTCAAATGATTGTACTCTCAAAATGTACATGCAAATTAACTAAAAACATTACAACATGGATGGCTTTAGCTAGGAGCACAGCATAAAATGCCTTGAACAGAAAGCTAAAATAATTAGCAGCAAATAGAAGACGACAGACCTGCACAGTACACGATTAGTCAGAAAAATTACCTACAATACAGCAGATAAAACTTGCATCATCTTTGACTTCTGCACAGGCCAATGCTACTACATGCATTTACAGTCTGCACGGTCCCTGATGTAAAGAATTCACAACATACAACAATTTTTGTCCAGATCTCTGGAACAACTAAAAGATTCATTGGTGTCAGAGGACCTGAGAGACTTTTAGCTCATAGACTGAAAGCATGCCAGACAAGTAGGCTGGTGCAAGACCAATATAATCAATATAACTAATATTTACATAACATTTAAATGAGATGTGTTCTGTATTTCTGGGTGTAGTGAGCACTCAGGTAGCAGATTTCTGAATGTGTTAGAAGTGGTTTATAATTTTTCAGGGGTAGATCAGATAGAATTACAGTAATGGCCTGCTGGATATAAAGGCATGACTTGGTCTCTGTGTGTTATTAAATATAATATAATTTCAACATGACAAGTAGATTGGTGAGACTCCGCATTTGAGCCCTCTAGTTTAATTTGGAATTTAAAAGGACACCAAAAATGTAAGTTGTAGCAGTAGACGATCTGCTTACAAAAGTAGCTGCATACCAGACCAAGCCTGGGAAATGTTTGGACACTGTTCCAGATGAGTGAGATGCCCTGAGTGCTTTTAAGTTCTGGTCAAAGGTTTGTTTTCATTTGACTTGAAATTGACAGACCATTGACTCCTTTATGCATATATTATGGAATTTATTTATTTTAATGAGTAATTCACTGGCATTTTAAATTTTTTTTTCAATGAACAGAGGGACTTCTATATAAAACAAACCAATGTAACCTGTCGATAAAATCTTGGTATAATCCGTTTTACCTTCATATACTTCTATTCTTCTACAGTTTCCCTGGTGGTATGTTTTGAAAGGCTGCATATTGTACATATTAAAAGCTCAGTAAGAATTTGCGTGCAGTGGAATGCAGTTCAGTTTGTCAGTTTGCCCAGTGCATTTGCATTGTTTATAGATACTTCCAGACCAGCAACATTCACAAGATGCCTTAGAAATGCAGTGAGTGACTTCTTGTTTCCCTTTTTCTAACATAATCTTGTGTACAAACAAACTATCAGTGTGTCTTTTGGTATTTAGCATTGCATTGTAAAGGAAATAAGTGGTATACATAGTGGTATTGTACATTGTCGCAAATGAGTGTTTCTGTACATCTCTGTTCTTTTCTACATATTTTTTTAAATGCGAAAGTATGTAAAACTTAAAATAGATAGGCTATGATCTGTGTTGGGAAATGCATTCATTGTATGCATTTACTCTGCCATAACTGAAAAATCATTTTCATTCTCTCAGCTTTCAGCTTTCAAATGTTTGAATAAACATCACAAAGACATTTGGTGAGTTGTATGATTTATTTACAGAATTCCATCAAAAAGACTCAAGATCCAAGGCTTTAATTTGTCACATGCATGATGCAACATAGTACAGGTACAGGAAAATATTTTCTCCTGATATTATCCAGTTGTGCTTAATAAAGCTGAAAGAAAAATATCTACAAATATTAAACACCAGAGAATGTTTTTTTTTTAATTCAGGTAACAAAAACATATGTAGTCACACTCTTCATAATACAACATATTAAATATAATAATATATAATGTATAATATACATACTATAGTAGCCTATAGTTTATTTGGCACAATTAAAACAGAACAGGCACAATAAAAAGAATAATGCAGTACAGTGCAGGAAGAGGCAAAGAAGTCAGAGGGCTTATTTGAATAAAAAAACCCAGCAATAACAGCGTCAATTTAAGAGCATTAAATGTGAGTATGTGATATATAATTCAATGTTTGTGTAGTTAGGTGTGCATGTGTGAGTATGTGTGCACAAGGGGGATAACAGTTTATGCTGTATCGACCCTTGAGCATTAATAAAAAGTAACAGTAAGTAAACAAGCTAAAACATGAACAATGATACAAAAGGAGGAAAAATCATTTACAAGACAGCAGAGAGATGTTTTATAAGGCATCTTTGTAACACTTTATAGACCTAAAAGTTTTGACCAAGTGGAGAAAAGCATTCCATAATTTGGTTCGCCTAAATCTTACTGAAAATTGACTTGTACAAGTTAAGAATTTAGGAAGGTGAAGTTCTGCTGATTTATGACTTGAGTATGAATGTAGTTGTGAATTAGCTGTAAAGTAAGTCATGAAGTGCTCAGGCTGCAGTATTTGAAAAAGTTGTTTTTATATATTTTTAACTGTCAACTTTTGCTTTTTCGTGATTGTCTAAATGAGATCTGTTACCGGCTTTTATATGGTGCTGTTCTTGTAGATTTAAAGCCAGCTTCACAGTTTAATACTTTGTTATCAACTTTACTGATTGTTCACCTATAAATGTTTTCACTGATTCATCTTTAGAGGAATGTGGAACAAGAAGAAACAAGTGGAACAAGAACCCGCAACGTCCTGGCAGGGATAAGTTAGTTAACAACCACAGCTCACTCTTTCTTCCTGGTTTGTGTGCCAACATTTGCAGATCACACCAGATATATACACATAAATGAAACCCAATAGAGTCGTCATGTGATTTCCCAGAAAGAAGCAGAGGGGAAAGTTTTGTTTCAGCCCAGTGGTGGAGCTCTAACGCTGTTAATGACTGTCCTGCAAAAACAACCATCATCATCTCTAGAACATTAGTGAGTTCACTTCATGCTTTATGTTTAGTTTGTTGATATTAGAAAAGTACTTCCAGTTGCACTCTGGGAAAGTTTAGTGACTCACTGCTTCTGACTGTTTCATGTAATTAAAATATGTTGTCATCTGTGTGAATAAAACAATTTGCATACTGAGTGTCAATATATATACTTAAGATCTCATTATGTTTGAGTATTAAGGATCAAACACTGAGTGACAGACAGCTGTTTGTGTGTCTGACATTTTACCACAACGAGGAAGACACAAAATGGCAGCAGAGGTTTTGTCAGAGTTAGAGGTGTGACTCACTGACATGTGCACCAGCATCAGTCTGCATGGGTGTGACACTGTGTGCATCTAAATTTAGGGACGTCACAAAACCACACGGCTCCGTCTCCTGCAGAACTACTGTATGTTGCATTTATCAATTTAAACTTTTCTGCGCTTAAATTTATGTTTTATCAGTTTAATTTTTAAATACTTCACTGTATTTCAGAGAGAAACGTTTTTGTTTTGTGTTTGGTTGTTCTTTCTCGCTTTAACAAGATTTTTTTTGGCAGCTTTGGTCATCAAGTAATATTTTACATTAAAAAACACATAAGCTCATAAAATGGACAGTGGAGCTTTTGTCAGGATTTTTGTCTTGTAGTTTCTTCTGTTAATAAAAGAAAGTAAAACTTCAGTGCAAATAAATGCACTTACATTGTGTTTCAGACCTTTACAGCTCCTGACAACACTGATCCTGACTGACACTTTCTGTTCGGTTCTTTTTGCTTGAAGTTAAATATAATACTAAATTTTGTGAATGTTAAATACTTGGTTAAAACAGTAAAATGTAAGAGTACATAATTCCTTTAACTATTTTATAATAACTTAGAAATGGGTTTATACACATGCTCATGCGCAGTCGCATTCCATGCCTATGCCGGATGTTCTGTGTTTAGCTCGTCATTTCATCACAACCCATCGTCAGGAGCACACAGCCTGTTGGTAGGTAGAAATTGTAACCCTGTAGAATATGCCATAAGCCTCTGTTCACTGTTTACTGTGTACTTAAAGAATGTTAAAAGTCCGTGCTGGCGTAGTTCATTAGCAGTACGTACGACGTAGCGTGCTAACCGCTGTCGGTTTTGTGTTGTGTGTCGGTGCTAAATAACTGGTTTATTACCAAGGAAACTAAACGAACAGTTGGTTATGTGATGTATGATCGAAGGGTGATTTCTATGGAGGGCCGGTTTCAGCGCGGTGTTTGTTGCGTTTGGTATGCTGTACATGTGTGTTTATCCGCTCTGCGCAGCCATTTTGAGCGCTATGGATGATGGGTAATGTAGTCTTTGCGGTGATTTGAGGCCGTATGACAGCGGTTGTTTTATATTCAGTTGAAATAAGCTATATTGTTTTACAACTTGTCATTTATGTTAATTTACAATAGCCTTTACAATGGATATGTTGTAATTCCTTTATTTTCTGTATCATTTCAGGTTTATGACCTGTGGTCACCTGTTGTTGCTATTGTAGCAAAATAAAAAGACTAAAGAAGTGACAAACACGAGTCAAACCTGGTGTGCTGCCTGTCAAACCCGTTCGGAGGGTTAAAATTTAAAAATATCCGAACACTTTCTATACAGTAAGTTACCTTCAAATAGTAACGTCAGTCATGTAAACTCTGAAAAATGCTGTTCTTAATTTCCCCCTTTCACCTTTTAGCTGTAAAGAAAATGTTACAACATTGGTTTCCCACAGTGAAGACAAAGACATAATAAAACATGATAAATAATCTAAGTATTTCATATAAACTATTGTATTTCATGTTGTTTTTCTGTCTTTTAGGGTTTCTGTTTATTTAAGTTTTGTTAGTTTCTGGTGAATTTCTTCAGATCTTTAACACTTCAGGACTTCAGATAGTTTCAGGTTTTATTTATCAGTGATTCTGTTCATTGACACTAATAATTTAATAAGACCAGAGTTTATTAGGACATTTACTGACATAATAGAGTTTTGTTATTTACAGCTCAAAGGTAAATACATGATCTGTCTGTAGGGGGCGCTGTCTCACTGCTGACTTCTCTGTACAGGTGATAAACTCAGGTATTGATCAGCAGCAAGCAGGAAGAGACTTTATCCACCACAGTTAAAGCCTCAGTGTCAAACATATAGATACGTCTTTGTCTAAATAAAAGATGAAGCTTGTTTTTGTGAAGTAGTTAATAATTCTGCTCCAGCTGAAGAAATGAAACCTAAATTCTAAATAACTCCGAAGTGCTTTAAACAGTGAGGACTGAGATCAGAACATCAGTGAAGTCACACTTTGACATCTCTGATCAGAACTGTTTCAAATCACAGGGAAGATCAACATCAGACAGACAGAATAAGATATTAGTTCGTAGATAGATAGATAGATAGAACTTTATTGATCCTTTCAGGCAGTGCCTTCCAGGAAATTTAGATTTAAGAAGCACACAGTACAGTACAACATTAAAAAAGAGATGAAAGACAGAATAAGAAATATAAAAAATATAAAGAAAATTTAAAGAAAAACCAACACACGCCACACCACCAAAGTATTAGAAAATAATAATGATAAATTATTCATTTCATGATGACATTCATTTCAATTCATCACACAAGCTCCGGTGTGAATCAGCAAATCTGTAGTTTAGCGACGTCTGACTTACCAGAAAAGTACATTTCTGCACATAATATCTCATTAGAATAAAAATCATTATAAATAGTCAGAGCAGCTGAAGATAAAAGACTCCTGTCATCAACTGTAAAGTGAAGAAACTCCAAATGAAGCCCACAGTTCTTCGTTAGAGGGGTCAAGGAGCCAAAACCAACAGGAAATAGAAAAATAAGTTTTCCACGGGTGTATTTTAATTTTAATTTCCATTCACAAACACATCTAATTTAATTGGATAACGGATAATGGATAATGAATTTTGTATTATCACTGAAAAAAACGGTAAACGGTTTATTTTGAAATCTCAAAATAAGAAAACGAATGGCCGCGACGTACACGGACCAAAAGTGTTGAGGATTGAGTTAGAAATGCTTTTTGATTCTAATTCAAAGAAAAAAATGGGAAAAAATCTGTCATCAAACATAAATAGTGACATTAAGTTGTTTTTAGCATTTAGTTTCTAATTTATTTTGCTCTAATAAAACACAGTGATTACTGTCTGCAGAGAAGTAAAACATATTCAAATGATGAATTTAATGAAAGCATCTCAGCGTTCTTCACACAAAAACAATAAATCAAATAATTGTCTTCTCATCTGAAACAAATATGCCATATTTACAGTGAAATATTTCTGGTTTGGGTTTTTTTTCCTGTAAATAATGATCAATAAATGATCAATATTGATGTTGCTGATGTACATATTCATATATAGGCACACACAAACACACACACAGACACACATACATGACATGTGTTCCCCTTTTCATAGATGTATACTCTGAGGATCTGGTGATATGATGACATAGATTAAAATAAAACACAGAAAATCCAGAAACATGTAAAGTGGAGGTTTTAAATGTTCTGTAGTTGTCAGTCTAACTGGTCTTTCTGTGTTGCTCCTGAAGATAAAGTGAACCTCGTCTCTGGCTGCTGGGACTGACTCCAGTCCTCTCAGTGGGACAAACAGGACAGTAAACTGATGGAGGCAGTTTTTCATCCCTGTGGTGACGATCTTGATTGGTCGGTAATCTATTAGAAACGCATTTTCATCTGGTTTGTCTCAAAATCAATGAACGTACAGAAAATATATATGAAGAATATAAAATGATGGACTTTATCTCAGCACACAGATACAAAATACAAACATCAGTTCAAATTTTAGTTTCTTGTGTAAATATTCTGCATAGGGATCTTGTTATGATTCTAACCAGGTCAAAAAAAGTTAGAATTTATGTCCAAAGTCATTCTTAATGGAGAAACGGTATGTCTATTTTTTATATGTGGCTTGACAATAGATTATAGGGTTGTGTGATATGTAGTTTTTCAACACTATTAAATGTTGTTGAACATATTCCCTGCCTGTTTAAGAACAAGAACCTATTTCTGTTTCATAAACATTTAGAAATTCAACATGAAGCTCAGTTCACTTCTTGTGTTGGGTTTAGTGGATGATCGTTAATTAAGTTGCTGTTTCATTCCTTATGTTTACTTTTGTGTTGCTTTTCAATAAAGCCCCCAGTAATCCAGATTTTGGTGTCTTTTTGTGATTCCAGCTGCAGTTTCATGAATGGTGCCTGAGTGTTTTCTGTTGTCTCATGAACTTAATATTTCTCTGCCTGTAGATGTTGAACTGTTTCTGATACCATGTCTGTTTGTGCACTCTTCCATACCTGTGTAATCACATTTTTTTTATTATATACAAACATATTTTTTTGCACTACTGTTAACTCCACAGGTCACTTTTACTATTTTCCACTATTGCACCTTATAAAACATTTTGCTGCTGTATATTTTGATTATATTTAAACATATACTTTTATATTTAACACACACTTTTATATCCTTAATCTGTGTTGATATATTTGCAACAGAATTAATTCTGTGTGCATTTGTTGTACACTGAATGACAATAAAGTCTAAGTCTAACTGTGATTCTTTACAGATAAGTGAAGGAGGAACTTGACTTTTCACTTGACTTTCACAGTTTAAGCCATTTTAGCTGAATAATTGTGTATTTTCTCACGTCTGGTTTGCTGCTAAGAAGAATATTTGTGCAATAATATAGATTCATCTAGTTTTGTTTGTTCACCACAGGTACTGTAGGGTTAATAAAATATGTGGAGACAATATGAATATTATTTAATGTGTGTGTCAGACATGAGCAGATCCACTCAGCTCTTCCTCATACTTCACAGATCTGGTCTCATTGTGGTGCCTGTTGTCTTCTGAAACAAAAAAAACTAAACAAATTGGTTGCACTTAAATCTGTCTGGCAACTGTTTCAAACTGTTCTTTACATTATACCTACAATATAATGTCCTCTAAAGACACACACCAACCTCTATCACATTTAATTTTAATGAAACTGTGATGACAAAAGTTTTTAAAGCTGCAATCCAAACATAACTTTTGTTTTTCAGTTTATTTTTTTAAAGTTATGTCATTAAATGCTGACATTCTTTCAGACTCACAGGTTATGATGGTTAAGAGAAGGTTCAGATGTTTACTGACATTTAAGTTGATTTTTGTTTATTCAGTGGTGAAAACGTTGAAAAAGTGAAACCTGCGAGGCTCTATGGAATCAGACATTACAGCTGGTGTCACTACAGTGAGTTTCATATTCAATGTCTGACAAAAATGTTTCAGATCAGTGTTTTCTCACAAACCTTTATGATGTTTTAAACTATGAGCTATAAAAACCGTACTGTATGTTCAAATGCATCACTCGTATAACCTCCTCTTCTAGGTGTTAATACAGATTTATCCGTAAGATTCTGTGATGTTGGAATATAAAAGCTTCACCAATCCCATGTTGGGCTGATTTTTTACAGACTGTGGACATTTTTTAACAGACACAGAGCAACAATAAAATCAAATTCTGTCTATTCTATAATTTCTTCCACAGCTCAACATAAAAATATATTTCTTTTTTAAACTTCTATTTATTGGGGGTTTTAGAGCTCCGATATCTGTAGTTACACACAGTATATTTTACATATTTACAAAAGGGGGCGCCACAATTATCTCTGTAATAACACTGTGTCATCTAATAAATAATTATCAATTAATAATATCTAATAATAATTAAATATAACTTACAGACTTTTCCTCTCAGTGAGTTTTTGCTCTAACTTTAAGAGCTTCATCACTTCTTTTAGCAAAGTTACGTGACTTGATGCATTTTTCTGTTTCCAGTTAAACAAAATCAGTCTTTGTGCGAACAACGAGACAAAATGTGGCATAAAATAATGATTATTTGACACCTCTACCATGACAACTTCCACGCTGAACACAACCAGAAGTGTGTGTGGTTTGAGCTGCTTCTGTAAGACCTGGAACAGAGTATTTTAGCCTAATAGTTAACAGTGCTTCAGCTTCAGATCCAGAACATGTGTGATAATCCAGCTGGTGTCTGTCCACATCAGTCCCAGCACTGGTTTACTGTAAGAAACATCTTGGAGAGTCTCAGTTCTGATAGTGACAGTCTGTTTAATATCCTGAGCTGCAAAAATCCCTGTCTGATGCAAACACAAGAGGAATGGAAGAGGGCCTTTCTCCATTGATCCTTGGTGATCTCTCCTCCCAGATCCTCCTGTCAGGACTCTGCTAGCTGATCAAATGAGTCTGTGCTGTTTATCTGTGGCTGTTTTAGTTAAAGGTTTGGAGGAGAACAGTGCATCCTCAAGCAGCATAATACATCAGTTTATGTTAATTATCACAGGTCAGATCAGTCAGTTGGACAGTCTTTATTTGTAGCTGTGTGTTGTGTTGGTCAGATCATTTTCACAGGTTGTCTGATTAGAACAAAGTCTAGACTGAAGCATGTGAGCTTGTAGAGCTACAGTATCAACACGCTCCACTGCAGTATATAAACAACAATAGTCATTTTCAACACTCACCACTGGGACAGATTCAGAGTGTTGAGGTTGAACTGGACTGAGAGGTCAGACTCAGATGATTCTCTTCCTGTAGTGGTGGATCGACTTTATCCAGCCGTCCTCCTGCATGTGTTGCACTAAACAAACACACAAAACAGATAAACACACATGTACACACACATTCCCACATACATACTCATAAAGACAAAAAAGACATTTGACCTTTTTAAATGCTGACAGATCGCAACTGGACTCTACATTCAGAATTACACACTTTTGCATTAAATAATAAAGGAGACATATATAAAAGAGCAAACACATTAAACAGAGTCTACAGAAACACTAGTGGCTGATGATGTTTGATATTAAGACTTATTTCCTTTACAATGCAACTCCAAGGGCCAATACTGACACTGATATTCATTGTGTACAAAAGTTAAATGTGCTCAGAAAAGCTAAATAAAAAGCAGGTTATCTTTTATTTAAATTTACAAACATCTTGTGAGTGTTGCTGGTCTTGAAGAATCATCTACAAACAACACAAATGTGCAGGACAGACTGACTAACTGAGCCACACTCCACTGTATCCTGATTCTTACTCAGCTTTAGCTTCGGATGTCTTCTGATTAACTCCTCATTCTGATGTTGAGAAACACTTGCATTGATTACAAGTACAAACCTCCTCACTCTGCACAGACAGGAGAAAATGGCACAAGTTGTAATATGAACACATTCGAAGCTGTGCTGACAAATTTACAGATGAAACAGACTGTTGTAAGGAGGGGTGTAGTAGACTTGAGAGGCTTGTGGAATAAAAGGAAGAAAAAGAAAACAGCAAGAGAGAAAAGAAAACTTACAAGAAAACTTTCACAAACTACATTCAACAGCTAGCAGTGCTGCATTGTTCTGTCTTCTGAGCAAATTATTCTCTGGCTTCTCTCCCAACACACTCATATACAGTGAAGGGGTTTGTCTTTCCAGTTTAAACTAGCCAATCAAGACACATCTATTATCCAATTATATTTGAGATCCCACCTACTCAGTGAGCCTATGAAAGGGCTGCTCTGGAAGGATGACCCCTCTGTAACCTCCAGGACAAGATGGCCTCTGTTAAGAAGTAACTGACAGGTGATGACTTCTGTAGACTTAATGTCTTTTTAACAGGCTGCTCGCTTTAATCAGACAAGTAAACTTAACTTTAAGAAGCACAGTCCTCCCTGCATCCACTGGAGTTGTTGAACTAAATAATCAGAAAAACAAGGTGGTGTGTGTTTCATGTCCACCTCTCTGCACAAGAAGTCTTCAAGTGGTCAGAAGGGAGCTTGTACTTCCGAACAGATAAAACTGGTTTAGTAAGGATTCAGACTTATTGATTCATCTGCCTTCAGTTTATTTAAAAACAACAGTAGAAGTGAAAAGATGTTTTTAAAAAAGTTTACTATCTCCACCATCACACATCTGCTGTACAAGCTGTTAGTCTTGTAGTTTGGGTTTAAACAGAGAATTTAGGTGTTTTAGATGATTTCTGAGATATGGACAGTCTCTAAAAGTCTGCCATGTAAAGATTCTAAACATCAACACTGAATATTGACCACTGACGACATTTAACTTTAACTAAACAGTGGAAGCTCCTTCAATCAGCTCAGGCATTACTGTCTGTTCTGATCACTTCTAGCATAAATATATAAATAATATTATCAATCTTTGCACACTCAGTTTTAATTTTCACTGCACGCGTTCTATCGTATCTTATTCTAAATTTTGTTAAAATTGTATTTTTTGTCATCTTGTTTAGTTTTATGTACATGTTTATACTTTTAAAAAGTGTGTTTCTTACCTACCTCTTGTCAGCTCAGTGTCGGTTGTGTTATTTGTAAGTTTGTGGTACATAAATTAATGCTGCAACTCCACAGTTTCCCTTAGAGGATCAATAAATCTTTCTTTCTGCACTTGAATCTATTTTTTTATTAGTTTAATTTTTAAATCCTCCACTATATTTTAGAGAAACTTTTATATTATTTGTTTGGTTGTTCTTTCTTGCTTTAAAGGGATTTTTGACAGATTAGATTATCAAGTAATATTTTACATGAAAAACACACAAGCCTATAAAACAGACAGTGGAGCTTCTGTCAGGACTTTTGTCTTGTAGTTTCTGCTGTTAATAAAAGACAATAAAACTTAATTGCAGATAAATGCACTAATTATGGGGCAGTGGTGGCCTCGTGGTTTGTGAAGCGAACTTGTAGGTGGGTCGCTAGTTTGAGTCTGCAGACTGGCAAGAGGCTGAGGTGGGAAAGTGAGAGTGGCCATTTGTCCCAGTGTGTATAGTTAAGGTTAACTGTGGATAGGATGGGTCAAAAACAGAGAAGGAATTTCCCCAAAGGGATCAATAAAGGTTAGATTATTATTATTAATAACGTGTTTCAGACCTTTACAGCTCCTGACAACACTGATCCTGACTGACACTTTCTATTCAGTCATGTAAACTCTGAAAAATGCTGTTCTTAATTTCTTCCAAGTTTGTTTCCCAACAGTAAAGACCAAGAGATAATGAAACATGATAAATAGTCTACGTATTGTATATAAAGTATTGTATTTCATGTTGTTGTTTTTTTTTCTGTTTTCGGATTTCTGTAAAAATAATTTTCACTTTATTGTTTATTAAAGTTTAGTTTGTTTCTGGTGAATTTCTTCAGGAATTAAGATAGTTTCAGGTTTCATGGAGCAGTGATTCTTTTCATTTACACTACTAATTTATGATCAGAGTTTATTAGGATGTTTTTTTGACATAATAGAGTTTTGTCTTATTTACAGCTCAAAGGTAAATACATGATCTGTCTGTAGGGGGCGCTGTCTCACTGCTGACTTCTCTGTACAGCTGATAAACTCAGGTATTGATCAGCAGTGAGCAGGAAGAGACTTTATCCACCACAATTAAAGCCTCAGTGTCATAAATATAGATACGACTTTGTCTAAATAAAAGATGAAACTTGTTTTTGTGAAGTTGTGAATAATTCTGCTCCAGCTGAAAAAATGAAACCTAAATTCTAAAGAAGTGCTTCAAACAGTGAGGACTGAAATCAGAACAGAACCAAAGCAGGAACAAAATGAAAACCAGCATCAGGTGTCCAAACATCAACTGTGGTGTTGAGTTTCTCTTCAGTCAGACAGTTTTCAGCGTTCAGTCAGCTCAGCAGCATTTATCCTGTAGGACACAACTGATCTGATGATGGTGTTTTAGAAGCTCTGACTCTTCCTGCTTTGCATGACAACACTCTGATGTTTTATTATCATATTGTTAGTCCTGATAGTAGATCTAACTCATACCAGAAGCAATGTTAAGGCTGTAATTAACAAAATAAATACCTTCATATGAATTAGGAATACTTTATTGATCCCTGAAGGGAAATAGCTTACTTAATAGTTGCTCCATTCTAAGTCTTACAAAATATATAAACATAGTAGAAAAATATGTATTCTAACACATTAATACAAGACACAAATGTTAGAATATAAGACGATTCCCACAATCTCATTTAATGACAAAATGATACGAGTGCACCTTATTGACACTGTCTGTCCTCCACCGTTCTCTGTGAGGATCTGGAGGTTTAACCACTGGAGGGAGCAGCTCACCACAGAAACTCACTGGAACATCAATGAAGCCACATTTTGATATCTCTGATCAAAACTGTTTTAAATCACATTGAAGATAAATAATAGGAAAACAGAATAAGATATTTGTTCATCACACAAGCTCCAGTGTGAATCTGTAAATCTGTAGTTTAGTGACCTCTGACCTCCCAGAAAATTAACACATTTCTAGACATTATATTAAATTAGAATAAAAATCATTATAAATAGTCAGAGCAGCTGAAGATTAAATAATCCTGTCATCAACTTCAAAGTGAAGAAACTCCAAATGAAGCCCACAGCTCTTCCATCATTTTGAACTCGTTATAACAAGCACATTTTAGTTTCACTTTCGTTCATAACCTCAGTGGCTGAGTTTTACCCAGATTTAAGTGACGTTGACACCCAGAATGAATTCTGATTGGTTCAGATGGAGAATGATGCTGAAACTCTCCATGTTTTCTTCTTATTTCAGCTCCAGCTCTCGATCAGGACGCAGGATTTTTATCTGGAGAGACTCACAGTTACTCACAATTTCAAAGATTGAGATCCAACAAGACAAAATGAAGACCCTCATCTTCGTGTTCCTCCTGGGAATAAGCGGAGTGACGGCAAGTAAGTTATGATTTTTCTTGTAACAAAAAAGCTTGAATATGAATTTTTATTTGATAGCCTCAGTTTGATTCCAGGACTCACAGGACTTTCTTGTTTTTAGGCGCTCTATTGACCTAAAGGACAAACCTAAAGTTGATATCTAAAAAATTATTTGAGAAGTGCATGTTATAACATTTTTTCTTTTAAGGTCGATATGGGTTGAGCAGGTTCTGGCTCAGCGGCAGCGCAATTACGCAGCGTAAAAACATGAAAATAATGAAAAGTAGGAATATTGAAACAAGTAAACGAGGGTTTAAAACAACCTGATATGTTTTCTAATTACAAAGTCTCCTCTGGTCATTTCCATTTCTGTTTTTATATTGTTGTAGATGTAAAAGTTCAACTAAAAGTTCGCGTAACATTTGCCACTGAACTACTTTCCCAAATAAACAACAAAGATTAAATTCACATCAGTGTGAAGTCAGTAGTAGTAGTTATAAACCTGTTGTAGAAACTATGTAAAAGATATGCGTAGACGTTTTCATATTCATTAATTGGAATTAATACATTTTAAAAATTCTTCACTACAGCTCATTGAAATGTTTAAATGTGATTTAATGCTTAAGTTTCACATTTTTCACATCTACAGTGGACCTACTTGTCTTTTGATGGCATGTTCATGATATTCACACCACAAGTTATCATTCACTGATGTTTATGAATGTTTTATCAGTTAGAAGCCCACATGGACACAGAACTAGTGCTGGACTTAAAAAAAAAAAGTTATTGTTTGAGCAAAATATATTTTTTTATTGAACTGTGAAATATTAAAAACATTTTAAGCTGTTTCCCAGAGAATTCGACATTTTTTGTTTGTTCATTTACATCGTATTAGAAGTTATAACATGTACTTTATTTACAATAAAATGCTGTTTAGTATAGCTAAATGGATAAATTGGTCACCAGTATACTGCATATGCGGATATTATCTCCGTGTGGACATATTGGTAGAAATCTGTATGATGACTGATCAGCAATAAGAAATGACAACACAGAAATATTTAAATAGGTTTGAGTTAATTTTAGAAACAGCATCCTCACAGTTTGTCCACCAAAGACAAGTGATGAGATGATTGTTAAACTTCCTAATGAGTTTGTATTTTAAGTCACAATAAAAACAAACAAGCTATGGAATTTTTAAAGGCACAAAAATATGATTTTCATACTTTCAAACAGCAAAGCACAACATCTGAAACAGACAATCATTTGAATAATTTACTGTTACGATTCTTATTTTTTTTTTACAAACTCTTATGATTTTTATTTTTTTTTTACAATATAGATTAGTTTAAGAATAGTTTTTCATGACAAACGGTATCGATAGATCAGCTCATGGTAGAGGAAATATTAGAATTTAAGTTTATAAAATATCTGTCAGTAAGTTTAAAAAATATTACTTCAAAAAACATTCATGAAATAGGAGGTGTGTTCTTTAATCTTGTAGATGGTGTTGTTGAACACATTGAAAATAAAAATGAAAAATGCTGAGAATTAAAATTGAATTATAAAAACCAACTGCGTATGAAATTAAGGTACAGAAGGATGTAGTTTTAAAATTTTTCATTGTTGGTTGTCTTGAAATAAAATCTACTCAAATATTTTAAATCCAAAATCCCTCTGACAGTGACATAAAAAAATTAAATTAATTTTGTTCATACTATTTAATATGAAAAATGACAAAAGTCATGAGAGTGAAGATGCCTACTTTAAAAGGGGAAGTAGTGTGATTTATGCCTTTCAATTAATTGAAAAATCATCAGTTCAAAACCTCAGAATTAAGGAAAATGAGCTGTTTTTGGTTTGGAGTAACAGGGAGAACAATGTAATACAGGCAGCAATGAGACAAAAAAGGATTTGTTAAGTTTGGAGAATATTGAGAGTAAAACGAAAACTGTAATGAGGAATGTAGGGGACAAATGATGAGGACCGTACTGTGAGAAAACATGGTTTTGTTGGCAGCTTTACATGAATGAAATAAAACTATTAGAAATATTAATGTTGTTCAGTGTTTGAAGCTGTAATTCTGAAACAATATTAACTTTCTCTTGCAGTGACTCACTCTCTGAAGTATTTCTACACTGCGTCCTCTCAAGTCCCAAACTTCCCAGAGTTTGTGGCTGTTGGGATGGTTGATGAAGTTCAGATGTACTACTATGACAGCAACACCATGACAGCAGTGCCCAAACAGGACTGGATGAAGAAAGTCACAGAAGATGATCCACAGTACTTGGAGAGGAACACTGGAAACTGTCAGGGTTCTCAGCAGACCTTCAAAGCCAACATTGACATATTAAAGCCACGTTTCAACCAAACTGGAGGTTTGTTCATGTTTAATGTTTTGCTGGAACATGTTGTTCATATTTTTATTGTGCTTTGTCAAAATTAATATTTATTTCTTTTTTTTAGATGTAAATGGATGTGTGCATGTTGAAAATGTCTCATTTAGATCATAAATTTATGAACATTTACATAAACATTTTAACAACACGACTCCTATTAACACATAGTCAACCTACAATTTAGATTAGATCAACTTCCCTTTACCAGAGTGTGTCAGCGTCTTAATAAAAATATTTCTATATAGTGCTGAAATAGTTAGTTAATTCATCAATTAGTTGATCAGTAGAGAATTAATCAACACCAAGTTTGACAAGCAAATAATAATGCAAGTCTTGTCAAGCAAAACTCCAAATATTTGCTGGTTCTTCTTTTTCAAAAATTAGATATGTTTACATTTTGGAAATTTAATGAGTATTTTTTACTATTTTCCATTTAATTTATTAAGTGTATAGTCACTTCACAATGAGTTTGATTCATAAATATGTATAAGAACTACTATGCTAATAAAAAGACAGAGGGATGAAAGCAAAGGATTGAATTTTTTCAAGAATCATCTTTTCATCAAAACATATGCATTTAAAAATCACAGCTTGTATGGCCTGTCTTTCAGTTTATATTTCTTATTTTTGGTTTGTGGCTTCCTCACATCTCAGTTTTCAGTAAATGGACAGATGATTGAGGGGCGGGGTTTCTCTCTGCTGCTCTCCTATTGGTCTGATAAACTGTCAGTCACATCCTGTAGTTCTGGAAGTGTCCACAGACCTCTGACCTGTTAGCATTCAGCCTGCAGCAACCACTAACAGTTGAAACTTCACTTATTTCCAGTCTGTTTTCATCACTGATGTATGAAACCTTACTGCTGACATTAGATAACCCTCTGGAAAATACGTCACTGTGTCTCCAGAACTCTAAGTTACTGACATTTATTGTGAGCAAACATTCGTCTTTCATGCACATTTAACCAGCTGAATCTAAAAACACTGTTTAGCTTTATGTTTTCATGCTGTTTTGGTAAAGACCTCCAACCAAACTGAAACACCTAATCAGTGGAATAAATGTCCAGATGTTTTCTTTTTCATTTTTACTTCAGAAATGTGATAAAGTGTAGATGACAGCCAGCATGTGTTGATCAGTCTGATCTGGTTAAACCTCCGTTCAGTCCTCTCCTGCTCTCCATCATCACCTATTCTGTGTTTTAATGTTCACATTCACTGTGTAGCTGCTCTCATTACATTATTCTTCTGTTTCTGCTGTCAGACAAGTGATTGAGCAGAAACAGTGATTAGTTGTGGCTCATAAATGAGGAGTAAAGCAGGAAAATCAATGCTGTTCTGTAACATTCATTAAAACCACATAGTTTCTTATCATTTTGTTTATTGACACACAAATATAACAGGACAGTGATTATTATTAGTTTATATTTTTGTGCATATTGATCAGTTATAGTTGTAGGATCTCCAGCAGGTGACATGAGGCTTGAAGAGATGAGAACATGATCCTCCTCCTGGTTACTAAACACAGTAAAAAAAGGAGAAAACATGTCAGTTATATGATCCAGTCGCTGCCAAAAAGTAAAACTACATTAGTGTGTGCTGACAGTTGAGCTGAGCAGTTCAAACAAACACTTTATCCACAGTAAACCAGCATTTTCTCCTCCTGAGAGCAGAGTTCTTCCTGCACGTTGTCCAGATTGTATTAAAACACGTAGTAAATCCAGTAACAGTGTGGTGTTCCTGCTCAGACAGGGTCCAGTGTCTGTGCAGCAGCTTTCTGCCTCCTCTGACCCTCTCTGTCGTCCACAATACAGCTGTTGTCATCAACCTGTGTTTGTGTTGATGTTGTGCAGCGACTCGACGGTGATAAAACAGTGATTTAACAAGCGTCTCAGCTCCACAGTGCAGGAGTTAGTGTGTGTCTGGTTAGCAGGTCACCTTTATGAGCCACCATCAAATCACTGTTTATGCTGATTGGTTTGATGACGGAAAGAGAAAAATAATTCAGTGACAGCAACTAAACTGTGTCTGTTAAAATTCAGTAGCGTTATATGTGATGATGGAGAGCAGGAGAGGACTGATGGGAGGTTTAACCAGATCAGACTGTCTGTCAAACTGATCATCAACTGTTGTTTTTGTTTTCTGAGCTAACAAGAAAATTATTAGTATTACTATTCATAAAATTATTGAATATTTTCCCCCCTAATTCTGTGTTTCAGTGTGGTGGTAAATCTTCACCAATCCAGCATGAAAACACAAAATGTTAAGGAGCATTTTATAGATTTAGTGACTCAGCGTGGATGTAGCTAACAAGCTATCAAACGAGCTAACAAGCTAGCTAGCGTCGGCTCACAATGAATGCCAGAGAACTGTAGACGTCTGAACTTCAACGTCACAGAAAGTTATCTGTCATCAGCAGTGAGGTTTCATAAATGCACCAGAGACAAGCTGACAGTGGAAATAACTTGAGTTCTAGCTTTTAAGGAGGCTGCTGGCTGAATGCTGACAGCACAAAGACCAACTGAGAGTCACAAAGCAGAAATCAGACACACAGAATAGCAGACAGACAATACGAGCTGTGATCTGAGATGAACGTCACATTTGTCTGCATTTCAGTTTGTAGCTCTTTGTCCTGTTATTTAAATGATAGTAGGTTTGTGTTGCGGTTCATGTTGGATGTTTTGTGATCAGTCATTTTTTAAATATTTTCATTAACTGACAAATTTAACTCTATAAACTACAGGCCAGATTACATTAACTGAGCTGATCACAGTTTGTTCATCGATAATAAATATGAAGTTGAACCACAGATATGATTAGATTAACTTGACTTGACCTCACTGTGTCTGTGCCATAATAAACAGATATATAGTACTGAAATGATTAAAGAATAAATTGATTAGCTGATCAAGAGAGAATTAATTGACAAACATTTTCACTCAGATCATCGTTTAAGTCTTTTATCAAACAAAATGCCAAACATTTGCTGGATCCTGTTTCTTAGATATGAAAATTTACTGCTTTTCTCTGTTTAACATAAATTTAAATTAAATACTGTTCAGAGTTGGTTTGACAAAAGAAGTAATTAGAAGATTTCACCTCAGACTCTGGGAGCTTAAAGAGCATTTTTTCACTACTTCTCGACATTTTACAGTGAAAACAATAAGTTGATTAATTAAAAAAATTCTCATTATATCATCAGAAATGACACAAATGATTAGCTGCAGCCCTGAATATGTAGTAAAATACAGATTAAATAAGATGAACTCTTCTGTCCTGATTCACAGTGAGTTTAAAATATATATATAGATATAGTAGATCTACAGATTAGATTAACTTCATTCAACCACAGTGTGTTGATGCCATCATAATCACATACAGTGTTGAAGTGATAAGTCAGTTAATCAATTAGTTGATCAATGAATGATTTTTTAAAAAGTCCTTATATAAAATCTCAAACATTTTCAAAGTCTTTTTCTGCTTTCTGACATTTAATTGTTAATTATTGGTGTAATTATAACAAGGACATAGAACGATTGATAATGAAAAGAATAGTTAGTTTTATCCCTAAATATATTGTAGGATTAAATATTAGATCAGGACTCAGACTGTCTCCCAGTCTTCATACTGGTCCTGCTGGTCTCTGGTTTATTGTGACCAGTTGCAGAAAAACATGAGGACAGTCTGGTCTGTAGTTTCTCCCAGGACCAGGATGTTGTTGGACTGATGGAGTGGCTGCAGAGTTTCAGAGGATGTGATGTTAGATCCAGGATCAGCTTTAATCAGTGTCTGCTGCTCAGGACTCCACCTCAGTGTGTGAGTCTGTTCCTGCAGCTCACATCAAGTTACAGCTCCTTCAACAGTGGACACAAACTGTGTGTTAGTGGAGGCAGTGTGTGTCTGTGGTGGAGGCAGGAAGTGGACTGTGTTTGGATCTAACTGTTTCCCAGCAGACTCTGTCTCTGTCTGAGATGTTCACAATGTTCAGATGATGATTATCTGTAAGAGGTTGATAAAAGCAGATGTAGATTTACTGGTTAGAAATGTGTTGATCAGTGTGTCTCTGTGGTAAATGTGTGATATAAACTGTTAACGGAAGACTTTGATTTGATCTCACTTTTATTCACTGCAGTCTTTGTGTCTGTGTCTGTCAGGTGCTCACCTTGTCCAGAACATGTATGGCTGTGAATGGGATGATGAGACAAATGAGGTTAATGGCTACTATCAGTATGGGTATGATGGAGAAGACTTCATATCATTTGACCTGAAGTCAGAAGCATGGGTCGCTCCAAAACAACAGGCAGAAATCACCAAACACAAGTGGGACAATGACAAAGCTGACTTATCACAGACTAAGAACTACCTCAACCACATTTGTCCTGATTGGCTGAAGAAGCATGTGAACTATGGGAGGAGCTCTCTGATGAGAAAAGGTAAAATCACATGACCTGATTTAATGTCTTTGATAAAATGTCCTATGTACTTTGACATCACAATGAACAGCCCACAGTGTCTCAGTTTACACTCTGTCATTTCCTCCCTTCTCTCTGCCTCCCTCCCCCTTTTCTCCCCTTTTATTTCTAACTTTCTTGCATATTTATCACCTCTCTTATTCTGTTTGGTCTTCATTATTTACCTCACTTTCTTTCTGTTTCTTTTACTGTCTTTCTTCTGCTTCTCTAGACCTTCTCTCACCTCGTCCTCACATCTCATCTGTTTTATCTTCTGTACCATCACCCCTTTTCTCAAATACACTTGACATTAAAACTACATTATTTTAAATATAAATGTTGATATCAGTATTCAGTTACTACATAAACTATGAGCTGTCTTTCTCTTCTCTCCCCAGAGCTTCCCTCAGTGTCTCTCCTCCAGAAGACTTCCTCCTCTCCGGTCACCTGCCACGCTACAGGTTTCTACCCTGACAGAGCCGACTTGGTCTGGATGAAAGACGGAGTGGAGCTTCATGAGGACGTGGACAAAGGAGAGATCCTCCCCAACCATGATGGAACCTTCCAGATGAGTGTTGACCTGAAGATGTCATCAATCAAACCTGAAGACTGGAAGAAGTACAACTGTGTGTTTCAGCTGTCTGGAGTCAAAGACAAAATCACCAAACTGGACAAAGCAGTGATCAGAACCAATGAAGGTAAGACTGAAATAGAGGTGATGAAGGTGACAAGCACATGTTTAGTTGACTGTAATAATCCTGCAGTTCATGTATTTTTATGTGTCTTGGATCGTAGTTTGCTTTTCCTCACTTTGTCTTTTTGTCAGTTTCTTTCATACTCATTTTATATGTAATTTTAAGGCCATTATTAATTATTATTAATGTCCATCACTGTTTTAGACCTTTTTAGTGTGTAACCACAGTTAGTAAATTACTGCTGTAGTATTTATATAATTAAAAGGACAAATGAGCACAGACTCTAATTATGTTTGTATTAGTCTGGATAAAAATGGAAATGAACAACAGCAAGACAAATGTACAGTGTCTGTAAACTAAATCTTGATTTTACAGGATTGATGACTGTCAGATTTATGTTTTTTCTCACCTGCTTCATGTGTTCAGATTGTGATTTGTTTGCTGTTGTTTGCTCCACAGGGAATCCTCTCACCATGATCATCCCCATCGTTGCTGCTTTGGTTGTTCTTGCTGTCATCGCTGTGGTTGGATTCCTTGTTTACAAGAAGAAGAAGGGTGAGAGACCAAAACACACATTTATTCCAACATTTTGACTTTTAATTTTATCCAGATTGTAAAAGTCCCAGCACAGTAAATTCCATAAGTAATCACTGCAAGGCTCAGAGCTACAGATTCATGAAAATACGACTAAAGTATTAATGTAAGGAAGAAGTGATGGGAGAAGAATAGTGTAGAAAGAGTAACGGAGAATAACAATTTAAAACTGCAACCACTAAAATTATTTTTATTTTCTTGTAATTTCAGACAAACGTCCTCCATCTCGTAAGTAAAACCTGTTTGGATTCTGTTTTCTCTGATCTCACTTTCACTTTAGATTAAAATGGGTTTCTGTGTTTTGTGCAGAAATTTTCTGTCAGTTTTATTTGTTTGTAAAATGCAGTGTTGATTCAGAACACAATGTGAGTTGATATGTTTCTCTCTTTGCAGCTGTAGAGAACCGTGACATCCAGGAGGAAATGCTGCCAAAAGCCTGAATGACAAACACAACCCTGCACTCAGTGAGTTGGTTCAGATGTTGAGCAAAGCTGATGTAAAACATGTAATGTAGAATAATATGATGTTAAACTTCTGTGACACGTTGTTGTAAAAAAAATCTGGCGTTTAGTTACTTTTTCATTACAAAGGTGAGGCTGTTATACATGGAGTTAAATGAGGTTATTAAGAGAAACAGATCAACAGAAAAGTAACATTAACCTGTAGAAAAGCAGTGATGCCACTTTATTAAACTGGTTGAACTGAATTAAAACAAATGTTTGTAGTATTTATCTATAAAAGAATTGTATGCAAATTACTTTACAAAATTCAAATGACTTGGTAATTATGTGGTTTAACTCTAACTGTATAGAATTTATTTTTTCTTTTTGTTTTTTTAGGTTTATGGATAAATTTTGCAGTGAAACAAGGAGTGCTGTCACCACATTCTCCTCCATAAACTGGGAATTCATTGGATTTTCATCATTAATGTCATTAAAACAAATAGTGACATTAAGTTGTTTTGAGCATCTAGTTTCTCATAGAAAGGGGATTTTGCTCTAACAAAACACAATGTTGACTGTCTGCAGAGAAGTAAAACATATTTAAATGATGAATTCAATGAAAGCATCTCGGCGTTCTTCATAAAAACACAATAAATCAGATAATTGTCTCCTCATCTGAAACAAACATGCCATATTTACAGTGAAATATTACTGATTTTGGGGTTTTCCCTGTAAATAGTGCTCAATAAATGATCAGTTTTGATAATACTGACGTACATATTCATATATAGGCACACACACATACGTGACATGCATTCGCCTTTTCATAGATGTATACTCTGAGGGTCTGGTGATATGATGACATCGATTAAGATAAAATGCAGAAAATCCAGAAACATGTAAAGTGGAGGTTTTAAATGTTCTGTAGTCAGTTCCTGGTCTTTCTGTGTTGCTCCTGACGATAAAGTGAACCTCGTCTCTGGCTGCTGGGACTGACTCCAGTCCTCTCAGTGGGACAAACAGGACAGTAAACTGATGGAGGCAGTTTTTCATCACTGTGGTGATGATCTTGATTGGTCGGTAATCTATTAGAAACGCATTTTCATCTGGTTTGTCTCAAAATCAATGAATGTACAGAAAATATATATGAAGAATATAAAATGATGGACTTTATCTCAGCACACAGACACAAAATACAAACATCAGTTCAAATTTTAGTTTCTTGTGTAAATATTCAGTGTAAAGATCTTGTTTTGATTCTAACCAGGTCAAAAAAGTTAAAATTTATGTCCAAAGTTATTGTTAATTAAGAAACAGTATGTTGCTGTTTCTTCTACCACATCTATTTTTTATATGTGGCTTGACAATAGATTATAGGATTGTGTGATATATTTAGTTTTTCAGCACTGTTAAATGTTCTTGAACATATTCCCTGCCTGTTTAAGGACAAGAACCTTTTTCTGGTTCATAAACATTTAGAAATTCAACATGAATTAGTGCCTTGCATGGCAGCTCTGTCGCCATTGGAGTGTGAATGTGTGTGTGAATGGGTGAATGAGAAACACATTGTAAAGCGCTTTGGATACCTAAGGTAGAGAAAAGCGCTATATAAGTGCAGACCATTTTACCATTTTTTTACCATGAAGCTCAGTTCACTTTTTGTGTTGGGTTTAGTGGATGATTGTTAATTAAATGCTGTTTCATTCCTTTTGTTTACTTTTGTGTTGCTTTTCAATAAAGCCCCCAACAATCCAGATTTTTGTGTCTTTTTGTGATTCCAGCTGCAGTTTCTATCCAGCTACAGTTTCATGAATGCTGCCTGAGTGTTTTCTGTTGTCTCATGAACTTAATGTTTCTCTGCCTGTAGATGTTGAACTGTTTCTTATACCATGTCTGTTTGTGCACTCTTCCATACCTCTTCAATTACTTATTATTATATACTGTACAAACTTATTTTTTGCACTATTGTTGACTCCACAGGTCACTTTTACTATTTTCCACTATTGCACTTTATAACATTTTGCTGCTGTATATTTCGATTATATTTAAATATATACTTTTATATTTAACACACACTTTTATATCCTAAATCTGTGCTGATTTATTTACAACAGAATTTTGTTCTGTGTGCATTTGTTGTACACTGAATGACAATAAAATCTGTGTAAGTCTGTGATTCTTTACAGATAAGTGAAGGAGGAACTTTTCACATGATGACAGAATAAAGAGATGATTTAGTTGAAGCAGTTTTAGTTGAATAATTGTGTATTTTCTCATGTCTGATTTGCTGCCAAGAAGAATATTTGTGCAATAATATAGAGTCATCTAGTTTTGTTTGTTCACCACAGGTACTGTAGGGTTAATAAAATATGTGGAGACAATATGAATATTATTTAAAGTGTGTGTCGGACATGAACAGATCCACTCAGCTCTTCCTCATACTTCACAGATCTGGTCTCATTGTGGTGCCTTTGTTGTCTTCTGAAAAAAAACAAAACTAAACAAGTTGGTTGCACTTAAATCTGTCTGGCAACTGTTTCAAACTGTTCTTTACATTTTACCTACAATATAATGTCCTCTAAAGACACACACCAACCTCTATCACATTTAATTTTAATGAAACTGTGATGACAAAAGTTTTTAAAGCTGCAATCCAAACATAACTTTTGTTTTTCAGTTTATTTTTTTAAAGTTATATCATTAAATGCTAACATTCTTTCAGACTCACAGGTTATGACGGTTAAGAGAAGGTTCAAATGTTTACTGACATTTAAGTTGATTTTTGTTCATTCAGTGGTGAAAACGTCAAAACAGTGAAACCTGCGAGGCTCTATGGAATCAGACATTACAGCTGGTGTCACTACAGTGAGTTTAATATTTAATGTGTGACAAAAATGTTTCTGTTCAGTGTTTTCTCACCAACCTTTATGATATTTTAAACTATGAGCTATATAAAACCGTACTGTATGTTCAAATGCATCACTCGTATAACCTCCTCTTCTAGGTGTTAATACAGATTTATCCATAAGATTCTGTGATGTTGGAATATAAAAGCTTCACCAATCCCACGTTGGGCTGATTTTTTACAGACTGTGGACATTTTTTAACAGACACAGAGCAACAATAAAATCAAATTCTGTCATAATCAGGTGGTGAATCTGTAGATTCTTCCACAGCTCAACATAAAAATGTATTTCTTTTTTAAACTTCTATTTATTGGGGTTTTAGAGCTCAGATATCTGTAGTTACACACAGTATATTTTACATATTTACAAAAGGGGGCGCCACAATTATCTCTGTAATAACACTGTGTCATCTAATAAATAATTATCAATTAATAATATCTAATAATAATTAAATAGAACTTACAGACCTTTCCTCTCAGTGAGTTTTTGTTCTAACTTTAAGAGCTTCATCACTTCTTTTAGCAAAGTTACGTGACCTGATGCATTTTTCTGTTTCCAGTTTAACAAAATCAGTCTTTGTGCGAACAACAAGACAAAATGTGGCATAAAATAATGATTATTTGACACCTCTATCATGACAACTTCCACGCTGAACACAACCAGAAGGGTGTCTGGTTTGAGCTGCTTCTGTAAGACCTGGAACAGAGTATTTTAGTCTAATAGTTAACAGTGCTTCAGCTTCAGATCCAGAACATGTGTGATAATCCAGCTGGTGTCCGTCCACATCAGTCCCAGCACTGGTTTACTATAGAAAACATCTTGGAGAGTCTCAGTTCTGATAGTGACAGTCTGTTTAATATCCTGAGCTGCAAAAATCCCTGTCTGATGCAAACACAAGAGGAATGGAAGAGGGCCTTTCTCCATTGATCCTTGGTGATCTCTCATCCCAGATCCTCCTGTCAGGACTCTGCTAGCTGATCAAATGAGTCTGTGCTGTTTATCTGTGGCTGTTTTAGTTAAAGGTTTGGAGGAGAACAGTGCATCCTGAAGCAGCATAATATATCAGTTTATGTTAATTATTACAGGTCAGATCAGTCAGCTGGACAGTCTTTATTTGTAGCTGTGTGTTGTGTTGGTCAGATCATTTTCACAGGTTGTCTGATTAGAACAAAGTCTAGACTGAAGCATGTGAGCTTGTAGAGCTACAGTATCAACACGCTCCACTGCAGTATATAAACAACAATAGTCATTTTCAACACTCACCACTGGGACTGATTCAGAGTGTTGAGGTTGAACTGGACTGAGAGGTCAAACTCAGATGATTCTCTTCCTGTAGTGGTGGATCGACTTTATCCAGCCGTCCTCCTGCATGTGGTGCACTAAACAAACACACAAAACAGATAGACACACATGTACACACATATTCCCACATACATATACTCATAAAGACAAAAATGACATTTGACCTTTTTAAGTACTAACAGATCACAACTGGACTCTACATTCAGAATCACACACTTTTGCATTAAATAATAAAGAAGGCGTAGAGTTTACAGAAACACTAGTGACTGATGATGTTTGATATTAACACTTATTTCCTTTACAATGCAACTCCATGTGCCAGTACTGACACTCATACTTGTGTACAAAAGTTAAATGTGTTCAGAAAAGCTAAATAAAAAGCAGGTTATTTCCATTTAAATTTACAAACATCTTGTGAGTGTTGCTGGACTTGAAGAATCATCTGCAAATAACACAAATGTGCAGGACAGACTGACTAACTGAGCCACACTCCACTGTATCCTGATTCTTACTCAGCTTTAGCTTCGGATGTCTTCTGATTAACTCCTCATTAAGATGTTGAGAAACACTTACATTGATTACAAGTACAAACCTCCTCACTCTGCACAGACAGGAGAAAATGGCACAAGTTGTAATATGAACACAGTAGAAGCTGTACTGACAAATTCACAGATGAAACAGATTGTTGTAAGGAGGGGTGTAGTAGACTTGTGAGGCTTGTGTAATAAAAGGAAGAAAAATACACAAAAATAGCAAGAGAGAAAAGAAAACTTATAAGAAAACTTTCACCAACTACATTCAACAGTTAGCAGTGCTGCATTGTTCTGTCTTCTGAGCAAATTATTCTCTAGCTTCTCTCCGAACACACTCATATACAGTGAAGGGGCTTGCCTTTCCAGTTTAATCTAGCCAATAAAGAAACATCTATTCTCCAATTATCCCACCTACTCAGTGAACCTATGAAAGAGCTGCTCTGGAGGGATGACCCCTCTGTAACATCCAGGACAAGATGGCCTCTGCTAGGAAGTAACTGACAGGTGATGACTTCTGTAGACTTAATGTCTTTTTAACAGGCTGCTCGCTTTAATCAGACAAGTAAACTTAACTTTAAAAAGTACAGTTCTCTCTGCATCCACTGGAACTGTGAAACTGAACAAACAGAAAAACAAGGTGGTGTGTCTTTCATGTCCACCTCTCTGCACAACAAGTCTTCATGTGGTCAGAAGGGAGTTTGTGCTTCCTAACAGATGAAATTGGTTTAGTAAGGATTCAGACTTATTGATTCATCTGCCTTCAGTTTATTTAAAAACAACATTAGAAGTAAAAAGATGTTGTATTTTTAAAGTTTGCTGTCTCCACCATCACACATCTGCTGTACAAGCTGTTAGTCTTGTAGTTTGGGTTTAAACAGAGAATTTAGGTGTTTTGGATGATTTCTGAGATATGGACTGTTTCTAAATATCTGCAATGTAAAGATTCTAAACATCAACACTAAATATTGACCACTGATGACATTTAACTTTAACTAAACAGCTGAAGCTCCTTCAATCAACTGAAGGATCACTGTCTGTTCTGACCACTTCTAGCATAAATACATCAATAATACTCGCAATCTTTGCACACTCAGTTTTAATTTTCACTGCAAGCGTTCTATTGTATCTTATTCTAAATTTTGTTAAAATTCTATTTTTTGTCATCTTGTTTAGTTTTATGTACATGTTTATACTTTTAAAAAGTGTTTTTCTTACCTACCTCTTGTCAGCTCAGTGTCGGTTGTGTTATTTGTAAGTTTGTGGTACATAAATTGATGCTGCAACTCCACAGTTTCCCTTAGAGGATCAGTAAATCTTTCTTTCTGCACTTAAATCTATTTTTTTATGAGTTTAATTTTTAAATCCTCCACTATATTTTAGAGAAACTTTTTTGTTTTTTGTTTGGTTGTTCTTTATTGGGGCTGCACAGTGGCGCGGTAGTTAGCAGCGTTGCCTCACAGCTAGAAGATCCCTGGTTCGCATCCCGGTTAGGACGCCTGGAATCTTTCTGTGTGGAGTTTGCATGTTCTCCCTGTGCATGCGTGGGTTTTCACCGGGTACTCCAGCTTCCTCCCACAGTCCAAAAACATGCTGAGGTTAATTGATTATTCTAAATTGTCCGTAGGTGTGAATGAGAGCGTGCTTGTTTGTCTATATATGTAGCCCTGTGATAGGCTGGCGACCTGTTCAGGGTGTCCCCTGCCTTCGCCCGAGTTGGCTGGGATAGGCTCCAGCCCCCCCGCGACCCTAGTGAGGAATAAGCGGTGTACAGATAATGGATGGATGGATGTTCTTTATTGCTTTAAAGGGGTTTTTGACAGATTTGATTATCAAGTCATATTTTAAATGAAAAGCACACAGGCATATAAATTGGACAGTGGACCTTTTGTCAGGACTTTTGTCTTGTAGTTTCTGCTGTTAATAAAAGACAGTAAAACTTCAGTGTAGATAAGTGCACTAATTATGGGGCAGTGATGGCCTAGTGGTTTGTGAAGCGAACTTGTAACTGGTGGGTCGCTGGTTTGAGTCCGCGGACTGGCAAGAGGTTGAGGTGAGAGTGAGAGTGGCCACTTGTCCCAGTATGTATAGTTAAGGTTAACTGTGAATAGGATGGGTCAAAAACAGAGCAGGAATTACCCCAAGGGGATCAATAAAGGTTAGATTATTATTATTAATAACGTGTTTCAGACCTTTACAGCTCCTGACAACACTGATCTTGACTGACACTTTCTATACAGTAAGTTACCTTCGAATAGTAACGTCAGTCATGTAAACACTGAAAAATGTTGTTACAGTAAAGACCAAGAGATAATAAAACATGATATAAAATCTAAGTATTTCATGTTGGGGTTTTTTTCTGTCTTTTCGGATTTCTGTAAGAATAATTTACTTCTTTTTTTTAAAGTTTTGTTGGTTTCCACAGACTTTCTTCATAACTTAAACACTTCAGGAATTCAGATAGTTTCTGGTTTCATGGAGCAGTGATTCTGTTCATTGACACTAATAATTTAATACAACCAGAGTTTATTAGTATTTGTTTTTTTTAACAAAGTTTTTTCTTATTTACAGCTCAAAGGTAAATACATGATCTATCTATAGGGGGCGCTGTCTCACTGCTGACTTCTCTGTACAGGTGATAAACTCGGGTATTGATCAGTAGAGAGCAGGAAGAGACTTTATCCACCACATTTAAAGCCTCAGTGGCATAAATATAGATACAACTTTGTCTAAATAAAAGATGAAACTTGTTTTTGTGAGTAGAGAATAATTCTGCTCCAGCTGAAGAAATGAAACCTAAATTCTAAAGAAGTGCTTCAAACAGTGAGGACTGAAATCAGAACAGAACCAAAGCAGGAACAAAATGAAAAACAGCATCAGGTGTCCAAACATCAACTGTGGTGTTGAGTTTCTCTTCAGTCAGACAGTTTTCAGCGTTCAGTCAGCTCAGCAGCATTTATCCTGTAGGACACAACTGATCTGATTCTGCTGTTTTAGAAGCTCTGACTCTTCCTGCTTTGCATGACAACACTCTGATGTTTTACTATCATATTGTTTGTCCTGATAGTAGATCGAAATCATACCTGAAGCAATGTTAAGGCTGTAATTAACAAAAATAAATACCTTCATATGAATCAGAAATAGTTTATTGATCCCTGAAGGGAAATAGCTTACTTTGTGGTTGCTCCATTCAAAGTCTTACAAAATATATAAACATAGTAGAAAAATATGTATTCTAACACATCAATACAAGACACAAATGTTAGAATATAAGACGATTCCCACAATCTCATTTAATGACAAAATGATACGAGTGCACTCAGATGTGTTTAAAATAAACATCTTATTGACACTGTCTGTCCTCCACAGTTCTCTGTGAGGATCTGGAGGTTTAACCACTGGAGGGAGCAGCTCACCACAGAAACTCACTGGAACATCAATGAAGCCACACTTTGATATCTCTGATCACAACTGTTTTAAAATAAAGGGAAGATCAATAATAGGAAAACAGAATAAGATATTTGTTCATCACACAAGCTCCAGTGTGAATCTGCAAATCTGTAGTTTAGTGACGTCTGACCTCCCAGAAAATTAACACATTTCTACACATTATATCACTTTAGAATAAAAATCATTATAAATAGTCTGAGCAGCTGAAGATAAAATACTCCTGTCATCAACTACAAAGTGAAGAAACTCCAAATGAAACCCACAGCTCTCCCATCATAATAAACTGGATAAAACGAGCACATTTTAGTTTCAATTTCGTTCATAACCTCAGTGGGTGAGTTTTACCCAGATTTAAGTGACGTTACGCCCAGAATGAATTCTCATTGGCTTGAAAGGAGGCTTGATGTTGACGCCTGATCGTCTTTTCCCCCGTATTTGAGCTTGGATGCTTGTTCTGGAAGCACACAGTCTCTGTTGGCGGCGGAACATATAGCTTGTCTTTCTGTAAAAGGTTCTGATGCTGACGGTCACAATGAAAACCTTGATGTTTCTGGTTCTGCTGGGAATGTATGGCGCGGATGCAGGTGAGTTAGGAATTTTATGCTTCTGTCTGTATATATGTGCGTATGAAATACCAGTCGTTTGATAATATATACACGTTTAGAGAAAGCTGCCATTGCTTTCTTAAGTTTCAAGACAGTTCCAAACACATCTGTTAATCTCGTTAATAGTTGCTGTTAAAGTTTAGTGAAGAAGCAAAGTGTAACCATATTTTGTGAAATTGACTGTAAGTGTACGTATCCAAACTTTACCATTATTTGGTCCAATACTTAATTTTATTTTATTAGGACAATTAAGACCTGTACTGTCCGACATGGGTCTGTGGAAAAAGTAGTAAGTAAATATTCAGCGTAAAAGTCGAGGACATACTGTTAAATATGTTTTTTTAAACAATCACACAAAGACACATGTGCTTATTAACAAGGCATTTAAATCAATTGCTATTTTGCAAAATACAGCAAACCTATCTCTTGTGCACTTGACCATTTCAGTGTTTTAAGCTGACATGACGCGTCGTATGGTTGGCCTAGTATTCGTTTTTATTTGTCTTTTTCTTCACAACACACCATACAATATTAATGTTGTGTATACATCACATGTTATCTAAATTTTGTGACTTAATAGGTAAGGATATTATGGTTTTGGATCTTTTACAATTAGCCATAAAGCAATTTTCTGCGCTTTTGGCACAATGTTTATTGTTGTTATTTTTGATCATTTCAATGTAAACTCTCAAAAACATTTACCCTATAAAATTCTTATCCCCAACCAAGTGGTACATACTTTTAAATCTAGACCAATTTTATAAAGCCTGTCTACCCACTATTTCTGTGGATAGGGTCCTGAGTTCTTTATCTTAATTACTTTAGGTGTAATAACTCTGATTAGCCTATTTCACTTGGGTTACTTTAGCAGTTTTATACCTCCCAGATGTAACTAGATATAAGGAAACCACAACATAGCAAACCAATCAAGTGCTCTAACCATTGAACACAGGAAACAGAAACCACAGTCTGTAAATATGTTCTATAACTTCTGAAATATTAAGCACACACCCCAAAATACTTGTTACTTACTTCACACAATTTTTACTTGCATTGCAAAGTTTCTTTTTTTAATTACAGAACAGATCTTCCTCTATTATAAATTTTCTGTTCATCAAAGTTACATATTTGACCTTTTTTCATGAAAATAATCCCTCTGTGACTTAACGTGTCTTAGATGTATCTCTACACCATTGCTCCCTCTAGAATGCACAGATCTATGAAGTCCTGCCTCTCACTACACTCACACCTCCTCACAGGCTACAATTCAACCATTTCACCTTCAGCTTTGCTCAAACACCGTAAAACAACTCTGCACTACAGAATTACAAATAATAATATTTGAGTAATTCGGCCACATGTTCAAACCAGAAACTGATTTGGATGAAGAGTAGGGATAACAAGAGTTCTACTCTGCAAGTTGACAGGATTAGGTTTTTTAAGGTTTGTTCTGAGACTCTGCAAGTTTGGATCTGTGCTTTTTTTTCCTGTGTTCAGCCGTGATGTTAACTGTGTATTTCGCTCATAATAGCGTATTAAACACCATATGGACAGAAGTAAAAGCAAAAGCTCCCCAAAAGCACCACTCTGTCAAGTTAGCAACCTTTTATCAAAAATTAAACAACATGCAGACATATTTTTACCATTCTTAACATTCTTGACCATAAACTTGACAAAACGCGTAATTTAACCATACTCTTTTGAACAGACCCTATTTATTTATTTATGTATCTCTGTCAAATACACAGATTTATTTATGCATATTTGTGCAACTGATACCTTCTTATATATTCTGTTGATGTCATTGACTTTTTGGCGTTAGTCATTCAGAAAAATACGCATCAGCGACAGCCTATGGAACATAAAAAAAAGTTTATGTCATCAGTCTTTGACCTCTGTCTATATTTTGGTAAATTATACAAATGTACAAATCATGTTTATGTATTACAGTATATTGTAAGGCAGAGCTACTCCGGCAAGTTTGTATATTTATTGATTTGTTAACAACAACAACAACAACAAATATTCCTTGGACAGATTTATGTAATATTTTGATCCAGTCTAGCTCAGCACAGATGTATATGTCTACATGTAATTAGACACCAGAGTCTAAAATGGACCATAAGTTTGCACTCACATACACTTGCAGAAAAGTTAGTGGATAATCTGTATTCTGATTTTTTTTTTTTTTTTAAGAAATAGCAGAACAAACTTTTAGAATTCATTTTTTTTTAGTGTTTATTTAATGGAAGTTGGAACATTGTAATTTCACTAACGATATAATAGTTAACAAAAACAGTGTTTATTTCTATAAATAACTGTTTATAGAAATATAAACTAATAAAAACTATACACAATGATTATAGTAGATATATCATCAAAAATAATATCTTAAATCTAGAGTTCCTTTAAGATCTCTCTGGGATTGTCAAACACTTCAGAAGATTAGATTTTACACAAAACATTAGTTAGTTAGATAGAAGTTAGTTAGTTAGATAAAATCAGTTTATTTTAATCAAGAAATAATGGACACATCAGAGATTTTCTTTTGTTAAGTTTTAAAAAAAATAAAACAATTAAAATGCACAAACTTCTGACAGAATAAGCAAAAGTGAAACCAATCATTACTCAAATATCAGAAATAGGAAAAGTGCAACACATTCCACTTTTAAAACGCTGTTTCTAAGGGAGTTTAAATTTGTAATTTAAAAAATATGAGATATAACCCGTAAGGAAGATAACACAATCAAAGTTGTTTTTTTTTTTTGATATAGAAAAGCATGCATGTATCATATATTTGGTAGGACTGGTCCGTAGAGCAATATCTGTGCTCTGGATATTCAGATCCAATAATCGCCCAATATTCGAACATTTGTTTCGTGCCGCAGTGTAGTTAGTATTTATTGATAGCACAACAGAGATTATCAGGGAAATTATCAATAAACTTCATTTTTTTTTGACAACATTGCTCTGTGTGTTATTATACTGAAATCATGATATGAACTTTCTCTTACAGTGTCTCATTCCCTGAAGTATTTCTACACTGCATCCTCTGGAATCCCAAACTTCCCAGAGTTTGTAACTGTTGGGATGGTTGACGATTTTCCGATTGATCACTATGACAGCAACACTGAGAGAGCACAAATCAAGCAGGACTGGATGACCAAAGTCATAGCAGACGATCGTCAGTACCTGGACAGGAACACTCAGACCTATTTGGGTGCCCAGCAGACCTACATAAGCAACATTGAAGTAGCAAAGCAGCGCTTCAACCAGACTGGAGGTTTGTTTATGTTTCACATTCTACTTTTCTAACCAGGATAAAACATTTTCATATTTATTTGTTGAGTATAGATATATAAAACACACATGGTGAGTTGATCACTCTGTCATCAAGTATGTTTTGATTAACAAATCAAATAATTGGGATGAAACAGCAGAACCTTGGACTATAGATCAGTTGGTCCAAATGTCAGTTGTAAGAATCAGCTTATCACAACAGTAATACAAAAGACAGGTAATGAAGCAATTTTACTGTCTGGGTCCTTAAATCAATCAGGCAGTCCTGGGTTGTAAATGGAACACAAGTTAGTTCTGCTGGGCCCTCCTATGAAAGAAGTGGCAGTATGTGTTAAAAAACTCTATGTACAGGACACCATGATAGATGCGTCATACAGATTACAGGTTTAAATATTTAGCAGCATTACTCTGCTGGATTAACCACAATGTGACTCAGTAATAAAAAGAAGCATTACAGGTCAGATTAGAAGGCCTTTGTCAATTAAGTGATGAGTTGATCTACATTAGGTCTAGCAAAATCGAAACATTTTTCTAGTTCTTCATTTTAAAATTAAAAAAATGCAAATTTTTGCTATTTTGTACCATTGTAAATTAAGTACTGTTCTGAGTTGTTTGGACAAAATAAGCCCTTTCAACATTTCATCAGGTCTATTAAACGCGCTGGCGCGTTTAAAATGACGCGCCGGCGCGTCCATGACGTAGGAACCAGGCGGAGCCAAGCTGCCTCGCTGTTTTTAACTCATTGGCTGCCAGCCATTTTCAGAATTCATACCCCCCTCACTGCCAGCCATTTTCAAGCATTTTGACTGCTTTTTCAAGACCCGCAGAATATTTTGTACTATGACCCTGTAAAATCTGAAACTGGATTCTGAAAGAGTAGACTTTCTACTATCATCAGTAAAAAAAAGTTTGTTTCCAGCTTCTTTCGTTCTTCTGTAATCAGCAGTTGAATAGAGGCAAGTTTCACACAAAACGCCAGTTTCTGGCCAAAAAGCTGAGAAAACAGGATTTTAGTGAAAAGAAACGTGTCCAGCAGAACAGAGACTTTGAGGCTCATGTTTTTAGCTTTAGTGACACCTCAAACATCTGAACACTTTGAGGTCGGGATCGCGTTCATGTCGGGACTGATTATCAGTCAAACCACACTCAAAACGATAGCAATAAAAGTTAGCTAGCTAGCAAGTTAGCAAATCAAATCGATCTTTATTTATAAAGCAGGTTAGTTCTTACCTCCCTCATGTCTTTCTGGAGAATCTGGAACGAGGCTCTGCTGCTCCGGTTGACCCAGACGGCAGCCGATCATCTGGAGAATCTGGATCAGGTTCTGAATTCATCTGATCCAGATTTCATCTGAGCTGGGCCGTGGAGAAATGCGGCGTCGTGAAACGCGCCGACTGTCACCGCTTGGCCCGGGTTTATGATTGTCTTCTCTCACGATCGCGACACTCTCAATAGTCTATTTAGAGCCAAACATGCTCTGCTCCACTTTGAGCTGCCTGAACTTAACTGTCTTCTGTGGTTGCGCCATTTTCTCCCTCTTCAACTCTCGACCTCTTCTCGGCTATATGCCCATCGCGGCTCATCTCTCATCATGATTGTTGCACTGCTGCCACCTACAGGGCTCCAGATGGTCACTACACCACAGTACAAGTCTGAAATTTATAGGAGAGCTCCACCAGAATGTCCCCTACCGCCTCCCGTTGAAAAACTTCTTTGACTTAAAAACACGTCAATGGCAGCGAGCGGTTGGATTTGAAAAGACGCAAAAAGACGTCAATGGCAGTCAGTGAGTTAATATGTGGCGAATCTGCGACTTCAGACTATCTACCAGTCTTTGAATTGTGTTGATCGACCAAGTAAAACCAGAGTGCATCTTTTTATGGAGCGTGTGATTTATAGGACTCGACGGTAAAACGGGGATTTCTGACAAGAAAAACAACAGGAAAACACTCCTTTCCTATTAGTCGAAGGCACACCACATCTGCCAATCACAAAATTCTAATGTGGTTGCTAGGCAGAAAGTTGGAGTAGAGTCGGACCGCAGAAAGACGCACAAAACAACTGAACACTAACAGTGTCATCCAAACACGCTTATTGTGTCTTTCTGCGCCTTAGAGGTGACTTTAGAATGTGGAGAAGTCTTTAGCAGATCAGCAGCAGCAGTGTGAGAGACCACCCTCCCCCACTGTGCTTCCACTGTGCTGTGGGGGGACAGCCCCTCCTTTCTCTGCTGTGGGGAGAGGGGGGGCAGAGTGGGGGACAGAGAGGGTGGATTTGGCCTCTGAAACCCTGTGAGGCCAAAGTCACTGATTATTTGAGCCACTCCACTGATTTCTGGAGTGGAATAAATAGTTCCTGTACAGTCTTATTATGACACCTGATTGTTTTGTAAATAGCTGTAAAAAACTGTACAAAAGCGCCTGGGAATTTTCTGTATTTTTATGCAAACAGTGTGTATAACTGTGCTATTTGCTAAATTTTTTACATTGTTTTTTGAAGTTTACTATTTATATTACCATTCTAAGTTAGAAAAATGGTCCATTTCACATATTTTTTGGTGTCCACAGTGAAAAGTCTAACTTTTTCCTACTCGGATTTTGTATTTTTTCAGTGTGTTCATACTTTGTATAAAAAATGAAGAAATAACTGTACAGTCACATAGGTGAGGTTGTGGTGAAAAAAAGACACCAAGCAGAGCCAGATAAACAGTTTCTAGGGTGAAATATAAAGATAAAATCAAAAGTAGTCAAAAACGGCCAAATGACCTGAAGACTTGTAAGGATTAAGCTCTGGGAACTCAGTGAACATTGTCATTTTAAATTATAAATAAAGAATTAGTTCATTAATAATGATTCTTAAATGATCCACAATATGAAGAATAATTAGTTTGAGCCATAAATATGTTGTACAGTTAGTGTAAAGTCAAACAACTGTCTTAAAAAGCAAAGAAATACGATATTGGCAAACCATTCAATATGAACTGCAGCACAAATATAATATTCTGAAATATGATAAAGACCTACAATGTGAAATTAAATGATAGATGATTTTTATACAAAATAACAATTTATAATTCTTTTCTTTTGGTTTGTTTTCAGTAAATGGGCAGGTGGTGCAGGGGAGGGTTTCTCTCTGCTGCTGATATTTATTGTGAGCAAACACTTGTCTTTGATGCACATTTAACCAGCAAAATCTGAAAACACTGTTTAACATGAAGTGTTTTCCTGCTGTTTTGGTAAAGACCTCCAACCAAACTGAAACACCTGATCAGTGAAATTAATGTCCAAATGTTTTCTTTTTCCTTTTCAGTTCAGAAATGTGATAAAGTGTAGACGACAGCCAGCATGTGTTGATCAGTCTGATCTGATTAAACCTCCATTCAGTCCTCTCCTGCTCTCCATCATCACCTATTCTGTGTTTTAATGTTCACATTCACTGTGTAGCTGCTCTCATTGTATTATTCTTCTGTTTCTGCTGTCAGACAAGTGATTGAGCAGAAACAGTGATTAGTTGTGGCTCAGAGATGCCGAGTAAAGCAGGAAAATCAATGCTGTTGTTCTGTAACATTCATTAAAACCACATCGTTTCTTATCAATTTGTTTATTGACACACATATATTACAGGACAATGAGTATTATTAGTTTATATTTGAGTGCATATTGATCAGTTATAGTTGTAGGATCTCCAGCAGGTGACATGAGGCTTGAAGAGATGAGAACATGATCCTCCTCCTGGTTACTAAACACAGTTAAATAGTAGAAAACATGTCGGTTACATGATCCAGTCGCTGCCAAAAAGCAAAACTACATTAGTGTGTGCTGACAGTTGAGCTGAGCGGTTCAAACAAACACTTTATCCACAGTAAACCAGCATTTTCTCCTCCTGAGAGCAGAGTTTTTCCTGCACGTTGTCCAGATGGTATCAAAACACGTAGTAAATCCAGTAACAGTGTGGTGTTCCTGCTCAGACAGGGTCCAGTGTCTGTGCAGCAGCTTTCTGCCTCCTCTGACCCTCTCTGTCGTCCACAATACAGCTGTTGTCATCAACCTGTGTTTGTGTTGATGTTGTGCAGCGACTCGACGGTGATAAAACAGTGATTTAACAAGCGTCTCAGCTCCACAGTGCAGGAGTTAGTGTGTGTCTGGTTAGCAGGTCACCTTTATGAGCCACAATCAAATCACTGTTCATGCTGATTGGTTTGATGACGGAAAGAGAAAAATAATTCAGTGACAGCAGCTAAACTGTGTGTGTTTGTTAAAATTCAGTAGCGTTATATGTGATGATGGAGAGCAGGAGAGGACTGAGGGGAGGTTTAACCAGATCAGACTGTCTGTCAAACTGATCATCAACTGTTGTTTTTATTTTCTGAGCTAACAAGAAAATTATTACTATTCATAAAATTATTGAATAATTTTCCCCCTAATTCTGTGTTTCAGTGTGGTGGTAAATCTTCACCAATCCAGCATGAAAACACAAAATGTTAAGGAGCATTTTGTAGATTTAGCAGCTCAGCGTGGATGTAGCTAACAAGCTAACAAACGAGCTAACAAGCTAGCTAGCGTCGGCTCACAATGAATGCCAGAGAACTGTAGACGTCTGAACTTTAACGTCACAGAAAGTTATCTGTCATCAGCAGTGAGGTTTCATAAATGCACCAGAGACAAGCTGACAGTGGAAATAACTTGAGTTCTAGCTTTTAAGGAGGCTGCTGGCTGAATGCTAACAGCACAAAGACAAACTGAGACTCACAAAGCAGAAATCAGACACACAGAATAGCAGACAGACAATACGAGCTGTGATCTGAGATGAACGTCACATTTGTCTGCATTTCACTTTGTACCTCTTTGTCCTGTTATTTAAACGATAGTAGATTTGTGTTGCGGTTCATGTTGGATGTTTTGTGATCAGTCATTTTTTAAATATTTTCATTAACTGACAAATTTAACTCTATAAACTACAGGCCAGATTACATTTACTGAGCTGATCACAGTTTGTTATTCTATAATAAATATGAAGTTGAACCACAGATATGATTAGATTAACTTGACTTGACCTCACTGTGTCTGTGCCATTATAAACAATAGTAACAAAATGATTAATAAATAAATTGATTAGCTGATCAAGAGAGAATTAACTGACAAACATTTTCACTCAGATCATCATTTTCGTCTTTCATCAAACAAAATGTCAAACATTTGCTGCATCTTGTTTCTCAGATATGAAAAGTTGCTGCTTTTCTCTGTTTAACATAAATTTAAATTAAATACTGTTGAGTGTTGGTTGGACAAAAGAAGTAATTAGAAGATTTCACCTCAGACTCTGGGAGCTTAAAGGGCATTTTTTCACTATTTCTTGGCATTTTACAGTAAAAACAATAAGTTGATTAATTAAAAAATCCTCATTATATAATCGGAAATGACACAAATGATTAGCTGCAGCCCTGAATATGTAGTAAAATACAGATTAAATTAGATGAACTCTTCTGTCCTTATTCACAGTGAGTTTAAAATATATTTATATATAGATATAGTAGATCTACAGATTAAATTAACTTTATTCAACCACAGTGTGTTGATTCCATCATAAACAAATTTAGTGTTGAAGTGATAAGTCAGTTAACCAATTAGTTGATCAATAAATGATTTTTTAAAAAGTCCTTATATAAAATCTCAAACATTTTCTAATTCTTTTTCTGCTTTTTTTCTGACATTTAACTGTTAATTATTGGTGTAATTATAATATAAAGATTGTATAATGAAAAGAATAGTTAGTTTTATCCCTAAATATATTGTAGGATTAAATATTAGATCAGGACTCACAGACTGTCTCCTAGTCTCCATACCGGTCCTGCTGGTCTCTGGTTTATTGAGACCAGTTGCAGAAAAACCTGAGGACAGTCTGGTCTGTAGTTTCTCACAGGACCAGGATGTTGTTGGACTGATGGAGTGGCTGCAGAGTTTCAGAGGATGTGATGTTAGATCCAGGATCAGCTTTAATCAGTGTCTGCTGCTCAGGACTCCACCTCAGTGTGTGAGTCTGTTCCTGCAGCTCACATCAAGTTACAGCTCCTTCAACTGTGGACACAAACTGTGTGTTAGTGGAGGCAGTGTGTGTCTGTGGTGGAGACAGGAAGTGGACTGTGTTTGGATCTGACTGTTTCCAAGCAGACTCTGTCTCTCTGTCTCTGTCTGAAATGTTCACAATGTTCAGATGATGATTATCTGTAAGAGGTCGATAACAGCAGGTGGACATTTACTGGTTAGAAATGTGTTGATCAGTATGTCTTTGTGGTAAATATATGATATAAACTGTTGACAGAAGATTATGCTTTGATCTCACTTTTATTCACTGCAGTCTTTGTGTCTGTGTGTCTCAGGTGTTCACCTTTTCCAAAACATGTACGGCTGTGAATGGGATGATGAGACTGGTGAGGTTAATGGTTATGATCAGTATGGTTATGATGGAGAAGACTTAATATCATTGGACCTGAAGGCAGAGACATGGGTCGCTCCAGTACAACAGGCAGAAATCACCAAACACAAGTGGGACAATAACAAAGCTTGGAATGCACAGCTGAAGAACTACTACACCCAGATTTGTCCTGAGTGGCTGAAGAAGTATGTGAACTATGGGAGGAGCTCTCTGATGAGAAAAGGTAAAATCACATGACCTGATTTAATTTCTTTAATAAAATGCTCATTTGCCTTAATCTCTGATGTACTTTGACGTAATGAACAACCCACAGTGCTTCAGTTTACACTCTTTCTTTTCTCTCACTTTCTCCCTTTTCCCCTCTGCTTTCCTCACCCTTTTCTCTCAATCACTGTCTTGCGTAGTTATCACCACTCCTATTCTGTTTTATTCAGGTTCTTTCTGTCTCTTTTAATGTTGTTACTCAGCTTTTCTAAACTTTCTCTCACCTCCTCCTCAGGTCTCTTCATGTGTCTTTCTTCTTTTCTGTACCATCACTCCCTTTCCTTAATTACACTTGACATTAAAACTACATTACTTTAAATATAAATGTTAAACTACAAGCTGTCTTTCTCTTCTCTCCCCAGAGCTTCCCTCAGTGTCTCTCCTCCAGAAGACTTCCTCCTCTCCGGTCACCTGCCACGCTACAGGTTTCTACCCCGACAGAGCCGACTTGGTCTGGATGAAAGACGGAGTGGAGCTTTATGAGAACGTGGACAAAGGAGAGATCCTCCCCAACCATGATGGAACCTTCCAGATGAGTGTTGACCTGAAGACTTCATCAATCAAACCTGAAGACTGGAACAAGTACAAGTGTGTGTTTCAGCTGTCTGGTGCTGAAGACAAGACCACCAAACTGGACAAAGCAGTGATCAGAACCAATGAAGGTAAGACTGAAATCAGAGGTGATGAAGGTGACGAACATTTTTAGTTTACTGTAATAATCCTGCAGTTCATGTATTTTTATGTGTCTTCAGTGGTAGTTTCTTTTCCTCACTTTGTCTTTTGGTCAGTTTCTTTCATACTCATTTTATCTGTAATTTTAAGGCCACTATCAGTATAACATTAATACATGTATCAACAACTTGGGATCATCATGTGATGTTGACAAATTCTACCAAAAAAAGTTGAAAAGTGTTTTAAAGTAATTATTAATGTCTACCACTGTTTACTTCACTTTAATAATACTGAATAATGTCAACAATTAAGCATAGATTTAGTTTAACTTTATATTTGAAGTCTGCAACATTTTAATATTTATTTTAGGGCTTTTAGAGTCAAAATTTGAGACCATTTCAGACCTGTTTAGTGTTTAACCACAGCAAATAAATGACTGCCATAGTATTTATACAACTATTGGACATTTGTATAAGAGAGGTTTATTTAATAACTGGAAGAATGTATGTTTTGCGTTTTTTAATCAATCAGTCAGAATCTAATTAATTTGACAAATATGTTGATCACAACTAAAAGGAATATTAAAACATGGAATATGATTGTTAGAAGCTCTCTTCATGTGTGTTTACTGTGCTAATAACATATATGTGGGACAGAAACCAGCACAGAGACATGCAGCTCAACAAAGACAACAAAGCTAAAAGGATAAATGAGCACAGACTCTAATTATGTTTTTATTAGTCTGGACAAAAATGGAAATTTACAAAGCAAGACTAACTCTTGATTCTCCAGGATTGATGACTGTCAGATTTATGTTTTTCTATTCTCACCTGCTTCATGTGTTCAGGTTGTGATTTGTTTGCTATTGTTTGCTCCACAGGGAATCCTCTCGCCATGATCATCCCCATCGTTGCTGCTCTGGTTGTTCTTGCTGTCATCGCTGTGGTTGGATTCCTTGTTTACAAGAAGATAAAGAAGGGTGAGAGACCAAAACACACATTTATTCCAACATTTTGACCATTACATTTTAACCAGATTGTAAAAGTGAGACAAACTTTAAGTCCCAGCACAGTAAAATCCATAAGTAATCACTGCAAGACTCAGAGCTACAGCTTCATTGTAATACGACTGCAGTATTAATGTAAGGGAGAAGTGATGGGAAAAGAATAACATAGAAAGAGTAACGGAGAATAACAATTTAAAACTCAAAATCATTTTTCTTGTAATTTCAGACAAACGTCCTCCATCTCGTAAGTAAAACCTGTTTGGATTCTGTTTTATCTGATCTCACATTGACTTTAAATAAAAATGGGTTTCTGTGTTTTGTGCAAAAAAATTTCTGTCAGTTTTATTTGTTTGTAAAATTCAGTGTTTATTCAGAGCACAATGTGAGTTAATATGTTTCTCTCTCTTTGCAGCTGTAGAGAACCGTGACGTCCAGGAGGAAATGCTTCCAAAAGCCTGAATGAGAATCACAACCCTGCACTCAGTGAGTCGGTTCATATGTTGAACAAAGCTGATGTAAAATATGTTATGTGATGTATAATGTTAAACTTCTGTGACACGTTGTAAAAAAAAAAATCTGGCCTTTAGTTACTTTCTCATTACAAAGGCGAGACTGTTATACATGGAGTTAAATGAGAATATTAAGAAAAACAGACCAACAGAAAAGTAACATTAACCTGTAGAAGAGCAGTGATGCCACTTTATTAAACTGGTTGAACTGAGTTAAAACAAATGTTTGTAGTATTTATCTATTAAAAAGAATTATATGTAAATACTTTGCAAAATTCAGATGACTCGTTAATTATGTGGTTTAGGTCTAACTGTAATTTTTTTTTGTTTTTTTAGGTTTATGGATAAATTTTGCAGTGAAACAAGGAGCGCTGTCACCACATTCTCCTCCATAAACTGGGAATTCTTTGGATATTCATCATTAAAATCATAAACTGGGAGAAAAAGTGTTGAGGATTTAGTTAGAAATGCTTTTTGATTCAAATTCAAAGGAAATAAAACTGAAAAAACTAGACATCAAACAGTGATATTGCATTGTTTTGAACATTTGGTTTCTAATCACAAAGTGGATTTTTCTCTGATAAAACAGTCATAATATGTGCAGGGAAGTAAAACATGTTCCAATTATATAAAAATCACTTAAAGCATCTCAGCGTTTTTCATACAAACACAATGAATCAGAAAATTGTGTCCTCATCTGAAACAAACATACCATATTAACAGTTAAATATTTATGGTGTTGGGGTGTTTGTGAAAATCAACGAATCAATAAATGATCAATATTGGTAATACTGATACACACACACACACACATGTTGACACACATTACATGTATTTCCCTTTTCATAGATGTATACTCTGAGGGTCTGGTGATATGATGACATATAGATTAAGACAAAATGCTGCAAATCAATCAGCAGCATCCAGAAACATGAATTAGAGAGTTTAAATATCCTGCAGTTGTCAGTCTTAACTGGTCTTTCTGTGTTACTGCTGAAGATCAAGTGAACCTCGTCTCTGGCTGCTGGGACGGGTCTTGATCTGTCAGTAATTTCTTGGCCCATATTTTCTTCTGGTTCCTGCTGCATCATGAAAACATTTGTTAATCAAATTTCACAATAATATATATACATATAGATAAGATAAAATTGGCATATACGATGATGGGCTGTACCAGTGTTTCCATCCCTCTACACACAGACAGAAATACAAGCATCAGTTCAAATGCTAGTTTCCAGTTTTGTATATATCCTGTGTAAAGATCTTGATTTGATTTCAATCAGGCCTAAGAAGTTATAATATATGCTGTTGAAGTTAATCTTAATAAAGAGTGTGTTTATGTTTCTTTTACGATATGTATTTTTTGATCTTTAGTTTGAGGTTAGATTTTAATTTTAAGATTCTAAAGGGTAGTGTGATAGATTTTGTTAAAGCACGCTGGTAAATGCTCTTGAAGATATTTCTTTCTGATACTTAGGGACATGGTGATTTTTGTAAACATTTAGAAATGAAGCAGTGATGTTTCAATCAATTCTTGAGTTAAGCTTATTGGATAATTAAATTGTATTGCTGTTTCATTCCTTTTGTACTTTGGCTTTGCTTTTCAATAAAGTCCCTATAATCCAAAATGTGTCTTCTTGTGATTCCACAAATGAGTTTTTACTACAACTACAGTTTTATGAATGCTTCTTAAGTGTTCTCTAATGTCTCATAAACTACACTTTTGAATAAAACTTTAAATACACTTGTAAAGACCATGTATGTCATGATAGTCTTAATCTTCCTATGACTCCTGTAACACCTAATTTTGTTTGATGGAATCATTGAAATACATGTTTTTGTCACAAAACGCTGTCCTGCATTTTGGTTCTTTCATTGATTTATTAAAGGTCTTGTGGAATTATGACAATATGTGCTGGGTCCAAAATATGCATATATCAGTTTTGGTCATGTAAAAACCTGTGTGAATCAAATATTATTGTGAGTGATGATAATTGACTACAGCTGCTGACTCCTCTGAGCTGATTTAAATAGGGCCCATTTGTTACACTCATTAGACTCAGACACAAACGCTACAGTGGAAAAGTCTTAGGAGTTAAGCAAAGATCTGAAGACACAAATCACCTTTTAAAATCACCTTTATAAAGCAGTTAAAGATCCCAAAATCAACTGCAAACAGTTCTAAGCATAAAGTGCATAGTACAGTTGTGTCACTTAATTATTTTAAAATAAAATTACATTGCATGATTGTTTTCTGTGACAAAGACGCTTAGAAAATTTAGTTATAGGAGTCTTTGGAAACTCAAGACTGCCATGTTATACATGGTCTTTGCAAGTGTTTATAAACTTTTCAATTCAAGACTGTTACTGACATTGTACAGCTGCAGACAACAATACAATGGAATTATGGTGATACTCCCTGATTTAGAATAAAAGATAAGATAAAATAGAATAAAATAAGTAATGAAATACACAGTGTTGGAAAATGCATAAAAAACATGACTGTCAGAGTGTGTTTGCCCTCTAGATATTGTCTTGGGATCCTCTCTGCTATCTTATTTCTTTACTTTAGGAGACTTGTACTGTATGGTTATTTAAATTGAAGGGGGAAAAAACTGAAGCCACTGATTGTGGTGTTTTTAATTTTTTTGTTTGTTTGTTTGTTTTTTTTTGGTTTTTTTTTTTACCATTATTCATTGCATCTATAAGCAGATCCACTCAGCTGTTCTTCACACTAAATGATCCAGTCTCAGTGTTGTGCCTTTGTTCTCTCCTGACAAAACCTGTGACTCTGAGATCTGCCCGGCAACTGATGATGTTGCAGAGATCAGGAAATTCTCAGTTTGTGTGGCTCCTCCAACTCTACAAAACTGGTTTTAATTTTTTCTCCAAAAATGTAATGTGCTTTACGTGTTACCCATGACATAAAGTAATTCAAAGTGATACATTAATTTATTACTGCATATGTGATATAGTTTTGTTAGCGCTGCTAAAAAGTTTTGTATTTTTTAGGTTGTGATCAAAACACATCCTTTAATTTTTAATTTAGTGTTTTAAGTTATATCAAAATTGCAAACAACAGTACGGATCTTTACAAACATTTAAAGATTCAGTTGGTTCTTGATTAATCGGCAGTACCTTCACAGGCAAAACCTATCAGGCTGATTACTGCATGGAAACAGATGACATCACAGCTGTTGGTACTGCTCTTACATTTCATCTTGTATGTGTGACAAAAATGTGTTGTCATACTAACCTGTGATAAGTTTAGCAATAATATAGCAACATCTTTACATTAAGAAAAACACTGTTTAAATACAAAAGTACTACTATTTACATTTAGAAAAATCATTTTTAATGTTAGTAAAGATTTATCACCAAGATTGCGATATGATTTTGAAATCCCACCTGGGGCAGATTTTTCCAGATTCAAGCTCTGAAACGGAGGTTTGGCATTTCATTTATGTTTGTAATCTTTTTCTTTTTTTAACCAGATGTGAAGCAATTAAACTAAATTCTTACACAATTAGGCAATGCATCTAAAATCTAATAGAAGTTCAACACAGAAACAACATATAACCTATTTCTTTTTTACCGTGCGTCAAAATATGATGACAAAATAATATTAAGTAAGTCTTGGTAGTTTATGCGTTATTTATAATTTACACACCATCCATCAGTCCTGTCATGAACCTGTTTGGACCCCACTTCTTGCCAGTATCAGCTGAGATAGGCTTCATCTCAACACAGTGCAATACAGGATAAAGCAGGTATAGCTTTTCATTGTTCTTTTCTTTGTCTGTGACATACTGTCTTATTGTAGTGACAGTTGGCACTTTATATCATACAGTAACATAAAGTATCAGTTCAGGTTAATTATTACAGAACAGAGCTGTCATTTGAACAGTCTTTATTTTCAGCTGTGAGGTTATTTTAAAAGGCTGTCTGGTCACTGAACCACCTGGTAGAACTACAGTATCAACATGTTTCATTATGTAATACAAAGCAGTAACCAAGAATCCTTTTGGACACACATCCCTGGAACACATTCAGAGTGTTGAACTGGATTTAGGGTCGGACTCAGAACATTCCCTTCCTGTAGCGGTGGATCAACTCTGACACGTCCTCCTTACACACCTTAATCCAGCCGTCCTCCTTCATGTGGTACACTAAATAAACACACACAAAAACACACAGATGAACTCACTTATTCCCAGACATGTAAATGTAACAACAAAATGACAATATGCTTTTGCAAGTGCTTGCATAGTGGAGTACAACTTTGTTCATGCACTTCAAGATAAATTTCAGTCTTTCATTGAATTTTTAAAACGTGTTTTGCACATTTATGCTTTTTTTAAAAAGCTGACAATAGCGAGTGGGCAGCTTGGTGTTAAGGCCACTATTGTCAAGATTTGCCTGGATGGTTGTAATTCCCACTAGCTTACTCTGTGTACATATCTGTATTACTGCAGTATTATACACATACTTTTGCATAAAATAAGAAAATAGATGTGCAACGAGCAAACACACACTAAAATCTGCAGAAGCACTGGTGACTATGTGAGGCTGTATTGGGCACAGCGTTTTTTTGAGCTAAATGCTATCAATGAAATGCTGATATTTTAAAGTCATAATGTTTACCAACTTTTTTGTCATTTTAGAGTAACGTTATAACTTAATAATAGAGCTGAATGATTTGAAAAAATATCTAATTACATTTTTCTGAAAATGTTTTGATTTAATTTGTGATAGAATTTTTTTAAGTTAACCTGCAATTAAATGTGTACCATGTAACAGATATAAAATGTGATGGAGCTTTACTACATGAGATACCATAGAAGGTGTACTAAAAAAACATGAATTTGTAAAACCAGTGACATGAAAGGTTAAGCCTTGAGCACTACATCTTGTATATCCTAAATTGAAGTCTTTGCAATTTCCTAATTGCATTCTTTTAAATTGGGAATGTAAGTTGAAAATGATTAATTTTTCACTTCTACTTAATAACATTTGCTAATTAATACCAACCACAATGGACCCCTGAGGTGGGTGGGAACTGCTGCTTACAATTCATCCTGAGGTGGACATGAATGTCTGTGGCAATTTTTCAGGGCCAACACTGATTATATGTAATCAAAGAGATTGATAAACTTGCCTTTGTTTCTTTATGTTTTAGACTTATTTTATTAAAATCCTTCGGTGTTGATTGACTGTGATGTGTAATCAGACAGGACTAGAGGTGGGACCTTGAGATCACGGAGAGACGGCGTCATCACAGCCAGAATAAAGCATTAATCAAGAATGTGTTTAAAAATTAATGATACAGATACCTGAAAAACACTAAATATAGGATTAGATTATTGGCCACGGTGATAATCAGTCAATCCCTGGTGGTAATTCATCTAATAGCTGTCAAAAGATTCAATCAAAGCAAGAAAAGTTCTAATTATTTTAACTTTTGCTTTAAACTTATGTAGCTATGTATTCTTTTTTTGCTGTTTTACTTCAATTGTCTTTGCATTCGTTGCGTGAATGCATAAATAAAATGAAATGTTGATCTTTGTCTCGGCATTAAAGCAAAGGTCCCCAGAGAAAATTATCCTCTGAAGAATGTCTGTGCTAAAATTTTACAGTAATCCATCCAATAGTTGAGGTTTCAGTCTGGAATAAAGCAGACTAACCAATCCCCTGATGAACCAACACTATTGTCTCCTGAGCTGTGCCGCCAGAGAGGCTCAAAACAAAGTCTTAAATAAAAATACAAGACCAACTTTAAACTCACTGTTTACCACTCCACCAGAATAGGCGTCCCTGTGTGTAGCGTGAGTGATGCCCCGCCGGCCGAGTTCATACGCCTCCTCTACTGTCATGTCTTCCTTGTAACCGCTGTCCACCACACCGTAGGCGTAGCTGTTCCCACAGCCGGTAGAAAACATACGGCCAGACAGACGTGTGCCATTATCATCCACATAGTACAGACCAGGACCCTGCAGAATACACAGTCATTGTATAAGGTCTGTAGGAACTTTACTATTTTATACAGCAGCCACAGTGCATGATAACTTTCCACACATAGGATTCTTAATTCTGAGAAACTTAGAATACAGCAGTACTTTCCAACACAGATGCAACAATAATACCTTTTTGTGTGATTATATACATTTTGTTATAATCTTTAGCTATGTTTTTATATAATTTACAATTATGAAGGGCATGCTAACATAAACAGGTAACTCTTGAATATAAATATGAATAATGCAAACTTTTTTTTACATATCCCATAACTGCAACAGATAATACCATCTTGTGTGAAAACGTGTTTTGGCCCAACACTAAACCCTCCTAGCTGCTACATGAAATCACATTAAATTCTCTTAATACCACAATGAATATATTTGGTCACAGTCATAGATAGATAGATACATAGATATTAAGCTCCATTTCAGTTTAAGTGACTCAGCAAGGTAATAATAGTTCGAATTCTGAGCAGTGTTTACCTCTTTGTCCCATCCACAGATCATGCTCCCCATAGAAAGGCCCATTCCTCTGTATCCCAGCATCATGTTCGACAGCAGCTTTGAGGCAGCAGCTACAGAGATCCGGTGGTTGTTCCTCAGCCTGTACAGCCTGGAATAAATAACAACAAATAGAAGATAACAGTCAGTGTATTTGCAAAATCCAGCATGTTAGTTAGCATACAAGCAGGCTTCGATTCACCACCAAACACGAGTAAGAAGTGTTAAAATTGGCACCCAAGTAAAATAAACCTGCACGATACCTCAGCTGTGAGAGGCACAATCTCCCCTGACAGTACCTGATTTTTGTTTTAGTGGGCTGAGTTATCTGGACAAAAATATTAGGTTGTGATATCAATCTTGACATCACATTGCCAGAACGCAGGTAAAACAGGATGTGACCCTTTCAAAGTGTATATGAATGTGTGTGAAGGGCATAAATTGCCATAAAAATTAAATCTTGGAAAGGTCTGACAGATAATTTGTGGGACAAATATTCAAAATACTGCAGAACAGACCTGCATTCTTTTGCCAGGAGTCTCTCCCAGTACTGGCAGTCTGCAGCGCTGCCCGACATGGTGCCCAGCAGGTACGGGTTGATCTCTATGACTTTGTTGACGTCGTTGGATGCTGCAAAAACATGACACATTTGAGAAAAGACATTTGGTGATCAAACGACAACAAGATGAGCATAAATTCTTGAAGGCCATGTCCAAAATCAGTCACTATACACTACATAGTGCACTGCATAGTGTGTTTGCCATTTTGTAGTGCTGTCTCACCCTATATAGTGCACTCAAAGTCTCCCACAATGCACCATGAAAAGTAGTGTACAGGTGTTGCTCACTAACTAAGCAATATGTACCATCATGCATTGCGTTGACGGACAGGCAAACGGAAGAGTGCCAGTTGAGGCCTGATGGCATTTCCACAGATTTCTGCCGGATATTTTATAGTGTTAAAATGTATTTTCTACATAATATATCTTTTATATAAGTGTAGCTTGTCGAAATGACAGCAGGCATCTTGCTTGTGTTGTATCTACATTCAGATGTACATCACTTTGGATAAAAGCATCTGCTAAATGAAATTGTAGAATTGTAAATTGTAGAATTGTAGGCACGAGACAAATCTGGTGCAACTAATAAGTTGGGTTAAAAAATTTAATGGAAGCAAAATGATGTATCACAACACAAACAAAGACAAAGTTAATTTCATTAATTAATTTTGAAAAATACGCTTAGTATAATACGAATTTATCACAAAAATGCCGGTCGGTTCACGACCATCGATCTGATACATTTTAATTGAGCGAACAAAGTGACATAATTAATAGCACAGAGACTCGAGTCGTGTCTGAAAATGTTACTTTAGCCTCGGAACTCCCTGCATTGTCCATCATATAGTAGTCCCTATATATCACGTATGGAATAAGTGGATGATTTCAGACACAGAGGCTCCATGTTTTTGCCAGGCTGAACATGGATGAGACGTTTCAGTCCCTTGTAAACTCTCCAAACCACATGAGAAATGGCTGACTGAGCTCGACTGACTAAAAGACTTGTGTCAATAAGAATTCTGGCCAGGCAAAAACAACACAGCTGCATCATTCTTGTGATGCCAGTGAGCGACTCCCCTCAGAAAGATGATTATCCCCCACTTAAGTTTGCTATTACTTAATCTGCTTTAGCTATTGGTGTTGATCAGTGTTACACTCTGAGTTACAACTAAACCTTCAAGAGTCCATTTTGGACACATTTTTGGAAATGAATCTGCAATCACATGACCCTAAGAGATTTCACACCTTATGGTCAATAGAATCTCTGTAATCCAGGACTTGTCAAAGGACACATAGTGATGTGTGGAGACTCTGAACAAAATCCTGCAGATGATGCTTCAAAGGGGTTAAACATTGAATCTGTCAGAGCCACTGTCTGTGTGTTGACTGCAAATTAGATTTAGTTGGTTACCTCTTTAGTTCATGGTCCCTAAGTTCAAAGCTGCCCAGCTTTTTGATGTTTGTGTTACTTAAGCTAAAGATTAGATTTCGGTAAGATGTACACTATGTTGAAGGTGGTTGGATAACATGCTTATTAGGCCTTGTCACGCTTCCTTTTCGTTGCCGCAGCTAATAGGCTGTAAAACTTTGCCAAATGTCAGGTTGCATAATGTACTTTGACTACAATTTGACCAACTTTGTGTTAAGTTACACCGTCCTTAACCCTTTTTAGGTCCGCAATAGAAAATATCATTGTCATACTTCTCCAGAGCTGCATATTTACCCAAGTAGTTGCCAGCAGAGGCTCTGGAGTCCACAGCCACGATGACTCCATGTCTGAACTTGAAGGCCAGGGTGGTGGTACCGTGGTTCAGGTCAATGCTCACCCCTCCATCACGGCTGCAGGACTTCAGGAACCCTGAAGGCTGCAAGGAAACCAAAATGAAACTTATAGTGGGACGCATGAGCTGTAAAGGCAATGTACGTGTAGGAGAAAATGACAGTGAGATATTTATCGTAACCTTAAACTCTCTGACTGTAACTTGTGATTGCTGAGACCAATGTATGTTTTCATAAGAAGCAAAGACGCACCAAACACTGAAAACAAGAGACGCGTAAAGTAACTTGAACCAAGCTGCGTCTGACGCTTCATGCTGGATCCAGGTTCACCAGATAAGATTCAGTGCAATCACTCTTCATCAAACTGTGGTGCAATGGTTCTTACCTCTACACCCAGAGGTACAGCAAATTCTTGAGTTTTGGTCCCAAAACTGTAGTGGCTGGTTCGGTCGACGACATGCGTATGCCTTGCTGGAAAAATCTGCCCGCGGAGCTCAGAATAAGGCTTAAAGCCACTTACATCTAAAAGTGCCATGATGCTCTAAAGCTGATAAATTCTATTACTTAGTTTAGTTTTTTTTCTAAACGACAGAAGCGACAGACAGCGCCGGGGATTGTTTCCTTGTACGCGACAAAGAATTCGAAAGTGAAAGGGTTTTAAAAATTACTTCACTGACGTCTTTCTTTTAAAACAACATGTTAAAATAGTCAGACATATAAAACAAAAGTGTAACCTTTAACGTTAACGTCCGCAGTGTTTTAAAATCACAACTTTTATTTATCAAATTAAAGCAAACTGTGACGTTCAGCCTAAATAATAAAAAAAATGGCTCTAAATCTTCTTAACCAATAGAAAAGCGTTGTGTTTAACTCATCATCAGTCTCTAAGCGGAAATGCAGAAATAAGGTTTTGGGAACTCATAAAAATAAACCATCTACTGCAGGCAGGTTAATGATGGAGTCTGAAATAAATTAACACAACATGCAGCACAACAACCTGCTTTGTATTAGGTCTGATATTATAAGCACATGGAGGCAGTTTAGGAAATAATATAAAAGTTGTTAAGTAATTATCAAACACAAGAAATGAACAAGGCAACAGGAGTCATAAGAGTTTGTAAACAAGTTTTTTATTTATGATTATTCCATGTTGTCAAGAACATGTTACATCCACATCACAGTGATGCACAGCAGCAGAAACCTGGATGACAGTGTTTATAAAATGTCTGAGATGTGTCACTACTTAGATCTCAAATCTGTGATTATAAATGAACGAACCTAAAGAGATTAGAGGAAATCAAAGACACTGCTGAATGCTGTGGTGTTTGTGTCGGCTGTGTGTCGTAGCTCAGGCTGTATCCATCTGCTGCACAGTCTCCTGAACAACCTCCAGCTTTAAGGGAACTACTTTCTCCGTCAGAACTGGTGTTGTGCCTGGACGATATTTGTATTTCATTTTCCTAGGACAAAAACAGACAGATTTAATTAAACATATGGGTGAATTAGAAATGCTTTCCACTATATGTGCTGTAAAAGTAATGAGTCATTTAACTTTGCTCTTTCACAGAATAAATGATACTCTGATAAAGATTCTGTCTTGAAATGCTGAAGAATGCACATGTGACCCCAAATCAGACGTTCTTTTGGTTCCTTCATTAACAAAAGTAGTACATTGTGTGTTTTGTTGTATTTACATTATTAAATGTTCAGAAACGTTAATTAAGAACTGACTTATCGTGTTGATGTGTTTGCTTTGCATCATCTACTTTGCACTAATGTGGCATATGTAGTACATCTGAGCAGACTGTCATCATTGAACAATATCATTCAAAATTATTGCTTTGTTTTTGGAATGATAAGTTCAAAGTTGCATGATTACACTGTGAGGCAGTGGCTCACTGAGAGGGAAATCTGATTTGCAGACATCTTATAAGAATCTATCCAGAGAGAAAATCTTAAATACAGTCGTATTTATTGAGGCCTACCTGTTGTCTTTGTACTCTGACAGCTGGTAGGGTCTGATGTAATCCACTCCTTCTCTGGTGATGACGCAGATGTCAATGTTGTTGCCTGAGCCGAGGTCGCTCATGATGCCTGCATGGATGGAAGCTCTCACCAGCTCCTTCGCCGTCTCCAGCTAAGAGAGTTAAGAGAAATCAGATTTAGAGAGAAGTAAACAGACATACAGAACATGAAGAAGAAGACAGAGGCATTTATCCAATTTAAAACTCAACTGCAGCTATTCTCAAAGACCTATGTGTTCCTTCTGTTTTTTATTTGGTAACAAACATAATTTAATAAGGATGATAATTAACTGTTTTCAGCAATTCCTCTACTGTTTGTATAAACTGGAGAATTACTTTGTCTGGAGTCCTGCCTCGTTCTATTTATTCATTTAAAGACACTAAGCTGAACAAAATAAATTTGTGATCTAGTTTAAATGATCAGATATTTCAAATTATGAACAGCAGCGTTTGTCCAGTGTCGCACCTCTAGGTTGGGTTTGAACCTGTCCTCTAAAATCCCAAGAGCTGCCAGATCGCCCGATCCTGCAACAACACGAGGTAAAGTCAGCTGAAACACAGACTGGATGGAGTCAGAGAGCACAATAAAATATAAAATCTAAAATGAAATAGGTAAAAAGTCATAATCTCTGACATCTTATAAAGTTGAACATGTTTTGATTTGTTTGACTGAACAGCCAGAGAAAGAACATCACAGAACACACGGCACACTACCAGTGCTATTAAGCAGAGGTATGTCACGTACCCATTGCAAGGTAAGGCACCTTATTCACACTCCCGTATGGCCCCACTGTGTACAAGTGGTTCCCAGTGCAATCTACTCCTCCCAGTATAAGATTGGCACCAATTTGGCCGTGATACCTGAGGGCCAGAGAACAAACATGCTTTCTGATTAACACCACAAATGTCTGAGCAAAGTATACACCTTTAAAAATCCTAATTAATGGTTAACTCATTCCCACAACTCTTGATACAGGTTCGTGTGCATTTGCAGCTCAAACCTATACAGCATGTCCTGCAGTATGTTGACGGCCATGACGACACGAGGATTCCTCCCGCTGTTCAGAGAGAAGATGGTGAGGTTGGAGGAGAGAAGCTCGGTGGTTTTCTCTGTGTCTGCTGCTGTACCTGCTCCACAACAACTGCAGACAGAGGGAGAAAGAAGAGATTATAAGACAGCAGATGATGGGAGGCACCAAAAATAAGAAAATCAAACTGATAAGTCAGACAAGGAAAGGTTAAAAGAAGAGAAAAAGGCAAAAGTAGAGCAATGACTTCTTTCGTGACTGTTTTGCATCAACACTCACAGAAATCCATCACACAGAGATGGTTTGACTAATTTCTTCCCCTCTGGTGGTCACAATAGCCCAGAATGCACGCATTTTCTTCAAACAAGACCATACTGTCTTTCTGCTCATTACTGTTCTTATGTGTTAAACCTCAAACTTTAATACAAGGTCACTGCAAGGCATTCTGGGGTTTGTAGGAAATCACTCAAATGGACATAAATGAGTCAATTAATAGTCAAATGTGCTGTGCAAGAAAAAAAGCTAATGATAACAATTTAATTAAAACCCAACTGGAACCACAGAATGATAGCTGTATGTGAAGGTATTTCTCCTCTTGTGATTTCAGTCTAACACTTATAAAGCTTACTATATATTTGGAGAGATGTAATGGATCTTGGCACACATCTTGTCGGCCACCACTTCGCTGGAGGTAGCTCTTGTGTCTGCTCCCAGAACAACCCCATCCTGTATCAACACAGACAAATCAGGATTCTAGTAACTGAGTTTATTACCAGATTTTATTTATGTTTTTATGTTCCTGGCAAGCAATACAGTAACAGCTCCACAGATTAAATGATTCATGCAACTAACCCTGGGAAAAGTGCTAAAATCTCACTTGGTCCAGTGGAGCTTCTCAGTCACATGACAGTGAATTAGATGCAGCATGTGTGTGAAAATATGCACATATATGTATGAATGATGCGTTGTTTTATAGCGAACTATAACACACACAGTGCTTCTCCACTATACAACCACTGAACCATGCTAGTGGGTTTGCATGTGTTAGTTTATTAACCTGACATTCTACATTATCTCTATTTTCCACAGAACACACATCCTTAAGTGACTGTATATACTTGTCCAGGGAGCATTTAGTGTCTCTATGAAAACTGACTATAGAGATTTTAAACTAGATTATTATAAATAGTCCCTCAGATCTGACATTAATTGTTGTGTTTTTGTTGAAGTAATGCACCAGTATGCACTGTGGTAATGCAGGTTGAACACAACAGCTTTTACTTGTTACAATCAGTGATGGTCACATTTTCAAAACAAAAATGGCAAAATTCGAAATAAATATTTTGTAAAGTTCATGTTAGTTTATTGTTCCTCTTCTGGGCTTAATTTTTGGCAACATAACTTTAGTAGTAAGATTTGCAGGCTGGACAGGAGTGCCACAGAGAATCTGTGCACAGAACCGCAGCACCATGCAAGATAAGAAACTTTGATTTATGAGGAATAAATGCATCTCATAAGGTTTTGTGTTTCAGTATGTTTCTAAATTATAATACAAAAGAATGAAAAAGAAAAACAAAGGCTGCCTAGAGAAAAAATAAGTTTAGTAAACTTTTCTGATCAGTGCAAGACATCAATAGTAGAGTTTAAGAACTAAGCCATGAAAATCCCCAGTTCTTGTTCATTAATATGGTATTAATGCACTTTAAACCACAGTTATACTCGCCTTGAACACCACTCCTGCTATGGTGGTGCCTGTTTTCAGAGGTTTTGGTGTCTGTCCTCCGTCAAACAGTCCCTCTAACGCAGTATTCCTACAGACAGGGGACAGGAGGTAGATAATGACAACCCATGAAGCACACCATATCTATAAGACATGTGAACGCACCATCACTGTATTGTTCCATTGATTAAACTGATAAACAAGCAGCACAAAGTTACTTTCGTTTTCGACCCAGTGAAAATTCAGTGCAGCCAACAGTTTCATTATTTTTAGTCATTATTGATTAACTGTTCAGCTCATAAGACACAAAAAAGAAGCTCATACCTCGCTGCGTTGTCGAAATTAAACCCAGCTGCCGGAGTTTCGAAGACATTTGATAGCGCCATTCTGGAGGTGACTGCGCGTCTCTGCGCGTCTCGGTGCGCCTGAGGTCGCTGTTCTGAGCGTCAGCTTTGCTTCCTTCTCTTTCGATTTTGGCGTGAAAATGGAGAAACACTGCACGGACTCACAAGTCAAAGGAGTCAGCACAGGGGTGAGTAAATCCGGACCGGTTCACTAGAATTTATACCTGCTGATGCAGCACAAAGATTACTGGGTGTAAAATGATCGATGATTTTGTGAATGAGCAGGTAAAGATGCTGTACCTGAACAGCGAACTAAACAGAATGAAACCACATCGACTGGATTCTCAACACATTTTAATATGACTGACTGTTTGCATGTTAACGCTAAATTAGTTTATTTTTCATATCTCTACAAAGAAAACGACTGGTTACACTTTAATAGTCAGTCAAATGTCCCACACGAACCATTCCGTCGTAGAACTCTAAATCCCAGAATTCATAGCCGGGTTTACTGAATGAAGCCATGATAGACACGCCTACCTGTGATGCAGCGTAACTTGATTGCTTCACCCTGTCCTCCCTCAGACTACCATCCTGGCTGCCATTTTTGATGGAGGGGTCGTGATTGGCTCAGACTCCAGGGCTTCAATTGGAGGGTGAGGATGCTGTGATGAGACACTGAAGCTGCCTGTATTACTAAACACATCCATACAGCAGAGAAACTCTTTGTTAACATTCATAATGAAGATTAAATTCACAGATAACTAGAACGATGTGAACAGATTGAACAGAACTCTGAAAGTAGAAAAGAAGCTACAAAGGGTCCATTTTATACACACATATGGTCAGTGATTACACAGAGCATTTTCCAAAACACAACATGTAGTTTAAGAATTTTTAAGTTTTGATAGCCATCAACATGGAATAATAATAATTTGATGTGTTTTTAATGTGCTCCCAAAGCTCCAGCTCCACTAGCTTTTTGCATATTTTCCCTCTCCAGGAAAACTACATTTTACAACAAGTGTTTCAGTGTGTTTTTCTATGCAGCTCTGTGATACAATCTAACTACTCAAGTAGTTTACTTAAGTATAATTTAGATTTGCTACTGTATGCTTTTACTGCAAAGATTTTGTATGCATAACATACAATGAGCTTATAATATAATGCATTGCTTTGGATTTTGGTATATAGAACAATTAAAATTAGTTTCTGCTTGATGTACAACAGAAAATGGCAATTTAGCATTGATGCACTGATAATAATAATAATGTTCAGTGATATATATACTAACTCCCACATGGCACTTTTCCATTGCACTGAATACTTCAGCATTTGAAACTTTGCATTCACTTTTCTATTGCTACATGCTTTTATTAATTTAGCATTTTAACTGCAAAATTTTTACTTGTAATCTACTTGTGAGTGTAGCATTACCTCTTTTACTCGAATAAAGGTATCTGAATATATCTCCCACCACCGATTAAGCCAGCATTTATTTTCACTATTTACATCATGTAAATAAAAACTTATAAAGTATAATAATTACCTTAATGGTGAATAGTGGTGTGGCAACTTGATGGATTAGGAGTAGTCAGAATAAAAAGACCAGCAGGAGGACACTACACTGGTGTGAGAAAACAGTGAACCTAAAAATGGCAGACAAACCAAACCAGTTCAATACTTCCACGTGATTTGTGCTTGAACAACCACTGTAACATTATAATATAATGAGTTCCATGGTTACCCTTCTAGCAAAAGACTAAACGTATCTTTGTTGGAATTATGTGAAGTCTATCTGAGAGGTTTGTCTGTGTTGTGGTTTTGTTCAGGGAATATGTATCATCTAAGACCATCAACAAGGTGATTCAGGTTCACGATCGGATCTTCTGCTGCATAGCTGGTTCTCTAGCAGACGCTCAGGCCGTCACCAAAGCTGCAAAGTTCCACCTGTCCTTCCACAGGTATGTGTACATGCACACAGACTAAACATGTGTATCATATTCTCTTATCACATTTCACATTAAAGTCACATTTCCAGACACATACAGATTCACATGTACCACTGACTCTTGAGCTATACACCCATCCATTATCTATACATCGCTTAATCCTCTCCAGGGTCGCAGGGGGCTGGAGTCTATCCCAGCTGACTTAGGGTGAAGGTAGGGTTCACCTGGATGGGTCGCCAGTCTATCACAGGGCCACATAGAGAAACAAGCACACTTACATTCACACCTACAGACAATTTAGAATCACCAATTAATCTCAGCATGTCTTTCAACTGTGGGAGGAAGCCAAAGCACCTGGTGAAAACCCACACAGGCACATGGAGAACATGTGAACTCCACACAGAAAGACCCCAGGCCGAGGTTCGAACCTAGGACTTTCTAGCTGTGAGGCGACAGTGCTAACTATCGCAACACTGTGTTGCCCTGAGCTATACAAAATAAAAAGTCTCTCTGGTCTTTCTTGATTTCTGACAGTGTGCAGATGGAGAGCCCTCCTCAGGTGATAGCAGCAGCATCGGTGCTGAAGGAACTGTGTTACAAAAACAAAGATGAGCTTCAGGCCGGCTTCATCACAGCAGGCTGGGACACGAAGAAAGGACCACAGGTAGGTCGCAGTCAAACACCTCAGAGACACTGATGTTGACATCAGTTCCACTTTGTTTCATGTAACAGCACCACTGATATTCTCCATCCCTCTCCAGGTGTACGTCGTGGCTTTAGGTGGGATGTTAATGAGTCAGCCTGTTACCATCGGTGGCTCAGGCAGCACTTACATCTACGGCTATGTTGACGCTAAATACAAACCCAACATGACCAGAGAAGAATGCCTACAGTTTGCCACTAATGGTACTGGTTACTTTACGATTTTATTGTTTTATGTATATATACAAACTCAAATCATTTGTATTTGCTTTGCCAGGATCTTAAAGTCAGAATTTGAGAAAGTTAAACTTGAGTACATTTACTGAGTTTAGCTTGTCTAAGGACCTGTGTGACCTGTGTGATTTAAAAATTACGCCTTCATTCACTTTTGTTTCACAGCTTGAGGAAAGTCTGTGTTTTACTTGAATTTCCTGACATTATTATTAGGCTGACAGAATACCTGTTGAGACTGCTGAGAAACCACAAAACATTCCTTTATCCATGTCATTCATCTAATTATCCTTTGAGATTTCACTCTTCTGATGGATTTGCTCTTTCTATGCATGGTCTGCATGTTGTGCAGCAACACAAGGCTCCTGAATTTGGACCCAAAATGCTCCAAACTTTTATTCATAATCACCAACACAGCGTCCATAATTGTTACGTAGGAAAGAGAAAATGCGAACTGGCAGGACTACCACATGACCTCTTTATTTAGCGAAGTATGGTTGCAGTAATTTGCAGTGAATTTTTACTTTACTAACTACAGACAGCAAATTCATACAGAATTAAGATCAAAGATGACCTCCGCAAATATTACAAATTACTAGAATTCCCCAGATCATAACTGTGCTGTGTGAAAGGGGCTTTGCTAATGGTTAAAAATGTGATGAGAGTTTGATGTACAGATCTTGACTCAGAAGGTTTTATGAAGGTTTTAATTACGTCTAACAGTCTTCAGCAGCATACAGAGTTTGCTCAGATGTCATGGAGATGATATGACCTAAGTAAAGTGAAGAGATCAGTGGTAAGATATGGAAGGGCCTATTTTATAAGACAATGACATCTGTTTGAGTTTATATAAGTTAAGTGTTAAATGGAAATCCATTTTTAAGCACAATAAAACATTTCTCAGTGACTCAGTTGTTACAGTTAAGAGCTCTGTCTCTGCCTGCTCAGCTCGACCTATATTTCCATGCTTCTTTTTATTCTTATTTTTCCTCCTCTGTCCTCCTTTTTGCTCCATCCCTCTGTCCCTCCTCCCACAGCTCTGGCTCTGGCGATGGGCAGAGATAACGTCAGCGGGGGTGTGGTCCACCTGGTGGTGATCACGGAAACAGGGGTGGAGCATGTGGCTGTACCTGGTGACAAACTGCCCAGGTTCCACGATGAGTGACCGCCGTCCCACCTCCTGCCTTCAAACCATCATCTCTAAGCCTCACTTTTATTGTTAATTTGTTTAGGACTTGGACCAAACAAACTCAACCGAATTCAGACACACATAAAGAGAGTTAGTTTTTTGGGGTTTTTTTGCTTAAGAAACACTCATGTGGAAGGAGTGCAGTAAAAAATCTTGAGCCTTTGTTATTATGGAATGATAAGCAAAGCAGTTTTAGTGCTCTCCACTCATTTATGTGTCCAAATCACATGTTTTGTGTGTGTGTGTGTTTTTTTTAAATTGTAAGAATATATGGGAAATTAATAAAACATTTTCATTTTCCAAAGCCTCATTATTCTTCTTTTCTGTCTTTATTTAAGGTTTAAACTTCAGTTCTCTTAATAATTGTTACTGACACAAACACACACACACACACACACACACACACACACACACACACACACACTACTCACTTGTCTGAATCAGATTCTGAGCAAAAAAAAGTCTAGAAACTGTCTAAATATTAGAATATTTCAAGTTTTAAGAGCATTAAGCAATGCCTTTTGTTTCAGCACAGAAATGATGAGAAAATGTAGAAATATAATTTCTTTGTACCTATTGGACATTTTGGTATGGGTTGGTGTTGAGGTTTGTTTGTTCATTGTGGCGCTCTTGTTCACTGCTTTTATTGTGAAGAGACCTACCACCGGATGTATGCACCACTTCCTCCCGCCCGGTGTGTATTGTAAGACGGAAGCAGCCTGTGCTACCACTGTTCTGTTCGGTAATAAAATATGCCTGGAATAGGCTGAAGAGAACCAGCTCTCAACGTGTTGTGTTAATGCACTAGTCCAAGTCTACCGGCCATCTCCGTGGTCCGCACGCCCCTTAACAGGTTATGGGCCCAGGCACAGAGGCTAACGCACCGCACAAAGTCAACCTAACGAGAGACTCAGTGAAGGTGTGCGAGGGCGAATTTGAGCCAAAGAAAGACAGGGTACGGTAAAGCAAACGTGGCGTATTACACGGAGCTTATAAAGGACATTGAGTGTGCAATTTTTCTAAGAGCTAATGCGGAGATTAACGCGAGCAGAGAAGCACGAGCACGAGACGTGACAAAATGGCGACACGTGCGACTGGAGGCCTCTCCCCGCAGATGTTTTTCGATGGATCAGAAGACAAATATGATCTATGGGAAACAAGATTTTTGGGACATTTACACACATTAAAGCTGAGAGAGACTATTTTGAATCAGCCAGTGGGCCAGGAGCAGATTGATGCAGACGGAGCAAAGAATCAAGACTGCTACGCTGAGCTAATAAGACTGATTGATGATAAAAGTCTGTCACTTATCAGACATGAAGCAACCTATGATGGCAGGAAGGCTTTGGGAATACTGAGGGAGCATTACGCAGGGAAAAGTAAGCCACGGATCATCAATCTGTATACGTCTTTGACAAAGCTACAGAAAGCAGAGCGTGAGTCGACCACGGACTACATCATAAGAGCAGAGAACCTGATTACAGCTCTTCGTGATGCTGGTGAGACTCTCAGTGATGATTTAATAATAGCCATGATGCTTGGTGGTTTGCCAGATGTCTATAAACCATTGGCTGTGCATATCACGCAGAATGAGGATAAAGTGACATTCTCTGATTTCAAAAGAAGGCTGCGTATATATGAAGAATCTGTGAAAATCTCAACAGCTGAAACTACAGACAATGTGATGAAAACAAATGTGAGACAGGAGAGAAGTGTCTACAAGAAAATCACCAACAACCCTGGAAGAAGTGATGACTCGAACATGACATGCTTTAGATGTGGACTTAAAGGACACCGAGCAAGAAAATGTACCAGAAAAGTGTGGTGCAATGTCTGCAAAAGCAACACACACCATGAATCCTTGTGTAAGAAGAAGGAAAAGCAAGACACGGCAAGAAAAGTCACAGAGGAAGACAACGATGATTATTTCTTCAAAGTTCAAGCCAAAGGCGATGAGGGGATTCCTAAAGTCAAGATGAAAGGCATTATGGTGGACGCAGGAGCGACATCCCACATCGTGAACGACATAAAGACCTTCATCAACTTCGACGGAACATTCCAGCCAGAGACTCATTCAGTAGAGCTTGCTGATGGGACGCGCTGCAGTGGAATGGCCGAAGGCAGAGGAACAGCGATGATACACCTTCTGGACCGCGATGGACGAGAGCGAAGAGCACAACTGAGGAACGCTCTGTACATGCCTTCGTACCCCCACAACATATTTTCAGTGTCCAGAGCAACCGGTAGTGGAGCAACTGTAATCTTCAGACAAGGAGACAGTCACATGGTCACCAAAGATGGTAACAAGTTCAACATACATGAGTATGAGAAGTTGTATTACCTACCTATTGTTGATAATGCTGACCAATGTAACATGTGTCATGATGTACAAACCTGGCACGAGATTCTAGGTCACTGTAATTTCGAGGATGTAATCAAACTACAGAGTGTGGTAAAAGGTATGGACATTAAGGGAAATGCTATAAAACCAGATCAGATGTGTGAGATCTGTACTCAAGGCAAGTTTACTCAAACTAGAAGCAGAGAGTCAGATGCAAAAGCAAAGAAGCCATTAGAGCTTGTTCACACTGATTTGGCAGGTCCAATGAAAACCACAAGTTTAGAAGGGTACAAGTACGCACAGTCTTTTACAGACGATTATTCTGGTGCAATACTTGTGTACTTCCTAAAATCAAAAAGTGACTCAGTTTTAGCTACAGAGAAGTTTCTAGCTGATGTAGCACCATATGGAGATGTCAAGTGCATTCGTTCCGACAATGGCACAGAGTTTACAAATCGAGACTTTCAGTCGATTCTGACAAAGAACAAAATCAGACATGAAACATCTGCACCCTATTCGCCACACCAAAATGGCACCGCAGAGCGAGGTTGGCGAACATTGTTTGGCATGGCTAGATGTTTACTTTTGGAAAGCAAGTTACCAAACACTTTGTGGAACTATGCTATTCAAACAGCAGCTCACATAAGAAACAGATGTTACAACAGGCGAACTAAGAAAACCGCTTTCGAGCTACTGACAGGGAAACAACCAAATGTGTCTCAAATGCAAAAGTTTGGATCAGTTTGTTTCAGCTACAAGCAGGAAAAAGGTAAACTAGAATCCAGATGTGAACAAGGTATTTTTGTAGGCTATGATAAAAACAGCCCAGCCTATCTGGTCTACTACCCTGAGGTTGAAAATATCCAAAAACATAGACTAGTGAAGTTCACAAGAAAGAGCAGTACAGAAAAACAGACACAAACAAGTGAGATGAATGCAGGATTTGAAAATGCAAACAGGGGCGATGTTAGTTGTGAACCAAATGAGGAGGTAGCACAACCAGAAAACCCTGTAGGAGATCAGGAAGTTCTAAGTGAGCAGGTTGAAGCTGAGGAAGCAGAAGCTTGTGTTGACAATGAGGTTAGGAGAAACCCACCCAGAGCTAAACAAAAGCCAGCTTACCTCAAAGACTTTGAAACTGATGACGCAATGGACAAGTTACAGACATGTGTTGATTTCTGTTATCGAGCAGTGTGTGACATACCAAAGACTTACCTGGAAGCTGTGACATCATCCGAGTCCAAGCAGTGGAAAAGCGCCATGGACGAGGAGATGCATTCACTGGAGGAGAATGAGACGTTTGAATTAACGCCACTCCCTAAAGGTAAACAAGTACTTGGTGGCAGATGGGTCTACAATCTCAAAGTGAACACAGACGGATCAAACAAATACAAGGCAAGGTATGTGGCTAAGGGATACAATCAGAAAGTAGGAATGGACTATGATGAAACGTTTTCCCCCACAGCGGATATGACAAGTGTCAGAGTTCTCATGCAGAAAGCAGCACAGGAGGACCTGATTTTGCATCAAATGGACGTGAAAACAGCGTACTTACACGCACCCATTGACTATGAGATCTTCATAGAACAACCACAAGGGTATGAGGAAAAATCAAATACTGGTGAGAAACTAGTGTGTCAACTAAAGAAGTCTTTGTATGGACTCAAGCAGTCAGGCAGACTCTGGAATACTGTATTACACTCATATTTATGCAAGAATGGTTTTGTGCAGAATGCTGCCGACCATTGCGTATATACAAGAGAAAAGCAAGGTGAAAAGCTAATCCTTATTGTATGGGTGGATGACATTATTCTAGCAGCCAGCAATGAGAAGACAATGCATAATGTAAAACAAATACTTACTCAGAGGTTCAAAATGAAGGACTTAGGAAGGTTGAAACATTTCTTAGGGATAGATTTTGAACAAACAGATGGACAAATCAAAATGTCACAAGGGAAATATGTGCAAAAGATTCTAGAAAGGTTTGAAATGCAAAACTGCAAACCGAGACAAACCCCTTGTGAGCCAAAACTAGATTACACAGAAAATGCAGGAAAGCTAAAACAGCCGAGACAGTACAGAGAAGCAGTGGGAAGTTTAATATACTTATCCACATGCACAAGACCTGACATCAACTATGTTGTCAGTAAACTATCTCAGCATTTTAGTGAACCAACTGTGGAACATTGGAATACAGTAAAACATGTATTCAGGTATCTAAGAGGTACAACAGAACAGGAACTAAACTTTAAAAGAAGCTCATCCGAAAAACTTGGTCTACAAGTCTACTGTGACGCAAGTTGGGCATCTAATGAAACAGACAGGAGAAGCACATCCGGTTATTGTGTCAGCCTATGTGAAGGAAGTTCACTCATTTCATGGAAAACAAGAAAACAACAGACAGTAGCGCTTTCTACATGCGAAGCAGAGTACATATCTCTAGCTTCAGCTATTCAGGAGTGTCTCTACTTAGAACAGCTGCTGAACGGATTAGACAGTTACAAATATGCCAAAACAAAAGTGTACGAAGACAACCAAGGCACTATTGCATTGACTAAGAATCCAGTCAATAGACAGAGGTGTAAACACATAGACGTGAAGTATCATTTCATCAGGAGCATGGTTACTACAGGGAAGGTCTTTCTCCAGTACTGCCCAACTGAAGAGATGATAGCTGATGTTCTAACTAAACCAGCAACTAAGCAGAAGTTGAGAAAATTTGCCCCACAGATGTTTGGCATTTGAGCTGTGGAGATACAGCATGTTGTTCTGTGTACATGTATATATATATGTATATATTTTTTTTTTTTGTTGTTAAGCCCAGTGAGCTAAGAGCGAGTGGGGGTGTTGAGGTTTGTTTGTTCATTGTGGCGCTCTTGTTCACTGCTTTTATTGTGAAGAGACCTACCACCGGATGTATGCACCACTTCCTCCCGCCCGGTGTGTATTGTAAGACGGAAGCAGCCTGTGCTACCACTGTTCTGTTCGGTAATAAAATATGCCTGGAATAGGCTGAAGAGAACCAGCTCTCAACGTGTTGTGTTAATGCACTAGTCCAAGTCTACCGGCCATCTCCGTGGTCCGCACGCCCCTTAACAGTTGGCCCTTTATAAATAGATAATATTATTACTATTAAATATAAAATTAAACAGTATTTCGTGTTCCTCGTAATGAAGCTGTCATGCCATCACAGAGTAACGCACATTGCCAGACTGCGTTACTACACTAAAACTCAGTTGTGTGAAACAGGCTGCGACCAGTCTGCTGCTCGGTGCACTGGAGGAACAATTTAACTTTCAATTTCGATTTGTTTCAGAAAAACATGGAGTCCGTCTGAGGTTTGATTGTAGAACGTTGTGTTTGCTGAACCAAACGCGTCGTAAACAAATTTAAAACTGTAGATTACGTCTTCGACGACAAGAAAACACACCAAAACCGCAGCTGCTCGCCTGAACGTTTGATCACGCCGTCGGTGTTTTTACCGGAGTCTCTGCTGCGCATCACTATGTTGGGAGAAACGGGACCAGAATGGACGACCGAGGAGGTGAAAACTGGAGTAAGTATCCGATTTTTAACATGTTTTGGAGACTCAGTGGTCGGTTAATGTGCGCAGCGCTGCGTTTCAGTGCTGCTGCTGGGCCACATGCGGAAATTACAGTTACAGGGACACGGAATTCATTGTGAATACTATTCTACCTCTGTCTGCAGACGACCATTATTGCCATAGAGTTTGCTGGTGGGGTCGTTCTGGGGTCTGACTCCAGAGTGTCTGCTGGGTAAGTTTGGGCTTTTGCGCATGTGTTCACGTCTGTCTACATAACACTGTCTTCGTTATGGCACCAGAGATTGTTTAGGTTCTAAAACAAAGTTATTTGAAATCGTTCCTCTCTGTATTTCTTTAAAGTTTCTCATTCTATCATCCCTCTATTTAACTTCCTCGCTTACAGTCACACTTTGTCCCTTCTTGCCTCCATCCAGGGCTTCAGTGGTGAACAGGGTGATGAACAAGCTGTCTCCCCTCCATGACAGGATCTACTGTGCTCTGTCTGGATCTGCAGCAGATGCTCAGACCATCGCTGAGATGGTCAACTACCAGCTAGATGTCCACAGGTGAATGTACAGTGAAGGGAGGTTAAAGGACAGACACTGTTGTGTTTTCATTAATTCTACTGTAATGGCCAGACTGTGAATTCTTCATCTTCCAGAGAACATTCTGACTGACTGGAGCTAAATACCCATAAAGGTGGCATTTGCATAATTTTAAAACTTTTGAATGCCTTTCAGTGTCTCTAACTATATCTAAGCTGGCACACCTGCTTTCCCCTGAATGTGTTAGAGAGCACAATTCTGTTGTGTACCTAGATTAGTAGATGTACTCTTAATTTATGGCCCCTCAACTTTTGATGTAAACATGCAAGACCACTCTTGCATGTTTAGTTGACCCAAAAATTAGCCAGCAGTATCCGACATTGACACTTTGCAGCTCATGTCAGGGACTAAGGGTCATTAGTTAACATTAGCCATAGAAGAGGAGCACATTTTACAGTCAGTACTGAGCCACAGACTACAGGCTGAGACAACTGCGTCACTATTCACTTTCTCATCCAGTAGTCAGTCCACACATGATAACTGAGCAACTATTCACTGAACTTGCAGGTTTATAGGTCAGCTGTTTTCAAACAGCTGATTTGCAGCACAGGTGGACAGAGTGTGCCATCCTTAAAACATTATCATTATTTGTTAAGGACCAGTTTGCAAATATTACTGATACTGCATAGGCCTAAAGCTTGAATATATTCAAGTTTTATTTCAGTTAGAAATTAGTTTATTTTAACAAACTTTTAGAATCTCACCCAATTTACAAAATCAAATATTTCTAACCTGAATTTGACAATTCACAATACATGTTCACAAACCAGCTTTAGCAGGGTGAAGATCGTCTCCCTAATGATGACAGATCACTGAGAGCACAGATCAATATAGGAAATAGTTCTCCGTCTAACCAACCCAACCAGTGATAGCAAGGAGTATTAACCAATCAGAGGCTGAGACAAAACTTTGACAGGCAGCACACCACTTAATCCATCCATCCATTATCTATACATCGCTTAATCCTCTGTAGGGTCATGGGGCGCTGTAGCCTATCCCAACTGACTTGGGGTGAAGGCAGGGTTCATCCTGGGCAGGTCACCAGTCTATCGCATAGCCACGTAGACAGACAGACAGACAGACAACCAAGCACACTCACATTCACACCTATGGACAATTTAGAATCACCAGTTCACCATCACTGTAACAGGGGTGTCAAACTCCAGTCCTCGAGGGCCACTATCCTGCATGGTTTAGATGTTTCCCTCTTCCAACACACCTGATTTAAATGATCAGGATCGTTATCAGGCTTCTGGAGAGCTTGATGATGAGCTGATCATTGGAATCAGGTGTGTTGGAAGAGGGAAACATCTAAACCATGCAGGATAGTGGCCCTCGAGGACTGGAGTTTGACACCTGTGCTGTAGGAGGAAGGCAGAGAGCCCAGTGAGAACCCACAGGGAGAACATGCAAACTCCACATGGAAAGACCCCAGGCCGGGATTCGAACCCAGGACCTTGTAGCTGTGAGGCAACAATGCTAACCATCGCACACCATGTAATGATGCTATGATATAGAAAAGGGTATACACAACTCAAAATGGAAAAAACAATTACATATACACTGTATAAGTTGCACTGCATCACTGGTTTTATTATATGTTTGCGTATTGTTTCACTCCTAATGCAATTTGAATGTAAAGAGGATGTAAAACTCTAAATATTAAACAGGAAAATGTAACTAACTAATTAATTTTTGGCAAAAACAAACGTAAACATATTGCATATTTAATAACAAAAACCTACATTAGTCTAACGAGCACTTTTATATCCTACAACTACTCTGTGTGATTCACTAATACAGTATCTAAAGATTGTACTTTTGGATCCTGTACTGCTGCTTACCATATGAAATGTTAAGTGGGGGAACCTGCAGGCTAAATAATGTCAGCTTTCATTTAGTACAACTGAATACAACCAGACACTTGTGAAAGACAGCAATGAGTGTTACTGTTAAACTAATTAGCCTCAATTATAGTATTCCTAATGGAATTTATTACCTTTAACCAGAGGAGTTTCCAGGAGTTTACATAAGAAAACGAGCTGTGATGCGGTTTCTTACAGTTCTTAATATGGTGTCCTCTCCTGTCAGTATTGAGATCGGTGAGGACCCTCAGGTTCGCTCAGCTGCCACTCTGGTGAGGAACATCTCATACAAGTACAAGGAGGAGCTGTCAGCACATCTTATTGTAGCCGGCTGGGACAGAAGAGATGGAGGACAGGTCAGTAAACACATGTTGCTGGCTTCATAATAAAGGGAGGAATCAAACTTTCAAAGAGATTTCTGAGAAACATAAAGTTAAGTGTGCAGCTTCTGCCAGTTAACATGTCCTGATGTAAGTATACATAAGGTATAATTGGATGGCAGTATGCACAAGTGGGCTAACCCACATTCAATCACAAAATGATTAATCCCCTTTATACAAGTCTGCAAGTATCTGGCTTCATCCTTCATCCTGTCAGGCCCACAAACTCCTAACACGCCATGCTAAACTACAAGCATTCTGAACCTGACAGATATATTGGTAACACAAAGATCCATTTTACGCCATTATGTGAAATGTGGGTTGGCCTACTTGTGCATACTGCCATGCAGTTTATAGAAGTACATTTTATTTAAAAAAAAAAAAAAAAAAAAAACAGCATACTTAAGAAACCCTGTTCAGTTTCTTTTAACATCTCTGAGCTTTTACTTTGAAAGCGTAGCACACATCACAGAATCCTAGTGACTTCTTGTAAATACCAGTGTTTTGTGGGCTATGGAATGGAGACTATCACAAACAAAAAACAAAATCCAGTCTACGATAAAGCTGCTTACTGGGTATGGACTCTTATTTTGAAAGTGAAACCAAGCATACAGATAGTTTGAAAAAAATATTTCACCATTTGAAGCACAGTCTTGTTTTGAATGCCCTGGTGTATTTTAATGTACGTAAAGATTTGGTGGCAGGTTAGAGAGACTCACCGTTTCTGTTTTTTGAGTTAAATTTTGGAGCTCCAATATAATGGGAGTGGATTAGAGTTTTGGTCGGCACACTGTGCTCTGAGGTAGTTTATGAAAAATCTTAAGTCTTATGCTACTGAGACTCACACTGAGTCAAAGAGGACAAAAATACCTACAATTTTAAGTATACACTGCTCACGTGGAGTAAAAAAATGTGTGACGGAGACTAAATGAACTACACTTCATTCAAAAAAATTCTGATCAAAATTTAGAGTAGGTCACAGCACACATGACGTCACGCACTCTAACTGGAAGAAAATTCTGCATTTCACAAAAACTCATAAAACTTAAACTGTTACTGCGAAAGACTGTCAAAGATATGAAAACACAGTTTTGGACAACTAATATTTGAGTCCTTGTGACCCCATTAAACTTTAAAGGAAGTTTCTACTGTAAAATATGCCAGAGCTACAGAGTTCCAAAGATGACTGGGTTTTGGCGGTTGTCCGGCCGACTTCCCATTCATTTCAATGCAGATTTTTATCACTTTCTTTTTCAAATTTTGTAAAAAGCGTATGATGAATGCACCACAAACACAGCACACCATTCTCGATTGAGTTGCATGTTTTGATATATAATTTGTAGTGGTTTTCCTAAAGCTGCGGGACAATCTATAATAAGAATAACCCTGAGGAATAACAATAAGTTTGCTTCAATGCTTATGTTTTGGCAGACTTAATATCAAAATGAATGTTTCTGCAACTTCTGCTGTTGTGATTAAGAAGCAAAGCAGCTGTTAATGTCTTCTTGCTCTCTTACACACCTGATGTTACAGTTGTCCGTAAAGAATAACTCTGCTCTGCTTTGACCTCCAGGTGTTTGCAACCCTGAATGGGCTCCTGACGAGGCAGCCATTTGCAATTGGAGGCTCTGGCAGCTCATATGTTTATGGCTTTGTTGATGCTGAGTACCGCAAAGGCATGACTAAGGAGGAGTGCCAGAAGTTTGTCGTCAACAGTAAGTTCTTGTTTCTTCCTCGGTGCTTTTGTTAGTTAGATTATTTTTCATTAAAAGAGAAACTAGACATTTATTGCTTTGTGTACCAACAGCTGCAAAAGAGCTATTATGTATTGTTTCTCAATATAGTACATATTTTGTCTAATATAAACTACATCATTACCCCTTCTCTTTTTCTTGTAGCTCTCGCTTTAGCAATGAACCGTGATGGCTCCAGTGGTGGCGTGGCCTACGTAGTCACTATTGATGAACACAGCACAGAGGAGAAAGTCATTCTAGGAAATGACTTACCCACCTTCTTTGATCAGTGACATGTTTGTTGCCTCAACAATCCCCATGGCTCAGTTTTATTTTTCTTTGGCTCAGCTGTCAACTAATCCAGCTTGTGAACTGAAAAACATTTGACAAATGTACATTGGCATCCTGTTTTTTTGTTGTTGTTGTTGTTGTTGTTTTTTTTGCATTTTTCACTAATTTCAAATTATTTTAGTGTATCAGACAGCTTCTGAGTGAGTTTCATTGCAGTTGGTCACCACTAAATGAGTTTGAAATATAACTAAAACAAGCTTACAATTAGTGATCTTTGATTTGCTTGTCAATGAAAATTTTACTGACATTAGTTATATCAGAGGGATGATGGTGAACATTTTGTTGCTGTGATTATTGATAAACTGTTTATCTGGGTCATCAAAAGTCCCCTCCTTCTGTTAAACTTGCTAGAAGACTCATTATTCATTCTATGTTTTAGTGGTGAGTGTCAGAGTACACTGAAGTAAATGTACCTACTTTTGGCAAAGCTTTAAATGTTTCTATAAGTACAGTCAAACAAACACTTCTGTATTTTTTTGTAGCATTTAATCAGCATCTGTCTATGTGAGCTATTCAGTCTGACAAACACATCACCAAAATGTGAAATTCAATTTTGTTTTTACCAACACAGGATTTTTTCACCAACATTTCTCTGCACTCAACAGTATTTTTTTAAATCCCAATATTAACACAAGAATAAGATGGTTAGATGATTTGGACTGGACATTATTAGAAACCTTACCTTTGAAAACCTTCTTGAATATGTCCTCTCATAGCGGATACACTAACAATGAGCCCCACACATGCTTTATGTCAGTTATGTGAGATTTATAATGAAATAAAAGCCATGTGTTCAAAGGTTTACTCCTGGATTGTCTTTATTTCAGTGAATCATCGGTTTATAGTTTGCTTTTATGTTTTATGTATATGAAAGAATAGTCTCATATATTTGGTGCTATGACTTGAGTTTTAACCCAGGGCAATGATGGTGGTTAGATGAATCAAATTATAATTATATTAATAATAATTGAAGTAAAAGTGAAAAATCCTGCGTCAGTGTGGTGTTGTGCTTTAAGCCTGGGTTTAAGGGAAACCCCTAAGCCTCACAGAAATCGAAACTGAAAGTAGATTTTAAAAAAATTACAACACTGGTCCTGCGGCTGAGCAGGTCATACGAGGACGGCTGTCGGCTGAAAATGGCAGTTAAAACAGCATCAACAATGCAGAGAGTCGCTGCTTTGATTCTAGCGGTGTGCGTGGATCTTTCTCTCTTTTACGCATCAGGATTTGTGGTAACTCATAGCGTCTTCGGGAATCTTGCGCGTTTATGGGTCTCCGCGGCTCTCCGGTGGTTGGCACTGGCTGCTGTGACGCTGCTCACGATCGGGGAGCTCAGACCGTTGCTGAATCGTTTTATAACGGCGCACAGTCTGCTACCTGCGGTGTTTGAGACCGGGTCCAAGGCGATTTACACCGACGAGAGCCAATGTGGCCAAGTGGCGGATGCGCGCTGCTGGATGATGGCCGCAGGAGCGTCGCTGGCTGCTGCACTGTTCTGGGAGATCACCGTCCCTGACAGCGACGAAGCAGCCGCCGGTAAAGAGAAGAAACAGAAGGCCAGAGTGCTGTTCATGAGAGTTCTCTACATGTTCAAACCCCACTACCTCCTGCTGCTCGGAGGACTCTTGTTTCTGTCGCTGGCAGTCATCTGTAAGTGCACAGCAGCTGGTGGCATTTTCAGTCTGTAGCACAAATGATAGTGATGCTAAATGAACTGTGAAAACAGCTGATATTTTCAAGAACACACCTCAAGACCTACATGCTTTCAGTGGCTTTTGGCTGCTCTTAATGGCCAGAATATTTCATTTATTTTAATTTTTAGCAATTGATCTTTCTAGTTGCTGGCCTGTTTAGCCTGTTTTAGTATTTCACACCATTTTATTTTGTTTTACACAAGTTTTAGCCTGTCGTGATTCTTGCACAAAATTTTGTTGCCACATATCTGATAACATGCATGTCACTCACAGTTTTAAACGTGCTATATAAATAAAATGTATTTGATCTTGGTTGTAATGTCCTATTATCAGCCATGAACAGCAGGGAAAGTAGGCTGTTACTGAGATATTTTAAAACAGATGTAATAATCAACATATGCATTTAATAGTGACTGCTGTTAGGACACATTCATGGTAATAATGAGGCTAATCTGATGTTAATTTGGCTGGTCTGTGAGTCTAACATGTCTACCTGTGTGTGTCTCTCCTCAGGTGAGATGTTCATCCCGTTCTACACAGGGAGAGTCATCGATATCCTTGGCAGTCACTATCAGCCCAATGAATTCCTATCTGCTCTCCTCTTCATGGGCCTGTACTCTGTGGGAAGGTATGACATAATGTTTCCCCTCCGCATTCATCCCAGTCACGAGTCTGTGTGATACCTAACCGACCTTCTCTTTGATTGTTTGACTAGCTCTGTGAGTGCCGGCTGCAGAGGGGGTCTCTTGCTTTGTGCCATCAGTGTTTACACCTGCAGAGTGAAAGTCATGCTGTTTGGGGCTTTGACCAAACAGGAAATTGCGTTCTTTGAGACCATAAAGACAGGTAAGGCTCTCATAATATAACATCCAGTTATGCACATGAAGGACAGATCAAGTCATGTCAATACTAAATAGTTTATTAAAACAGACATAAAAAGACAGGACAAGTTTTAAAAAAAGATCTGAATGAAAAAAGATAACTTTAAATTAATTTCTTGCAGGTGAAATCACATCTAGATTGGCCAAAGACACCACCCTGATGGGAAGAACAGTGTGTCTGAATGTAAACGTGCTGCTGAGGACGTTCATCAAGACTATGGGCATGATCTCCCTGATGATGAATCTTTCATGGAAACTCACATTCCTTGTACTGATGGAGACACCCGTCACTGGCCTCATACAGAACATCTATGACACACACTACCAGGTAAAAGCAGGTTAAAAGGGATGAACTGACACTGGATCCACTGGCTTATACTGTGTCTATATAAAGGACAATGTTTTGAAAGATATTGTGATCAGATATGTGAAATAATGAAGTGAAGCTTCAGTTCATGAGACACCTTAAAAAGTGAACATCACACGAGGAAGATGGAAAGAATTTGTAAAATCATTGACACAACAGGTTAAACCCTGCATCATATGTACTGAATAACGTGCGTCATAAATGGAAGCCTTTGTTAATTGCATTGTTCAAATTGCAGTTTCAATTTGAAAACGTATCTAAGACAACATTATCAAATGGCTGAAGCACTAACTTTAATGGTAAATCTGTGTTTCCTTCCCATTTTGTCTTCCTCAGAGGTTGTCCCTGGCAATGCAGGACGCAATGGCTCAGGCAAACGAAGCTGCGAATGAGGTTGTGTCTGGTATTCGTGTCGTACGGAGCTTTAATACCAAAACACACGAGGCCCGTCGCTATGACAACCGCTTGATGGACATACACAAACTTAAAACCCGCCGGGACATTTTGAGTGCTGTTTACCTGCTTGTGCGGAGGGTGAGAAGTTAGTTTTGTATCTGTGTTTCTCAGAGAGTAGGTGGTGTTGAGGCACCGCCTTATTTACCTTCTTGTTTAACAGCACTGGTGTGTATGTGTCTATAGTTGACAGGATTGGGCATGCAGGTCATCATGTTATACTATGGAAGACTTTTCATCCAGAGGGGACAGATGACCACTGGCAACCTGGTGTCCTTCATCCTCTACCAGTCAGATCTTGGAGACAACATTAGGGTAACCAGTAATTCTCTGTGAATTGTTTTCAGTCAGGACTGGTGATTAAAAGCATCTCAGTAAGCCAAAAGATTAGCAGTTAGGCTAGTTAGTGTTATTAGTGCAGACCAATTATTGTAGGAACAAATAACCTAAAAGCAGCCTCAATGGGTTTGACCTTCAGCACAGATACAAGCCCAGTGACAGGTGACCTAAGAAGAATAATCAGGCATATGGCAGCTCTGACTGTTGACTCTCTGTGAATGAAATGTTTGGTAACTAAGGGACCAGTTTACCAACCATGTGTTCTTCCTGTCATCTTCCAGACACTCACCTACATCTTTGGCGATATGCTGAACTCGGTGGGGGCTGCTGGAAAAGTGTTTGAGTACTTGGACCGAAAACCTGAGGTCAGCACAGACGGAGAACGCAAACCAGATCAGTTGATGGGACACGTCAGCTTCCGCGGCGTCAAATTCGCCTATCCTACAAACCCAAACAAAACAGTACTGCAGGTGAGAATACTTTTAATAGTTGGTTTTAGTTTGACAGCAAAAAAGAAGTATGAATATGACTTAAAGATGAATATTTCTGTTCACTCTGACTATGTGTTTCAAATATGACACTTACACTGTGTCATTCAAACCATCATTATCTGTAATCTGTCAATTGCTTCAGGACTTCACCTTGGAGCTGAAGCCAGGTCAGATGACAGCACTGGTGGGTTCGTCTGGAGAAGGAAAAAGCACCTGTGTGAGTCTGCTGGAGCGATTCTATGAACCGCAGGATGGAGAAGTCCTCCTGGACAGCACACCACTTGAATCCTATGACCACCGTTTCCTGCACAAGAAGGTAATTCATCATTAGTGCTAATTCTGGTGGTGCACGTTATTCTTATGCTTCTGTCTAAACAATCTTATACCGATAAAACTAATGTAAAAGCAGCAGAATGCACAATGCATTTATCTATAGAAATAATCTGCATATTTACTTGCAATTCAATATTTATTGTTTGGCATCATCAAGAACCAGTTGAGATAAAAGGTTCAGATTTGACAGATACTGTAACAAAACCAAATAAAATGAACCTGAGATTTGCAGAAAAGTCAAAGTTCTGAGATTATTGTATTAATTTTACATCTAATTGTGTAGGAAGATATAATATGTACTTGCATGTGTATACTAAGTGTTAGACATACAGTCAAGCTGATGAAGAGTGTTTTTAACAGATTGCAGTGGTGAGCCAGGAGCCTGTGCTTTTCTCTGGCTCCATCAAGGACAACATTGCTTACGGGCTTCCTGACTGCTCATTGGATGAGATCCAGGAAGCAGCACGCAAAGCCAACGCCCATGAATTCATCACGCAGCTGGAGAAAGGCTACGATACAGGTACACTATTAATTATCTCTCAGGCTGGTTTACACAGTTTCATGCAGGCATAAAAACCTCCTGCTTGTTTGTGGGTGAATAAAATATCACTTGCAGAGCAGGACTGTATGTAGTTTCCATTTTTGCTTAAGAAGAGATAAATATATTCATGCAGTATTTTAGAGGGTTAGTGACTTACATGTCTTTCTGCTTCTGGTTGGTTACTGAAGTTTCTAACGTGAACTTCATTCTTTTATGATTTAATGATGAATCCATTTTTCAGAGGTGGGTGAGAGTGGCAGCCAGTTATCCAAGAGTGAGAGGCAGCAGATCGCCATCGCTCGAGCTCTGGTCAGAGAGCCACAGGTCCTCATTCTGGATGAAATCACCAGCTCTCTGGACACGGAGAGTGAAAGGAAGGTATGTGGCAACTTTTACGACCGTGGTATCATCTGGAGCCAGTAGCCTCTAGATTTGAAACAGGTCACATATCATCAGTTAAAGAGTGAGTAATATATGGCCTGAAGACTCTTGTATCACTAAGGCCGAATAAAGCTGCGACGGCTGTCTGAACGTCACACCAATAATAGGTGACTATTTCTGACTTAGTCTGCCTCACCAGATGTAGGCATCAGGTATTAGCCTGCTTTTGACATTTCATGCAGTTTTTTTCCTCTCCTTCTGCTATCTATTTGTTATCATTTTCAAAATTTCCTTCACTACATGAAACAATAACAATCTCCAAGCACCAATGTTCCACAATGACAATTTCAAGTTGTGCTGAGGGTTTGGGTTGTGCAGCCCTGCTAGTTTTTTTCATGCAATTTTTTTTTCCTCCCCTCACTGTGCGCAAATGTTCCACCAAAACAATCCTCTGGCCAGTTTTCACTGTTGCAGAATGATAATGAAATGCAACCAGACTGGTTAGGCAAGACTAATTTTGACTAAAAAGATAAAGTCAGTAATTACCACTTTTGCAGAGGAGTTGCTTCAGAGGTGTTAACATGTGTTCACTCATCATTTGCCTTTTAGTTGATAAGAAATGCCCCAATAAATAAAAGAAATCTAAACAGTGTGTCAGTCATAGAATTTCTAACTGAAACATCAAGATATGATGGATTGATATCAAATCTTTATATATAGATAGATATTGGCTGGATGTCAGAAGATACATTTGAATATTTTTAAAATATGTATACTAGTTCTGGTTTGTACAAAAACACAGATACCAGGTAGACACCTAATAATAAAGTCATAACTATTTCTGTCCTTGTCTCTACAGGTTCAGCAGGCCCTGGCTAACTGTCCCAACCAGACCCTTCTGGTGATCGCTCACAGGCTGAAGACCATTGAGAAAGCAGACCAGATTGTTGTGATCAGTGGTGGCAAAGTTGGGGAGCAAGGGACTCACCAGGAACTGATGGACATGAAGGGAAGCTACTACAAGTTGAGAAATGAGTATTTCACTGAGGGAAATTCACCACAGTGACACACTACGGACTCGTTATTGTGCTGATGCTGCAGCTTAAAGTAGTGAGAGAGAATCCTTCTGTATGACTGTGTTGCATGTGTTTGACAGCAGTAACCAACAGCAGCTAACCTGATGAAAATGTGAGGGCAAGCAGCAGTTTATGTAAATATTCAGTTAATATTTGTTCTGTATGAGTAATGAAAATTAAACAGTTGTTGTTCTTTTTAGTTTTGCAGATAAATACAATTTGAGTGATGTTTTTGTAAGTGATATATTGATATCATGACATGGTTTTCCCACTTTGTTCCCTCGTATTTAATTATGATGAATAAAGGTTTGACACAACATGTCATGGTTGCCACTATAAAGCTTGATTAATAATCCGATAAGTCAAAGGTTGCTTTATGGACTCTATGTCCCAAATAAAAGAATAATCAACAACATCAGAGATTTATGTGGAAGTATCTGTTTCAGTTGTATTTTTCTTGTCTTGTGTGACATATTTATCAACTCCTTTTATCAGTCACATTTACCTCACCTTCACAAGACTTGATTAAAAACTCAATACATTTGTAGAACAATGGCTTTAGCTAACATATGAGCAGATTTGTTTCATAGTAAATAAGTACTGTAGGCACTGTATTGTGGAATTAAAAGAGGGTAAATACATCACTTAAATAAAAATGTGTCAACAATTAAATTATGCAGGTAGTACTGAACTTGGTAATAATGAGCATTTAATCACATCTGTGTCTGTTGTGTTTATTGTATCCGGGTTTAGCTACCTGACAACATTTTTATGTTGCATTAAAATGCAGTACGTAGGGGTTGGGTTTTATTGTTTGAGCTGACCTGGAAAGTCCCTGGCAATCAACACTTTGGTTTTGTTTTGGCAATGAGGCTTTTTGCAAAGTTGTGTGATGACATGTGTCATTAACACGACGGCACGCAGCATTATGTCTAAACACCAACCCCCTCTATCGACGAGGATCGGGCTCAGTTTAGGCAACATTCGCCGCCATTTTGTCAAGACTTCTGTGCATCCACAAAATGGTAACTGTACCCGTGCTGGTGACATTAATTCTCGAGTGCAGCTGCTTTGAAAGTGAACATACAACACGAGCACCTCAGAGTGGTCTGTAAAGCTATAGAAGCCCAATATGAAGAGCCGAACTAAGGAAGACCATCATCCACACTTTGACATTAGGATGTTACACTAAAACATCAGTGTGTGCTTATTTCAATAAAAGTCAAACAGGTTATATTTAAGAGGTGTTGCCATATGTAACTTTTCTTGCATGACCTAAAATGCTATCATATTGCCACTCAGTTAGTTAATAGTCAGCTTCTCAGTTATTTTTATATTTAAGATTATTTGAAGGATTACTTGTTCATCTGAGGGTGGTCTTCTATTTGGTGCTGATTAAAATCCCCTGAGAAAACTAAAATGTGCAGTTGTCCACCTGAAACCAAGCAATTCCTCAGGGATAAAAAGTCGACAGTCTGAAGATTTAATGTTTCCACCAGGCAGAGTGAGTCGTCATAAGACTTGGCTGCTTCCCACAAGCAATCATGTTCCGCCATGCTTACAAAGATAGGATGATAGGAGGGCACAAATGCACGGTAACCGCCATCTTAGGCTGATGCCGTCAAAACCAAAACACAAAATGGCCGACAAATGAGGTCAGAGAATGAGGTATTATGACCAATAAATGATTATCTAACAGTCTGGTGGCCCTTTCTCAGCATGAAGTAACAAGAATGAGACACGTTTAATATCAGATATTGGTGTGTGTCTATGTATAGGCTGTATATGTGTGTGTCTTTGGATATGTGTGTTGAAGTTTTTGCCTAACCAGTTCGGCATCATACTGCTGCACCACACTGCTGAGCCAGAAAGTCCCCGACTTCATTCTTTCACTTTCTCTCTGGGTATTCACAGGCAGCCTAACTCACCCAACCACAGACACACCAGACGTCTTGTGATCGAAAGTATGATGGTTTTGACTCTTTTTTTAGGTTTTAGGTGTGCAGTTTGTGCTGATTTTTTCAGTAGTTGTGACAGTAATCAACACACAACCTGTCATATAACAAACTTTTGGCTGTATGAATGATTCCCTGTAATGTAAACATTAACATTTTAGACAACAGTCTCATCCAAACCAAAATAACAAGAAATGCTGGCTTGTGCAGTTATTAAGGTTGCGCCCTCTCTGGGTTTATCACAGCCAAAAGCCAGCAAATATTTGACTCGGATCTATTCTTCTACAACATCTTTAGTTAATGAGTCATGAAAACAGGCCTCCTATAATTAGGTCAGGAGTGCAACAAAATTAGAGTTAGGCTTGTTGTATATTTTATGTTTTTAGATTTGCTGCCCCTGAAACACTTGAGTTGCTTGGTATAAGAAGCAACACAGTGATAGCTAGACACTGCTGAATCAGCTTTGGATGACAAATTGGCTTCAGTGTAACATTATACTCGCTTCTCTTCTTCTCTCTAAATCAAAAGCAATAAAGGAACTGATGCAGCACAAAGCACAACAGCGATGACACAAATGTAGTGCAGTTTTCACATCTCATCTGACTTTGTTGTAAGGATGATGAAGCATGAGTTTCAACAGAATGGAACAGAGAGGGACAACATAATGCTACATAAAGTCTGAAAAATGTGTGCTATTGTTGATCCTAGAAACCAAAGTGGTTCTGGTATGTCACGTAATAATGATCTGAGATAATAATAACCTCCCTCCTCTACTGGGCGGTATTTTGTATTGTTTTATTGCCAGGTAAAACCCCACTATCTCTTTGTAAATCCCCTAACATCCCCAGGGGAAGGTGACAGTTGCAACATTTACTGCAGCACAAGTTAATAAAACTACAGTTGAACTGTGGTTTTCTAACCCACGGTAATGGAAAAACATCCAATCAAACACGTCACATGATCAACTGAGGGAACTCCCGCCTTTTGGGTGCGGTAATACTAAAACACCGATCTGATGTCTGTTTTTCAGGTCGGAAAGCAAAGACAGGATGGGCAGAAACTGATCCTCGGTCAGCTAAAAACAATGTAACTGCTTTGTCATCCTTCAAGGCAGAGTAACAGCGCCACGGTTGGTTGTGTTTGTGTGCACTTTTACCAGCAGCCATGTGATTTCTTGGAAGCTGAGTCTGGCAGATTGGTACGGGGGATCCCAGCCACACCAGCCCAGCCTGGAATCATTGCTCTTGCCTGACATCTAGTGAGAGCAGCAAAACAGAGCTGCAGAGGAACAAAAAAGATGTGGTGACACATGAAAAACAAAACAGGAAGTGGTTAAAAGCTATACTATACAGGGGGCTATAGGTTGTGTGTTGTGGGAGCTCTTGTAAAATGTGGTTGATCCATAAGAAACCAAGATCATGTAAGAGCAGCAACATGCAAACCCACAGACCACAAGTACATGCTGAAACCTACTCAGACAGCAGCCGACAGAAGGCCCAATTTCTCTGGTAAAAGAAACATTTTGATTTAGTTTTAATCCATGAGTCACAAGACATACTGCATAAGATCTGCATATTTAAAGCAGAAGATTTAAAATACAGAAACTTTTTTTTTAATGTTGTTTGTAAGCTCCTAAAGATTAATGGAAAACTGATTGAGGGAACTAAAACAATCAAATTTGTCGGTAATGTGTGGTAATGTTGCTCTAAAAGCTACATTACCACACTGTCTTATAAATAGACAAACAGTGAATCCAGGGTTTGAGGTCACATGAGGACATGTCAGGAGTTGAACAGTATGGTGGGAGGCGACATCATTCACTTAAAAAAAAAAAGAGTTGTGATGAAGATCATAAAAAGACCAAGAGCGCCCTCAGTGTTACTCTGGCTCTCTGCAGAATTTTCACCATAAAACCAGGAAACCATGTGATTTCCGGCAAGCTGGATGCTAGAAGTCCTGGCAAAACTCTTGAGTGGTAGAGCTCGAGTGCCCCCAAGCGGAGTAAGCTAATAAATGTACTAAATGTATTGAATGCATTATATTGGCACTAACACATAAGACAGCATAATCATATGAGGAGAATTAGTACATCAGCCTCTTCAAACCAACAGCCCTGGCACTGCAAACCCATTTTTATGAAGGAAGTTACTATTCAAACCATCTCCCTTCGTATGTGATTTCTTTATACATTTCACTCCACAATGTCTACACGTTTGCATGTAGGTTTATTCTTGCATTTAATTCCTTATAGTTAGCATTACGCTCTGTTATTTTGCAGTAAAGTAGGCTTTTGGCTTTTAAACAGAGGGGTCAAAGGACACAGGCCAAAAGCAGCAAGTGTGTGTTCAGTGTTTTGCTCATGGGAACCACAGAGTTCAAAGACATGCTAGCAGTTGGAAAAGAAGTTGATGATAGTTGGAACTATGTTAAATTACGATGACAGGATTTGTGTATTTGGAGCATCGACTCTCTTTTATAGTGTATCATATTAAGCCTGAAAGTATGAAAAAATATTTTTTTTGTGAAAAGTCCAGCACCATCTGGGTCACCCAGGCTGTTTATTATATGTAAAATTAGGAGAGCTCTAACTTTAAATCTACACTTCGTCTTCCTGAGGGGAAAGAAATAAGTGTGCACAATTATTAGGCGACTAAACTACTAAAAGAATTTTTCCCAACTCACTTGTTTATTCTCAGTTTTTAGAGTATGTGTCAGAATTACTAATAAATAAAAAAAAAGACCTTTCAAAAATATTACATGACCAATAAAGCCACCATTCTTTTCAATAACTGCCATGAATGATCATCTTTTACTGAAGCAGCAACGACAGCCTCCCTCATGCTGTTTAAAGGGGCATATTGTCTTCCCTCACTGTAAATCTCAGTGAGGTTTACAAGCTCTCAATAGATTTAAATCAGGTGAGGACAGGACCAGGTCATTATTCCATCATCTTTGAGGCCTTTGCTGAGAAACCAAGCAGTGCAGTATTTGAAGTATGTTGTCTCCCAGCCTATTTTACCTTGCTCATGTCTCTGAACACTGAACACCTTGTGGACACACCAGATAGGTTGCAGTTCTGGGTTATGGTATCACTGGACAATAAAGACTTCCGGGCAGCATCTTTTACAGTTTATTTGCCCCTTTTCTCCTCCTTGCCTTTTCAAGCACTTGGTGACTGTTGGCAGAAAACATTTGATTGTCCAATGGTCATACCTCGATAGTTCAGCTATTTCGAGAGGGGTGCATTCATCATTTTGCAATTTTTTACTTTTTAGTGCCAGTTAAATCTCTTCTTTGCATGTTTTAGCTGAGGTAATGCAGCTGCCTAATAATCACAAATCATCAAGTCTGTGATCCAGAGAAACATTGCTGTTACATGTATGGGACATGCCAGAATAGTGTTGTATGAATTGATCCTAATCAAAAAAGTCAGGGCTGTGTTTGAACAACGGATTTTTTAAACAGACAGCCTTTGGACATTGAAAAGATATTCACTGAATCTCATCTTTTAAAGTTGCTTTTTATTTTAGAAGTAATTTTTTTCCTATTGTTACTGTTCCTCCACTGCAGCCCAGAAGGCACATACAAACTAAATGACTGTAACTTTGAGATAGTCTGACTGCTAAGAGGTCAAATCAGCTTTTGACAATAATAACTGAAAGGGCATTTTTAATAACCAGTATGAACAATAAAATGATACAGCAAACAAAACCTGCCCCAGTGTTCATAAGGGAAGCTGAAAAGTTATTTAAAATGCACTTTAAAGTCATGAACTTACAATATATCTCAAAATTTTCTGATAAAGGTTGGTTTAAGGTATTTTGGTAAAATATACTGTGCATGCACAATTATCAGGCAAGTAATTATTCCTACATTATCATTATATCTATGCACATTTTTTTCTTTTTTACCCAAAACTTTGCTTATTGGATTTAATGACTTTGAGATGTATGTATTTGTGAACTCATTTTTCCTCACTTTGACACTTTCACGCTACATATCACACCATACAGTTTTCCTTCTGTGTATTTTGATTTAATTTAACCATGCTAGTGTAAAATTACAGCACATACTATCTTGAACTTGTTTGTGTTGATATTATTTTACAGTTTACAGCCATCATATGGGGGATTAAAGCAAAACACACAGCCACTAATAATCTTCAGTTATTTTCTTTTAAAAATAACTTAGTTACTATGGAATCACAGGAGTGCCAAAATAAATAGGAAATAAATGTGGAAATGTAAAGAGAATCAATAAAAGAATCAATAATAAAAAATAAACAAATGTAGTAATATTCTTTTTCCATTTTGCTTTTGCTTATTCCATTTTGTCTTTGCCTTTTCTGTTTTGTCTTTGCTTTTTCCGTTTTGTCTTTGCTTTTTCCATTTGCCTTTGCTTTTGCTTTTTCCATTTTGTCTTTGCTCTTCTCCTTTTGCCTTTGTCTTTTCCATTTGCGTTTTGCCTTTGCCTTTACTTCATGGCTCAAGCTGTCAATCAAATGGCTGTGGGTGGGTCTTCCTGTCCAGGATGACTAGTCCATACCTGATCACACGATTCCTGCTGGACAGTGGTAGCTCTGTATACATGCTAGCTCTTAGCGCGGGCGACAGGAAGCAGTGTCACGGGCAAAACAGGGAAATATGGCAGAGGTGGACGAATTGAGAAGAGGAGTTCAACAAGAACTATTGGCAATTGCTCGGTATGTGGAGGAAAATTTTCCAACAGACTACATTTTAAGGTTGGTGGAAGATGTCATGGAAAGTCTTCTCAATTCGTCCACCTCTGCCATATTTCCCTGTTTTGCCCGTGACACTGCTTCCTGTCGCCCGCGCTAAGAGCTAGCATGTATACAGAGCTACCACTGTCCAGCAGGAATCGTGTGATCAGGTATGGACTAGTCATCCTGGACAGGAAGACCCACCCACAGCCATTTGATTGACAGCTTGAGCCATGAAGTAAAGGCAAAGGCAAAACGCAAATGGAAAAGACAAAGGCAAAAGGAGAAGAGCAAAGACAAAATGGAAAAAGCAAAAGCAAAGACAAATGGAAAAAGCAAAGACAAAACGGAAAAAGCAAAGACAAAACAGAAAAGGCAAAGACAAAATGGAATAAGCAAAAGCAAAATGGAAAAAGAATATTACTACATTTGTTTATTTTTTATTATTTATTCTTTTATTGATTCTCTTTACATTTCCACATTTATTTCCTATTTATTTTGGCATTCCTGTGATTCCATAAGTTACAGGTCAAATATGGTTTCATTGTTTGTCCCTTTGTTCAATCTTACCTTTCTATGTTCCTTTATTTTGACTCTCCATGCAAGACTAGTGTTTGGGAGAGGGCCACCTAGCACTTCCTGAATTCACGGTGTTGGTGATGTCAGAGTGACATCACTGGGCCAGACCAAGTGTAGGGTTTTTTCTTTTTTGATACATTTTTTTGTATTAAAAGGCATTATTCAGTAGTGATTTTAAATGTATAGTTCTAATGGAGACATTTAGATACACTAACAGCGTGTAGTGTGCATAGTGATGTTGTCTGCAGCTTTGTTTCCATCAACTTTATAGAGTAGGTCACCATGTTGTATGATGGTAGGTCTGAAGTGATGAAAATGTGAATTGAGTACCCTATGTAAGAAGTAGAGAGTTTACTCCCTTGAGAGAGATTTGAGGCTGTGATGCCAAAATATACCTTTTTTGAGTAGCTATAAATTAATTTTGAAATAATTTTTCCCTCTATATTATTTTTTGTATTGTTTTGTCACTTTAAGTGTCACATGAATGGAGAAGCACTGTAAAATAAAATCTTCACCTCTTTTGCACACAGGAAGTCTGCTCAGCCTGCCTTTCTACCACCTTCCTTGAACTTTTGGCCAGACTACTCTACAAATGGTGGCAGTGGTGGCTTTGGGCAAGTAGGAGGCAGCGATGCAGAAATCACTGGGACTAAAGAAGCAGTAATTGGCAATGGACAATGCAAGGCAGCAGGCTCCAGAGGATGGGCAACCACAGGGGGTAGCTGGTGAGCAATCTACTGACCCACATGACCTAGCTGAGTTTTAAAACCTGTTAAAGGACCTGATGCAGCAACAAACTGACTGGAACACAAAATGGGAGCATGAGGCAACACCAGGAAGAGCGCTGGAGAAGGATCCAGGACAGATTTACCCAGCTCCAGCTGGAGATGAAATCTGAACACCATGAATATCAGAGGCTAATGGAAGGTGCAGCAGCTGAACCTGGAACTCTTCGGTCTACTCCAGAGCAGCTTGTAGTCCATCCTGTTTAGCAGGGATAGGACCCTTTGAAAACATCTTTAATGCCTGCACTGAAGCAGGAGGTTAAGGACATGTTTGCCATGGGCATTATTGAGCCATCTAGAGATAACTGATGTTGTCTGGTGTTGCTGGTCCTTAAGAAAGATGACACAAGACAGAGATTTTGTGTTAATTTCTCTAAACTGAACGCTGTCTCTGCTTTTGATGCTTATCCTGTGCCATGAGTAGAGGATATGACTGAGTGCTGGGGACATGTCAATATCTGATAGCACCTGACATTTGTAAAGGGTATTGGCAGGTGCCATTAACTGAGTCCTCTAAAGAATTGAACAGTATTGACGCACAGTGTGGTCTAAAATTATTAACACCTCATATTAAAGGTAAAATCAGTGATTCTGATACACTTTTTTGTCCAGTTTAGTGAATATCTGTTCAAAGTCTAAAGGCTCTATGTTCTGTGTAAAAGATAATGCTGTGTATTGTCACTATACTAAATATATGCTTTTTATTTAAATTTCTATTTTTGACATATTTTATATAATTTTAAACATGTTTTCATTAGTTTTGTAAAGACCAAGTGATCAGAAATAATGATGTAAATTTCAGAGAAGAACCTCTTGAGCTTATGAAGCATCGGTTAAGAACTGCACCACATTTTCCATTATTATAAGTTTTCAAAAATAAAATCTTTTTGTATAAAAATTAAGTAATCATGAAACCACGCTATGAGATGACATATGCTGTAAATATGTGCTATATAAATAAAACTGAATTGAAACTGAAACCATAAGCTACCATTCATTCACTTGAACTGGCTTAAAGTATTCCATAGTCCTCACAGTGTACTTCTTGGTCTTTAATAGTACAAATAAGAACTAAGCCAAACTACTATAAAATAACTAAATAGGTTTTTACATAATGTGAAATAAAAACACACAACAAACAAAGAACACACAATTTGCTGTAAAATATTTTTAAAAATGTTTCTTATCGCATTTAATTTCACTGGGCACTAGATGGCGACATAACACAATATATTTCCCTAACTTGAACTGTAGTGACCTGGAGTGTCAACAGATGACACTTAAACATGGTAGCATAGTCTGGTAATTTAATACTGACTTTTAGATCTTACACAGAAAATTAAGGTTTGCTTTTTCTTGGTGTTCTTAGGTATGCAGTTGTTCTTTCTTCACGTTAAAAAATAGGACTGATCCTCAGTCACAAGATCATCCTTAATTAAAAATAATCTTAATTCCAGGACAAGGTTTCAGATAATCTTTTTTCTGGGAAGCAGCATTTGATACTGTCTGCTAAATCCTGATCCAATCAACAGCTATGACAGCATGGTTAGTTAGCGCACCTTTTAAAGACATTCATTACAAACAAACCGTCAGTGATTTAGTTCCTCTGTTTTATTGATGGCAATACAGAAACATTAGCTCAGATCCTTTTAAAACTGACCTTGAAACCACATGAATCTGGAAGCTCATGTTTCACTTGCTTTGGAAAGAATTTACATTTTAAATAATATTTGCAAAATTGTGTGGCGATGCCTGCTACTTTAAAACAACAAAATCTCAAATCTGAATTTTACTCCTATAAGTGGGCAGATGCACAGTTATTTTTTAATAACTACATATTGCAATGTTTATCATCAACAAATTTGTGGCATTTCATACTACAAAAGACACAAAGGTAACAAATTATCGAAGAAGTCCTGTACAGAAAATACAAGAACAGACTGAAGTAAAAGTGAAGATTTGTATCTAGTAATTACATAGTTTCCCCAAACTTTAGGTAAGAAAATTATACAGAAGTTCTTAATTGGCTATGAAGTGAAATTTTGAACGATTTGTCCAAAAAATTAAAGCGTTGCAAGTTTAAATATGTGCAAAGAGCATCACTCCTTAGTATCATCTCACATTTCACTCATATCATATCTTATTGACTGTATAATGAGAGACTTTCTACCAGTAACAGCAGGTTTAATTAAGCTTTCTGTCTGCTTTGTTTAGCACAACACACAGACGAGAGAGGAGGCACAACGGGGTGATAAACCAAAGATTCACACCTGAGCGCAGCAGTTTGTCTGGAAGTTCACTCCCTCTCTGTTGTTGCTGTATTCTCCTTCTTTTTGTCTTTCTTGTGTTTCTAATGTGCCATATCTATTTGAGATTAAATAGTAAACAGCAATACAGCCTTCTAACAAAAGTACAAAGGCTCAGGGACATACGCTGCAAAAGAGATTACTCATGTAGGATTAGGAAGCATGCTAATCTTAATCTCATTTCTTGTTAGCGATCATCTTTGTTGATTTTATCATTGCCAGCATTCAGTATTTCCTGTCCTGCTTGCATGAGAGTTGCTGTCTGCAGTAAATCACATCATATTTAAAATTTACATCCACAAAACATTGGTCACAGCACTGGTAACATTTTCATTTTATGGTTTTGCTTCTCTTTCTCTCCACCAAGGCAACCTTCTGGAAGAGAAACTGCACCTCTATTGACATGGAAATCACTCACCTCCTAGTCTTTGCTCCCTTTTTTGAGAGTATAATGAAGTGATCCTACTCAGGTTCACACATTTACGACTCATTTTGCATGACTGCATAATTAAGCAGCTGTTGTTTTCCTAGACTGAGATAGTCACCTACTTGGAACTATGCTGAAAATGTGCTTTGTTCTCAGATGTGTCCCTGGTCTTTATTTACAGTGCTGTGAAAAAGTATTTATCCTGATATCATCTTTTTTTTTGCATATTTCTTACACTTAAAATTTCCAGATCATCAGAATCATATATCTATTTATTTATTACTAGACAGAGAACCCACAAAACACAAAATGCAGTTTTTAAATGATGATATATCACCCCTGTGAAAAAGTAATTGCCCCTGTAAACCTAAAAAGTAGTTGGACCACCCTTGGCAGCAACAGTTGCAGTTAAATGTTTGCAATAGCTTCTGATCAGTCTTTACATACAGAATAGTCTTTGCTCTGCCACATTAGATGGTTTTTGATCATCAGCTGCCATTTCAAGATCTTGCAAAGCATTTCAATTGATTGGATTTAAGTCTGGACTTTGACTTGGTCACTCCAAAACCTCATTTTGTTCTTTATCAGCCATTTAGAGGTGGACTTGCTTGTGTGCTTTGGGTCATTGTCATGCTGCATAAACCATTTGTGCTTGAGCTTCATGTCATGAACTGATGGGTGGATATTCTCCAGGAGGATTTTCTGATAGAGAGCAGAATTCATGGCTCCATCAATTATGACAAGTCGTCCAGGTCCTGTGGAAGCAAAGCAGCCTCAAACCATCACACTTCCACCACCATGTTTCACTTTTGGTACGATGCTCTTCTTGATGTTTCATTTTGTTAGGCCGGCCACTCCTGCGAAGGTTCACCACTGCTCTGTGTTTTTTCCGTTTGTGCATAATGGCTCTCACTGCTGTTTGCTGGAATCCCAGAGCCTTAGCAATGGCTTTGTAACCCTTTCCAGACTGATGAATGTCATTGACTTTAATTTGCATCTGGGCTTAAATCTCTTTAGAATGTGCTGTTTTTGAGACCCTTTAGCTTTTTCACAATACCAGACAGGTTCTATTTAGGTGAGGTTTAGATTCAACAAGTCTGCCAGTGATCATACATGGGTGTGTCTGGTGAAACTGAACCCTATTGCCAAATGAGCTGAGCCATTTGGTAGATGAGTTGCTAAGGGGCCAATTACTTTTTCAAATAGGGTAAGGCAGGGCTGGACTGCATTTTTCCTTCAGTAAATCAAATCATCATTTTTCTTGGGTTATCTTTGCCTTATATTTAAATTAGTTTGATGATCGGAAACATTCAAGTGTGACAAATATGCAAAAATACAAGATATCTGTAGGAAGGCAAATACTGAAGAAAACAATATGTTTAAAATTAGATAAATAATATGACACTATATTAGCAAAAAACTAACTTAAAACTACCTTTTTAAAAAGAGAAATAGTTCTCATCTAAAATAATTAATCTCTGATTTATAGCACATCACATGGAATTGACAGTGTTCTGCAAACACAAACAGCACATGCAGCAATGTCGTTTTTTAAAAAGAAAACAATTAACTTGTTACCAAAATTGTTGTTTAGACACAAACAGAGGTACTCTGTTGTCTTTACTTTTTGGCCAAGTAATGTGACTGCTGTATATTGATAATTAGTAAAATGTAATAATATTCCCTGCTACTGCCTGTTTGATGCAAGAAAATTATTGGGTAATAAGATTTTTTCCTCAAAGAAATTATTTAATAATACTGCTAGAAACATGGAAAGAGAAAAGTTAGAGATGTACAGTAATATCAAATCAAATCAAATCAACCTTTATTGTCATTTAGCTGTACACACAAGCACAGTACAAGCAAAATGAGAGGGTGGTTTTCTAGGAATCCTAATAAAGAATAACAATATAAACACACATGTAAACACACACCTTGCACACGTATACATATATACACACATCTCCCTGAGACTTTTGCAGCTAAATGGACAATGAAATGAAATGGACATTGGAATTGTCTCTGTTTAAGCGTCCAAGTAGTCCAAAGTAGCAGCTTGTGTTTAAAATGCCAGTTTAAGTGACTTATGATTATAAATAAATTAAAAATTGAAACTATAACTTAAACTAAGGTGCAGTCGTGTGCAGATTCCCGGTCAAATTTTCAGCAGCTTGTGGGAGGAAGCTGTTGATCAGTCTGGTGATTCAAGGTTTGATGCTACGGAACCTGATGGTAGCAGTTCACAGTGTTTGTGGGGAGGGTGTGAAGGGCCCCTGACAATGGTCCCTGCCCTGCTCCTGCAGCGACTCTGGAAGATCAAGACACAATGGAAAATACAACAGTGTTTTTTTTTGAGTAAAGGCATTGTAAAGCAAACAATAACACATTAGGGTGCAAATTAAAAAGCTGGGAATGGAAAACTGAGCATGCTTGTGCAAAATACTGTGACCATGTCCAAAACTATTTCATGGAAACAGATAATGAGAGTCACAGTGTTGACATAGTAAGCGTGGGGAACATGAAAGTCTGTTTGCAACTGTCAGACTAGTTTCATATAGATATATAGAGGATGTGATGTTCAAGTGGCATCAGCATTACTGAATGGGAACCTTAAAAGCACAGTGTCCTTCTGTATCCAAACACTGCTGCTTACATCAGTTGTCAAAGGAACTGCTGTTGCTAAGGAAGGCTTGTCGACCACAATGAGAGAAAGTGAATAGATTGAGGCAGAGTTCTAGATATACAGAGTTATGCAAACACTTCAGCCACACAAATACGCAACACTAAGAAAAGGTTTAATTTGCTGCAGTCTATTTATGTTTAGAGGTTTACACAAACAGCATAAAAGCAATCTGTGATCCTGGAGTTTACTGGAATACTGAACCAGTTTACTGTAGATTTGTAAAACCCTATGACTCAGGGCAGTAGTGAAGGGGAACGCTTGCTTGGCAACCATTTCTGGACTGATTGTCATCATGTGACAAGATGACGCAGCCAGAAAAACAGAGAGAGAGAGAGAGGAGAGAGAGAGAGAGAGAGAGAGAGAGAGAGCACTGCTGATGAGTCAGAGGAGGCTGATTCTGATGTAATCCTCCAACCGCTCCCTCCCTCCAGCTTGACTGCCTGCACGGCTGCTTCTGGATTTTTAAGTCAGATCCCAGTTTCCCAGAAAAAACAAGAATATTGTTAGAAATTTGTTTTGTGTAACTGAACCACACTCCTATCTGTACTGACATTTTGGGCCATTTTCCCTCAAAATTTAAATTCTTGCTTACCAATATGGCAGTTAAAAATATACACATTAACATTCTTTGTAGACATTGTAATGCAAGATTCAATGCAGTAGTCAGAAATAAATTTAACATATCTAAAAATCCTTTAAAAGTATAAGTGAACGTTTTAACAGCTTGAGTGGATATCTGTTACAGATATATGAGTTCTACCTAGTCAAGTTGAACATTTCACAAGTTCACAATAGCAATTTTTCTTGTCATTTTAGATGTACAAACAATGTCACTGTGACAAATGACGTCACTTCTGTCATTTGAGTGTATTGTCATTTCACTGTTTTACTTTTGATAGCCAAAATGAACTATCCAGTTTCATATATCTATAATTCCATTATTATTGGTCCTAAATTCTAATTCCAACATCCAGAATTACAACCTATTTTAGATATGAATTATATAATTTATCAAAAACATTCAGGTAAAATGCAGTTTTGGATATCCAGCACTGGTACTATGACTGGATAAAAAATCATTTTGGATATCTGCATTAAAAATTATGACCAGTGAGAATGCAACTGTAGATATCTAGAAATTTATCCCAGATGTTTGCAGAGAAGCAAATAAGGAGCGGTTTCACCATAAATATGGTCCATAGACTATCCACAATTAGATTATCCACTGCAGTTTGTCTCTGTAAGTTATTTTATTTACAGATCAGTGAATGATCAGCAATGTTTAACTCACCTATATCACTTTTAACCATCCATTTTGTGAGACAACAGAAATTGCTCAAACAATAAGAATTATGAATGTTTGTTTTATTTTTTTAATAAAAGAACACTGAATATTGCAAATATACATAATAATAAATCTGTGTGATCCATCAAGATATGAACATGTCTGTGATATGTATTCATACAGAACAGTCCGTGTTCTTTATGTGTAGATCCTTTCCCATAAATAATCAGGCCAGCAACACAAACATTTATATGCACAAATATTCTTTAAACAAACCTAGGTCATATGACTGACAGCCCTGCAAAGTCAACTATTATTGAGCTTCATAATGGCAAATTTAGCACTTTAACCATTTATTTAGATTTCAATAACAGCTGTGTACTATACATCAGTCAGATCTCCAGGCTGTTCTGTGTTAGTGAGCAGACAAGTGAAATACCATACTGAACCTTGACTTTAGGGCTTTGAATAACTGCTATTTAATGTATCCTCAAGCACTGAATTTTGTTGTATAACTGATGCTGTTATGCATCTCCACATCCCCATAAAAAACAACAACAAAACAAGTTGTCATGTGATAACTTCAAGGTAACATGATATAAATAATCTCGGAGTTCATCAGGACCTGCTTTTTCAGTTAAGCTTATTCACCATTTTCAAGGTGAACGAAATTTGTATTTAAGAATAGAAATAAGCAGGTTGATGGACACATCTGGGATCTTGACATGATGTTGTTTAAGTAAAACTGCTTTCGTAGATGTCACTCACATAAGTAGTCTACATCATTTGTCTGGCTAAAGGCAGAAAATAAGCAAATAAAGAATAATATTTAATGAAACCATAAAGCTTTTGGAGTCAGTGAACTATGTCTTATTCAGTGAAAATTAGTTTTCAAGGTCTTTATTTCTAAATTTTCTAGAATGTAAAATTGGTTAATTGGAAATTTATGCTGTGATTTCCATTGTCACATGTAACATTTTTTTCTACTTCGCGATTGCCTCTTTGATTATGTAGTAATTTAAATGATTCTTCATTATTTATGGAAAACTTTCTGTGAGTTACGTCTTTAGGAAGGGGCAGGGTAAGTTCATTTGAATAGCATAGTTTCATAAACAAAAACAATTCAAAGTTGTTGTTTTTTTGTTCTGGAAATGGACAAAAGTGAAATAAAACAATTCTGGTCAGAAAAGCCTATCTGAACCAAAAGCATTATGCACAAATCCTTCTGTTTATCCACTTCTTCCTGCTTAAGTCTGGAAATTGCACTCTTCAGGTCCCCTGCAGTCGAATCCCACCTCCTTTTCCAGGGAACACTCAGCATTTATCATAAGAAAAAAAACTGCTCTTAGATCAGCCTCGGTGGATTGTTGGCAGTGCGTCTTCATGGGTTGTACGCATGCGCAGTGTTTCATGTCGCAACCAGACACAGATCGACTGCAATCGTCATCTGGAGAAAACAGACCTTTCTGTTGCTTCTGGCACAAACTGAGACACACGAGCTGTGGATTATTGCGGTCATACACGGATCACAGTTAAGGAAGTTCGGGAAACAACACAATCAATAATACTGCGATCGTTTTTGTCACGTGGTCAAGCCTGACCAATCGGAGCGATCCAAAACCAGCGGAAAGTATGTCCTTTGTTCGGATATTTGGTCAACTTTATCCTCAAATGTGAGCCCATTACTGTGTTCATATCACAGGATATGGATACGGAGGTGGTGTTTTTATGTGAAGGGACGCGCTTTGGATACGTCTTATTGCGGTTTTTGCGGAATGCCACGTGTTCAAGTTTGATGAACAGGCTTATTTCATCACATGACTCCCCTCCCCCACCCAGCGCAGGGCATGGGGGAAGAAGGCGGACATGTTTGAGGGAAATGTGTTGGTTAAAAAGTATCGAGGTGGAAGACAAGAAGATTATTTGAAGAAAGGTTTCGCATTACTTTGATTGGATTTACCATGCGACATTTGTATTCATTGAAACTCGAGACTTTGATGTCATACTTTGAAATAATTTATTTTTGTTTTGGGTAATTTCACTGTCCTTTTTTTTATAATACACTGTCGTCTAATTTGTATTATTTACAACGTTAGATTGTCAAAACTTTAGTAATATTTAATATTGTGAGGATCTAGTGTTACTAAACATGGTTTATTTGAGTGACATTGTAGGGAATTTGTAACCTTGGTGTGGGGGATGGGCTCCAGTGGTTAGGTAACCATTTTGTGTGCTTGTTGAATTTCGGTTTTTAAAGAGTTTTTGTGAAGGTTGATTAAGTTTTGTAGTTTTGTTAGCTTGTTTTTTTTAATATTTTGGATTGAATGTATTTTGTAGACTCACAAGGGTCAGGTTGGTATTTGTATTTAAAACTCCATAACATTAATCTTGTTCTGGTGCTTTTCACCTTATTTGTTGATATACTTGTGTAATTATTCGGATTGGACCTTAATTTTTTTTAGATCAAATGTAGTCTGAAGTTAGTGGAGAAAACTGCTGTGTCATTCAGTGGATAGCTGGCAGCTCCTGTGGCTCTGCTAGGTGTGGTCTTTTTGGTGGTTATTGCTTGGTTTTACTGTACGTTAAATTAACTGTGGCCTACGGCATCAACGTTTTATATTTAATTAAATGTAGGCTTTATCTGTCCTTCTGTCTTATCTTTACAGTCAGTGGGCCATGAGGGCCTCGTTTGTCTGGCTTTGTTTTCACATGGTGGTCTCTCCCTGCGGCAGATTACGGATAATCACTTCAGTGCGTGTTTGTAAGCGAAATATGAAGCGTTTTTAATGTTTTGCTTGATGTTTGGGCTTTTTGGTTGTTAATAATTCGGTTATAATGGACTGTGTGTCGATGCTTAAAGATGGCGACCGTATGCCTGTCGTGAAAGGCAGAAATGCGGATATTCTGGTTAGCAGAGAGCTCGTGGGGAGAGGCTCTTCTCTCTTCTGGGCTCCGCGTGACTGTATTGAAGAACCAATCGGCTTCCTGGTATTTACACTGGAAGCCCGCGTTACAGCGGTTTAGACCAATCCCCGTCGTCGCCTTGCACACGTTGACGTAATGTAATATGATAAGGAGCGGGGTGGCTTCGTTGCCCTCGCTTTTTGTGGAGGATTATATGGCGGAGCCAGTTACAGGCAGCATATCTATAATACAGGAGAGGCAGGACCAATAACATTCTGCAGTTTCCTTGACGGACAGAAAGAACATGCGAATAGGTTGGTCCGAAAGACGGGCGGCGGAGTTTCAGCGTCTAGGGGTGTGGTAAGTTTGACAGACGTCGTAAACAACCAATAGAAACTCGAAAGGCGGGGACTTTCCGAGGTAGTCCATCCAATAGGGCGAGAGGTTGGTCTATAAAGACCCGGGTGTAGTCGCATCGTCGCCATTTCAACGAAGCAGAGTAGACGGAGTTCGCTGTGGCGGGGAGCGGAGACAACTGACCCAACAGAGACGGATCCTGGTCTGAGTCTAACTAAAAACAGAATCCGGATCCATCCTGATGGATATGGCTGTTAACCCGCCCCTTGACAGGTATCTACCGGTAAAATTGACTCTCAGCTTTCCATCCGAGGGGATATTTTAAGCAATTGTCATTATTTTTTCAAAATGTCGATGCTGGCAGCTTGTTTTTCTGCTGTAATGCCATTGGAAGAGAGAAATGGACGCTGAATATGCCAGAGGAAGAAGCTTATAGTGTAGTAACGGGGATTAGAAGTGACTTTTAATTAGTGGAATAATCATATTTTGGTGGCTTATAGCGAGCTGCGACTGTTGCTCGCGCTACGCCGGCGCCATCTTCGGAGCGCTTTTGCCGTTGGCCGCTCTCTCCCGCTGCCTGGCAGTTGGTGTTAGCATTGCTAGCATTAGCTTCACAGACCAAAGCCTTGCTCAAGACGTGTGTGAACGTCGGTCGTCCACTGTTTGGTACGGAAAACGGCTTACCTTGTTTATGCATGTTTGTCTGATCTGACAAAGGTACGCTAGAATAGTCTTTAGTCTTGCCGTCACTCCGTTTTTAATCTTGCCGGCTCATTTTTTCGTGTAGGTGACACTGTTGTAGAATAATACGAGCTAAGCAAGATCAGCATTGTTGCTAATACGTTTATACGGGAGAGGACCCATACTGCTTAGATATTTGTGCTTGTTTCGCCGGTTTGTTGTTGTAGCCATGTGACGGTCAGGGGTTGTTGTCATCACCGGTAAAACGACATTGCGTTGTAGCACAACGGCTAGCATTGCTTCTTTGCTACTTGTACCATCAATGTTTTTTTTGTTTTGTTTTTTTAAATCAAAGACGGGTATATCAGACGTATTTGGGGTAGTCCGTTAATTTTTTAGAACAGAGTAGTCATTGTTATAGCTTCTGTTAAAGGTCCGGCTATCCATGTGTGTTGGCTGTCGGTTGCCTGGTTACAGTGTGCAGTGTCACTCAACTCAGACAAGGTAGCAGCTTTTATCATAGGAAGTTACACACGAGGCTGTATTTTGTTTAAGTTTTGCCTCTGTACTTTATCAGAATATTTTGTTTTACTTTTTATTCTTTTAATGGGCTACTTATTCTTCATTTTCTCTTCCAATTTTACAGCTAACATTATTTTTGTTTAGTGTTGTTAATATTATGTACATGATTACTTTCCATTTTTAATAATAAAGTACACTAACTGTCAAATGTGTTTCCAAAAGTTGTATCATTCAAGAAAGCTTGCTTTACCATGAGCACAACATTGCTTTTTTTTCAACATTTTTAGCTTGTAAGTGTCATACTAGATATACAAAAATATTTTTGGTATTCTGATAATGTCCACTATTTTTTTGTTTAGTATACTAAAATATTCCAAGGGTATATTGTTAGTGATTTGTTATACACCTACCTAATGATGCAAACAAAGTAATATTATTTGCATCAGTTGCTTCAAGGTCATACAAACAAGATACACACCTAACGTGCGAACAAACTTATTTGATGTTTTGCATTTATAGGAAAGGTCAGACAGTATCTATGGGTGCCAATGCTATCTGTAAAATGGGAAATGCCTTTTTTATTTGAACCTAAAATATCAGCAGGTGAAGATTTGTTACGGTGAGTTAACACAGCTGCTGATGGAGAGAGAGAGGAGTGGACGCTTGGATTCAGTGAAACCAAAGTTAGATCTACTGCTGTTCTTTTTCAGTTAATAAATGCATTAATTTCCATTTACACAGAATGGTGTGCTTCCAGAAACGGGTAACTGGTTATGCCCAAAGCAGCTGCATACTGTTGGACATGACTGAGCATTTGTGGTATTCCAGAGATTCTAATCAAGTAATAAATGAAATACCCTCACAGTTCAGCATCAAGGGGAACATTTTTTGTTTTTTTTAAATTATGGTATTTAGATAGATGGACAGACTGCAAGAAATGTTTGCATTGTTAAGTAATCCCACTCTTCTTAGTGTTCAGTTGCATGTTAAGACGTCTAAATTGCAGACTGCATCTTACTCCTTAACATCTGTACTTTATTTATCCGATTACATGTGGCTGTCACACATGGCTGAATGCAGCCCTTGTGTTGGACAGGGGTAAGGGTATTGTTTGCAGCTTTCACCTGTGGGCGTGATTAAAGATACATGTGGAGGCACAATGGTAAGTCAGGTCAAACTGTTCAGAAAAAGAAAAGACCGTCATCTAGACATGAAGAGGAGTGTTACTTATTCACTTTCATAACAGGGACTCCTTTATTAGAAGACCAGGTAGCATGGTAAATGCAAGTTGCAGTCACAACGCTTTACTGTTACTAATGTCACAAGTATATGTGTACAACGTCATAAACGCTGGATGTTTATTTTGAAATTCTGACGTCAGCAGCATGGCTAATGAGTGACTGGCAGTAAACCAGTTTCAGACAATGTTGTACATTTCTGACCCTGTTTTAGGCATTTCTGTACAAAAACTAGAATAGTCCAGTCATTACTGTAACATGGCAGCTGAAACTCCAGCCATACTCCTTTTGAGAGAGTTTTTTTTTTTGTATGCCAATGGGGGTGGAGCTAGTGTGCAATTGGTGAGATGGACAGATGTACAGAGGAGGAAGTGGGAGTCACGCCTGTTCTCCTAGGAGTGGGAGTGCTCATTTGTCAGGTCTGATGTATGCTTGTTGAATAATGTATAGACGGTGTTAGTGACTGTAAATGCCTTATGAAGAGGGATTTACTCTGTGTTTATTAGTGTGCAGTATGATGAGCAGGATTGATTGAGTTTGATGGTATAACTTGTTATGTATGTCAACAAGGGAACGCTATTATTTCAACATAATTAGTATTCGTACTCCAGGATTTATGGGACAGAATATTAAGCACAACTGTTTCTGTTAGTACTGGGAGACAAATACTACTTGTAAGGTGTAGTTAGTTGCTACATGCAGTACAGGAGGCACATGTACCCTTTTAATAACAGAAAGTGAGATTTGTCTTTGCTTCACAATAGCATTCCTTGTAAATATACACATTTTTGGATGTTTTGAGCTTCTGCTGTTGCAGGTCTTCAAGTTTCACAAATTGATGTAATGGTAGTTAAGTCAGCAGTTTAATCATTTTCACAAATATAAGCAACAAACTGCAGAACGGGAGAAAAGTAAATGTTATTTTCTAGATGTTGATCTTTGCATCATTTTAGAGAGTCGTGCCAAAATAGTGCATTGATTTTTAAAAAATTGTTTCAACTGTGCTTTCTACAGCTCCCATGTCGGGGTTGAGATTGGTATGTTGGGAGTCACAATGGACCACGGCTCTGGCACAGCTGGAAAGCGCATCCGAAAACCATCACTGCTGTATGAGGGCTTTGAGAGTCCTGGGTTGCCACCCCTGACTCAGATGATTCATTCAGGACCCCCACAGCCCCCAGTGAAAGACCCCAGCCGGCAGGGGAGGATGACCAACCAACTTCAGTTCCTACAGAAAGTCCTGCTCAAGTCTTTGTGGAGGCACCACTTTGCCTGGCCCTTCCATGAACCTGTAGATGCTGCCAAGCTCAACCTGCCTGTGAGTGCGAATGTCTGGACATTAGATCTTATCCATTATTTGTGCAGAGAAGGGATTGTTATTTGTAGAAACGGCATCATTCTTTTCCACAAAGCCTAATGTTTGCTAACTCAGTTTTACCAGTGTGTCTCGCTGCTCATGGTTGGAGAGTAAAGCAGAAGCTATTTTAGATGACAGGTTTCAGTTTGACAATGAATGTCTTTTCTAATTATTAAAGTAATTATGGGATGTAGTGTGCCATTGTTTCTTGTCCTGACAGTGTTTCTTTTTCTACAGGACTACCATAAGATCATCAAAAATCCTATGGACATGGGCACTATTAAAAAGAGATTAGAAAATAACTACTACCGCAGTGCCAGTGAGTGCATGCAGGACTTCAACACCATGTTTACCAATTGCTACATTTATAACAAGGTAAGCCTTGTTATGTGTATGTTTGTAAGTCTGATATTATCATAGGTGCTAATATCTCATGCCAGCTTGAAGCATGTGAAAATGCTTTTCCTATTCATTGAAATTTCAAATGCAAAATATAATGAAATGCAGCCATCATTTTGTAAAATGTACTGAAGTATAGATTAAGGTTGCCCTTTTTAATTACTGTGTTGTTGCTTGTGTAAAGTATATTAATTACTTCAATTGATGAATAATTGATCTGTCAGATGTTGTAACCATTTTGTCCATATTTCCTCCTTTGCAGCCAACAGATGACATAGTATTGATGGCTCAGTCTCTGGAGAAGGCGTTTCTGCAGAAAGTGGCTCAGATGCCCCAGGATGAGTTGGAACTGCCCCCTCCCCCTCCACGGAGCAAAACAGTAAAGCCTGGCAGAAAAGGCAGAAGCAATACAGGTGAGCACTACCTGCAAGCAAACATGTTAAGTCTGCAATCATCATATCTACAGTATATGCAGATTATTTGTTAAAAGTCAAGTTTATACACTGTTAAGAGCACAAATCAGTTTGTTAAATGTTTATTTTGTTTTCTTCCTCCTTCTGTTTTCTCTTTCTCAGTTTCTGGAGGAATCACAACAGCTCATCAAGTCCCAGCTGTCTCCCAGTCAGCGTACTCACCTCCAACCCCGGAGACACCTGACTCAATCCTCTCTACCCCTCCACAGACTCTTTTGACCAAGAGCTTGCCCCCTACACTTCCACCTGAACCGGCCATCCCCACTATTACTGGTCTGCCTCCCACACAGCCCACTGCTAAGGTACTGATCAACATTTGTCACCGAGTCAGAATTTTGACAAAAATTTATAAAGACCTGAGATGAAGCGTGCCTTTCTGACCTACTCTACCTTTTCTTATCTTCAATTACAGAAAAAAGGTGTGAAGCGGAAAGCAGACACAACCACCCCAACCACTGTAGCCATGCCCATTATGAGCACTATGGGTGTCAGTGGCATAAGCCTAGGGATGGGAGGTGGGCACGACTCCCCGCTTACTCTCACATCTCTCGGGGTGGACCACAACTCCAGCATGGCGATGAACCCAGGCCTCACCCTGGGCCAGGGCATGGGAATGGGGATGGGTATGAGCATGGGGATGGGCCGTGGAGCAATGATTATGGGTACCAAAGCAACAGCGGCGAGCAGGAGAGGAGTGAGTGGACGACCCATCAAGCCTCCTAAGAAGGATTTACCAGATTCCATTCTGCCACCACCCGTTCGCCGCAGCAAGCTCAGCCCGCAGCTGCGCTACTGCAACGGAGTCCTGAAGGAGCTGCTGTCCAAGAAGCATGCAGCATACGCTTGGCCGTTTTACAAGCCTGTCGATGCCACAACGCTCGGCCTTCATGACTACCATGACATCATCAAGCAGCCAATGGACCTCAGTACTATCAAGGTACTTGTTTTATGGATACATGCACAGGAGTCTGTATTTGTTAGAACAGATGTTTAAGATTTCTTCGACAAAGACAGGGAGGATGTTTACAGTTTTCTAGTTTTGCTGCACTGAATTGCAGTTACAGTAGTAACTCTGTGGTACATTTTCACTTTATGGTCCCTTTTTATACCACAGGCTGCACTTTATACTAAATGATTTAACTATTTAAAAGGTGGAAATTGGAGGAAAAGTGAAGGTAGTTGATCAGTTACAGTAAAGTACAAGGATACTTCAAAAAGTTCTCCGCCTCCTGGAAACAAAGGCATAACTCCATTTTGGAGCATTTGGAGCAAAACTGTATACTATAAAACCTTATATTACTGTCCACAAACACTCACATGTTTAAAGCAATCAAAGAAAAAAAGGATAGGAAAACACTGAAATAGTGTGACTTCTGTGTTTCCTAAACTAAAATCCCACTGGTGTGAGCAACATTTTTAGAGTGATAGGGAAGTCATCTATGCTGTTGAGGAGTATCTGTAAGCTCAAGATGTGACCTTCCCCCATGAAGGGATAGCAAAGCCTAAACATTGTTGGATAAAGTACTTTTAGGTAAAAGGAGGCCATGTTGAAAATAATGCAAAAACTATGTTTCTCCTGTGACATTATCTGGGCGGTAGATAACTTTTTGGAGTACCTCTGTACATCCAATGCAGCCTTTGTTTAAATTCTTTTAGATGCAATTCTGTGATTGAAAACAATGTTTCACCCTAAGGTGTGACCAAATTTGAATGTACCATTTCCTTAAAAGGCTTAGTTACAGCCCACAGTGGGACTGATACCTTTTGTTTTATTTTTAGGTTTAGTATTTGTCTGAAATCTGTTCTTCTGTCATTTTCTTTAGCGGAAGATGGACAGCAGAGAGTATCGTGACTCCCAGCAGTTCTCCGCTGATGTTAGACTGATGTTCTCCAACTGCTATAAGTACAACCCTCCAGATCACGATGTGGTGGCCATGGCCAGAAAACTCCAGGTGTTGTATTTATTTAAGTGATTTGATTTATAATTTTTGTGGTTTTTGAATAATCACAATTATATTCTATAATTCTCAATTCCTCTTTAACTCCCTCCTGCCATAAGTTATTACAGTGTTTGAACTGCTTGACTGTTTTCTCTTTCTAGGATGTGTTTGAGTTCTGCTTTGCTAAGATGCCAGACGAGCCTCCAGCACCACCTAGCTCCTCATCCTCCTCCTCCTCCTCTTCGTCCTCATCTGAGAGCGAGCTGAGCAGTGAGAGCGAGGAGAGCGAGAGCAGCCCCAGCTCTGACTCTGAGGAGGAGAGGGCAAACCGGCTGGCAGAGCTGCAGGAACAGGTTTGTACTAACACACATCAGAGCAGGAATCGAGAGAGATGTTCACTTCCAAGTTGTTGTTGGCACTAACATCATGTGCTAATTTTGCTTTGGCTTTTCTGTCTTTTTGTCTCTTCAGCTAAAAGCTGTACACGAGCAGCTCACGGCTCTCTCCCAGGGCCCCATTGTCAAACCCAAGAAAAAGAAAGAGAAGAAGGACAAGAAAAAGAAGAAAAAAGTGGAAAAAGAGAAGCATCGGAGGGTAGAGGAGGAACTACCGCCTATTAAGCCGCCCAAGGCCCCCAAAATCACCAAGACTCCAAAGCCTAAGAGCAACCGAGCAGTGAGCTGTCCTGTAATACCGATTAAGAAAGCACCGAGCAAGAAAAACAACAAGAGCAAGTGAGTAGTGACACCTATTGGACAGTGTAGGAACTGACAGTATGTGATTCATGCTGCATGAGCTGGAAGATGCACCAGGAATATTGCAGGAAATGCAGGAAAATGTTGAAAAGTTTGGATGTTACTGTAATTTAAAATAAGTATCTGTTAAGTTACCTTATTCATACAGTGTAATGTCGGCTTTCTTACAGTTTTTAACGACCATGATCCTGTTTTGCTGTCCGTTTGTGAGTACACCTTCCCTCAGTCATCTGCTAACAGTTTCTCCTGTATTTCACCAGATCCAAAAAGGGCGGCATGACGTTTAACGTGCCTCAGCCGGTCCACGAGCCCATAGTGAGTCATTTTGACTCTGATGAAGAGGAGGAGACGGCACCCATGTCGTATGATGAGAAGCGTCAGCTCAGCCTGGACATCAACAAGCTTCCCGGTGAGAAGCTGGGCCGCGTCGTTTACATCATCCAGTCCCGCGAACCGTCGCTGCGAGACACCAACCCCGAGGAGATCGAGATAGACTTTGAGACGCTGAAGCCGTCGACACTGAGGGAGCTGGAGAGATACGTCATGACGTGTCTGAGGAAGAAACCTCGAAAGCCATATGGTTAGTACAGTCATTAAGATGTCATGAAGTATTTGTTGTATTTTTTTGTTTTCTTTCTTCCACAATCAGGAAATTCTGTGCTTGACTTTTTTATTTAAATGTTCATGCTATCGCTAATGTCTCATGAGTCTTTAATCAATCAGAAACAGACTTTAAGCTGTCTCTTGAGCACTTGAGCTAAGCAGCAGCCTTGACGTGTTAAACCATCTTTGGTAATACCATACCGTGTCCCATCAGGTGATAATTACTTGTCTGTGTTTATGCAGCAAATAAAAAGAACAGTGCTGGCAAGTCCCGAGAAGAGCTCGCTCTGGAGAAACAAATAGAGCTGGAGAGAAGGCTGATGGACGTCAGTGGTCAACTCAACTCTGGAAAGAAGCCTCCGAAGACCAAACGTAAGTCGTCCACTCTGCTTTACAGTGTTATGGGTGAAAAACATTCAACAGCAGTGCTGATAAAAAGTGTCCCGATGTTGAAGAATATGATCGCGATTCACACATGAAACTGTGACATTTGACAAATAGAGATCAGAATGTTGTTTATTATCATGTGGTGAACTGTTTTAAATTATATTTATTTAGTTTAAAAGTAGGTTTAATGTCATGTACATTACTTGAATCAAAGAGGCTGGATGTGTAGCACATGTTGATGATGTTGTTTGTTTCTCCAGCAGAGAAACCTGCGACTGAAGCCCACACCCAGCCGTCACGCCTCAGCGCCAGTAGCTCCTCCTCGGACTCCTCTTCATCCTCCTCATCATCCTCATCCTCAGACACAAGCGACTCAGACTCCGGCTGAGCGGCGGACTGTTTCCTTACTAAGGGGGTCGTGTGAGGGACCCTGGGAGTTTCTCTTCTCCCCTATTGGACTGAACTGTAGTAGAGCTACTGACGACGGAGCCGCAGGGCGGATCAGACGAGACCAGCAGAAACTGGACGACTCAACTTGTCGAACCAAGAAAGAGAGAGATGGGGCTTTCCCTGCGCTCAGCTCATTCATCCAGACCTGCACACAGAAAACTTGAGGATGGATGTGAATGGAGGAGACTCGGTGTGAAGTCCTGTTGTTCTCTGGAGAACCGGCTTCGCTGGGTGGGGCGAGGGACGCTCCATCTCCTTCAAATACAGGAGAAGATCATACGTTGGAGGGATAAGGGTGCTAGAGCCAGAATCTGTCTCACTTCTGGAGATAATTTCCCTTCTTACCGTGCTCCCTGTCTTTATGCTGTATAGATAACATGTACAGTTATATAAATATCTATTTTTCTTTTATAAAGAAGCATTTTATGGAGCTAATTTATTCCCTCATTCTGGGAAAGATCGAACTGGTGTAGGCGGAGATGTGTTTTAGTTTTTGTTTAGTTTTTTCTGGAGTGATAAAGAGGGGAAATGTGTTTCTGTGTGTGCGTGCGTGTGTGTGTGTGTGTGCGTGTATGTATGAATGTGTCACGTATGTGTTTGCATGCACATGCGTGAGTGTTAGATCCGGCACCACAAGTGCAGCCTTGTGAAGTTCCTCATTGTTTTGACGCAGGCGTTGAAAATCTGTCTGCACACAGAAGCACCTTGGTTCAGTAGAATACAGAATGCATGCAATACAGAGGAGCTGACAAACACCTGCATACTCATGTACGACCTCCCTGCATCCCTGTGTCCTCATGTACCGTCAGAAAGGGTCGGCCACTGTACAGAAATGTGACATAGTTGCAGTTTGTACCTAGATATTTCTGTTGCCGTGTCGGCTGTCTTTTTCATCCATTTCTCTGTAAACATGTTGCTTTTTTTTCTTCTTGTGACCAATCTGCTAATAAATTGTGAGGACGTGTCTTGTCCACTCACCCGTGCCCAAATAACATCCTGGTTCTTTGGATTTCTTTTAATGTTCAGGTCTGATTGACTTCAGTCTGAAAACATTCGACTCCACGTTACAAAGAAAAGGTTTTGCTGCTTCTTATGTTCAGTATTTGATTTAAGTAGGAAACATTTTGGGTTAAATCCTCCACTTCTGGTGTCACAAAAGCAAAACTGCTTCGTCTTTCAAACTATTTGGCCTTTGAGATCTGTGGCAGCTCAAAGTTTGATCTTGTGTATTAGCTGGGTTTTGTTAAGTTTACTTATTGTGATTGAAAACATTAGTAACACCAGGTTGGGAGGTTCTTACCAGCTGCTGTTGGTCAGAAGAAAATCGATGAAAACATGGAAGTGGCTTATTGAAATTTGGGATCCAGTTGACAAAAGCTGGTTTAATGTTGTGAGTATTAATGATGCACTGTTTGTTTTGGTGGTACTACTAAACAATTTTGTGATTTTAGGTAAGGTGTGTTTCTTTTTGGTTTTTTAAAATCGCCTGTGACTTGAGATTGGACTATTGTATGTCTGCAACTGATTATTTATTCAGGAGGAATTTGAAAGGAGACACTTTTCTCAAAATCCTGAAAGGTTTTAAGTGGAAGTTTATGAAATATGCACAGATTCACTGTCAGGATTGTAGAAGTGTACATATTTTACAGTCTCGATCTTTGAGCATGTTTTTGTTTTTTCTTCAGCAACTTAGATTTTTTTTTTTTTGTCCTACGAAGATTTTCTACGACAAAATCCTCCAGTTGTCGGTTTTACTCTTCTGAAGTTTGTCAGGAATCTAAATGCCTCTGTACTCGACTCCGTCATTTCATCTGAACATCTGTACATAAATAAACAGAGACATGTTCATCTTTTCACTGACTGTGGGACTATTTCATTTATAGATGGTGTTATTTTAGGAGCATACGGAGCTCATACAGCAGAGTTTACATGACGTGAGATGAGCTCTGCTTGAACACGGACATCTACTGTTAGAACAATGAATCAAAATGTACAGTTTACTCATCCAAAGGCAGATATTAAGAGATGCAGCTCAGATCTTAGTAGCCAAAATCATCTTTTTGATTTCCTCTTTCTCATTCTGGGAATTCTAAAATAAAAAGATAAACAAGATAGACATGGATGACAGCGACTCTCTGACCTTTTTATCATGTGAATTTCCTTAAGTTGCACTGAAAACTCTTGAAAATGATAATCAGATAAATGTAAAAGCTGTTTTCAGTCACATGACAATTTGCTTTTTAAAAAAATAATGAATAATTATTAATGTTTAAATGACTAAACTGCAGTATTATATACTGTGAAAAATATACAACACACTCCTTTAATTTCCTCAACTCAGTGATAATGAAACATAGAAGATCTATCAGCAATAATGAATGATAAATCTCTTGTATTAACTTCATTCATGTTCTTATTACTGTTTCTAAGCAACTATTCTGTGTTTGCTCTGATTCTTCTCTGAGATTCAAACTGAAATTAGTTTCAGCTTTTTATCTCATGTTTATTCAAACGATTTCAAACCTACTAAAGGGAACCATTTATGTCCCTGCTGAGCTGCATTTAGTCTCTGCAGATGAGTTTGTACCTGATTCTACCTGTCATTAATGCACAAACCATCTCAAGCTGCCTCCCATTCGTTGTTGGACTGCTGTCACATCACTGACTGACCAGCTGGAAATCACAAACGTGTGTCGGACATCGATGAGGGCAAAGAAAATGCAGATCAAACTTTAGATTAAGTAACACAACTGCTCCCCTATGATCTGTTTTGATATTTAAAGTTTTTTTTTTAAACTTAAAAGTTAGAAATCATAAAGTAAGAACTTCTAAAATGCAATGCCTGCACTTATTTCACTTTAACTAAAACTGGCTGTCATAAGGATTTAGTCACATCGCTGACAAGTTAAACAACGATACAGAAATGTACTGTATATACAGAATCATTCACTGTGCACTGTGGTGTATTTTGAGTATTTTACAGATTGTTTTTTTGCTTGTTTTCCTGCAGAAGGAGTTTAACTTTGAATGAAATCCTCTTGAAAGACACACTGACAATCAGATGAAGCAAAGTCAGAAGTTACTAAGCAACAGCATCAGTTCTTGGCGACTAGACAGTAAGAGTGAAGTCAAAACAGGACTGGACTCTGTTTGTCTGCAGCACATTAGTAAAAGCCACATTACTGCCAAATCACTGCCTCATTTCTGAGTGACATTTTTCTCTTTATTAGTATTGTAGCAACCAACTAAATGCAAGCATACGAAAACTGAAACTAAATGAAGTTGATGTCAACATAAACACTTCACACATTAGATCAAAGCCAAAGCAAATATGACTTTTTTATTGTAACATAATTTCACAAGAAAATTATGTTATTTGCTATCATCAAAAGACACAAAACATTAAGACTGAAACACACAACTTATTTAATTTATTATAAAAGTTTTTCACTAGTAGTAATTTATTATTAGTATTAGTAATTTATTATAAAGTATTTATTAAAGTGTAAGTTGTATAAATCATGATAGATCATATATTAGATGAATTCTTAATATAAATGTTTTAATATTATTTTTAACGTCGTACTTTCGTCATAATTTCGCCATCTCTCTATTTAGTTTAACTTGTTAAATCAACTAGTTTAATGCGAAGCTCCAACACGCCGAATTCCTGCCGTTTTGCTTTTAATTAGTCTGTTTACAGCAGTACATATGTCAAATCAAGAGATTGTCTGCCTTCTAGTGGCCACAGCGAGTAACTACAACTCATATATTTCTGTAAAGGTAGACGTAAAAACATCTAATTACACTTCCGGTAAAATTTAAAAAAAAAAAATAAAACGACAATTAGCTAGCTTTATATACGGTGTTGCGTGACTTTTCTTGGTCACAATTAAACGTTTCAATACATTTTAAGAATATTAGTTAGAAGTTAACGTTCAGATTTGTTTTTCGCTAGCTAAATCCACCCCAGTTTGTGCGACATACGTTAGTTATAAGTAATGACAAAACAAAAGACAACAAACTGGAGCTAAATCTGTGCTACTAAAACCGGGAAGTGATGGCCAACGACTGAAAATATAATTTCTACACAGTCATAATCATCATTATCTAAAAAAGAGTCGTAAAAATAATCTTTTTCTAGCTTCCATTTTTCCTCCGCCGGAAAACTGGTATTTGAATCTGAGTCTGTGTCGCCGCCTGGCGGACAAACAGGAAACTACAACAACAGAAATCCAACATGGCGGCGACCACAAGGCTCATATCGAGGTTGACGTTGGTCACTGGTTAGTTTCTATTTTACCACCAATCAATCAGTTTGTTTACATAGATAAAGAAAATCTGTCTGGCTGCTGTTTCTGTTATTATTGTTATTTGTAACGTTGAGCTAATTATCGCAGCTAAACGAGCTAACTGTTATCTCAGTGCTGCAGACGTGAACTCGGACTGACCAGAGTTCTGTGTCATGAGGCCAGGTTATTATAACAGGGCTTTATTTGTCCAAGTCGGCTCTAGAAAAATTAAAACCCCAGTCAGAGTTAACGGATATCACGAAGCTGGTTCTCTACTTTCTTTGTTAACTCATGGTTTCTGCTTCAAACTCTGTTCACGTTCACGGAGAAAGAGGCGTTCAAAATAAAATGAAACGATCGTGTGCAGCTGCTTGAGTCAACAGGTAAAAAGCTCTGCGACTGCAAATGATGTAAAACAGTTTCTTATTAATATATTCATTTTTTTGTTCATATATTTATTTTACCAATCAATTCAGCTGATTATTTCTAAGTGACAGCTGCACATTAGCAACTTTAAATTCCATATATAAACATGATCTTGTATTAAAGTGCATTTAGGTCTGACACTGTCCCATAATGCAGGATGTTATTTTAATTTGAGTCCAAATCAAAGTGAAATTAATGTTACTGACTGTATATTCCACGTAATAAATACCAGCAGAATAATCAGTGTTCTAATCCAGGATCATTTAGTCAGGTGTGTTGGAAGAGGGAAACATCCAAAACATGCTGGATAGTGGCCCTCAAGGACCAGGGTTGGACACCCCTGGTCTAATCTGTGTTCTATCAGCTGCAAGACCAAACATAAAAACATATTTATACGATTTATGCATCATCAACTAAATACATATCAGGTTTCCATGATAACGCAATAAATAAAGTGTGTGAGACTGTTTAGTAACATACAGCTTAACATGTTTGCAGATTAAACATTTTCTAGACTAAACTAAACCAACTACCAAACTAAACGGTCAACATTTAATTTGAAACTATTCTCCAGAAGTACAAGTGCAAGTTATTTTATCAAACTTTACACTGCAGATCCACAGTGCGTCCACTAGAGAGTAAACAGATTCCCTGTTTTAAACACATCAATGAATACTGAGTTAAAAACTATAGATGTAAAAAAAGGAGTAGTTCAAGTAATTGTTGACTCACCTTGTTAACTTCATAATTGATGTAATTAGTTTAGTTTGAAGACTCTCGCCTATCAACTAATATGTCCATGATTTATCTACATCTATATACATAAATAATGTTGCATTTTAAATAAATAACTAAATATAACTAGTGATCATTTGGTTTTGTGTGTGTGTGTTTTTTTTAATTAGAACAATTAACAGAATTTTACATTGAAATGTATACTAGGAGTTGTCAGACGGTTCCACCTCATGGAATTTAACCTCCTGTGTTTACAGACACTGAGGGAGGCTGAAGTAATGAGTCTGCAGGAGGAGACGAGGACTGCTCATAGAAAAGAAAGAGGGGAAACAGAACATGTGCACCAGCAGGATTCAAACTTATATGTCAGAGGAGTAAAATATGTCCCAGAAAGTGTTGTGGATTTTGACTTTAATGGAAACAAAGTGTGTTTTTCAGGCCTGCAGCTTCTTTGTGTTGTTTTTTGCCAACATGTCCACCACAGCTGCTTGTCATGTGAATTTATGAGGCATTAATGACCTCAGAGTGAAGACAGATGACTGTTTCTCTCTAATTTGTATGACTGTAAAGTGAATATCACTGGTTTGAACTGTTGGTGGAAGATTTAGACTGAGAGACACGTTTCATTATTTTCAGTCATTTTATGGACAAAACTAATATTCCAGAGAATAATAAATATAAAAGCAAGTGTGAGATGCAGATCGTATTAATAATAAACATCATGGAAGCCGAAATAATACGCAATGCTTTACTTTTGTTGTTCATTAAAAATATTAAACCTTTGAGCTCTGATCCAGATCGTACGTTATTTTGCTTTGCAGTCACACAGGGTGAAGATTTAACCTGCTGAAGCCAAACACAAAAGTTTATTAATTAGTGTTAATTTGGGAGAGAATATTCTTTGTCATTAAATGCTTGTATTTATTTTTTGCTCACAAAATCCAGCCCAGTTTGTTTTTCCTACATTTGTTATAAAAACACAAGGGGCAAACTGGAGATGATTCTGTGCTACTTATACCCAGAAATTATGGTTCACGGCTTAAAATATACATTTTTGAATATCATCTCCATTAACTATAGAGATGTAAAAATGATCTTTTCCTAACTTCCCTATTTTCCTTGTTCAGTTTTTAACTGTTAATTCAATGGAGTGTTTTACTGCCCTCCTGTGGAGACACTGTGGAACTGCAGCAACACTACTAGAAAGTTAGCGACACTAACATCTAAACGTACTTCCGGTTAAGCGTTTAAAAAAATAAAACGCTTACGCTTGACAGGCGAAATGACGCTTTGTGTTTGAGGAAGGTCACAGTTGTCAAACGTTCAAAACGTTTCGCGACGTTTTGACGTTTTTCTGCTCCTTTAAATCCAGTAAGCTAAGTAAGCTAATAGATTTTGTTTTCGCTAGCTAAATCCAGCCTAGTTTGTGCGTCTCACGTTAGTTATATGTAATGAGAACACACAAGACAACAAACTAGAGGTAATTCTCTGCTACTTTAACAAAGAAGTGATGGCCAACGACTAAAAATATAAACTCTACAGTCATAGTCTCCATTTTTTTTTAAAACAGAGTCGTAAAAATAATCTTTTCTAGCTTCCATTTTTCCTAACTGGTAACTGGTATTTGAATCTGAGTCTGTGTCGCCGCCTGGCGGACAAACGGGAAAGTACAACAACAGAAATCCAACATGGCGGCGGCCACAAGGCTCATATCAAGGTTGACGCTGGTCACTGGTTAGTTTCTATTTTACCACCTTTCATTCAGTATGTTTACATACATAATCATAGAAAATCACTCTGGATGCCGTTTCTTTTATTATTGTTATTTGTAAAGTTGAGCTAATTATCGCAGCTAAACGAGCTAACTGCTGTCTAGGGCAGCAGATGTGAACTCTGGGTGAAAGTTCAGTAAAGGTTGAAAGTTTCTGTCGGTAATATTAATTAGATCTGTACCTTGCAAATACTTTTATCGCTCAATCTTCACATGTTTTCCCTGGAATAATAGTTGTATCTATAAAATGACTGAAAATAATGAAACGTGTCTCTCACAGTCTAAATCTTCCACCAGCAGTTTAAACCAACGATATTCACTTTACTGTCATATAAATTAGAGAGAAGCAGTCATCTTCATATTGTTGAGGCCTCAACCAGTAAATATTTAGCAGTTTTGCTTGATAAATCATAAAAATGACTAAATAATTATCAAAATACGTACAGATAAATTATTATCTTTGACTGTCCTTGACTGGTTAATCGTTAATTTGGAAGTTCAGTTTGCAGGGATGCAAAATCACGGTACAAATAAACAAAATACATCAGTAACATAATTCTTGATATAAACTCAGTAGTAATGCAAGACAGAAGCAAACAGGTGTATTTGAGTGACTGCTATCTTTTAGTATTAAAACCTTTTATTTGGAAGCCTGAACTAGTGAGGTGATGGAAATATCTATAGTTAAAGTTTATAGTTATGGTCTCCTGTCCAGTTTGTTCGTATTAATGCCTCATAAATTCACATGACAAGCAGCTATGGTGGACATGTTGTCAAAAAAAACAATATAAAGAAGCTGCAAGTGTGAATCTATTTTCTGTTTCCCCTCTTTCTCGTCTGTGAACAGTCCTCGTCTCCGTCTGCGGACTCATTACTTTCAGCCCGTATAAAACCTTATATTTAACCTTAAACTTCTGTCACCACACTCAGTGATCCAGTTAAATCAACTCTGAAGTGAAAACGTGAATCTATAATGACTCTACATAATAAGGATTTACTGAATTAGAGGCTTCAACCAGTGAATAAAGTTTTATTCAGGGAGTAATTGAAATGATTAATAAGTTATCGAAACACTTACTCTTTAATCGTTGTTTTATTATTGATGAACCATTTCAGCTCAAATATAAATATTAAAACAGTAATTTGTTGTTTTTATTGTTCTTTCAGGATACAAACACACTGAATTGAGTTTTGGTTGGAAGTTCAATTTACATCTGAGCCACAGAAATTAATGTAGCTCAAATGATAAATGTTGATGTGTTTGACTGCACGTTATCTTTTAATGTAAATGGATTTAATTGCACATGGAGGCCTGATTATGAATATCTGCAGCTCAACTTAGTCCTCTGAGGGCTTAAATCCCTCATAAATTCAGGTATCAAGCTGTTATATTTTCTTTGACATCCATCCTCTCTGACTTTATGCTTCCCTCTCCCACACAGGAGGAGGCAGTGGGATTGGCCGGGCGGTGTCCCAGCGTTTCGCCTCTGAGGGCGCCTCAGTCGTGGTCGCTGACATCAGTGAAGAGTCGGCCAATGAGACGCTCGGGAGCCTGTCAGGTGACCTGAGAGGGCAGGTTCACATGGCGGCTGTGGTGGACGTGTCGTCGAAGGAGAGCGTAAAGAAGCTGGTAACAAGTATACAGGTGTGAAACACGGGAGAGAAACCTGCTGGAAGCGCTGCATGATTTTCTGTTTTCCTTTAACACTCGTCTCCCCCTGCAGACTCATTACTTCCAGCCTCCCTCAGTGTGTGTGAACCTAGCAGGCATCACTCAGGACGACTTCCTGCTCAGTATGGAGGAGGAACACTTCGATAGAGTCATCCAGGTCAACCTGAAGGTAGGCGTCTGCCGGCTCCGTCGTCAATCAGAGGCTTCAACCGGCTTCTGAATGGTGTTAACAGCAAAATGAAACCAAAATGGAACCAATTCCAGACAAGTATTCACCTTTAAACCCTCAACAAACTAAAAGTCACACCACTTAGAGATTAAATATCACTGGTGAACAAAAGTTTACATACACTTGTAACGACCATGTTTATCATTTAGAGTTTAAAATGGCTGCTCAGTCGATTGAAACACATGCGTCTTTATCACTAAACAATCCTGCATTTTGGTTCTTTTATGCATTTATTAAAAGTCTTCTGGAAATATGACAAAATCTGCTGGGTCAAAAATCTACATACAGCAACTTGAGTTATCAGTTCTATTGATGTAGAAAGCAGTGTTAATCATGTTTTCTTAATTTTATGGACTCTTTACTTCTCAGGAGTGATTGCATTTGACTACAGCTGCTGACTCCTCTGAGACACTTTAAATAGAACCCATTTGATTCACTTATTAGACTCAGACACAAATACTACAGTAGGAAAGTCTGAAGAGCTCAGCAAAGATCTGAAAAAGCAAATCATTGACTTGAACAAGTCAGAAAACTTACCTGGAGCCACTTTAAAGCAGCTTCAGATCCCAAAATCAACTGTGCAAACACATTTTTGTAAGTGTAAAGTTCATTGTACAGTTGTGTTACTGGCACAGTCAGAAAGAAAACACAAACTATCACCTGCTGCAGAGAGACAATTGGCCAGGATGGTCAAGAGTCGACCAAGAATCACCAAAAAGCAGGTCTGCAAAGAACTAGAAGCTGCTGGAACACAGCTGTCAGTGTCCACAGTGTTTTACATCAACATGAACTGAGAGGTTCCATGAAGAAGGAAGTTCTTCCTCTAGAAGTTTAACCTTGAAGCTTCAGTGAGAGACTTGAGTTTGTGTTTCTAGAAGTTTCTGTCTGGTAACAAACTTAGATGTTCTAACTGTGGCACTTAACAGCAAAGTAGAAGCTTGTATATTAAATACTCTGTTAACTTTCCTGTTAGCTGTTGATTTTAAACTGCCTCCTTCCACAATAAAACCAAACTGGAGCTGAATCCAGACAGTTTTACACCTTTAAACCTTCAGCAGACTAAAACTCAACCACTCGGAGATAAAATACATCTGCTGCATTGTAACGTCTACTTGCATTCTGTTAAAAGCCTGTGCTGAACGTTGAGTGACAGAACAGAGTGAAGGGATTTATTTGGTCGTCTGTCGTCTTGTGTCTGTCTCAGGGTACATTCCTGGTCACTCAGGCTGTCGCTCAGGCTCTGGTGGCCTGTGGAGCCCCTAAAGGATCCATCATCACTGTGGGCAGCATCGTGGGGAAGGTGAGGAGAAGCAGGAGAGGCAGGAACACACTGCCTGATCCACATTTTCAACATGAAGCTAGAGTTTAAGAGCCTTTGTGCAGAAATGCTGAACAAGTTGGTTGATTTCAGCCTGGAGTTTGTTTGCTGTGTAGCTCAAACAGACCAATTAAAATGAGGGCATATAAAGACAGACTGAAAAACACTGAGTGATTATAGAAAATGTAAACTCTGTCTGGTCACATACGTCTTCTAGTTGTCTCTGTCTGTCTCACCTCTTAAGCATTACATCCCTTCAGTAACATGAATGCATGTGATGATGCCTGAATCAAAAAGACGTCATGTTTTAAGAAAATGGCGTCTATTTATGAATATATTATAAATGTGTCAAAGATTATTTTACCTGCAGTAAAAACTGTAAACAGGACTTGCAGTTTTGTTTTAATCTGACTGAGATATAGTCAGACTTCATTTATTAGTTTTTCCTCTAAGCACAACATGTTCATCTGTGTCTCTCCTCACTCTGTTGTCACCTGGAGTTTATTACAATAATCCTATTTTCTGTGACTTTTTACGTCCATGGTGGCGTTTCTGGTTGATTAAGACATGCAGCGGACAGATATGTGAAAACAAGAGGAAGTCTGGCATAAAACAGGTTACAATCTTTGTCCTGGATGTTTTAAATCTCCACCGAGATGCTTCTGGAGGTCTGTCCTTCTTTATTAGGGCTGTTTCTCTCATGTATCTCTGATGCAGTTATAGCTGATTAACAACAATAAATGATTCACTTTGGAGTAGAAGCAGCAACTGGGACATCATCAGCTTCAACCAGTTCATGTTTTTTGTTGCAGCAAGCCGTCAAGCTGAACTCATCATAGCCAACAGTATCAAAGGCCGGTTAGTTCACTGCTTCAGCTGTTTACTGGCAGGTTTAGTCCGACTGGTGGACTGGATATTATATGGAAAATGTTTTTACTGATTCAGAATATCATTTATTTACCACGTGTCCAGTTTAGGACTCCAGTTAAGGAGTATTTTGGACTATTTTCATTCAATTTTATGCTTCTATTTTGACATTTAAAGACACAGCCACAAGCGGTTATTTGTACTGAAACACTCGACTGGACTTTTGAGACCTGCTGCTCCGTCTGAGTGTTTCTGACACTTTAACCAGAAACTTTCAGAGCTTTTCTCTCTCGCACACATTATGAACCCACATAGTCAGTGTGGTTCAGGCCCTGCAACCATTTCAGTTTGTTTACATCATTTTACTACAAAATAGGGAAGCAGCTGAAGAAGTTACAGAAGTTATTGAAGTTTTCTGATCAACTTTTATCAAAGTATAAGATACATCAAAGGTAAACGACTTGGTAAAGCAGTTTTTTAGTCCTCTGTGAGGTTTAAACCTGCAGTGATACAACATCTGATTCCCCCTCGTGTCTGTGTGGATGATGTTTGCAGGTGGGAAACCTCGGACAGGCAAATTACGCCGCCTCTAAAGCCGGAGTTCAGGGTTTAACCAGGACGGCTGCCAAAGAGCTCAGCAGGTGAGAAGAAGCTGATGCATCATGAAGACACTGAGACACACAGAGCTGATTGATTCAAATTATTTAGAAGGAAAAAGGTCAGCTGCTCTTCGTTTTCTCTCCATCCAGGTTTGGGATTCGCTGTAACTGTGTGTTGCCGGGTTTCATATCGACTCCAATGACGGATAAAGTACCTGAGAAGGTTATTAGCAAGGTACAACACACACACACACACACACACACACACACACACAAAATGATCAATATTTCTTGCTGTCAGTGCGACTGGTGATTTGAAAGTTGAAGAATTTCAACCACAAATTATTACAAAATTTATTATTTAAATAAAATGTGGAATAATTTTTCCTTTCTAAATGCTTCAGTGCAGTTATCCTTTAAAAAAACAGCTTCATTTTCTTATATTTCTCATTGCTTCTTCTGTAGCAGTCGACATTAGAAGGATTGTTTTACCTACCAAAAAGTGTTTCTTGGAGTTCTTTAACATCACAGCAACAAATAAAAACAAAACTGTCTGCATGTCTCGATACCACACAGCAGAGCACTAGAAAAGTGTTTTGCTTGAATTCGGTTAAACTGATCCTTTAATGAAGTCTCCAGCAAACTGAAACCAGGACCGACAGATGGTCTTTCTCTCCTACAGAGTTTTTTTCCTTCATGCCAGAGTAATAAAACTACAGACTGATCACAGACAGTACAGGATTCAGCTGCTGGATCTTAACCAGGAAAAAGGTTGGAACACTTCATCCTGGTTTCAGCCTTTTTTCACCAGCTTCCGCTTTGTTTTACAATCAACTTTAAGATTCTTTTAATTACTTACAGACACTACGGGCTCTGACTCCTCAGAATCTCCCAGATCTTTGACCCCGTACAACCCTGCTGGTGCTTTTACAGACTCTCGACTGAAGGCTGAAGGGGGCAGAGTTTTTGAAATAGAATCCTGAGGATGTAAAACATGCAGCCCGATTACAAAGAGTGGGCTGAGTCAGTGGCTTCTTTTAAGTCTAAGCATAAACTTACTTTTTCCGCACTGCTTTTCCTGATTTTACCTGATCCTGTTCGTGGACTTTGCCTTTGTCTTTGTTGTTTGTTTTGTCTGTTGTGTGATGATCTGTGCTTGCTATGTGGAGCACTTTGTTTTAATAAGTGTCACATAAATACAGATAAATCTGTGGCGTCCTCCTGAACTGTGCTTCTTGTGTGTTTCAGATAAAGTCCTTGGTGCCTCTGGGAAGAATGGGCGAGCCCGCAGGTCAGTTAATACTAATAAAATTGATAAAGTAAATAATATTTAAACTGTGCTGTTCTCAGATTTCTTATTGCACCTGATACACCAACCACACTTTGAAACGTTTCTTCAGTTTTTGTCGTCTGTGGTGAAGTACGTTGAAGATCTCTGACTCGTCTCTTTCTGTCCTCCAGAGGTCGCTGACGTTTGTGCCTTTTTAGCCTCCGATGATTCTCGATACGTCACAGGAGCCAGTATCGAAGTGACAGGTACGGTAAGATTCAGCAGACATTTCATACGACATATTTGGTCCCCCTCAGCTCAGCTTTCATCAGGTTAAAACTTGTGCGTCTTCCTTTGCCAGGTGGACTTTTCATTGGCTAACCCAGTCGTCATCGGGAGGCTAGTTTCTTTAAAATTCATTGTTAAATGATTCTACTTTTTAGTGGCACTTTAATCAGGATAGTTGAGTGTGGAATGCATGTTTTGTAAATCAGGCTGTAAACATGTACTGTACAGTGTAAAGCCACATTTTGTAGCAATAAACACCTAAATGTAGTGTTTTTGTTGAATATAAATCTATAAAACTCAACTTTAAAGCATTTTGTTTACCCCTCATGTGTCCACCAAACCTTGACAAACCTCTTTACACATCCTTTGTGGGGCAGCTGGGATTTAAAACAACCACTCCAGATATTTTTTCAGAGGTTGATGAGCCTCTTCACATGTTCTCTAAAGGTCGAAATGGGATTTGAACTAATGATATCTGATTTTTAGATGTTACAGGCAGGTGATCAACTCACTGAGCCATTCAGAAAGCCTTTCACTATTTAATCCGAAGTATCTTTCAAAGGCTCTGCTGCAGTTTATAGGTCTCAGTTTATTTTATGTGCTGCCCATGTTTTTTTTAAAAAAAAGAAAAAAATCAGTCGTCAGAAGCCACAGAAATGTTTCACAGGGAGTTATCGGTTAGCAGACGCTGGTTCTCACAGCACAGCTAAACATGCAAGTCGGCTTTTGGAAATCGAACCCATAATTTCAAAGATTATGTACCAGAACTTCATGTTCTTCCTGAGCCAATAATTCTCTGCACAGTACAACAGCAGCGAGGGAAAGATTCAATCACTCTGCAGCAAAGGATGATGAAGTGGTGTCTTCTTTACTGACTGGGTGGCTACAGTTGAAATTTAGTGCCTGAGAAAACCAAAGGAAAAGGATCATTATCATCTAACAAAACACCACTTTTTGCACCGTCTTTGATCAAAGAACTTCAAGCACCAGGGAGATTAAGATGAACTGAAGATGACAACAGCCTTCACTTCAATTCTTACTCCCACAACAATAACATAAAGAATATTAACTGCTAAACAAAGCACAGAAATTATCTAAATATCTACCAGAAATACCTGGATCTGATTTAAACTGGCCTTCAAGCTTAGCATAAGCTGCATTATTAAATAAAAAAGAAACTTAAACAGATAGACAATACACCACTTTTTAGCGTGTGTTACATGTCTGTCTTTTCCTAAAGTAAAGCACAAAAACTTAAACATAAACCAACAAAATCGACTACATTTATCTCTGCGTTTAAATTACCTGATTAAATGAGAAGTAATGAGGCCTTGAGGCCACACCGATGGGCAGGGTTTGGAAGAAAAACAAAAGTCAAGCAGCTCTTTTTAAAAAGATTATATATTACAGAAACAAAAACTTTAAAAAAAATTTACTTACAGACATTATAAAATAATACTTTTTTCTCTTTTCAGCACCATATTTTTATGTTGAAATGCCTTCAACACAATCAAAACAAACAAATAGTTGAGGTCGTTCTCTCTGGAGAAAGACAGATTTTTTTGGTTTTAGGTTTTGGCCGTCCCTCCCCCAGCTTCCTGCTATATATAATAAAAAAAAAAGACAATCACAAAAGAAACAAACAAATAAAACCCGAGAATGAAATCACCCCATAATCTTGTTATTCTTTCCGTCTCGTGTCGGCTGACAAAGTTGTCTCCTCCCTCTCACAAGCGTTCGCTCCCCCGCTGTGGTCTCAGATTTAAAAGATCCTTGAGTTGTGTGTCAATATTTTAGCACCTCAGTCCAGATAAAGAAAGATAAATGCAGGGGCCGAGTAATAAACCGAATTATTTCTGTGATGCATTTCAAACCGAGCCTGAAACCAAGACAAGTGAGACAGCAGCAACGACAAAGGAGGTGTGACAGAACTGGAGAGTCACCATTTAATCATTACAGTGGAAGCAAAATTTAACAGCACAGTACAGGTGATGAAAACACTAAAAAGGGATATTACAATAAAATATGGCCACAGATTCTTTGGTTGTACAAAAGGAGTTTGGACAGGGTGTAAACAGAAGCACCATAACTCAGACTGACAGTGAGTTTAACATGTAAGTCACTCGCTTTACTTGACCTTCAAGTGTCAGCTGCAGGAAATAAATACAAATGAAGTACACCACATTTGGCTGAAATATTTGTTGGTTCTTGTTCTTTTTTAATCTCAAAGCACCCTGTTTGTTTTAAATAAATACAATAGAATATCACTATTTCTGTACAAATGGAATGTAATGCACATCTTCCCCAGTAAAAAGCTTCATGAAATTGTAAAAATAGGCTAAAGAAAGTGGAAGACTCAGAGTGAATGCTAAAACTTTCTTACGCTTTTGTATAATTAGCACCTTGCCACGCAGTTTCTTTCAGTAAAGCATGCATTTTATTCACTGCTGCAGAAAACAGGAGGGAACTTTGAGTCTCATATACATATTTAAACCCTGACGATGTTCTGTGCTCAGATGCTAAATCAGAAAATGCGTTCTGGATGGAAAACAATAATCAAAGCACCCAGAAAGTGACTCAGCAAATACTGAACTGAAGTGTGGTAGCGACCCTGGTAGTCTGATCCGTGATTTAAAGAAGAATCAGCTCGTCTCAAAGGCACCAGTAATATGCAAATACAAGAGCATCACATTTAGCACAGTTTACAAAAATAATGGCTTTAATTTCACTGATCTCTCCTGCCTCACTGCATGCACAAACAGACTGTCCAACGTTAACAAATTAAGAATTCAAAGACTTTTTGCTGCTCGCACGGTGGAGGAAAGATTGTCCAGCTCAAGCGAGGATGAATCCTGCATCACACTGGGCTCAATCACCCTCACTGCATAACACTAGAATGATTGTTTAATCAATAGTTTGAGCTGTGAATCACATTTTTAGACAGTTTTAATAAAACCAGAAGGTGGTAGCAAAGAGAATATTACAAAGAGTAGAAAATTCACTTGGTTGTAGCTTAAACAAGATAAAAAAAAACGATCAATGAAATAAGCAGGAACCTGCTGGTGTCATGTGGTCAGTTCCCTGTTTTTATTCTGGTTGGAAACTGGTGGCATCAATTCTTTGGTTCTTTTTGAATAAGAGCTACTCTGTAAGCAACATGATCGACAAGCCACTGGACGTTTATGTTCATATCTTACACAACGAGACGACTGCGTCACTTAGTCCTTCTGAAGATGCCCAAAGTTTTACATCAGCTGAACATTTGTGAGGACTCGCTGTCATTCTCTAGAGTTGGGCTTCTACTGGTTTCATTTGATTTGGGTTCATGAGTAAAAGCTCTGGCTGGCAAGTGCAAACGGATAAAAAGTTGGTTCAGAACTTTTTATGTGAATGGCTGAAGGAATACACACCCAACAAAGACCAAAGCTGTGAACCAAAACCCACCATTTAACTGTTTTATTTAACAGCTACACAGAAGCGTCGTGCATCTTTTGTGAATCATAAGAGTGACCGTCAGTCATGTTGCTTGCAGCGTGAGCATGGGATTAAAGAGCGGTGTCCGAGTGTGACCCTTTTTTTTTTTTTTGGAAGAGGAAGGGGGAGGTAGAGCAGGTGATATGAGTGGAAAAGAAGAGAGACAGCGGGGAGGAGAGAGGAGTGAGAGGGGGATCGGAGACGGGGGGCTTCAGGCGTCAAGTTGCTCTCTCTCAGGCCGACCCCTGACGCTGCTGGTACAGAAAACACTGTTTTGTTCCGAAGAACACTCTCTCCTGGTTTCGTCTTCCTTTTCTCGCGGTCGTGCACCCAGTCGATGGTCTCCTCTCCGCGAGTTTGTTTTTGTACTTCTCTCCTCTTTGCTTTTATGTCGTCCATTAATTGTTGGGAGGATGTCGCTTTCCCTCTTGAGTGTGAGAGCGTGCTCGTCTCACAACAGCATTTGTAGAGTGTGTGTGTCTGTGGGTTTTGTGTGTGTTGTGTTTATTTTTATATCATTTACAAGTTAATTTACAAATTAATGGGCATGTATGTTTATCATATATAAGTGTGTCTCTAAGTGCATGTGTGTGCGCGTGAGTATTTGCATGTGTTGTTCTCTGCATGATGTGTGTATGTGTGTGTTTTTAGCCTTGGAAACAGACAGGTCCCACTTCAAAGCCAAACTGCTGGTTGCTCTCCCCAAAGTCTGACACCTTGATATCCAGCAGAGGAAGATGCTCCACCTGTGGCGTGTTGATCTCCAGCACTGTCCTGTCAAAGCCCTTACGATACTGCAGAGAGACAGACACAGAGAGAGACGCATGTCAGTCGTCGTCATGGGTCTAGATCAGGGTGTAACATTACTAATCCCATAGAGGGGCAGTGTTACACCAGCAAAGGGGATAGTGCAAAAACGTAAGGACATCAGTAGAAAAACAAACAAGAAATTCAGACATTACACAGATTTCTCTGATTGTGGAAAATGATGATTTTGTACAGGGTTGTTCTATATGTGGAAAAGCATTTATATTGCACAGATTCTTCCATGAGCAGAAAATATAGAGGCCTGTAAGATCAAGAATATTGATCTTACAGAGATTCTTCGGCAAGTAGAGAATACTGATATGACACAGATTCTTGTACATGTACAACTTGATAATGTACAGGACCTTTTAACGGTACAAAATATTCATATTTGTGTGGTTGTGGGAAAAAATGTCTCTGGTTTTAAGTTTCTATTTTTGTCTGGAAAGAGGATAAAAATTCGCAACTGGTGCACTTGACATGAGGTTGTCTTGTGCTATCTGATATCAGGTGATGACACATTTTCATTTATTATTCCCACTCATTATTTAAAAAAAGCATTAACTTTCTGTGTGGCAACTATGAAAAACAATATTTAACCAATCCACTGTGAATCAAAACAGGCAAGTTAAATGCTTCATTGCATCTTGTTAATGTTAACAGGTAGTTTTTCCTGGGATTTGCAGATGTGATATGTGTCAAAAGTCATTCTGTTTTTCTTAAATGTGAAACAAAAAAGCATCTATAGCATGGTAAGTGTAGAGGAAAGTGGGGAGTCCTTTGAATTTCACAACCTTAAAGATCCCATGAAATCAAATGGTGTCTTTATGTTTCTAATGTGACTGAAACTGGATGTTCAGGTGGGACGTGACACAATGTGGGATCAATCTGGAGTCCAGTCTGATGGGATGTCCCTTCCTTTTAGAGAGTCAGTTTAATTTGGTTGTTCAAGAAGAAAAATGTGAAAATGTGTAGAAGAACGACAAGAGAGTTTTTGAGGAAGACTCAGTAACACAAAGCCTTCAAAAGGGTAAAATGAGTTCATGTGTGTAAACTCACAGAGCAGCCATCGACCAAAGCTTTGATGTAAGGGTTGGTCTCGTAGCGCAGCTCTTCATCGTTGGCACCCTGGAGGTGCAGCGCTCTGTTGTAGTTGTTCTTGGCGCTTCGGTCGGCCCAGGCCACTGAGCGGTGGCAGTGGTAGGTGAGGTTCTGGCGGGCCTGGACGCTCAGGAGACGCAGGAAGCCCAGCTGGACCACACCCACGGGCTCGCCGTTGGAGTCGACGTAGGAGAACTGGGAGGAGGAGGAGATTGAAGAAGAAGTAAGAGGAGGAATTTGGAGGAGGGACAAGAGGATAAAGAGGAGGTAAAGATGGAAGAACAAAAGAAATGAATGCACATCAAAGAGGGGGGGAGATGAGAGGAGTCAGGAAGAGAAAAAGGATGGTGAGAACAAAATAAAGAGTCTTCAAGCAAAGTTAAGAACTAAATTATTAGATAAGTTCCGACAGTCTTCATGTCACAGAGAGTTACTAACCTTGCTACCAGTGGCAAACTGACTGTACCACGATCCTGGAGTCTCTTTGTCCCAGGAGCTCATCTTCACCTGAAACCAGAATCGTCCACAGTCAGACAAGTTTAGTGTGATAGTTCTGTTTGTGCAAGAATAAATATATACAACTGGTGTGAGAAGACCGTTTTACACCAACTAGAACCACATCTTTCCGAGCACCTATGACACTGATATCTTCTTCGTGTTATTATAGATGTTAGAAAGAAAATGCAGCTGTTTCTAGAAAATAAGAAACCAAAGACTGCAAACCTCCAACAGCACTGATTGGCACGATCAATCCCTAACATGCTTACTTTAATGAATTTCAGTGGGAACTGTGTGGAACAAGGATTTTACAGTGCTCCATATTTGGTGGACTGACCGTGTTGATGCTCTTGCTGGGGTACAGGCACGTCTCTCCATTTGTGAAATTACAGAAGACCTTGAAGGAGTCTCTGGAGCAGCCCTGGTTGGGGTCGATCCAGTACTCTCCTGTAGAGGGCAACAAAGAGTCAAAAAGAGATGGAAAAATGCAAAAAGTCTGAGTTTTGTTATGACATGACAACAAAATGTGATTTTTATGTTTAGAAATCATTATTCTTAGTGTAAAGCTCATTCATTCCTAATGGTCGTTTTGGAAAGAGTGTCTTTACGTTGCATAGATTAATTATTTAATGATCATATCAAGGGAGGTAGACATTTATATACCGTCTTTGAGTTCTGGCTGGCTGAGGTGCAGGTCCTGGCAGGTGCGGGCGGGGCTGTCCTGAGTGCCCAGAGGGAAACGCATGGTCTCGATCTCCTGTCTGAGTGAGTTGAGAGAGCCAAAGATCTCCTCCATGCCTTCACTGCCCATCAGGAACTCAGTGCCCGTGGCGTCGGAAGCAGGCATGTCAGTATCGGACTCAGGGAGAAGCTGGCTGGCATCGATTGAGCGCTTGGACTTGGGACTCCTCTGGATGGGCAAAGGCTGAATGACCTCGCCTGGTGGGCCCTGAGAAACAAGTTTACATTTACCAAAATTAACAGCAGTGAGGTGCAGTGAGAGAGTAGCATTTACAGTGTAAATCCTACTCCTTGTGAAGTTTACACACAGACAGGTGAGGTACTTACAGGAGGTCCAGGAGGTCCTTGTACACCCTTTTCTCCTTTGGGACCAGCTCCTCCCTACATCCAGCAGGAGGAGGAAAGATTTAAGAAGTTTTAGGGCATAATTTACAATCCAGTGCCTATTTTGTGAACAACTGCATTCTGTTTTGTGATATAAGCATTGTCAAAGTACTGTTACTCACACTAGCACCCTTAGCTCCTTTGATACCTTGAGGACCCTGGAAAAGATGAAGGATTTATTATTATAATGGTGACTGTGATGACACTCAAAAAATGTTGTACGAACTGAACCAAGAAGAGGAAGAAAACACGACGGTTTATTTGTTAGAGAAAACAGGAAAGGGACTCACAGGCAGACCAGGAGGACCAGCGGGGCCAAGAGGTCCGGTGCCTCCAGGCATTCCCTATAATAAAACACAAGATACGTAAGAATAGTTTTCATACATTATTGTCAAAATGAGAGACAATAACTGTGTTTGAGCTGCCCCAGTCTAACACATGCGATAAAGGTCAAACTTACATTCTCTCCTTTGGGTCCAGAGGATCCCTGGGGTCCAGGCAGACCTCGGTCTCCCTTCTCTCCCTGCTCTCCTGGGGGTCCGATGAGTCCGATAAGACCTGGGTGTCCCTTCTCTCCCTTGGCTCCAGGGTCTCCACGCAGACCAGGCAAACCAGGAGGTCCCTGCAGGGTTAGACGAAGAGAAGTGAGGAGAAGAGAGGTTAGTTAGTTAGTTTTAATCAAAGCTAACTAAGAGTAAGTGCATAAATGAAGCTGATAGGGTTTTGTTGTCTTACAATAGGTCCAGGTGGTCCTTTCTGTCCAGCAGGTCCTGGAGATCCTTGCTCACCCTGAAACATAGTGATAAACAAATTTAGCAGGAGGCCTCCAACACACTAAACAACATGTATTGTATATACATCAGGTAGATTTGGGGAAAAATGCAATTTTACTGAAAAATACTGTGACTTGGTTTGCATTCTATATTTTTAATGTCAAACTTTACATCAACATCCACTAGAATAGATAAATTTAAAACATGTGATGGGGCATTACCACATGGGCTACCATAAATATCATGACATGTTATTTTCAAACATGCGTCACAGCCTGTATTCTACATTGCAGCTTCTGTGGTTTGCTAATTTCTTTATTCCAAATTGTGATCTCGTTTTGAAATAGATAATTTAGTTCATCCTTGAAGCTGAATATTGCATTGTTTAGCTGTCGTATTAACAAATACAGGAATGTCTAAAAAACATAACTGACCACTGATCCTGGGAGTCCTCTAAGACCTTCTGTTCCTGGTTTTCCTGGTGGACCCTGGGGGCCAACAGGGCCGGTCTTTCCTGGGGGACCAACTGCACCTGAATCTCCCTGTAAATAATGGTAAGAAACATGATTAAATGTTATACATTACCAAACAGGGCAATAATTACATTTCATACTTGCCTAATAAAGAAAAACACTGAGAGGATATTGTTAGCTTATAGAAAGAGAAATACGTTCTGAGACTGCAAGCGTTTTGCAGAATAAAAGCAGAGTTAGAGATTTATACTGGGACCTCTATTGTGGACATAATTATCCTTATAAAGTGAGAGTGATCAGGGGTCTGATCACTTGGTATCTTCATGCCATTTTTGTATTGTTTGTCAGGTGTTTTTGCTATAATAGTCTATGAAGAGCATCATGGAGCTAAAAAATGTTCTAAAAAGCACTGGACTGACCTTGGTTCCCTTCTCTCCCTGACGTCCTTCTGGTCCTCTTGTTCCAGCAGGACCCTGTCAAATGAAGCATGTAACAGTAAATTAACAAACACAGATTTCATCCCTAAATTACATTTTTGATATGCTCATGAAATACAGACCATTCTTCTAATAAGTGAGCAAATGCCATTACAGAAAAGAGGCAGAATTAAACGTCGAGGGTAGCTTACTCTCTTTCCTGGGGGGCCGGGAGGTCCGTTCTCACCAGGAGGTCCTGGAGAGCCCTGCAATGGGAGGCAGAAGATTAAAGAGACCAAGACATTTTTATAATACTTCATTCCCAAATCTGCATTGTTGCATCCTTTTACTTACAGACTCTCCTTGTTCACCGTCCTCTCCTCTCTCTCCCTTGGCGCCATCTTGGCCCTGAAGACAAAACAGAGTCGCTGGGTTTAGCAAAAAGCACAACACAAAAAATATACCCAAGAAGCTGAACTGAACTTTTTGCAGCCATAGATGCAATCAAACTTCAAAATCTGACATATATATAGGATGTAGATATGTAATCTTAAGAAATGGTACTTACTCTGGGTCCAACCTCACCAGGGGGACCAGGATCACCAGGGAAACCAACAGGGCCCTGATGTTAGAGACACAAACAAAACTCTGAGATTAAATGGCAGAGATTAGGACGCCTAAAGTCAATGATCTGTGTGGCAGTGTTATTAAGCATGTCTTAGTTTGAATTTATTTCTAACTAGTGGGTGTCATACAGGGTTTCCTTTGGGTCCATCGTCTCCAGGTCGTCCTCGTCCTCCAGCAGGTCCAGCAGTTCCAGGTTGTCCAGCCTCTCCCTTCTCTCCACGCTCTCCACGAGGTCCCTGTCAACAGAAGCACAAAAGACTTTATCTCATAGATGCTATTAACTGATCAGTGATTGCAAAGTCTCTTGATATTTCAACTCAAAGAGTGTTTGGTACAGACACTCAGCGACTCACCTTCTTTCCAGGCTCTCCTACGATTCCAGGTGGTCCGGCCTCACCAGGTTCTCCCTGTAGAGTGAAAAGTATACATATTAGTTATTTGGACAGATTAAATTATTTTTTTCCTTGGTAGTGCATCAAACTCATGCAGAAATATTCCTTTAATGCTGCACCTTCTCTCCAATAGGTCCAGGATTACCCAAACCACCAGGAGGACCTTGAGGACCCTAAAAACACACACAAAAATATGTCAGACAAAAAAACAAATAAAATAATTTACCTCAAATGCTTTAATAAAAGTAGCTTGATACAATCATTTTGCATAATCTTCATGACAAACACACCATGGTAGTTTGGTAGTGTGCCATTTTAAAAACAAAATTCAAGACAACTTCTGTTTTTTGGAACAGTTTCATTTATTTAGCATGCTAACAATTTTGCGAAAGTAGAGTAAAAGCTCTACAAGGGTTCTTCATACAGTAGAGTAGTTCAAAATTGATCTTACAAGTTGCTGTCCTGTTTTATTATTTTATTCTGTTCTAAAGTTTGGTTTTACTAATTTTATCCTGTCTTGATGTTTTGTACATAATTTTGTATCTGCCTGTCTGATAACATGTAGAGCCCTTAGATGAACTCCGGTTGTTTTAAACGTGCTATACAAATAAATTTGATTTGGTAAACACTCACGTCAGCTCCGTTGGGTCCAGCAGGGCCACGGGGTCCTGGAGGGCCTGGAGGACCCTGGAAACAAAAAGAGGCTTGTGCTTTTATCCATCATTTATGATTTTATTGTGATAAAAGAAGCAACCCAAGCAGTCATTACAGGAATCATGTCTTTCTGAAACTCACCAGAGGTCCAACATCTCCCGTCTCTCCCTTCTCACCAGATGGTCCTGGCAATCCCTGCAGGACGAAGGTGAAAGTTATCTTAGCAGCTTAGCTTCAATATTTACATCAAAGTCTAAAATAAAGACTTAATAAAGATTTGCCTGCCTCTGAATTACATATTGTGACTTCTTGTTTTTACCTGTAGTCCGATGGGTCCTGGGGCTCCTGGGAATCCTCGAGTTCCTTCATCACCTTTAGCTCCAAAAGGCCCCTGCTGGCCCCTCGGTCCAAGCTCTCCATCAGCACCCTGCACCACAGAAGAAGAAAAACACAGATGAAGACCTGGAGATGAGCAAATGCTAGCTGAAAATATTAGCTTCTTCTACTCCTGAAAGTGACGGAAAGTTCTGTGTTTTCATTTCCAAGTAACAGTGAATAATTATAATTAAGCAGCCATTTTCTAAGACCTTTATCATATTGGTAGCTGAGGTATAATATCATATAATAGTGTCCTACAACAAACTTCACATTCCAAACAGATTTTCCTTTTTAAAGAGTTTCTACTTACAGCAGGACCAGGCTGACCAACAGGACCCATTGGCCCGGGTGGACCAGGAGGACCCTGTAGACAAACAACAAACAAGCATTAACAAAACAACAAACATTACATTAGGGTCATTACCATCAGAAATAAATATTAGGACTTAATTTAAGTCACTCACATGCTCTCCTTTTGCTCCCTTGGCACCCTTCTGACCATGTTCTCCAACTTCACCCTGAAACAACAGACACATGGTATTATTTTACACACTGGACAAATATTAATGGCAACAGTCTTATTAGGTCTTTGTCTGATGATTCTGTGTCAAGTTATTTCTGAGGATAATAGAGAAGGATATTCTATACATTACTCGTGTTATTTATGCATTGCCTTTTGAGATTAAACATACCCCCCATAACTTACTGAGCATCTGAACAGATTAACAAGGTTACTTTGAGAGACTGACCTTATCTCCATCCTCTCCAGGGATTCCAGGTGGTCCGGCAGGGCCAGGCAGACCCACTGGACCCTGCACTCCATCCCGACCGGCTGGGCCAATAGGGCCTTTCTCACCCTTAGAAGGAGAAAAAGAAAAGGGGGATCGATAATTCAGATTTTCTCTTTAGCTGGACAGACAGTGTCTTTGGAATTTTGTTGTTGATATCAAATCAAATGCGAGCTGCTGCACATTGTTCAAAAACCTCCAGAACACTCACAGGAACTCCCTTCTCTCCAGCAGGTCCAGGTGGCCCCTGAGGACCTGGTCTGCCAGGGGGTCCAACAGGTCCAGCAGTACCAGCGCCCCCTCTTTCACCAGGAGACCCCTAGAAAAACACATAAAGATAGTACCAATTACAGCAATTTATTAAGTAAATACTTCATTCTTAAGTTGGATATGTTACAGTATACTAAGATTACTAAAACCATCACCATAAGTATATATTTAAATATTTAAAAATTAAGACCCACAAAATTATTTACAACAATAAACAAATACTTGATGGTAGTGACCAAACTCTAAGTAGGTTGAACACTTTGCTATTACAACTGTATAATATATTTTATAATATTCTGTAAATTACGGTATATTATTGAACCATGGAAATTTTCTGAAAATGAACAATATTATAGGTCTTAGAACGTACAGCAGGTCCAGGAGGTCCAGCAGGTCCTTCACTTCCTTTCAGTCCACCACCACCCTGAGGAAAAGACCAGAATAATCAGCAATTTTCCATCTGACCTCAGCTGGATACTTTATTCCACAGGATTTTTTGGCTATTAAGATTTAAAAATGTTCTTTAAAGTAAATGGATGCTAATTGTTTAATTAAAGTATCGGGTGCAGTATTCTTTTATTATATTGAAATTTTATGTGCAATATTTCTTATCATGTGTGATGTTACTTTACTACCTCAGAATCACTGCCAGTATTACTTATTACTTTTTCTATTCTAGTCTTCATTTAGCGTAATTATCTTTATTTTTAGTAATGTTTTGAACCTATGTCTTACTGCTTTTCTATGAGGAATTGCATTTCTCATACTATGTTATTTACTATTCTGAGAAACATCCCAGTTTCCTTTGGGATTAGTGCATTTTATCTTATCTTATTTGATTTTGGTGATACTCACAGGGGTTCCAGGCAGTCCTCTCTCTCCAGGGAAACCTCTCAGTCCTGGAGGTCCGTCTTTACCGGGGCCTCCTGGGGGTCCAGGGTCTCCCTTGGTGCCCTCTTTCCCTGAAGGACCAGAAAGCCCCTGCTCTCCAGGTGGACCTGGGGGTCCGGGATGGCCACGCTCGCCCATTGGACCAGTCTCTCCTGATGGACCCTGGGAGGATGGAGATGGAGAGAACAGAGAGAAGAGGACGATGTTGGAAGAGATGAAGTGGAAGAGCAAAGAAGTGAGATATGAACATGGACAGAAAGTGATAGAAGAGGAAAAAGACAAGTTGTGTTGTTATGAAAGAAGATGGGATTTACTCAACCACTGATGAGAAAATTCTGCACCATGACCAACCAACTCACCTGAGGTCCAACAACACCAGGAGGCCCAGGTGGACCCATTTTACCTTGGAAACCCTGAAGGAGAAAATCTCAGTTAACAGATAATCTGCAAAATACAAAACCTTCTCACTGCTGTTGAGACGCAACACAATACATGTGATCTATATCTTAAATTAAAAACATATCAAAAACAACTCTTCTCATAACTTTCTTTATAATCTCACTATCTGACTAAAGTGGAGGTGCAACAGGAGTGAAGCAGGAAAAGAACGTTTTGTCCTTTCAAAACAGTAGAAAATAAAAATATGCTTTAAATTTAGAACAGATATTTTAAACAGGAATAACGTAGAAATACAGATTCTAACAAGCTGGTGCACATCAGGAGAAAGTGCATAGCCTTTATTAATTATTTCACAAATTACTTCACTGCTACTGAATGTATTTAGTCATAAAAACGACAAATCTTTGAAGTAGACGTGGGTTCTGTGGCTCCCTTATGTTCACGCATCACATTTTCAGTGACAGGTCAGTATTTCTCAGGCTCATTGTGCAGCTATGTAGGTGGCTGGATTTGACATCGAAACATAGCTTGCACAGAAACACTACTGAGGTTAACTGACATTGACCAACTACCACTGATGTCTTGGAGAATCTAACCCACCACCAAAAAGTGTCATCATGACGTATCTACATGAACAGAATGTTTTCCACAGTATAAAATCACTGCTATGAGTCCTGAATAAGTGAAATATTGAATAGAATTTAGAAAACTAACACAAACTGTCTCAATTGCTTCTGGTATATTAACATAAAGTGTTTTGTTTTTTTTCAACATTTATGAATTGTCAGTTTAAACAAGTGGAACCATCTTTAAGAGCAGTAAAATAAAACAATCAAACTTACAACTTCTCCTCTCTGGCCAGGATGTCCAGGCAGTCCATCCTTTCCTGGTGGTCCCTGAGACGAAACATTTATCATAGTTAATTAAATCTATCAGTGTTCTTCCAAACAACTACAAGTAAACATCAAACTAAAACTGAGGACAATGATTGAACAAAGAACTACAATAAATGGCCAACTGATACCACCTTGAAGGTCTACACTACCTACAATCAGTCTATAAAGAACTGGTATCAAAACATTTTCTTACAGGAGGTCCCTTTGGTCCGGGGAAACCGTTGGCTCCCTGAGGTCCGGGCAATCCCTGGTTAGACGAGATGTGGCATAATAAGGACATGTAAGGATATCCTAGGAACAGTTTAATGTCTTACAAAAATCTTTATAGGTACAAATTTGAATGTAAGCTTTAACAAAGTGCTGATCAGCAGGACATGATTTCCTGTAATAAAAATAAGGTGCTCACCCTCTCTCCAGGAGGACCAGAAGGGCCATCACTTCCAGATGTTCCCTAATAGGAAACAATAAAAAAAAATCACAACAAATAAAAAAAAATAAATGTTTAAGATCGTAAACTATTATTCATTTCTATATTTGGCTATATTTTGAGATGAACTTCACTCATTTTTCAGCCAAGTCACTGTCAGGCAAATATCTAGAGAAATATACAAATGGGTCAAAGACAACTAATGGCATCCAGTGTTTTTGGCAATAATGGCAAAGAATATTTCTCTGAGGAAAAAAATGTGCTAAAATATCCCCCCTAAAAATGGGCTGTGTCCTTATTTGAAGGGTTGGTGTCACATTGTGGTAAAAAACAAACAAAACATCAATCAATATATCTAGATTAGAGATTTTGATTTAATCTAAATATAGAATAATAATGACGCCGACAGTGATATTAGCAATAACAAAACACAGACATCAAGAATAGAAAGGCATATATGTGGACAATGTTTAAATGGATAAATTGACTGTGTAGACAAACCTTTGCTCCTGGTTTTCCAGTTGCGCCCCTCGGTCCTCTCTGCCCTCTGGGGCCCTGAAGGTCACAAACAGAAAGTCTTACAAATGATAATCAAAATGATGCAAATGTGATACTTCCTACGACTATACTGATGATTGAATAATTAAACACCTCATATTAAATCAGTGCTTAAAAAATAACTCAACACGCTCTGAAAGTCTTGTCTCTGCTGGCCTCCAGTGGTTTAATTTCTAACCCTGTACAGGTGAACTTTTGCAACCAGCATCATCAGTGATGCTGCATGTAGTTAGACATGAAACAGGCTTAAAAGTTTGACTTTTTGGCCTGGTGTTGAGTTACTGTTTAACACCATGAGCTGATGAAAAGACTGAGCTAAACAGCTTTTAAAACTGACTGAATGAATATAATTGTACCGTTGGTCCCCTTTGTCCTCTTGGTCCTGCTTTTCCAGTTAGGCCCTGAAGAAATAAAGAAATAAAAACAGTTACCGACACAATTAGACAGAGGTGAACTGTACATAAGTGTGATAGTCTAGCTTGTGAAGCAGACTCTTTCATAGAACCATCATCTTACTCTTGTTCCCTTCTCGCCATTGGAACCAGGGAATCCGGGGAATCCAAGAGATCCCTAAAAAACAAACCAACATCAGTACTGTTCATAGCTCCATGGAAACCTGGTGACCACTTGTGTGAAAAAGAAAACTCATTTTGGATGAAATAATGAGACAGTGTGGATGACAAATGCTGCACACGTGGTTTTCTTACCTTGAGTCCTTGTCTTCCAGGATATCCAGGAAGTCCAGGTACACCAAGTTTACCCTGGAAACACATTTTGACGTCATTAATCACAACAAACTCTATCACAATTTGCGTAAATTCAAGAATTTAACACTTAATGCCAAGTTTAAAAGAGAAGCAGCTGATATTATGCTCAGAATTTCCCCTCAGGGATTAGTAAAGTATTTCTGTTCTATTCTAGGTGTGCTGTAGTCACACTATCTAGCAATAAAATTATGACAAAATGTCTTTCAGAAACTCGAACGTTAAGTAAAATGCAGAAATAACATACAAAATAGACAAAAAATATATTCTGTCACATCTGTTTCACTGATGTACAGATACAACCACAAGAGGGCAGCACAGGCGCATTTAATTATCAATTTGGGGAAAAATGGAAAATTTGTGGTAATAATCCATTTTTAGGAAGAAAAACCTAAAAGTCAGAATTACCCTAACCCTAACTATATAAGAAAAATAAAGTAGGAAATGATGTCTTGAAGAATATGGAGCTAACAGTGTAATCTTGTTCTGATTGAACAAGTCGTACCTTCTCTCCAACAAGTCCAATTGGTCCAATCTCACCAGGGGGTCCGATGCGACCCTTTGGCCCCTCTGGACCATCCTCTCCTCTGGGTCCGGATACACCAAGCTCACCCTGCCAGCAAGAGGCAAAACAAAGTTATTCAGAATAAATCTATGCAATATAGACGTTGAATATTAACTCAGAAAATACAGAAAACATATAAAAATGTTTAGGAATAAGATGAACATTAATCAATCCGATCTTTCATTAACCCATCCATTATTATAATAATAATAAATGAACTGACCGACCGACTAACCAACCAACCAACCAACCAGTTACTCCATTATTCCATCTTACCCTCTCTCCCTTGGCACCAAAATCTCCTTTAATTCCTGGGAAACCATCTTCTCCCTAAACACAAAAACACAGAACAGAGTTGTACGTAAACTCAACCTCATTCTCAGTTCAAACTCAAAAATTCCTTTACACAAAGACTTAAATGGGTCCTGTTCATTTAACACTTCGTTATTGCACATTGGCTCAAAATATGCATATTGATATACTATAATTATACAGCTGTCAGTATATTTCAAAGCACTGAACTGTAACGTATCACTGACCTTCTCTCCTTTGTGGCCCTTCAATCCACGGATTCCTTGAGCTCCCTGCAATCATATCATTACATAATTAATACAATGAAAGGCTCATGAATACGATGTGGGCTCAGTTCATCTGGACATGCAATACTAAACCCACTCCCCAAAAATGGAAACTGGTTCAAGCTGTACAAAATATTTGAAAAAGTCACTCATTAAAAGATTTAATGCACTCACCTTGATGCCACGAGGGCCAGGATAGCCAATAGCTCCCTGGGGTCCACTGGGACCCTAGATAAGGTCAAAGAAAGGACGGATTTAGAGCACAATAAACACCCTGAAGTAAATATATGTGTTATTCTTAAATGGAAAGTTACAACCACAAAGATAAACTTAAAGTAACTGCACAGTTTTACTGTAAGTGTGCATTTGACTAAAACTGTTTCAGATGCGACACATTTTTCAAGTTTGATAAGACGGACTTTCGACTGACACCCACCTGGTTTCCTTTGGTGCCAGTAGGCCCCTCTTTTCCTGGGTGACCCTGAGAAGGAAGGACAGAGAGCTCAAGTCTTAGGAAATATATCCAGTGTTGATGGATTCAACTTAGTTTAGTTTTAACACTACAAAAAAGAAAAAAGACAAACATACAGGAGGGCCATCAGCTCCAGGCATTCCTGGCAGACCTGGTTTTCCGGTGGGACCCTAGAAAAACAGAACGGGCTCTCATTAGTTAAACACTCCTTTAATCAAGCATCTCATATCTGAATGAAATCTAGATCTAGAATTTAGGTCATATCAATAAAGCAGATAACAAATCTGACTGTATGCTGAACGAGATGAAGGTCTCTGTAGGTTTTAGTCCAGATGAGAAGATGGTGGTATTGTGGTGGTAGTGAATGTGACACATGGATGAGTGAAATCAAAGTGCACTGATCAGACATCAGATGGATGATACAATTATACATTCTGTAATGGCAATGAGTGCTGAAACCACTGGCAGTTTTTATGGTTGTTTAATGCGACAGGTGTTGGAAGAAGTTTGTTTTAGAAGAGAACTGAGCCAGGCTAGCTGTTCCCAGTGTGTGAAGCTAATCTGCTGGTTGTAGCTTTATATTTAACTGACAGGTATGAGAATAACAGTAATCTTCTGATGTTTTACAGTCTACAGGAGCAATGGACACCAATAAAAATCCCCAAACAGTATTTATATATTAAATTGCAAGGTTATAGATATGCTATTCACGGCATGTTATGTTACATCTAGTAGCTAAAATCTTTGATAAAAGTGCATCTGCTCATAACATCCAGACCCTTTGAATAAAGCTATAATAATATGTTTCATCTTCGTGAGTTATGTGATGACTTGTAAACACTGGTTTACACTGCTTAGGTTTGACTTTCTGGAACATTTATTTCTGGAGTATGGACAATGGAGTATGTGATTATCTTATATATCGAAAAAATACATACAAATAAAATACACACTGATTTTTTAAAGGACCTTCTGCTTATCCTATCACATCAAACAAACTTTATCTTCCACATTTATATCTGACTGGTTTTCACTTTGGTAAAATCATTCACTGCATTATGGTGTCATTCACATAAACAGTATTTTTGTAAGTACAAAAAAGCACGACTTCAGGAAGCAGAACATCCCGCAAAAGTCTCATCTCTCGCTCAAAAGTAAAGAAAGTTTAACAAGCAAAAACAGAAAGTCCATCGCAGTCAGTCTATTACATATCTGTTGCTTGTAAAATACATGTCACTAGAGAACTTAGCTTTTGGTATCTTTTTATACTTTTAATACAGTGTAACTTTTATTTAAATTTTTATGTATAATACTATAAATTTCTGGTTTCTTACTTTCTCTCCAGGAGGTCCGATGGCTCCCTGAGGTCCTGGCATTCCCTGGAAAAATACAAATAAAAACAACACGTGACATTTACTTAATATGTGGAATAAATACTCAACATTACAGTTTCCTATTATCTCTGTGTGCATGCTCATGGTCTTCATCACAATGCTACTTAGTGAAAGAGGTTAATTTCATGTGACACTGGTCAGCTGTTCTCAGTCTCACCTGAGTTCCTGGGGTTCCCTGCTGACCTGGAGGTCCTGGCTCACCTTGGGGACCCTGAGAGACAGAAATAGAACCAGATAAAGTGATGACTCATTCAAAGAAAACAACATGGCAAAGTGAAGAACAAATAAAAAAGTTTTTAAAGTTACTGTAATGAGTTCTGATTCGAATTGTTCTCAATTCAAATCAATGTAGATTCAAAAGTAAATATTTAGATTACAAGGTTATCGTAACTGTTACTGACCAAGTTTCCTTTGGGACCATGGGGTCCATCATTTCCTCGTACACCCTGAGAAGAGAAGAATGGACAAAAATTAAAAACACCTCAAACACAGTTTCAAATATTAATAACAAACACACTCAAGTGTCAGCTTCTATCCAGAAGATGTTTGGCTGCGAGAACTACAAATATTCTTGATGGTGTCTTGCTCAACGTTACTCTCAGCAAATTACAGATGTTGATGATGTCATGAGTGTCTTCACATTTGTGGAAATCAGCAGACACTTCCACTCTGCTGCTTAAAGGGGAAGTTTTACACATAAATGTTTAAGAACTGTACAAACCCTTCTGCAAATGAGTAACATCACTAGAAGCTGCGTGAGTTGGTTCTGATGCCAACATGAAAATCAATAAATGTAAGGGAGTGGAGTGAAAAAAATGACATCATCAGACCTCTGCAGCCCTGATATGTGAGGTTAGCAACTTAAAGCTACACAATCTGTCATCAACACAACACACAATTTCCTAACAAGATGTGACCAGTCAGCAGGCGTCAGGTTTTGACATGAAAAAAAAAAATAGAAAGGCTTAGCATAAAAAGACAATGTCCTTGGATCTGCTGCATCATTTTGCCTATTGTGAATCAGGCAATGTTGTAGAAGTGCAATGCTAGTTGAGTGCTGTTTTACAAGCTAAGCTTTACCACTTTAGCCAAATAGCTCTAACATATAAATATCACATTTGAGTGTCAAATTGATAGTTGGGACTTGGCTACCTGAACCCTGGCATTGTTTTAAGGAGATTGTGGCCACACTACATGTTCATTTTTAGATTATTGGATATCCCCGTCTTTATATGCGACTACTGGGTATTGTTTCAGGAGGTGCTGTGGGTGTTTGGTGGCCAGAGAGGGATAAAACAATACTGCTAAAATCATAGCAGTACAGTGTGGTTTGACATTGTTTTTACTCACAGGAGGTCCAGAGATTCCAGGAGGACCTTTAGGTCCGAGCAAACCACGAGGTCCCTAGAAACACACACACAAGGACAAATAAGAGACAGAAAAAAACACACACAAGCTAAGATCAGGCAGTAAAAACATGTATCATAATGGAGATGTCTGAATGGAAATTGAGCTGTATGTAAAAAATGTATAAAAAGAGAAAACTTATGGGATGCGATGTGCAAAAATAAATAGTTGAAGCACCAGATACCAGAGGTGAACTATCTTTCTTATGTTTCTTGTAAGCAATTACTACTTCACATCTTATCTATTGGTAATTGTTGTTTTAAAAATAGTACAACCTACTCCTGTAATCCTAACAGCACTTAGCTGCACTTTCCACCTTTCTATCACTGTGCTACACATGATTACAGTGAAGATCCCCTTAACCATCGTAGGTATGATTGCTATGAAGCAACAGGTGCAAAGGTAAGTGATGGATGGATATAGGTGTATTTTAGGAAGCTATTTATAACAAAGACAGCAGACGCAAAAATAGCATATAAATAGAAAACAAGAAGAGGTGTAAAATCAGCTGTGTTGTCATGGAAACACTCACTGGTTCACCTGGGAGACCCCTGGGTCCAACATCTCCGTCATCTCCCTACAAACACACAGAAACAACTTGTTAAGGATGAAGAGATGCAGATTAACAGATATGGAGTGATGCAAAGAAACAGAATTTTGGAATAGTTTCAGTTTCTTTAATCATATCTATGTACCCGCTCTCCGTCCTCTCCTTGGGATCCTGGTGGTCCCATTGGTCCTGTGTCACCCTGATAAGATGAAAGAGTGAAGGAGTGAGCAATCAGAACAGCAGCTATTCAAGTATTAGAAGTCATGCATTATAAATAATTGAAAACAATCTACTTTCTTTATATTACAGCTGTTATAGTTTGACTCACCCTGTGTCCTTTGTCACCAGGCAAACCAGGAAGACCATCAAAACCACGGTCGCCCTGAGAGAGACACACACATAATGTATTAAAACTGTATTTTAGAAGGTGTCTCAAGTAGTGCTGACGCCTTAGTGGCGAGTTTGGACTTGTGATTTGCATGCAGCATGTATGGAGAGGGTACCTTAGTTCCAGTCTCTCCTGGCATTCCCCTGGCACCATCAGCTCCAGCACGACCCTGTTAGAAGAACATGTTTTAAAGTGATACTGTATATAAGTTCCAGTTTACTACTTACAAAATGCCCATCTTTGGTTTTGACAGAGCATTCTTACATATAGATTATTTAAAGAGGACTGTAAGAGGAGCTCTAGATTGACAAAAACCTATCCTGGACTTCTGGAGGTGCCAAGATCCTCTGATGGCAGCCGTGTTATCAGTATAACAAATCTTCGCTATATAATGTATTTAGCTAGTAGCAGACCCCAATCCAACTGAAGAAACAATAGTTACTTCATTAAACTTGTCATTTTTGGAGTGGCAAACAAGCTTGATAAAAAATGCTGGCTGTTCATACTCACTCTTCTTCCTGCTTTGCCTGGAGGTCCCATCATACCCTGGGATCCCCTGGGCCCCTGACAAATGAATTAGATGACTGTGATTAATGTGATCTCATATATCTGAGCCAAGAGAATCCAATTAAAACACAATACAGAACTGTAAAATCCAGCACAGTGCATTATTTTACATAAAAATTGTGAGTTTGATGTGAGAAGTGTGGTTCCAGTCAGTGTTTTACCTGAGGACCAGGGTCTCCACCTTCTCCTTTCAAACCAGGACTTCCTGGACTTCCCTGAAAAAAAACACAAACATCATCACAAAAACTGTCAAGCATTTCATCCCTCTAAGCGATGATGCTGTGTAAAAAGAAGGAGATAAAAGCTGCAAATAACAAAAAAATATGGCTGAAAGAGACATGAGATAAAAATCTGATCAGTTAGCAATGACAACAACAGGTAAAGGTTAAAATGACAGGTGACGTACCAGGGGTCCAGGGCGTCCAGTGAATCCCATTGGTCCAGGAGGTCCTTTCAGAGCCATCTGGAGACAACAACACCTCAAAATCAACAATAGAGACACATGGGTGCTCATAATGGTGATGTAGGAAGAAGGGAAAATCTCCTTTCATACTTCTTGTAAATATTCCTGGATGAGAACATCAGCAATTGTCTATGTTGCTATAAAGTTATGGATCTGTGGATCCAAGGTTTTTTTTCTGTGCACAGTAAGGAATTGATGAACTTGTTTTTGTTACTTACTAGTACTCTTAATGCAGTTTATTATACACTGAAGGTAAATAATGACATTAATACCTATATAAAAATAAATATCTTTAACTGGTCGTATACATATTTTATTCTATGCATTTTGCACCATAATGTAAGTTGATAAGCTACTTGGGCGTAAGCATACATTTTATTATAATACGTGGACACAGGTCTTTAAAAGACTGTAATAATACTGGGCAACTGCAAAGTGTCAAGAATTCCCCGCTATGATCATTTAGCAAAAACAACTGCAAAGTGGAATTGTGAAAGTGATAACCGACCCTGGCCTGAGACAAGATGGCTGCTGCCTGAGCTTCCTGTGCAGAAACGACGGGACCCTTATCTCCTCCACTTTGACCAAAACGGAACTGCAAAAGTAAAAGGAAACAGCATTCAGACTACCTGTCAGAACACTAACAATATATAGATATTTAAAAACATTTATCATCAAGCAATTACAACAGGTATATGTACAGGCAATACAGCAGTAATCCTGTCTTAAAGGTATCCACAAGACATTTGTTCATGTTGGAGAACACTTGGAGAACACCAATTTCTGATGAAGGAACAAAAGTTAAGAGTGACTTACAGGCAGCATGACTGAAGTTCCAGGAGGTCCAGGGACTCCATCAGCTCCAGGCAGACCAGCCCTACCAGGAGGCCCCTGCAGGATGGAGAGATGCATATGTGAGCTCACAGGTGAGAGAAAAAATTAGAAATGTACTTTCCTGCAAAACACATCTGCAATGATCACTCATGTCCCAGGATCAGCAAAGCACAGACTGAATGTCTCTACAAACCTGCACTTCTTCAGATAAAGAGAAAACACTCACCCTCTCACCAGGGTCACCAACAGAGCCAGGAGGTCCAGAAGAGCCAGGAGGTCCGGTAGGACCCTGACAGAGGAGAAGAGGGAGTGTTAGAGTGATCTTCACTGGAAAGTGCAGGTTGATTTCAGTGTTATACAGGAAATCCAAAACACAAACTTAGCAATCAAGACACTTTTTCAAAATGTCACAGCCTTGCAACAGAGAAGTGTACTAGCAGGCACAACCTATTACTAGAAACAAGAACATTACACTAACTGTGCCAAAAAAAAGCCATACCTTAAAGAATTCAAGTACAAACCTAGCATAGCAAACTTATAACATAACATGTAGAGGTAAGTAAAATGTTTCTTTAGCAACAAACAAGAGAATGATGTTCATTAACTTACAGCAGGTCCCTCAGGTCCTGGAGGGCCTTCAATCAGCATGCCCTGCAAAAGTCAAAATAAAGTGAAAAATGTTATACGTGAAGTCAAAAACAGAGAAAAGGGACATATAAGTCTGTACATTACAGAAATCCTTACTGTGTTAATCAGACTCATCTGATTTTGAGTCTTAACATTTGCTTGTATGTGATGAAGCTTAACCAGAATGACTTGTTTTAACTAAAAAACAAGTTTGAATCCTTCTGAAATATTTATCCCTTTCAAGGGCTGCATAGGGGGTAACAGAGAAAACATTTTGGGAGTGAAATATGCACTTAATAAAAAAATCTGTTTATATAAAAGATAGAAACATGCCCAGTTTCTTAGCTGGTTTACATAAAAACTTTGATTTTTTTGTCATCTTCTACTAGGGATTCACCAATATTAACGTCAGGGTTGAGCATGACAGTGTGGCGAACGATGATACAATAACATGTAATATTCAATCTTACAAATTAAAAAATGCAAAGAGGAAAAAAGATGTATATTCTGAGTTTACTGTCCAAACAAAATGTGACTGTTTAAAGAGTCCCCATCAACCCTACAATAAAGAGGACATTAACTTATTGCTAATTTGTTTGTAACCACTGTTTATTTCTTCAATATGTAGAATAATAATACTAGACCATATCTCTTTATTGACAAGCATACATAAGCTACAAAAAACACTACAGTTACTGTACACACTCTTGAGCTAATTGATGGTTCAGATCATTTATCCTCTCCAATTATTCCTTGGCTGCTGAACAGGCACTGATGGCAGAACTGATGGGACTTTTTAGCTTCAGCCTCAAAGTTTAGTATTACTTGTACTGTCTGTTTATAGGTGGATTTAGTTGCATTTGCAGATAATTTATCAAAATCGGTCTCCTTTTTCTTGCTGTAACACCTGTTTGTATGACTGTCTTCATGCAAACAGTCAGTGATATGGAGCAGAGTACATAAAGACAAAAGGCAAAAATCACAGTACAGAAATGCCTTTTTAAGAGAGTCCCTATCTCCTGTAAAAAAATGTGTTATTGCGTGTATGTATTGTGTATCCCCACCTTCTTTCTCTCCTACCTACTTGAATTTCATTACAGAACAGGTATGATACCTCTGCTATAGTGGCATTCTAAAAGGTGAATATGTTTTACAATTACATCACAATCTATCTTGGATTACTGTAGCTACAACACAAGAGTGTCGAGCAAAAGCCTTGGAGTTACAAGAGCAAAATTGGAAGGTCATTGGTGCCTGTAGTTTCTGGAAAAAATGACTGTCAAAATGACTTCTGTCACAGACTCTTCTAGTCTGAATATACCTGTTCAGGAAAGGCGGCTTAAAAACAATTAATAACTCACAGGCTCCAAGACGGCAGGCTCTCCTTTCTCTCCTTTCTGGCCTCTAACGGCAGCCTGAGGAAAACACACATGTAGCCAACAACACAGCACAGTCAGTATAGAGGTACTCACACACACAAACCGAAAACAAAAAACAGAAACACACCAACTGACAGTATACGTCAGTGTTTTGACTGTGTGCATAACAAAGACAACCACATTAGTTTACCACATTATAGCAGACATTCTTATACCAGAGTTGAAAGTAGAACAATAAATGAAAACCTGTTAGCTTGTGATAAAGGCATAAGCTTTCATCCAGGTACCATTGATTCAGTGGTTCTCCAAACTGCTGGTCCATTACTTGTAGACTGTTTTTAAATCATCTGGGCTTAGCACCGCTAAATGAAGCCATACACTGAGATAAATGGCATTCGAGTCAAAAGATGCAGCAGCTGATTAATGTTGCACTTCCAAATGCCATTTATGCAGAGTATGTCGCATTTCAGTTACTGTTTGGGCTCATTAAGATCCCCAGTAGCTTCTACCACAGTAATAGCTACACTTCCTGGGGTCCTCAGTTGCTCAGTATACATCATATAAAATGAAACCCATTTCAACCACTGATGTAGAGACTAGATTTTGAAATGCATTCAAATGTGTGTCTCTCTGTGACTGATTGAGCTTGCCTTGTACAAAATGAAATTTATGAATATTATGGTGGCCATCACACTCTAGGTGGGAAACTAAAACAGGTGTTAACCAACAGATAAAACGAGTAGGGCTGGACTAAAGGTTTACTTATGAGGTAAAGTGTAAATAACTAACTACTGTCAAAGCTACAGCTGGTCCTGCTGAGCTTTCTGAACTAATTATTAACTTTTAGGTCTATCTTAGTCCACAGCTGAGTGCTAAAGGAAAGGTAATTATGGGTACATCCCATCTGTATGCCAGTCTTTCAGGAAGAGTTTTCTACTATGTGTTAAAATAGTTCATCATGGGTAAGAAGATCTATCGGTCTGAGTATTAAAAAAAACACAAAAACACACAGAAACACACACAATGGCATTTGACACAAGGCAAACTCAATTAAATCACTTGAGAAGATACTGAATACAGTTCAACAAAGACTAGAATTCAGCGTTGGTTGAAAGTGATTTTCTATTTTTGCTTTTTTTTGCCTCTAAAGCAAAACAACTTACGCCTCCCTCGTCTGTCACAGCGGACAGGGCGGGGCCCATGTTGGCATCAACCTCTCCAGTCTCCGGTAATGGGTCATTGTAGTCCCTGTAGGAATAGTCGTATTCCTTAAGGCCCACGTCCCCAGTCACATACTCCTCAGTGAAGACCTCCTCGCCCACGCCGCCTGCCTTGGTGGCATCTACCTCCTCTCCCACCAATGCTGGGTCGACCTGGGGCTGCGTTTGGGTTTATCAGAGCCGCAACGGGACAGATAGAGGGGCGCGAGAGAATGATTGAAGCAAAGGAAAATAAAGATGCAAGAGGAGGAAAGAACAGTCAGAGGAGGAGGGAGAGGTGTGGAAAATGTTAGTGAAAGAAATACAGAGTGAATCAATGGGGGAGTAAAAGAGGGAGGCATATGGAAAGAAATAAGTCTTACCTTTCGTAAACAAACAGTGATATATAGACAGACAACAAAAAGACAGCTGGCAGACTGTGAGGACTCTGTCAGCCCTTCAAGGTGTTGCTTCTGTTATTTTTTTAAGGTAACTTATGGATTAGCAGGTTTATCCTGTGGCCCTAAATCTGCTGTTAATCATCTATGGTTTAGCTTATAATAGTATGTTTTCACCAAAGCATCATCATTATCAGTTTGTGTGTGATGGTCAGCTGATTTCTCCAAATTTGTCAAAGTATATTATCTAACATTAAGACGTTTGGGATGTCTTGGTAAAGGTCCTGCTACCACAGTCCATGAACACACAGAACTGATATGAAACACTGTATGAAAACAGGCTGCTGCTATGTTCTGTGCTATGCAAAGCAAATACTATGTTATTTTCTTTTTTACTTACCATGGATGCTTTAAAAACAAACGAATCCAGTGGATTATACTGTACCGCTATCTCTTAGGATAATAAATAATACCTCTTAAGCAGTATCACAACAAATTATCAACAAATTATCAATACTGTTTACATTTTTTCCTAAAATGCATCTTACCAAACTGAAAATTTCTTTCAGAACAGTAGCAAAAACATTCTGACCATCAAAATTGGAAAACAAAACACAGTTATCAAAGTTAGCTAATGTAGATAAAATGGTGAAGGAGTCAATATGGATTAATGTCAAAACAATTGAACTGTGAGAAACAGATCAGAACTGTGAGAAACTCATTCTCAAATTCTGACAGTTTAGGGCTACTGAGGAAACCCTCAGCAACTACTGTATTCTCTAGTTCAGTCAGATTTTCTGTCAAACAAGAATGCATTATATTCATCCCCCTTTGTTGCTGCGGTTAAAAATGCACATCAAATATTCTTATGTGGATCCCTTTTTCACAAGACTTTTGTTCTTATGTCAAGATGACAAGAGATCAACAACGGATCTTGAGATGAGAACAAAACAGAAATCTTGTTGTTAGGGAAAAGGGGAACCACAAAACAATGTTTGATGACACAAGCGGATGAATGTGGTGCATTCTCTTTTGAAAGAGGTTTTTCTCTTATATCTTGTCATGTGGCATCGGTGCCAACAAAACAATGATGTGTGGTTAGAAAAGTGTGACGGGAGACACAGAGCTCTAACTACTTGGTTAAACTACAAAGACTGGGCTCACCACCACACAGGTATAACATCATCTTCTTCCTTTGGTGATGGAAGTCTCTTGAATTAAGGTGATTGTTCTTGTTTTTGTCAGAGTATGTTGATTATTAACTTCTGTTATATTTAATTCTGCAAATTATTCTATCTGGAGATTTAGCATTTACATGTTCTTTGTATGTTTTCTGTTGGTCTTCTTTGACTATTTAATGTCTTGATGTGTGTCACTGATCAGTGTGTCATTTTCTCTTTACCTGTACAGAGTTCTCGTCTTGTCCAATCACCTCACCCTCTGGCTGTGGGACCGTCTCCTCATAGTAATAATCAGTCTCTGTAGGGGTGTGGCCAGCCTCAGAATATTCAGTGTCTACATCCTGATTGGTCAAGTTGACATGAAGTGGGGAGCAGGGAGGAAGTAAGCAGATTTGATTGGGAGAGCGTGGTTAGTTCAAAGTCTGCTTCTGAGTGACGATGAGTTAAAAGAAGAAAATGGAACACATCATAAAGTTGTGGTTGCCAGAGGCATAGAACTTTTTGAGGCAACTCACATTTAAAAAAAAAAAGATTAATTTAAGAAAAGAAATTTCAGATCGTTTCAGAGTCTCTGTGACTATAAATTTTGCCAGATGCAAGATTTAGGGAGCCATTGAGACTACTTTGCTGAGATTTCTTTTCATTTTACTGTTGAACCATTTCAGCTTTTTAAAGCTCATAAGCCAAGATTCATGAAAGGATGAAGTCTGCTCTTGTTGGAAGTAGAAATGGGACCCTCTATCCATCCCTTCAGATGAAAACATCATAGCTTGATGCTTTGGGATGTCTAGTTTCACCCAAGACTAGAAAACAGAGAGACAACCCCAATCAGCAGCCTCACAGAACATGCTTCAGTTGTTTTAGAGTAACAGCTATCACATGCTAAAAAATTTCCAGAACCCACTGATGACCATAAAACTCACATCCCTTTACCTTAAAGCATGTTGGCTTCCCATTATACTACATATAGAAACTGAACTTCTGATAAAAGCATGCTTGAAGCTTGCTTTTAGTTTCTGTGAAGCTGCTTTATTCATATTTGATACAAAATATGACGAGACAGGAAGACAGATGTCAGAGAGAAAACACAGGTACTTAAAAAACAGACAGAGAGAATGAGGCTGAGGAGTTTTGTTGTGTTGCACATGTGTAAAATGTGATAGTATTTGTGTTTTCTCAGTTTTAGTTTCTGTGCCATAGAAATCCATGCTCATTCATTTGACTGGTAATTAATAGTTTCCCTGGAAAGACAGAGATGGAGTGCTGGAGTGAATTCAGGTTCTGAGATCCAGTTTTGAGCAGCTTGAAGGTAGGAGTACCAGGTGAAGTAAAGAACAATGAAACTGTACAATTAGCCATGCTTCAATGTGCCCCGCTGTACCATATCATATGGAGAAGTTGGGGAGATCATGAAGATCATATGATATATGAACAGAGGAGAAAGTGACCAGCTTGGTATGAACCAACTTCCATTCTGAAGACCAGACTGTTGCACCATGAAGGATTTGCATCAAAATTTACAATGCCAGCCACTTACTGGAAGAACAAACTGTTCATAAAAGAGGCCGTCCAAAACTGCCAACATTAAAAATATCAAGTTTCACAAAAATTTTGTTGCAGATCCTGGATGATGGAAAGAGCTGGTATAGAGATCAGAAGGATGGAACATACAACTCTGGACATTCTGACTCAAACATGAGCCCTCCTGTTGTACCTGTTGATAACCGTTGGTAATTTTCTTCGCTGGGACCGCAGTTCCACTCAGCACAGTCTTGCCAAACGGTGGGAAAGGTTTATGCTGGGATTTGACATTAACGTCCACTAGAACCTTGGATTTCGTGGGCCTGGGTGGTGTGGGCCGGACAGGGGCAGCTGTTGGAGCTACTTTCGTTGGGATGGAAACTTTCTTGACAACACTCTTGACTGTTTTGCTCACCGTTGATTTGACCAGAGGGACTTTGGTGACCACAGTTTTAACTTTGGTAACCTCTTTGACCTCTGCCTTCCCTTGGATTTTTGCTGCTGGAGCTTTAGTAGCCACAACCTTCACCACTTTTGTAGGTTCTGGTTTTGAAGCTTTTGTGGGTTTAGGTGCCTTTGTAGCTTCTACTTTGACAGCTGATTTAGCTGCACTGACCACAGTCTTTTCTACTTTAACAACTTTCTCAGTCTTTGTTTTTGTAGTGGTTTCAATTTTTGCCTGATTTGCAGCTCCATTACCAACAGCTTTCTTTTCTACCACAGTAGTAACTTTGGTGTTGCCATTAGCCTTAGCCGCACCATTGACTTTATTCTCAGCTTTGCCATTGACTTTGACTTTAACTTCTTTAACCTCAATGGTAGTTTTGCCATTTCCGTTAGCTTTCTTCTCTGTTGTAGCTTTGCCATTGCCATTTGCCTTAGACACAACCGTGGCTTTTCCATTTCCATTGGCTTTCTTTTCTGCTGAGGATTTTGTATTTCCATTTCCATTGACTTTCTTCTCAGCTACAACCTTGCCATTGCCGTTTCCATTCACTTTGGCCTCAGCTGTAGGCTTGGCCTCAGCTGTAGCTTTGCCATTGCCATTAGATTTTGCTGCTGATGCATTTCCATTGCCATTGCCGTTGACTTTAGTTGCACCATTTGTTTTCTTTTCAGCAGCTGGTTTACCGTTGCCGTTCTTAGCTGGGGCAGCTGTGGGCTTAGATTTAGCTGCTGCAGTTGGTTTGATTTTAGACAAGAGGATCTCTACTGCAGTGGGTTTTGCTTTGGATGACTTGGCTGTGGAAGACTTTGGAGCTTTGCTGGGCATAGGCGGCTTGACTACAAGTTTGTATGGTCCAGTCTTGGCTGGTTTAGCTGGAGTGGGTTTCGCTTTAATAGGGGTGGATTTAGTAGGGGCGGCTTTTCCATTGAGTTCCCTCTTCTAATAGCCATGATTTTTGTTTGGTTGAGATATTGTTTGGTATGTAAAAGTGCGTATTGACAAAGACAGGGAGAGAGAGTGGAAGATAAAGATACATGGAGGGGTTGGGAGGGGGGTGAAAAGCACAAACAAGGGATGGACAGATGGAGAGAGAAAGACAAGAGTGGTTGTTTTAAGAAATAATGACATAAAGATGGCTAAGGCTTGGATGATTTACTGAGACTGTACAGGCATTACTGGATACAGCAGAGGATTGATGGAGTACACGTTTTAAAAACACATCTAATAAAGAACCAATATTTAAAAAATCCATTGAATTCGCTGAGCACAGGCATTTGAGAAATTTTATGTATTTGACT